>OV656745.1:10000000-11200000 GCA_927399415.1 Macaria notata | reverse complement strand
GACTGACTGACTGACTAATATAGTGATTTATCAACGCAGAGCCCAAACCACTGGACGGATTGGGCTAAAATTTCGAGTAAAGGTAATGACGTAGGCATCCGCCAAGAAAGGATTTTTGGAGATGCCACTTTTAAAGGGGGTGAAATAGGGGATGCAAGTTTTACTTCTTCTTCGTTTTTAATGCGAGCGAAGCCACGTGACCCACTAGTCGTTGACCTGTCGTTACTAAGTACATATAATCATTCCTCATTATCATATCGATCGGAAACTTTACATTGATGTAAAGATTTACAGTGATGCAGTTTACAATACAACTTGTTGTTTGGTCATTCAAAGTATTCAAACTACACAATCTTCGCAAAGTTTCATTATCGGTATGATAATTTGAAATTATTTTAAAGATACGATAAAATTAGTGTGCGAAACTGTATTGTTAGCATGTTATAAATGTTACAATGTACCTTTTTGACGTGATTGAATGTGGTGATCATATCCCTTGTGTGCGCCGGCGCAGCGCACACCGCCACCGACGATACCAGCGCCATGAACAACGCCTGCAACCACATCATTGTTAAACTTGGTATATACGAGTAGATGTCCCACCGCAAAAATATTATATATATGAAGGCGAAAGTTTGTGAGTGTAAATGAAATTGGTATGGAAATAGGTTCGACCCTGGATATAGGTTATTATTTTAACACGTCACGGATTAACGCGGATACATTAAAGGTTGCTTACATGCATCATATACAACATTTTATTGTACCATAAGCTCATAAATTAAATTATTTCAGAGTTCTGATGACAGTTGGTCTGTGTAAAAACCAGTATTCTTTCAAGTTGAGACCTACCTCCATGAACCAGACCACTTTCCGAGTCTGAGTGCGCATGCGCACGGTGGCTTCCGGCGGCAACTGCAGCTCCCGCGCCACCGCCATCATGGTGATCGTGTCTGGAAATAAAGAACCAATTTATTGAATTAGCTCCGTGGGTCAATAGAAATAATGCCCACGGCATAGTACGGCTACGGGCATTATTAATAGTGAAAGGAATTTTGGTGTCGAGAGTTTCTAAAAGCCTTCATACATTCGCATGGTAGACACAACCACGCATAACCTAGATAATTTTACTTTTGAAAGATGGAACGTGTTTTTCCGCTGCGACTGCTCCTTATCAGCTTTAGATAACAAACGAATTTGACTTATTAGATGACTAACAAGAAAAATATATCAATGTTGTCTTACTAAACATCGCGATCATGACGTGCCCGTAGAGCGGCCAGCGGCGGCTGAGCGCGGCGCGCCAGCCCGCGCCGTCCCGCTGCAGGCGTTGTCTTACTAAACATCGCGATCATGACGTGCCCGTAGAGCGGCCAGCGGCGGCTGAGCGCGGCGCGCCAGCCCGCGCCGTCCCGCTGCAGGCGTTGTCTTACTAAACATCGCGATCATGACGTGCCCGTAGAGCGGCCAGCGGCGGCTGAGCGCGGCGCGCCAGCCCGCGCCGTCCCGCTGCAGGCGCAGCGGCGCCAGCCCCGCCAGCCGCGCCAGCCGCAGGAACCAGCACGTGCCGCCCGACACGAAGCACGAGCTCTCCTCCATGCTGGCTGGAAATAAGACAGAAACACAGCACTTTACTCAACTTCTTAGTCATACATTATGCTTCTTTGTGTTTGAGAAAAAAACAATGAATTCTTGGTTTTATCACGAACCTCGGTAATGAGGAATACTTCTTTCTTTACACTTCTCTATATCGCATGTTTCTTTTACATGCGAAAGAGCGACACTGGGGTCGCAGTTGAACCGACATTTAATCACGCAATCGCTTCCAGTAGAATCACCACTACGCATCTACATCTAATAAAATGTCGAGCATACAAACTTACTTGATCAAGGAATGTTCTTCTAGTATTGGACTCGATAACAATAAGAGTTCACGGATACTTTCAACCATAAACTGAAAGAAAAATATTCAAGAAATCAAAGACTGTTACTTTGTTACTGTTGTTTTATTTTTGTGTCCCGCTAGTCTGCGGCCGAGACGTGACATCACACGTGAAGATCTGAAGAAATGTGGCGATGTTTTAAATAGATACGACATGTATATAGGCACTACGTCAATATTGTTTATGTCCCTAAGTTTACCTAAACCGTCGAAAAATAATGAAAGCTAACATCAGAACAACTCTTATTGATCTTTTTAACGATTGATACAAAGTTACAATTGCGTGTATTTGTCGTTCTGAAGTGAAGGTAATTTATTATTTTTGTCATTTGGCAAAAACATGAAAAGTAGGTTATTTCACTCTCGAGACCCTATAGTTCACCCTCCACACCAAGAGCCTTGAATATCCATTGCTCCGTTGAAGCGCAAAAGAGGAATAAATAATAACACACTTTCAGATTATGATGATCATATTAAAAAACATTGTATTTACATACCTACATGCTCACTGGTAATGGTAACTAACGCTCATCATGTTGAGGGTGGCTTTAGTATCTACCTGCAAATAAATATTGTGTTTTGCCTTACATTTTATCAGGGGGCGTTGAACTTTTTAAATAGAACGGCTAGTTTTTTTTTCCTCAAATTTTAGCCATTTTTTTCTATAACCTCAGGCACAAGGCCTGGACCTCCTGTGGGGGTATGTCCTGCATAACGCCGCATTGTAAATGTGATATATGTACCAAGTTTCGATTATCATGTAAGTATGTCTTGTCTAATATACCAACATACATATTTTGATGATGACATTTATATCTCCTTTGATTGGTGGCTCAGTTGATATTATTTTCCCGGTAGTTTTATGAAGTTAGTTTGATCGGTTTCATCTCATTTTTGTTGCAGATTCTTCGCAACATAGCTGCCTACTTGGTTCTTATCAATCTATAATAATTTTAACTAAAGTAGGACTAGGTATTTTTAATGTATGAATACAGAAAGACCATTATTTTTGTTATTATACAAACATTGTATCTACGCGTGGACTATTTACCTGCGCTTTAATCGGTCACAATAATTACCTACTATTAAGGTACTTAGTGCTTTACAAACAAATTATTTTATATGTAATACCACGTTGAAATCAAACATCGGTTGACTTTTATACGAATCGTTTTTTATTGATTTGGAATTAACTAACCATAGATAAAGCTTGTCCTTTTGGTAAAAGAAAGAAGTTAATAATAGTAATGTATGGACAGTAAATGAGTACATAATATAATTATTTTTTTTTAGTTTTTCTGCAGCTGCAACTATGGACTAAAAGGAACCAATTTAGGATACGAAATCTGGCAAAATAAACTAGATTCATTCATGTGTATTTTTTTGGTTTATTTCTCTTATTACTGAATTCTAAAATGGGTAACTAACGAATTACCTTTTAACGGTGGTTTTAGTGCATCAAAAGCAACAACGCATCCTAGTAAAATGTACGATCCTCCGAATTTTTTTCGCAGATTTCCAAAAATTGTACTTATAACAAAAGTGTTTGCTTTTGTTATACTTCAACCATCCTTAAAAGATGTCGTGAGTTAGTTTTTTTTTTTTTTTTTTTTTTTACATTAGGTAGGCTCACGCTTGACTACAACTTGCCTGATTAGTTAGCAGTAACTGTGTATTTATATATTCCGATTGTACGCAATGTAAGCCATTTATCTGTAAAGGCCATTTATCATCAAAGTCATATATTTTCTAATCCATCCATATTTTTTTTCAACGCATAGCTAAGTTTACGAGTACGGACTATTTTGTGCTTCGAGCTCAAACAAAAAATATTCAAATTCGAGTGATGTCTGTGGGTTCGTGCGTGGTGTCGGGCGGGCTGGCGGCCATCTTGCGAGTCAACAAGTGGCTGTGCCTGGCGCCACTCCGCTTCCACAAGGAGCACGCTGGTTACAGGGTCACTCTGTCTCCGCAAGCCTACTATATTGGAAACTTTCTCGTTACTATATTCAGTTAGTATGGGATTTGTTTCTTATTATGTCTTGAAGCGCTATCTTGTCCAGAGGGCACCGTACGCAAACTTCATAATTGTGTCTTGTCAAAACCCCTGGTCAATTGTTGTGACATTCAACACAATGACAAATAACTAATTCACCCTTAATATTTTTGGCTATCATATTTGGTACTATTCTTAAGCAAATTGAACTTTTTCTTCAAAGCATTGTTGTTCTATGGCGAATGCGTGCGATGTAAATCCAGATGGTGCCCAGTTGTGGAACATCGGAGACGTCTTGTCCCAGCTGGAGAGTAGGGTGGACATACTGACGTTGTTTTTCGAGACCACGGTGCTGGCTCCCATCTCCCTCTGCACGTACTCTGCGCGCGCGCACATGCGCTGTCTCGTACACACACTCAACGATGTCCAACAGGTAAATAGCCATTCTAAATTACTTTAATATTAATTACTTTAATATAAAGAACAAGAGGAGAAAGGCGTATGCCACATAGAAAGAGTCCAAGGTAGAAAGAAATATTCTTTTCTTTTCAGCTTAAAATATTCCAGCAAATAGAGACGATCGTGAGTTGAGAATTAAAAAAACAGCGAAACTATGTGAAACAATACACATTTTTTACCATTTCTGTAATATATAATTTAGTCACTAATATAGGGCCGTTGTGCAAGTAGACCTTAATTTGTAAAAGTTTGTACATGTTTTATTATTTTTGTTCGCAGATAAATTCCGATATGAATGTAAAGCTCAGGTCGAAACAGGTTCCAACAAAACTGCAAATATTGATGACGTCCTGGTTGGTGATCAATGTGATAATGATGACGTTGTATATTCTGGTGACAAACACAGACATCGTACCCAATTTCAGTAAGTCGTATAATATACGTAAACAGCAAGAATATTATTTCGCTACTTATTTTTTTTAGTACGAGCACTTAGCAAGATTTACTCAAATAATTCAAAAATACATTATTTTGATTTTTTGTATTACAACTATAGCCTGTATACGTACGTAAGCATGATAATTTTGACTCATGTCATGCTCTACTATTTGTACATGTCGCAGGCATCTGGTTGGATTTGTTATTCGATTGAATGACTAGCGCGTTCATTGAACGACGACATTCTATTGAATTACTACGGCCGAACGTTGATTGAACAATCGTCAATAAACGTGCAACTAGTTAGCGTATTATAACATACATAGCTCTTTGAACAGAGCGGACATAAAATCAGTGAAGTGATTGAATAACTAGCGCGTTCATTGAATGACGTAATTTTTTTTCGATTAAGTTTGCTATAAAGTTTTTTTTTTTACGTGGGATATGTTTACGTTTGACTACAGCCTGCCTGATGTTAAGCATTGCTGCAGCCTAGTTCGCTGTTGTTATAAAATCGACAACGACGAAGCTACGAACAACAAAATCAAAGTAAGCTGATTGTTAATGTTTAACCTAAACATTACAAAGTCGGCTATATCACATTCAACGACTTCACTCAATAACGTTCAGGCAACGCGTTGGACGTTACATTCAACGACTGCACGAGTTGTCCTTTGGTCATTCAATAGAATGTCGTCGTTCAATGAACGCGCTAGTCATTCAATCGAATAGCAGATTCAACCAGATGCCTGCGATATACTTATTACTACATTGCTTGTACTTCTGTGTTATAAGATAGCTGAAAAACTTTTTTTATTAAAACACAAACTTTTTTATTTTTTTAGATAGCTTAGGTTAAACGTAGTGGCCCTCGCCTATACCTCTCCTTTGAGGAGGCTGGTGTAGGGCCCGGGGCGTGGAGCTCGCCTCACCTCGCGGTGCAGGCGGAGCTGGGTGCTCTTTTAGAGCACCCGAGGTGGTCGCCGAGAGGCGAGAGGAGTTCGGTGTACCGGCCGAGTAGCGGCGACACGGGAACCGAACTCCGTGCGCAGAGGGCGCATTGGAGGAGGCTGGCCGCTCTGGCGCGCGACCGCCTGACTCCTGGGGCAGGTGGGTGGGTGGCAGGTCGGGGTACCTGTTGCCCTAGAACGAGTCCCCACAGGATGCACGACGTGTCCCGTGTTCTGACACGTCGTCCATTGAGGGTTAAGCTGATGCTCCCCAAGGCGGGGCCCGATGCCGGGCCTGTATCACCAGGGCTGCGGAAGTATGCATCGCACTCTCGGGGCCCTTGACCAACGATGCGGAGGTGGAACACAAAAAGGTTAAACGTAGTAGTTAATTTCTCTGTGGCTAGGGTATCTCATGGTTTGTCCCATTTTAGAACTCAAAGATGTATTTATGTATAACTGTTTATTGGCGGGTACCGCGGGCTCCCTGTAACTATTTACGCCAGGCATTATGTCGCAGGAGCCACCTTGTATTGGAGCAGCTACATCACCTATATGCTCTTCTTCGACTACACGGTGAACCTAATGTTAGTGATCCAGTTCATGTTGCTGGTGCTGCATGTCCGCTCCTGCTTCTGCGCCGTTAATGAAAACTTGAGGAAACTACTCTCAGGTAATACTACCTTAAAAAAAACTTATTTTTTATGAATTAATACTGATAATCAGTATAAATTAAGATCACAACCAATAAAATAACTGACTGAGCTTCAATATCATAGATTATTCCGTCATTTTGACTACCTTCGCAACAACTAAATCATAGTAATCAGTCTAGGTACCGTTAGATAGATGAGGTGCTATGAGATCTGTAGGTATGTCTCCCAAAAGACCCATAACGACACACATAGTTAAATAATATGTGGTTGCATCAAGTTCCTCCAACGCAACGGCCGTGTGGTTCACGTACGTAGAGGACGGCCGCCAAGGGGTGTCCCCCGGCGAGGCGGCGTGCGTGCGGCGCGCGTGCTGCGCCTACGTGCGCGCCTGCGACACCGTGCGGGCCGTCACGCGCGCGCACGATGCGCTGCTCATCATCATGCTCAGCATCTACGTCGTGCAGCTCATCATCTCGCCCTACTACATCATCAATTTACTGCGTATGTGACGATTATTTACATTATTTATTTATTAAATTAATATTAAGCAAATAAATATAATAATTGTATGTACACTTTATTTCAACAAATTTATGGTACGCTAGTTAAGGTACAATAATGGTGTATTAACATTTTCATAAATAATAATAAATACTTAACGAAACAATATGAATAATTTGAGAAGTCTGAAATCTTCCTTTATTATAATAATAATATATATAATAAAAATTTCGGGACATTGCACACAGCGCCATCTAGCCCCACACTAAGCAAACGCTTGTGTCGTGGGTACTAGATAACGGATAGAACACTTATATACTTTTCTTTTGTAAATACATACTTATTATACATACAAACGACTAGACTCAACACAAGTAATTATACATTTTAAAATGCATAAATACTTGTGTCACGCGGGAATCGAACCCGCAACCCCCAGATTAGAAGGCAGAGCCACTACCAACTAAGCTAACAGGCCAGTCTTATTTTATGTATCATCACCATCATCACAAATTTAAGGGCAGGGCCCTTGTCTGTGGAGCATGCGTCATCCTTCCCGATCTTCTGCCAATTCCTTGACCTCCTTATACGACATGACACCCGCCTTCCTCTTCCTCTTCGGGCTTCCAATTTTCCTTGCATGATGTTTTTATAAATTCGTCATGTCGTATAAGGTGGCCAAGCCCATCGAAAATAATTTAATACATTTTGTTCAAGCTTTGTAGCTCATACACTGAAAAGATATTTTGAAAAATTTATATGAAATTTGTTTTTTCCTCTCAAACTCAAACGGAAAGGTCCACCTTATAATAATTAAAATATGAATATCGTGTGTCCAGGGGATGGCTACAACAAGGAGAGGCCAATAAAGATGCTGGAGTTGTTTATAGAGATGTTCTGCTGGTTTGCCACTATCGTCAAACTGATTCTACTCGTCGAACCTTGCCACGAGACGCATCTTGAGGTGCTACTTCTATATCTTTCATCATAAACTTGAAGTAGAGATAATATGCTTGAAGTATTAATGGAGAATCATATTCAATAGTGTTTTGAATGACTCGATTAACTCATATTTTTCACTAGTCGCTTATTATTCAAGTAAGTATGGTGCTGTCCGCAGATGGCCGCTACCCGCGAGCTGGTGGGTCGGTTGATGCGGCGGCCGGGCGCGGCGGGCGGCGCCGCGGATGAGCTGGGCCTGTTCTACAAGCAGCTCGTGCTCAACGACGACGTGGCGTACCAACCCATGCAGGTCACCACCATACAGCGGAGCTTGTTTCTCACGGTCAGTGCTCCTGCTATATGATATGTTATCACTGAATTATAGTTCCTGTAAGGCGCGATTAAATTTAGCTGTGATAACCGGCTAGCATTTACGTCAGTAATTATGTCGAAAATCCCGTACCGGCGTCCCAGTTGGCTGCCTTGTCCAGACTCTGGTTTTCGTCTGGACGAGGCGGCCAACCGAGACGCGCGTGCTGACTCGTCCTTCTGATGATGGAAAACTTAGTTTTCCGAAACTTGTCGAGCTAATTTTCGACATAATTATTGACGTAAATGCTAGCCGGTTATCACAACTAAATGACATGTTATTCCTGATTTTACGACAAAATAAGCTCACCGCTTTGGTAAATGCTTGATTCTCGCGCGCCTCCACACTGTATCTACATGCACACGAGGGCGAGCGTGGCGTGCACTGGCCCGGTCCGGTGAGGTGAGTCTTGTGCAAAACAAATTTGCTGCGATGTACTTAGTTCGATTATGAAAAAAGATCATAATAAGGTGATTTTACAATTCTGGATAATATCATGATCCAACTGTTAAAGTAAGTTTTGTATGGATTTCTGTATTTTTTTGAAGGCGAAATTATTTAGGTTAAACCTATAGGTAGTGATTCTCAGAAAACAAATACCTTTGAAGCAGTAAGTTCCAAAGCAACAATAGGTTTTGTTATTGACCGCACCTTGTATCCTCATTAATGAAACTGATAAAACTTATTATTTTCAACCTTGATTTTTTCAGGAGTTTAACTGCTGGTTATTGTTTCAGATTATCGGCTGCATTACTACTTATTTGGTAATAATGCTGAATCATTTTTAAAAAACATTTCATTCCATCTTATTGCACCATTTTTTTTACTTACTTTTGGAGTGTGGGAGTGTGGGTCGTTTTCAAGATGACCGCTGTAATTTTTTACTTAGTTTTTATTCGTGATTGTTTATTATGTTTTCGGCAGGTACTTTAAGACAGAAATTTATTGTCATTACAATACCCCATATTCATCAATATAGTTGTATAAACACGAATTGTAGTTGTACGTATGTTTGTATAAGAATTCTTATTAGACGTATAAGTTACTTAGGTAGCCTGCATGCTTTTTGTACATATTAAAGTATAGCAAGTAAAGTATGTATACAAGTTAAATTATAGAATAATAGTAAACAAATATTTAAAGTTATTTATTACTTAATATAATGTAATGAATGCAGTGCAGCATTTATTTCTTAGATGGTCACATCGCGAACTATTATCTTATAGATTATGAAGTTTTATTTAACACGGAATAGGCTTACGTTTGACTTCAGCATGCCAGATGCTAAGCACCACTGAAGTCTAAGATATAGAGCGCTTGCCTAGAAGAAACTCATGTAATCTGGATTTGTAGATACCTGGGTATTAATAATTTTCTGGAAACAAGGCTCTAGGAAAGCAAAAAAAAGGCAAAGCGCTTCGTGAAGTATAATTATTGCTACTAGTCAATCTCAACTATGACTACTAGGTATGTCGTGATGTTGCCAAGTATCTGAAACAACGAGTAAATAAAAAATATATAAAAAGTTTTATATTCTGTGAAATAATTATGTTTACTGTTAGTAGGGGTAGGACGATTCAAACAAAAACGCGTGACACAATTAAAATACGTTCGTGACCCACGCGCAAGCCAAATTAACTATTCAGGTTTCGAGTTACAGTTCATATGTCACTGCATAAAGTTCGATGCGCTCAAAGCTATCGTGGTTTAGTACAATTATAAAATTGAAAAATTTTAGCGTTATACTTAATCAATGGTGTTTATTTTTGACAACGCCGTGGAAACCTTTTTGTGACATTTTTATTCTTACGAATTCGACCCTAAATTGCTTATCAAAGTACCTAGGGACCAATACAGTTCAATTACATTTTATATTATTTTATTTATTTATTATATACTTTGGCGACGCGATAATTGAGCGAGTGATGTGTCGTTTGACACACGACTGTCGAGCGTACTTTACTGTGCCCTCCGCTCGCTGCGTGCTCGAAACAGGGAGTGAGGATTCTGGTTTACTTTGTATTCTGTGCTGTTAGTTTACATCAAGTATTGAAGAACCACTTTTTATATTCATTCTTTGACATTGTCCACAGACGCATAGTTGTACCGTATATGTAAAACCTTAGTTCCCAACTATATCACTCTATCACAAGAGTGACCGAGTTTTTCAGTTCAGTGAATTGATTGATCTATTATAAAAAAAATATATATGTATTATATCCGCTATCTAGTACCCATGATACAAGCGTAAGCTTAGTATGGGGCTAGATGGCGCTGTGTGATATGTCCTGAAATATTTATTTATTTACTTGTAGTTCTAAATCTAATGTAAAAGCAAAAAGTGGACTTACAGTTAGGATCAAGTGTCGCGAGACGGTGGTGACGTTGAGAGGCCTGTACGCGACCTGGTTGAGGAGCAGGTGCTTGCAGAACTGCTCCAACTCCACCGCCAGCGGCTGCAGGGGCTCCACTCGCCGCGACAGCTGGCAAACCAGCTCGCGGGTGCGTAGCATCTGGACAACATGACACCACACGAACATTATAACCGTAGTGATACATTCTGCGTACACCTTTTACCTTTGAGTTAAACTAAAACCTTCAATTTTGGTAACTAATTATTTACCGACATAAACACATATCAAAAAGTAGTCTATATGCTGGTTCGTTTCATCTTTATCCATAACTTTTTAGTAAATATGGCATGGAGGTATTGCAGTTTTGTATTCGATGATCCATTCAAAGTTTTGCCATTATGGCGAACTTCAACACGTCAAACCGGATGAACCGAATTGGGTGAAATTTAATAGAAAAGTTAAAATCTAGATGAACATATCGATATAGGTAGTTGAGTACCTCCAGATGCGTGCGGTGGCAGGGCTCGAC
This sequence comes from Macaria notata, assembly GCA_927399415.1. Lineage (NCBI taxonomy): Eukaryota > Metazoa > Arthropoda > Insecta > Lepidoptera > Geometridae > Macaria > Macaria notata. The sequence continues at coordinate 11,188,863 of OV656745.1, read as the reverse complement.
GACAGTGACCAGGTTGACCAGGTGGAACAGGATCCAGTACACCTGAATGAACTTCATGTAGCAGCTTAGTGGGTCCGTGCTTTTCCCTTTGACTGGTAAGAAAATATGTAAGTTATTTCATGAGTTGAGATTTCTCTGAAGTAAAACGTGCGTACTACTTACTAATTCTTGGCAATGAACAGAAAATATATATAGCCATATGTATGATGGTGGCAACAATGTTCATCGGAATCCATGACTTCTTATCATCAGGTTAGCATCGAGCAATTTGTGTTCTCATTACCAGAAAGGATTTATTATTTGAGGCAAATAAACTACTTCGCTTGTGGATAGAACACAATAGATTTATATTGTATTGTACGGTCGTAAAAGCTAAATTTATCTACAATTAGTTTTGACTAAAACTCTGAGGGTTTTTTGTAATAATGGAATTATCAATAAATGTATTGTAATGTATTGTATTGTATATGATACAAGTTCGTGTACAAATATATAGGTATTTACTTGTTAAGAGTGGATTTATTAATAAAAGATACAAATCAAATAACGTACAGAAATCGTTAATAAAGTAGTAAGGCTTCAAGACGAGGCGCAGGAAGGTGACGGCCAGAACCAGCATCAAAGCGAGGCCGTGTGCCCGGTCGACGGCGCGCACCACGCCGCAAGCACTGGCGTAGCACGAGAACAACTGGCGAATGCTGGCCTGCACGACCGGGCTGGCGCGGTCTGGTTTCACATCTGAGATATAGGTATATCGTCATATGCACACTTGTTTTAGTTGCCTAAGTACAATGGTGCAGTAAACTAAAAAAAGTAATTCCACAGAAATTGGAATTAAAACATACCAATTTGCCGAATCACTTCATGGAATGAGAAGATGTTGGTATTGGACTTTTTGCAATCACTCTGGTGACCAAGGATTATTGAGTTCATGAGCGGTAGTTTCCTGTTTTTGAATGATCATACCTGAATCTCTCCTCGTGGCACTGCTCATGGAGTCGACCGACCTGTTGATGCCTCTGAACTTATTGTTTAATTTATGTGATCTATTATCTCCCAGCAATATGGACGCTTCTTGTTGTTTTTCGGCTAAAATATTCAAATAAATATACAGACACTAGAAATATTTTTTCCTCAAACAATAACTTTATTTACAAAAATAACTAACTAATATTTACATATATTCCACAAAAATGACTTAAACATACAGAAAAACTTATAAATACTTCTGATACTTCCTCAAATTGAGATTGGTTTCATCACATTTTGTAGTTAATCAGGATTCAATTAAATTTACAAATTACAGAGAACATTTAAACGAGCGGAAGTTGGCCAATGTCTGGGAAAGATATACTTATCACGAAGTTTACATAATCAATTAATGTTAAAAAATAATGTTATCATAGTTAGCAAACAAGTGACACCTACAGAAAACTCTAATACATATTTAAGTAAGTATATGAAACACAAAGAGTTGACAATACCTTTAAATTCATGAATCAGTATGTGTGAGATACTCTCATTAACGGCAATAAAACATGTTTTGACATGAAGCACTAGGAGCGTGAACTGGTATATGCCCAGCTGGATGCACCAATCGAAGCTGTTCTTGATGCCGCGCATCGTTACAAGCCATACTGGAAACACGTAGATTACACGTATGTTATACAGGGCACTGGTAGGTAACGCTTTCCTGATCTACCAACAGCAAAATCCTATTGAAGCGATAAGGTGATCTACCAACGTTAGCGATTCAATCTCCTAGGTTACACATGAATTTACAAAAATAGTAGTAGTATAAAATTAGTTTATGTCGGACAAAAAATACCTATCCCAATACTAACATACTAATACTTATAAATAGATAAATGCGTTAAAGTACACAAGGGATGACTAATCGGTAGCTAAGCATCTAACGGTGTGCTATTGTGGTGCTATGCAGCTTGGTTCTGTCAGAGTCAGACCATCTCTTATAGACATGTGCAACGTTCGACCAGAGCCGTGCCGCTTGTGCAAAGGTTGAGCATAGGTGTTATTAACAACCATCACATTAACAAGTCGGACTAGTCACGCATATAATAGTTCTTATTAATATATTACCTTTAAATGTAATATCTTTTCCGCCGACCAAAGGTATAAAGGTCTCAATGACTGTGGCTGTTAAACTTAAAGCTATCCAAATCTTGTATAATGCAATTATTATTTTGTCACACGTTGCCGGCCATGGTTGGATTTTCAACAGAGATCTTATCTGCGCAGTTGAAAACATTAAGTACACAGAATTACTGCTAACAAACGTATGGCTTTTGTATAACTAGCAGTTTTAGTTCCACAAGCTGAGAACCTGTGAACATTTTGCGCAAATCATTCAATCAAACAAGGTTTTTTTATTAATTTGAGCAACAAGTGGTGGAGAATTCTGTCGATCTGTAAAATAATTTAAACCTGTATAGACAAAGTTTTACTTACGTTATACAAAGATTATTTAACAAAGAGTACACCTATATTAATTGGGTTCTAATAACAGGCAGACATACCTGCTCAGCTCGGTTGTGGCTGTGTATGACGCACTGCATGCGACCCCTGGCGCTGTACACCATGCAGCTGGCTGTGGTCATCACCAGCAGGGCCTCCACGGTGTAAGCTAGCAGCTCGACGGGCCGCGAGGGCTGGTTTAGTTGGACACCACGAACTAAGGTGAAGATTGTTATCAAGTCTACAATATAAAGAATAAAACTTATTAGATAAACAAATATGGATACCAAATGACATGATCACAGAAAAAAAATATATTTAAGTAATAACCTGAACCGAACTCGGTACATGATGGAGAAAGAAACTTGAGTGGGTAACCGGGAATAAAATAATAGAGATGTGTCAGTGGACATTGTGGTGTCAGTACTTCAATACTTTACTGAGGCTATTAACAGCTAGATCTGATTGCCATTTCGGGAAATCAGCAGTCATACCAATTTTAAAGCCTTCACCACGACTATACAATAATATCAAAATACTCACTGACAATAGTAACGATAACGTCTCCACATTTGGTATAAGTGGGTATTATCTGTATGGTCGCCCCGCGCTCGTGTCCGTGGAAGCTCAGTGGGCTCAGCCCCAGGTATCGGGACAGGCGGAGTGTGGCTGCCAGCGGGCCCGCCACCACGCAGGAGGCTTCAGGGGCTGCCCTGGCCATTGACGATCTTGCACTAATTAAGTATAGCTAAATGGCTTTAAAGTAAACTACTCCAAGCACATCATTTTGATCTCTCGATGTAGGCTTTGATGTTATAGAAAAAGAGAAGGTGGTTCTTTAGTGCGAGTTTAAAAAGAAACAGGACACATAAAATGTACTTGGTAATATATTGAAGAATTAACTAAACACTCACATGAAATACACCGGCTAGATCTTTTAAGAGATACTGACTACGGGTAGCAGCACAGAAGTACCACATAAGTTATTTATACATAAATCAATCAATTGCCTCCCAAAAATATTGCCATACAGGATTATCATGCTAGCACACGTATCAATGTTCAAATCAATCGTTAGTCAAAGGGAAATCACTTTTAAATTATTTATCTACAATGTACCTTTATCTCCACATGCAAGATCATGATTGCACATCAACATCATAAAAATAAATAAATCCACCACGTTTTCGCTTTGCTAAATAAGATTTATTTCAGAGCTAGTCCAGAAAATTTAATTACTTAATTGGTAAAAGTACTGAAGGATAGATGCCAATGAATATGTTACAATAAAAATAAAATAATCCATATATTCAATGTAATATTAATGAGCTACCACAGTTAATAACCCTGTATGTGAACAAATATTTAGGCGTCTATTCTACAGTCTACTATTATCTAGACATGTTCCTATGTAAGTGATTTGTTTTTTTACCATCCTTGTCATGTCAGTATATTTAACATGCGATCCAATTGATTGTAGGTAGGTAAAGTTGAATATAACTGTTTTTTTAACCACACTATGTAAGTATCTCTTTTATTACTTATATTCGTTAAGCATCGTCATTTATTTGTACAGTGTCAAAGAACCGTAATTCTTACGTTTACTGTGTGTACTGTCTTACAAAACTTTACGAGAATAAAATGTTGAGCTCATCTGAAAAGTGTTCATAGTTTTCACAAAAACGAAATGTAGCATTTAATTTGTATAACATGATGTACATCAAGTAGTTAGATGGCGCCGCGCGGTGCTAGCACCTGTACTTATACAAAACATCGTTTGATTTTATTTTTTATATGATTCTAGGTCCGTATTTCGTAGTTATTCGTAGCATTACGCCTCTTGGACCTTCATGCCTCAGTATTTTAATTCTCATTTTAACAAAGTGTTACATTACAGAATCCATTTTTATAAGTAATGAATATAGTAAACAATATCTATGTACGTAGATTTAAGACATTTCCACCGGAAACTAAATAAAAAATAATTAATATACCGGGTCTTTGCACACAGCGCCATCTAGCCCCTCACTAAGCAAACGCATGTGTCGTGGGTACTAGATAACGGATACAATTTCAGAGTTATTAGACAAATAGTGCGTGGTAGGGTAAAAAAACAGTACTTGCTGAATCATAATAATTAGGCTTATCTATAAACTGCTTGAGGTCCATCGCACAATCAAAAGCAGGTAATGGTTTATATACCATATTTATAGATATTTTACTATAGCTATCGTAGAATGGAACCTGAGTGCCTCGTGAGCGGCGCGCTGTGGGCAGTGCTGCATGTGTCGCGGCTGCTGGGGCTGGCGCTGCTGCGCTGCCGGCGCGCGCCGCTCCGGCCTGCGAGTGCGACTCGCGCGCACTCGCCTCACACTCACACGCATGCTCGCCGCCCTGCTCAGTGAGTTGCTTCTTGTACTCATACACCACTTTTATACAAGTACATATAATATTTGATTTTCACCCATAAAATCAAGTTTTATTCTTCATATTTACAGATAAAAATATAAGCACTTAAAACGTATTTTATATGTGTCGGCGATCGTCACTATCAGACCAAGTGGGTCAAGGTGTGGAGCTCACAAGTAATCGTAACGCTGGTAGCATTGGACATAATCGTATGGACAGGAGCAGACGCTTGCGGGGCCTCGTTACCAGCTTGAATGAAGTTAATCAGGTGAGCAGCAGCATCTTGTGTGAGCGAGTCACTTTTGAAGTATACGTGACAAACGTATGCGTAGTAAAACTATTAGTTTAGCTTCAATCAAGTAACTCTTCAATCTCAGCGTTTTTCGCACCCTCAGACTACCATCCTCTCTTCGGGCAGGTCCAAGAATCTTACGGAATATCTACATAACACCACTAATTTATTTACAATAATAAAATATACAAACAAGTGAAGGAAAACTAAACATACTACTTCTAACTACTACAAAAAGGGGCACTTAGAAAATCTTTAGAAAAGCCTAAAGATAATCTAAGTGCTCCAGCCCACTACCAGAGGGCAGCGTACCCAGCATGCTGGCCGCATTACCACGCTGGATGGCAATGCTGATACGTTGAGCCAGAAAAAGGCCAGCATTTTGGTCACGCGTCGCGTCAACCAAGCGCTCCGAGAGGTTTTGGAAAATAGTATGGGCTCCCGGACCCCACGGCCCCAAAGTCTCGACTCCAAAAGGCTCAAAGATGTAACCTCGGCCGAGGTTAGCATATTTGCGTCTCTTGTGATGCTCGGCAATAATAGCCGCCGCTCCAGCCCGACACCGTGTCATAGACAGATGAGACGGTGCCAATGTGTCGACGCAAGTTGCGTCCCACACAAGGGGCCAACCCAACCCACTAATTATAAATTTCAAATTGGTAATTACTTGTGTTGAGTCTGGTCGTATCTATGTATAATAAAGTATGTATTTACAAAATAAAATTACATAAGTTTACATAAATCCGTTATCTAGTACCGACGACACAAACGTATGATTATTGTGGGGCTAAATGGCACTTTGTGCAATGTCCCGGATTATTTATTTATTTTAGGCCCTTTGTGGCTACGGCTGACTTATTTCCTATATTTCATGATGTACTGGGTAATGAATTTGGGCGTACTACAATTTATGCTATTCGCTTGGGAGGTGCGCTGCGGGTTCAAGGCTGTTATCAGAAGTTTGGTGACGCTGATAAAAGGTTGGTTTTACTACTGCTACCGTAGGCTCCAGCGATGTTGGATGTGGTTTCTTACGTAATAAACAAATTTAACGGTCTCCAGCTGGCAATATTGAATGAGAAAACATCTGCACAATCTATTCGTGCTAAAAACTCGTCATATGGCGCTGCATGCGACGTGTATTTGCGTCAATCTTTACATATCCCGTGGTGCGTCTGCCACCTGGCCAACCTGATCTTGATCATCGAGCCATGCCACTCCACACGCAGAGAGGTGATTGAGCTAAATAATTCAATAATGTCTATGAGTAATTTGTAAAAAAAAAAAATTACATTTGTAAACATGATTATTTGATTGGACGCAGCAATTGTAGACGGAGTCAAGTTCTGACTGAGTAGTGGCAGAAAACATGCACCCATAACGTCCAGCATCGAGATGAACTCAATCAATAAACTACGATACATAAAAGTTCTCCTGGCCGCAGATGGAGTGCACAAGTGAGTTGGTGAGTGCAATGATGCAGCGCACTGTGTCGCCGCACGACCCGCTGGCAGTGCAGCTGCAGCTGATCTGCAAGCACCTCGCACTCAAGCAGGTCTGCTACTCGCCGCTCAACCTCCTCACATGAACAGGAGCCTCATATTAACGGTAACTAAATTTCAACTGGATCAGGTCTGCACAAGATTGACGCAGATGGCATATACAAAGGGAGGCCTATACCCAGCAATGGGATTCAAGGGCTAAGGATGATGATGAAACTTTTTTGTGCAAATTATCGAGTTTGTGATATATCTGAAAAGTTCTAACAAAAAGGGTCACGAATCTATCCTCAAAATCATTGGCATAGAAGTGCTAAAAGTAAATTACTAAAATGACGTGGTTTTTTTTCAGATTTTAACTAGCATTACAACTTATCTGACCATACTGATTGACGTTGATTAAATGTATCATTCTGGTGTCTACTAATACTTCACACAGCAGCACCTACATGCACTGCTCGACATACTTGCTGTCCCATAGCGGGAGCTCAATGTTCTTGAATTTGTTTGCTCCCTTTATATTTGTAAATTTATTGTAAGTACATACGTATAAAGTAAACCCCATGGAACTTGAAATAAAACTATATTCATACATACTCGTAATCAAACGCTTTTATTTTTGGAAAACAACAAGACATTATCCAAAACACAATTGTATTCACGGTGATATTTGATGTCAATTAAAAGATAAGATTGAAATGAATACTTGATTTTAAATAACTATTTGGCTATGCAAGTGCAAAAAGTGTAAAATCTTAAATTTATTTTCAAACGGATGCAGTGTGTTTGTGTGGTGCACACGCAAAAATATAACTCTTTTAATCAGTTTATTTGATATCGATTACTATCATCAAATATGTAGTTATGCTGGCAATTATCTGAAAGAAATAGTTTTTTATTAGAATTATCTTATTTACATAGATCATCATAAAGCATGGTTTGTTAATTAAAAATGTAATAAAGTATTTTTGGCAAAACTGTTGTAATCAAACCATGATCAGACCCATTCAGTCAAAAGTGTACTTTTAAATCGTAAAATTGTTTTTTGTGAACATTATGAGGTGGGCCAGATGACTCTTGTGATCTATAGATAAAAACTAATAAAATAAATACACTTCAAATACGCCCACCTCTTTACCGAGTGGGACAATATTAGCGTACTTACAGTTAAGATCAAGCCCCTTCTGATGTGGATGATGGAAAGCGGCGCGTAGTAGACCTGGTTGAGATCGAGCACCTTGCAGAAGTGCTGGAGCTCCGCTGCCAGCGGGTCGTGGATGGAGGCGGCGCGCTGCATCAGCCTGTTCGCCAGCTCGCGGGTGTACTCCATCTGCACCAACATCAACTTAAAGCACGTCGAACCACAGTTTATATATAATATCATTGACGTCGAACGTATTCGTATTCGGCGTTAAAAACAAACCGGGAAGAACCAACCGTGCATTTAATTTGGATCTATTAGAACTCGATTATTAATCCTCCTGATGTTAAATCTACACTGTATTTGTTTTTATTTGAAATAACATAATATAGTTTGTATGTTTAATAAGTATGTATTTAAATGAAAAGTATATACGTATTATATCCGTTATCTAGTGCCCACGACACAAGCGTTTGCTTAGTGTGGGGCTAGAAGGCGATGTGTGCAATGTCCCGGAATATTTATATTTATTTATTTATATTATAGGAATGTCATATTATTGTATGTTTAAATCAGATTTTAACCTAAATTTAATTGACTGATAAATAAAGAAAGAGATGCTAGTACCCATTATCATCAAACAGCTTTACCACAATTAATAGAAGTTTATTGAATTGTCATAAAACCTTCACTAATCAAAAGGCTCAGCAAAAAAGAATAATATGAATAGACCTTTAAGATTACGTACCTCCGTATCTGTTCCTTCGCAGGGTTCGACTATGATTATGATGGTAATCAAGTATGTGAGGCATCGGATACTGTCCAAGAATCTATTCATAAAATGAACGTGACCTGTTTGCGAAATAACGGAAAATTTAGTAATACATTTTCTTTAAGTGTCTGAAAAGGGTGGATTCTTGTCGCTTTGTCCACTAAATATTTAAGAGAAAAAACGATTCTCACAGAAACCCTCCTTTTTAGTAATATGCAGGATGTTTTTGACTCTAGCCTGACTTCGTAACCATATGAGTGCGTTGTGACCACAGAAAAGACTGTGACTACGTCAGCACGCCGCGGCGGTGGTGACACGCCACCCTAAGGGGGCTGACGTTCTAAGGTTCTAGTAGTGTACCTGTACCGTTTTAGTGCCCGTCGATGAAATAAGATGTCGCTAGCAGTCACATTATGGTAGCATTGAAGGCCAAAAGAAGTTTTTCAGAAATATGAAATACTTAATCAATAATAAACCGTCCTCGTTATATAGTCATATGACAATATGAATAAAATGGATCGTCATTATCATGGGTAAAATGAAGTTGTTTTGTACATTATTATTTTTTCTTATAAGACTTATCCAGAGACAGACGTCACAAAGAGCAACGTTAGCGACAGAGCGATTCATTATCCGACATGGCGGCAGAAAAAAATGCAAATCTCGTACCTATACTGTGCCAAGTTCAAGATGTTAAAAATAAGGTTACTTATAGGTGTCTGGTCGGTGATGCAGTAGTAAGGGGTGGTGACGAGGCCGATGAAGCTGGTGGCGAGGACGGCCAGCAGCATCAGGCCGTGCGCGCTGTCCACGGCGCGCACGCAGTCGCACGCCGCGCCGTACGACGCACAGATGCGAGGTATCATCGTGTAGGACGTCTTGCTGTCTGTATGTACCAGAACATGCAATACAAATATGTTACCTATATACTTTTAATGAATTCCATTATTTTTAACCGACTTTAAAAAGGAGGTTATCAAGTCTTCTGGAAGATATTTTTCTCTTTTTCATGATGATCAGAATGGTGACATATTAAAAACTAGTGGACACTCGCAGCTTCGCTCGCATTATTTCAGGAAAAAAGTAACCTTTAACACTACCAAAACTTCATACTACCTACATATAAAAATCATGATGATCCAATCAGCCATTTGTGCGTGAAGAGCGTTTAAATAAACAGAGAAACAGATTAACATAATGAACAGACAAATATTAAAAACTGCTGAAACATGTTTTATTATCAATTTGAAGTATCTATACCCAATATTTTTTTTTCTAATATCGATAATAATATAGATAAATAATAAAAAAAAATTGGAAAATTTGCATTTTTTAACAAATAAATAAATACTTTGTTCAAGAATGGGTCAGAACAACCTCTTAATATAAATGCAAACAATACTAAACGTAGAGTTACCTAATTTCAAAAAATTAAACAGACTTTCGAGGATAAATTTATATACATTTTTATTGTTGTAAAGTGTTGACACGAATTTTGGCATATTCAATTAGGTAATGAAAATTCATACCTTCCAAAAGTATAGTTAAACTATAGTTGACCGCCTTGAAGCCAGCTCGCACATGGTGAACTAGCGACATAAACAGTACCGTAGCCAAGGTTGAGTACCAATGAGTCATGAACATAAGCAAATGACAAATATTCGCCAATATAACATTTTCAAAATCTGGAATAAAACAGATACATGAGGTACATATACTGATTGCCATGTTTTATACATAGCCATGTAGTTAATTACATATAATAAATATTCGTAATTAGTAGTGCTAGTTACCATTGAGGACTTCCATAATTAAAGCTATGAGTATTGCGTCACTAATTATACGCAGCAAGTCGAATATTATCCAGCCCCATAAAAATCGCCATTGTGTCTTAGATAACTGCTCTGGTTCATATTTGACATTCAAGTCGGCGTGAATCTGTGGCAAATTATTCAAAGTTTTAATAAATTAAAATCGATTTATAATATGGCAAAGGACTCGCGTATTATGTTATAAGCTAGTTTGAACTTACTATGCTAAATAATTAATTTAATAAATTATTATTCTATGATATACCTGTTTGACCGTGCTCAAGCTTGTGATAAGGCTTGTCATCCGTCGCGGTGCGCCCCACACAATGATAATGACGGTAGCTGGCGACAAAAACACTTTCAGCACCCACAGCATCTGCTGCACGAACGCTCTTATCTGAGTTCTTGCCTTTACATAGTTGACCATCAGAAAGTATATAACCAACATGCCTGCCAACAAAATGTAACTAGTAGTTCCACCATCCTCAGACTCTCGTAGCGGACACCAAGTTAACAATATTGGAAAGAACTTACTGAGTGTGACGACGAGAATGCGTGTGAGTGTGAGGTGAGTGCGCGCGAGGCGCACCTGCACCCCGGAGCGCGCGCGCCGGCAGCGCAGTGGCGCCAGCCCCAGCAGCCGCGACACGCGGAGCACCGCCCACAGCGCGCCGCTCACGAGGCACTCGTCCTCCGCTGACATGCTGAGCGATGTCAGTAAACGTTGACAATTGCTCGCAGATGGCAACAAACAAGCTTACGAATTGTGTTCGAATCAAAATTGAATAAGTACGGTGGTGAGGCAACAAATACGACAGGTCGTAGTAGAAAATAAATTTTACCAACAATTAACCACATCATTTAATTGGTATGGGGTCAAACATCAATAATAATGTATAATCCTAATTATGTTGGTCAATTAATGTTTACTAACTCCGTTTTGTTTCTACTATCTACATTGTAGGAACTTGTTTGAATTGAGATATAAAGATTTGATATGACTTAATCTAACAGAAATATCTTTTATAAAGTTGTTTATTATGGTAGATGAAAACAGTAGATAGCATGTCTATTTTAACATAACAAAGGTAATAAAACATAACTATTTGATGTATCTAACATCTACATGTCAATTTAACATTGTAATTTCAGGAATTACAACAAAGTCAATGCACAAAATAAATAGTAATAATACTATGTATTTTCCACACACATCCAGCAGAGTTCTAGAGTTGACTAGGTGTCTCTCAGATTATAATGATTAAATCCAGATTACTCACTTCAACTAAGTTTTACATGTACACGTACTGACTGACAACTATGTAGAGCCTCCAGTGATGAGCGCGGAGTCGTGCGCGGTGTCAGGCGGGCTGGCGGCTCTGGCGGCCATATGATATTGCGAGGCAACAAGTAGCTGTGCCTGGCGCCACCCCGCCTTCACAAAGAACAGCGCGGCTACAGGTTTACTAAAATAAGAAGGTAGTGAAAAAGACGAAATAGGAGAGGGTACACCCAGACAAGAAGTTCTGATAAGAATGGAAAAATATTCAAAACTCTTACAGGAAATCAATGACAAAATAGAAAGACTGACCGCAATCATACAAGAGCAGAGAGTAACAATAGGAAATTTTGCATACGCCAATGCGGCTGCTATCAAAAGACAACCACCACAGAAAACTTTAAACTCTGCAGTGGTTCTGGAGAAAACGAAAAAGAGACAGGAGAGCAAATTTTAAACAGAATAAGGATAGAAGTTAACGCAAAAGAAGGGAAACAAAACAATGAGATAAGGTAACCAAAAGATAGGAAAGTCATTATAGGATGTAGAACAGAAGGAGACAGGCAGAAGATTTTGGAAATAATAAGAACAAGCCTGGTTTTTTTATTTCACAGTTTAATTCCAGCGCCATCAGTTACAGATTAATGCTTCTACTTCATATTATTCGTGACGTTGTAGCACATATTGTATTTGAATAGATAGAGAAATTTGCACCATTCGCCTCTGAGGTTCCACTATAACATTCAAGAGCAAATCCTAGTTTTAAAATATAATTATGGAAAAGACTTGCTTCTCTCATCGCATGATTTTAATGAATGTCAACTAATACGACCAAGTAAGCGATAATGCTGGCAAACATCTGAAAAAAAAATCGCATGAAAGATTATTTTAACAAACTGGCTTGATTGCAGGTCAATTTCTTTTCAATTTTTGGTTTAGGAGAAGATGCAAATAATAAAAATGGAATTATGTAATCATTTTGAAAAGAGTCTGGGACTGGTAATTTATATAGATATATTAAGATAGCTATAGAAGATACAATACAGTACATGCATGCATGATGATACAATACAGTACATGCATGCATGATGATACAATACAGTACATGCATGCATGATGATACAATACAGTACATGCATGCATGGTAAAATATGTATTTATTTTAAAGTATTAATGACGTTAAACAAAGCAAACTTAAATTTTACACAACATTATGGTACTGTGAATTGTTCTATTTTTTTTGTTATTTATTTTGGCTCTACATTGGTAATGACATTGTTACATTTATGTCACACAAGTATTTTTATAAACTAAATGTACTACCTGTTTAAGTTAAGTACAGCATGCACAAATTATTATTTATGTCTATACAATTAATAAATACATTATAAGGAAAGTATTTTTACAAACTGAATCTATTGTAAACAGTAGCATTATTATTAAGGTACTAACTAGTTTTTGGGTTCTACATTCAAAGAAGACACATTCATCTGAAACAACTGATATAATCACAGTTTCATCGAGCGCTAAGTTTTGATCGGTTAGTTGTGAGTGTGTGTTTCCTCTATCTCGGCCGCCTGTACGCCGGCCAGGCCGGGCAGGTCTCCGACTGTCATGGGACGCATCACAGCTTGGAATGTTCCCATCACTACTTGACTGTCACCGCCACCTATTTGTCTTTTGGATACTCTTCTATGATCTGCAAGTGGTTGATGTTCATCCCAGTCTTCGTTTTCGTTAGCCGTAGCCGGAAAATCCAATAATTTTGTTCCTATTTTTTCTTTTGGCACAACTACTTTTTTCATATTTAACAACTCTTCGCTATCGATTTCTTCTTCTTCAAAATGTAAACGCCTATCATTTCGTGAACGTTCCATGTTCAGAATAATTTTGACTAATTGTCACTGGCCACCATCAAATCATCGACGAGTATGTTTTTGATAGACTCGAGTTTGTTGTAAGCATTATGGTTTGAAAAATCGAACTTGTTGACTTGAACAAATGTGTCAGACATTGGCAGAGCATAAATGCAAGGAAAAAATAAACATAAAATTTTCAAATTCATTTTCAAGTTATGTTTGCACACTATGAATGTCGGTGTGTGAATAAATGAAAATAGATATGTTATCTTTAGTGCTGTGTTCATAGGTGGCTTTTCTTATCTAGATGGTACATGTAAGGTTTTTTCTGAATTTCATATTCATATATGCCGCTTCACAAAATGTATTACACAAGATAAACATTTTTGAGTTGATAGGAACACCAAGTAACCTATAACACTGTTTTTCGTCCTTTTTTTGTGCCAAGTCAGTAGTTCTTAGTAATCAGTTAGAAAAGCAGAAATAAATATATGTAAGATCTAGAATACTTTTGGCTTAAATTATTATGAAGGCAATACTATGCTCGTAACAAAGGTGTGTTACTTGTCTACTCTATTATAAAAAAATGGTTTTTAATTAATCTGTATTACGCTCTAAATTAAATTTAAAATGTTAGAGTAATTGTACTTTCGTGAGCTCGTTTGGTTGAGTATTAGTATTTCCAATAAAAACTAAACAACATATTCCTTGATTGAAACCATGAAGCGGTTTATATATGAATGAATATTTCGTAAAAAATATTCATAAATTATCAATTCACCGTCCGAGCAACATATGTATGTATTCCTCAGCGTTGCCTGCATTTAAATGAACTTATTGGAACAAAATGTCACATTTTACTAAACAACTAAATAAAAGTTTTGACTCACCTAGGTAGGTATGTCTTTGTGGATGGAAGCTTGTAAACGTTGTATTTATTTTATGGTTCCGAGGAAAAACCTGCATAATATATTGCACAACACACACATTTTCATACATTGACATTTTTAATTCGATAAGCAATTGCATCAAATGATAACAATTATTAATAGTCAATATAATATATTAAATAACAAATAAAAATATTAGCATTTTATTTCAATACGCGGGGACGTTTCGTTTAGGTGAGAAAAAACAAACGCCAATTGCAATACGATTCGCATCGCGTTTTGTTTTATTAGCGACTAGGTATAATAAAAAACAAATAAAACTGCAACCCCACTTCATGGATGCACCAGAGAGAAAGTGAGGGATGAAAATCCTTGGCCAGAGTACAAAAATTTGATGTATATTATACGTACCGTAGAATGGGGTGAAAAGGGATCGCGAGGTGAATAGGGAAAAAACCGGGAATCACTTTTGACATTGAATATTTTCTTCTACATCATTAAAATTTTTACCACTTTTAGTAGGATTTGTAGTAGATTATTGAATCTTTCCTATGGCAAGTTTGAACTAACATGAACTTAGCTGCAAACTGTAAAAAAAGACACTTGAAAGTGGGTATTGCAAGACGCCGCGCCGGTTATAACAGTGATATTAACTTCGCTCTGTCGGCTTTATTTTCAACTGAGATAGTAAGAGTGTTTGTTTAAAACGTAATTTAGTGTTTTGGCCGTCATATGCATAGAAGGTGAGCTTCATTTATCACTTAATATAGGTATTATCTTGATAAATTAGAATGCCATCAAAATTTTGTGCTTTTTGGGGTGAATAAGGACGCTTAAAGTATGAATAAAGACGAGAAGAGGGTGAAACGGGACGAGAATAAGATGAATAGGGACGCCTTATGTATGAATAGGGACAACTTTATAGGGTTGTCACTATGCAGTTAACTGTTTTTAAGATAAATAGGTACCTATTCTAGATAATAATTAGATCAATTTTATTATGATTTCATATTCATAATAATTAAAATAATTCAAACTTATAATAAATAGAGTTATCTCATTATATTAAATAATTCAATAAAACAAAATAAATTTAGTGACAGCCCTAGTAAATTTCCCTATTCACCTTCTTTTCGTCTCTAATGTAATAAAGGGATTGCCTATATTTTACCGTTTTATTCTTAAATTGCAATACTAATCGCGTAGTTTTGTATTGGTTCACAGAGATACCATCAAGACTCACATAATTCACTCGTCATACAGCTATTTTTAGGGTTCCGTACCTCAAAAGGAAAAAAACGGAACCCTTATAGGATCACTTTGTTGTCCGTCTGTCCGTCCGTCCGTCCGTCTGTCAAGACCCTTTTTCTCAGGAACGCGTAGAGGTATGAAGCTGAAATTTATATCAATTACTCAGGTCTACTGTCCCTTGAAGCTGTGAAAAAATCAAACTTCTAAGCCAACGCAATCAAAAGATACAGCCATTTATGCCGCAAATTTTCGACACTTGCAAGGGAATCAAAACCTACAGGGTGCTTCCCGTGAACTCAGAATCTTGAAATTTGGTACGAAGCAACGTCTTATAGCATAGATAAAGGAAAAATTACGAAAACCATAAATTTTTAGTTACATCACAAAATATTTTTTTTTTAATAATCTTAAACTTACTACCCATTTCCTCATAAACGCGTAGAGGTATTAAATTGAAATTCATACCAAATACTCAGGTCTATAATACCTTTAAGCTGTAGCAAAATCAAACTTCTATGTCAACGCAATCAAAAGAAACAGCAATTTAAGCTGCATATTTTGAAACTCGCAAGTACTTGCAAGGGAATCAAAACCTAAAGGGTACTTCCAGTCGACCTTGAATCTTGAAATTTGGCATGAAGCAACGTTTTATACCACACATAAAGGAAAAATTCCGAAAACCTTAAATTTTTAGTTACATTACAAAATATATATTTTGTAAACCTTGCAGGTTTGTACGGAACCCTCGGTGCGCGAGTCCGACTCGCACTTGGCCGGTTTTTTTTTTACTAAAAATACCTTAATTTTCGGTGTGAAGTTCAAAATCGTCCCTTTTCGCCCCATTCTACGGTACGTCATAGTACCTAGTGTAACAAAATCACACCTACGTTACATATGTTAAATACTATATAAATAGGTGTAATCATAGATTTTTGGTAGTTCATAAATGCATGTAAGTAATTAAATGCAATAAAATTAAACAAATTAATAAATAAATATTCCAGGACATGTCACACAGCGCCATCTAGCCCCATACTAAGCTTACACTTGTATCATGGTACTAGGTAACGGATATAATACATATAATACATACTTTTCTTTTGTAAATAGATACTTATTATACATATACCTATGTACCTTTCGTCACGTTCGTGACGTCACCTACCGGTTCCAACGGAACACCAGCGCTGGATGCTTGCATCCAGCACATGCTGAGTTGGGGCCGGATTGTGACATGAAACGTGTACTGGTATATATCTTTATATTTTATTGTGTTCTGTATCTCTTGTTGTTTCGTGTCCCAATAAATGTATTTTATTCTTATTTATTCTTAGAAACGACCAGACTCAACACAAATAATAACAAATTAAACATCTCTATGCTAGGTTTTATGAACCACGGACAATAGGTGGAGCGAGAGGATCGTCCACTGGTACCCACGAGACAGCTCTAGGACAAGGGGACGACAAAAGAAGAGGTGGCGCGATGACATTACCCAGGTTGCAGGCGTAACCTGGCCGCGACTAGCTAGAGACCGCACTACTTGGAAGGCAATGGAGGAGGCCTATACCCGTACTTGGGTGCCCTTATTAAAACTATTATAATAAATCACATATTTTAAATAATAGAAATAGTTTCATATCTTACTTGAACAATGTAAATATCTAGTTTTTTAATTTATTTAAGGGAATAAAGGCTATTTTATTTTATTTTATTTATGCTAGGTTTTCCACAAATTATATCTGTTTAATATTTATCGAGGACATATTATGCCAATAAAAAATACTTTTTATTTTTGCAATAATACTATTGTAATCGCAAAGGATAATGTCAAATAACATATACCACAAGACATGTAGCACCCCATATACCTAGGTATTGATTTTTATACTTTTTGAAAGGGCTTTTAGGTTCATTACTTTCCTTATTTTGTGAGTGTTCTAATCATAGAGTAGGTACTAATATTGCTTGAGTTTTTATACCCAAGCATTTTTATTTTCATTTGTTAATGTCTTCTGTAGGTATGTTAATATCATAATAATTACTTGTAGCGTTCCTAGTACTACATTGATAAGAATACAAGCCTAACATTCCAGAAGCTTCATAAGAAAAAAAAAATCGGGAAGCCAACCAAGGCAAATGTTGCTCTGTATTTCACTCATGGAAATAAATGTCACGTAGGCCGCAATATAAGTTACCGCTCCGAATTTAAACTTACATATTATAAGTGTATTTGTTGCGCATAGGTTGCGATTATTATCACAAAAAACAAAGTAAATCTACTAAATACTACTTTTTACTTGCCTTTGTCATTGTGGAGGCAGGTAAGTCCTTATTATTGATTCAAAAACACGTTTCGGAACACAATCACTTAGGTTCACTCACGGATATATCTAATTCGATTAGAAATTTAACTATATTACTGATTATTTTCAAAAGTAAATTGATAATTATGACGCGGGGACGCTTCGATTATTAGCTAAGAAAAAACAAATGCCAATCGCGATACGATGCGCCTAGCGACTATAATTCTTTTTTTGAATTTACATAAGTTTTTATATATTATGTACGCTCATAGTTTGTAGTTTATTGTAAGGAGGTTTCCACAGTTATCAAAGAAGGTGTCATTATCGAGTTCGAATTCTTCCTTTTGATTTTATTTTTCTGTAGGCCTTTTTAGTTCTTTGTTATTCTGACATTGTAAAAATCCCAATATATGTACAAATTGCTGCAAGAGCAATGGAGCACATATCAGGGAATTATATTGAAGATGTCAACGTTTCGTAAAATAAATGTAAGTATAGATAGGTACCTATAGGTATAATCTAATCCAATATAATCTATATTTATACCTGAATTACCTTATGAATACATACTTTCTATTTTATTTCTTATGTGTACTAATTTCTAAAGCTGTCTAATGTGATAATTTGCTATAATTTTAAAACCATCATTAATAAATATTATGGCTTTTCAATTATTTTTCGCGTTTCTGTAATTACATGTCATATGATATTAGTTAATTATGACGTCACTTATCCATGATTGGTGGACACAAAATTTTAGTTTTTATTACGTTCTATTCTCGCCATCAGAGAAACATGACATTGCTTTTAACAGATAATAGGATAATAAATCATACAGCGTTATATAATTGGTCTAAGCCGGTAATGCAATAAATAGCTGAATAGAGTGTTTAATACAGCAACTGAGCATAGTAAAAAACAATATTTGAGTATTTTTGTGGTAAATTATAACGTACCTAGTACCTATTAATATACATAATGTTCAGTGATACTTGACTAGTTTAAGTTTTGCTTGACGTTAAATTTAGGACTTTTTTCCTGGACTCGCAGTTTTCATTTTCTCATAGCGGATATACATACGTACTCATATGTTACTACTGATTCTATTTATGATATCTAACTTTATCTCTACCTTTTATTCCTGACCTTTTCCAAATAATCGTGTGCTTCACATAAACACCATGACACCGCGGCCCGGGGCGCCGGCAAATCTCAGTTTTCAGGCAGTTTGTACCCCGGCCTCGGAACAACTTCACGCGTTTCTGATCGCCTGGTACTTCCAACACTTTCACGAACTCATATCGATGAAATTTTGTAATTTTTTTAAATGGTATATATAAATAACAAATGTGATTAACTGAAAAGAGTATACTGAGACTTTTTTTCTTTTAAAAACTTTGTTTTCAAAATAATCAACAATTGTTTTGTATCAGTGTAATTGGTCTTATTACATAGTGTCTTTTCCATGCAAGTTTTACATTATGCCAAACCACATACCTACCTCTTTTAAACTTTGAAGTTATTTCCATGGGTAAGTTTTATACAAACTTTTGTATTTGGTCTAGCTTTGTAATAAGGCAGTTATATGTTTAACCTCAAGGAATAATACCGGCGGTGAATTTCTGTGCTTCGTGACTAAGTTTCGATACTAAATATTGTACCCTTTGCGAGTTCGAAAGATTTTTATTTGAATGAATGTTTGCTATAAATGACTGATAAAAATATTCCAATTCGATGGGCTTCCATCGAAACTAGGAATTACCAAAGGTTCTAATTTCACAGTAGGCTCAGTCGAGTTACTAGACTCATGTGAATGCACCTCAGGACAGGTTATTTTATTACGTATGCGTTTGATTCGCGTATACAAATCTTCAAAAGATTCGAGACATGCATAATAAAATAAAATAAAAAATACGTTCTGAAGATGGGTGTCATAACATCCGAAACGCGTAAACCATTTACGCGATTTACACGTGAGTGAAAACCGTTTTAGTTAATCTTTTGATAAAATGTCTCACGAAAGTTTTAATATTAAAATAAAAAATAAATACAAAAAATAAAAATAGCCTTTATTTCCCTTTGAAGTTATACATGCACAATTTTTAAAGCTACAAGTTTCAATTGATTACTACAAAAAGTCAATCACTTAAATACTACATGTCACCGTTTTGATACAATAATAATAATAAATGCAAATTTCATATGTTACAATTATTCCAAGTCAAAAACAAAGTAGATTAATATAAAATTGATGTATGTTAATTATAAAATTGATGTATGTCAGAATAAATTCTAGTGTACTCGTATGTTGCATGTCAGAATGTTAGCATTATTAACGTAACGAGACATGCATAGTCAGGAGTAAATCCAGGTTTCAATTGCAAATTAATTTTATTTATTTTATCAATAATTGACTCGAATTTATTTCTTAATTCATCTATTGTCTCTGTCTCAGCCATGAAGTTTTCGTTGGTACGTGAAGATGGATCAAAGTAATCGATCTTTTTCGAGGCAGAGTAAATACGACTAACGCGTTGATATAAATATTCTTTCTTTTGATTCAAAAGAACCAACATGATCTCATTATCTGAATCACTATCCGTCATGATCGCGTTCAATATACATTGATGTTAATGACAGAATAGTTCGAACCAAGTAAATATATATCTACCCTCAAAATATAAAGAATGCGAGATGATGCAATATCTAAACGTTGTGACAAGGCGCGATGTAATAGTGGAGCGGAATTATATTAAACTAAAATGCGGGTAGTTAATAAAAATTGTTCGACTAAGTAATATGAAATAAATTATCTGTTACTACTATGGTAATCGCCAAGTATGCAATTAATCAAATTGTAATAAGGGAATTTCTACCAAATATACCTACGTAGGTCCCGAGCGTTTCCGCACAAAATTTACCAATAATTACGTAAAATTGTATAGCGGGATGCGGAATGCGTGTTACAAATGGCGATAAGAATTCACCAAAATTACGTGAACCTTACAAAGTTTTGAAATATAGAATTCACCAATTAATACGTGAATCCTGGAAACTGGATTCAATATCCGGTACTAGAAGGACCATAAAATGGAGTGGCGTGTAAATAGCCTGACTCCAGCGCGGGAATACCACAATGGGTGCAGTAAAAAAATAAGAAAACAAAACAGACCGCTTAATTTATGCCCCTACGGTACAAACCTCTGAGCCGGTGCACAGCACACGGCAATGGTTTCCTGGCGTCCTTCTGGCGTCTAACGTGAAACCTGGACGAGGGTCCGGGTTCTGCAGAGTCAACACTTCACAAACACAAGGTGGCACCAACTATATGTAATTCAGAACACAATGTACCATAAAGTCTTTCTGGTCACAAAGTCTACTTTATTCTTGTTATTTTTGCGGGTCACCGGGGTCACGATATAATCTTGACCTCACCGATGGAAGCGCCAAAGACGAATGCGGGGCCAAGGGGAGACAAGGCGTAGCAGCTTTTTGAGACTACTGGCGCCATCTCTCGCTGGGCACGCGAACAAATGTACCAAACTCATTGATTTACACCAGTAGGTAGGCAATAAGCGGTCCATTTGAAAGGGGTGTAATTATGAAATTAAAATATAATGCGTAGAAAGTAATTAATATACATAGAACCTAAATAATGGATACGAGTCGCTCCACCAGTAGTTTTGTTGTTTTCCTTTACCTCACTAACCTTTATACAAGTTTGTAATGATACATTCAACTTTTAATTAATACCTGCCCGAGAATTTAGCCACAAAGTGTGTTTTTACCACACATCGGTAGGTAACGAAAGTCGCGCCATACTTACCATAATTTGGCTATAAAAGTCACTTTTCAGTTCGTTTTTTACTCGTGTGTAACAAAAACGACGTTTAAACTCGTTTCTATTAAACAATCTCTGCTGTAGGTATTTATTATTTCTTGATTGAATTAAGTTATATTGCATAGGTAGGTATTTGTATAATAAAATATGCAGACCTACTCACTTACTATTAAAAGTCTACTGTATTATGTACTATCTGTAAAATGAGAAAGCCAATAAGTACTATATTGTCTTTGTGTGTAAAATTTATTTTGGATACAATATTCTTGGATATTATCAATAAATTCCCATTAAAGTCATATTGCAGAGTTGAATGTCAGGTCATAAGTATTGTCACACAGTAAAAACTTTTCTTTTAGAATGCTGGCCACAAAAAAGTTTATTGAATTCGAATTTCGAATTGTTCATGAAAATAAAAATGTATACTTTTTAGAAATTTACTCATTTTTAAATATGGAGTGGACGCTTAAAGAAGACCGTGTTGCAGTTATTGCATGGCATCGTTGCGGTTACGCGCCAATTAAAATTTTTGACATACTGAAAAATTTGAATATAACCAAAAGATTCGTTTATCGTACCATCAAATGATACAATGAAGAATCTAGTGTAGATGACAGGTCAAGAAGTGGTCGCCCTCGGTCTGTTAGGACTCCAGCAGTGATAAAAGCTGTGAAGGCGCGAATTCAAAGAAATCCCAAACGTAAGCAGAAACTGTTGGCCCTTCAGATGGGGTTAAGCAGAACCACAGTGAAAAGGGTGTTAAATGAAGACTTAGGGCTTCGGGCATATCGAAGAAAAACAGGACATCGTTTGATTGCTCGTCTAATGGACCTGAGACTGAAGAGATAAAAATATCGGGAAATTATTTTTTCGGATGAAAAAATTTTTACCGTAGAAGAGAGCTACAACAAACAAAATGATAAGGTATACGCACACAGTAGTGAAAAAGCGAGCAAACGTATTCCGCGTGTCCAACGAGGTCATTTTCCATCCTCGCTCATGGTATGGTTGGGAGTTTCTTATTGGGGCTTAACAGAGGTACATTTTTGTGAGAAAGGTGTAAAAACGAATGCAGTTGTGTATCAAAATACAGTCCTGACGAACCTTGTGGAACCTGTTTCTCATATCATGTTCAATAACAAGCACTGGGTATTCCAACAAGATTCGGCGCCAGCTCATAGAGCGAAGAGCACACAAGACTGGCTGGCGGCGCGTGAAATCGACTTCATCCGGCACGAAGACTGGCCCTCCTCCAGTCCAGATTTGAATCCGTTAGATTACAAGATACGGCAACATTTGGAGGAAAAGGCGTGCTCAAAGCCTCATCCCAATTTGGAGTCACTCAAGACATCCTTGATTAAAGCAGCCGCCGATATTGACATGGACCTCGTTCGTGCAGCGATAGACGACTGGCCGCGCAGATTGAAGGCCTGTATTCAAAATCACGGAGGTCATTTTGAATAAACTTTATTGTCATAAGAATCTATGTTGTGTTAAAATAGTTTACACTAGTGTTACACTCGTTAGGTACTATTATGAAACTCGCTGCGCTCGTTTCATAAACTCACACTCGTGTTTTAATACCCGTGTTATATGCAGTTGCATACACTACTTTATCTTCACTAATTAATCAAACAACAAGAGTAAAAGCTGACAATAGTTAATTTTTCATATAATTTTCTAGATTTTTCTGGCAAAAGATTGTGAGTTACTTTTGTTGCCAATTCTAGAATATCCGGAGGCGTACAAATATCATCGTCGCTATCCATTTTTAACTTTTAATTTGTATTTAAAAAACAAAACACATTGCGAAACATTAAACTCACGCGTACGTGTATTGTCACAGTGATTTTGCCGCCATTAAAATCTAACCAACGAGAGCGCAGCGCGACCAACCTGATTGGCCCTGCAATCAGGTTGGTCACGCTTTTTCGATGTTATAATGAGCTATTACGATATCGATGTGGATATTATAACATCATGTGAAATTATTTTATATTAAACATGTGACAGAATTTATGACCTGACTAGGTATATACATTTACAACGCGTTTCCTACAGACAACAGATTTACCAGCATATAATAGGAACTACGTGTAAATTACGACAATGCTGTTGTTGTAAAAACAACAGCCAAACTAAATATGCGAATAGTAGACTTTGCTTACACAAGCTTCAAAAGACAAAAATCGGGCAAATGATCCCATAATATTGGTCTTTGTGTGCATGTGTCCATTTAAATAATGTTCATACATTGTTATAAAAATACTGGTATTATTATTATGTGAACTCTCGGTTTGAGTTCGCAAATCACCATGATTGCTTACCATCAGGCGAATAACGATCAAGTACAAACCTATTTCTTGTAAAAAAGAAAAAAAAAACACTTATTGCAATATTATCAGAATGAACAATTAAGATCGGAAGAAAAAACATAAAAAATCCAAATGAAACAGCACTTATAATACTGTCTAATGGGAAAAAAAAGCCAGCCTAGAATGATTCACTTGAGACAGTTCAATCGGCCACTGAGTACGCTCAGTCGATTACTTATTACCATCGTTGAAGCATTGTTTAGATAATACGTCGCGTCGATTATTTTCATACATCGCGTTTATTTGTATTCATAATTCATTCATTTGTACCGTTATATAAAAGGGCTAGCGTATTTGTTTGTTTTGACATCTGTTAGCTTCTTTTTCTAGCTGAAATGGAGCGACCGATCAAGATATTTTTGTTATGGTGTTAGTGTAGAGACAACCTATATAATATTTTTTTCTTTCTAATCCCCGAACAGACACCGGCCTAAATAGTCATAATATTTGTGTTTACGAGTATCAAAGGGCAGAACCAGGGACAAAAATTGAGGCTCCTAACTAGAAAATGTGTTCTATACAAACAATTTCGTTAACATTAATATTATGTCCTATTAGGCAAATGCACATGTATCTAGGTACAGACTTAGAGAGTAGTCTGTAGTCTGCAGAGCATACTGTAGAGAGACAGTGGATTTCGACAGAGACAGTGAATAATTATGCTTCGAAATTTTAAGGAGATTCTCTTCTTCACGATTTAGACAAATTGGAGACAGGATTGGATCGTGTCGGTCAGCTAATCCACGAATGAAAAATGATAGAAAATGCAAAACATCAAACAAAACTGTTTGTTTTGTTTCATTTTCAGTGTATTTCTCTCATTCTCCAAAGCAAATCTTCCTTGGGGCGTCCCTATTATCATTTATTCTCTTCCGTATAATCACATCTACGTAGAATCAGAATAGGATGTATTTATTTATTATGAGTTATTTTATCAAGTGCTAAATCTGTACTATGGTTGTTTAACTTGAGCGAACATAATCACGACCGGCAGGATTCGAACCTGCGTATTTCTGATCACCGTTTAGAACGCCTTCTTAGACATATTCTAACATCATAAGAGGCGCTCATTTTCCAATAAAAGTTTAAGTTAGGATGTATGTATTGTGTTAAAATATTTAATAATGGGGTAGCTATTGGGTAAGATGTCCAGAGCAGGGCATTGATGAGTTGGGTCGTAGTGTCCTGTCAATGTATGACGTCAGCAGACACGCCCTCGCTAGATTTAATATCTTAGAAATCTTCAACCGGGGGTAGTTCACCCGAACAAACAAACATAACAGAAAAATAGAACAGTTTGTTATCTAGGTATGACTATGTATGTTTGTAGCAAACAGAAGTATCAATTTAATACAAATAAGGCAGATTTAACAACACACACGTACACATTTATTAATTATATATGTTTCGTCTTTGAGGTCTCGAGACGGTCAAAAAACTGGCCGCAACATTCCTCCATACACAAATTACTTTATACTGGACCTTATTTTTGCATGTTCACAAATTACTTCTGGCGGCATTGAGTCAAAATCGCCAATACTGCAATTATGTCAAACTTTAAAAAAGTCTGTTCTATTTGAAAATGATTAGTACCTCTTTGTATGTGAAGGTTTGGATTCTTATCACGTTTCTTTTTGTAACTCGGAGTTGGCTTACGTTACTACAGATTGCTGATGTTTGTCTTCTTTAAAATCTTCATTTTCTGTGATGTTATATAAAAACAAAGAGGCGCAGCAATAGTTTGTGGGTTAGTCAAAGGTATTGCGTGGAAAATGTTATTGATAAAGCTTGTTTTCGTCAGTAATGGCTGTTGGTTAATTATTGCTGACGTTTGAGAAATTGTTTGTTTGTGACGCAGTTGGAGGTGTGGTCCTGGTAATTTTATTTTGTGATTAATCTAAGGGTATTTTGCCTTAATAACATTAATAATATAATCTTTATTTACAGAAATAATAAAAAGATAAAAACAAGGAAAGAAAAACTAAACATACTACTACTAACTACAACATAAAAAGGGCACTTAGAAAATCTTTGGAAAAGCCTAAAGACAGTCTTAGTGCTCCAGCCCACTGCCAGAGGGCAAAGCCTAGCAAAGAACACAGCTTGTCTTAGCTTAGAAGGATTTTACCTACACAAAAAGTGGATTACAAATAGAATTCACATAAAAAATATATTAATAGTCGGTAAAGTTGAAATGCTAAGCCGATATAGAAAACAGGACGGTCAGGAGTGTCAGGGTGATATTCTAAGAAGTGAATTTAGTTACGTGTTTAAATACTGTAAAGTTTATTTTAATTAAGAATCAAAATAAGTAAGAATACGAAACAGAATAAAAGGCCAGTTATAAAAGTTCCTAATCTAATTTGGCACTCACGCACCTTAAAATAGCCAGCAGGTATGTCAATAAAGTGATTTGGAGTTTAGTAAATTGGTTTTTAATGACACTAACACATACGGTCTCAAAGGAATGTAATAGAAAGCACATTTTTTACATAATTATGTTATCATATTGATGTAAGTAAATGCTATTTCATTAATCATATTAAAATATTTTTTTTGGGTGGTCCCATCACCATCCAAAAAAATTATTTACTTCTTTGCTTAAAAAGCAGTAATTTGCAAGCACTACTGTACCAGTTTGAGGGACAATTTTTCAGTAAGTTAACTAGACAAATACTTGACACCTAAGCCTCGTGATGACGATGATATCTGTATCTGCCAATTTTAAATATTTACAGTATTTCTCTCGAATGTTGTCTCAATAGTTTCATGTGATAATAATGTGTTCTACATTATTATTCAGCGTGTATCTATTTCATAGAAAACACACAGACCATTTGACATATATTATAAGTAGCTTATTTTTTTAATAATGATTATCTTATAAGTATCTGTGGTGCAAACACATTTGCGATTATTGTAAATATGAGCATTATAAAATCCATGCCATGTTTATTTCATTCATATTTGATGTTAATGGCCGTGTGTCACAAAAATAAAAATTGACTCTAAAGTGAGACAAAATGTGGCTAATGTATGTTTACCATTAATCCTTTTATATCAATCATTTTTCCAAATACTTTCTTTCATACACAAGTAAAATACAAAAGAAATGAGTTTTTCCTTGACACGACATGAAGTCATACTTAGGTTAGTTTGTTCTCTGTAAGGAATCTTTATTTCTTAAAACTTCTTTAAAATATCAATTTCACACACTAAAAAATTATTGATTTTTATACATTTTAATAAAAGAGTTATAATGTTATATAAAAATAATTATATATTTTCTTTATCGCAGCATGATGTACAAATTTGAAAAAAAGAGTAACAACTTCACATTGGAACCTTTCTACGTAAAAGAAATAAGTGAGTACGGATTATACATACATGTTATATTTTTGTTGCTATTAACTGTGACATACAGACGTCAAAACTAAGACCCAGATTGGTGGTGCCGAGTTTTCAAACTGCCCTAAAGGCTCCTGATATGGTTTAACGACAGCCGTACCATGTCAAACATGTGGAACCTACAATTTAACGTGTTGTCCAACCCACAGAAACACCCAAAATGGAACGCCATTTTTTAGTAATCTATTATCCAAGCACAGGCCGCGTTGATGGTTGCTTAACAGTGGTAATCGCATGCGAATGCCTGTCCTAGTTGATGGGACTATTTTTACTGCGATAAATTATAAAAAAATACATTTCATAAACCGGTTCTCATACCTGCAATATTATCTTAGGAAATGTTAAGGTGGTCTGTTACAACGAGTTTGTCATATCAAAATTTCTAGATTTATGTCTTTTGAAATAAGAATACCCGATTTCTAGATTAAAAAAACTATAGCCAAGACAAGACAAGAGGCATTCTTGAGAATGTTTCGTTTGTCTTTGGTATCAGTGAATAGGTATTTATTCAATATTTAATTTATGTTGTTGTTTTGGTAACTATTGCATCACACTATTGATTTAGACGTCAGGTATTTTGCGGAGCGATACAAGGATATAGTCAAATATGAAAACACGAGTGCAGGTAAAGAAAAGTACGGTACGAGTATATCCTAGCTGAGATATAGTTAGTTATTCTCCAGCAAATATTCTTATTTATTATGACATTGTACTCGGCGACTTGTAAATAGGCGCACCCTGTTGCTACAAATATTGATGATATTATTCATACGGATTCATATCTGTCGCTGGTCAAATCTCACAAGATCGAAGCCAGTGGCATATTAAGATCTCTCTGTGAGTCGTATTTCCTCAAAACTGAAGGTCGTGCCTCACCCGCAGAATTAATTCGTTAGGGGAGTTCTCTGGAGCAGATACATCGTGGTGAGCGCCGAGGTCCTGCCACGGGCTGTAGATGATGATGATTCATACGATTTCATTAATAATGTAAAGTTACTCTTGTCGTTGTAGATATATCGCTAAGGAATTTGAAACCTTGTACTTGAATACTAAGACTGCCCAGACAAGTTCTAGCCTGGGTGGTGCTTAGGAATGATTTATAGGTACAAAGGTTTTATACATAAACCGTGAAGTAGATACTTTTTACGCCAAACACAGGGTTTCTAGTAACTAACGCACAACTTATTAAGCGTGACTTTAAGACGACATTATCGACGACTTTGGTTCTATAACTTCTGATAAATTCGTCGATTTCAATACAAAGATTCATAGCCTCCGAGTATGGAAAAGCATTTATTTCGCCAAGTTCTTAAAGTGATATTTGTTTTTCCTTATGCACTATAGCTATTTCAAAAGGTTATGCGTTAGTTACCTGTATCTCTGTATATTGAATAAAATGGCGTCTCTTTAAAACTTGCTCGACGTCAAACCAGTCCGGTTTCATCTCCGGCTTACCTCGGTCAAAATGACTCGTCATCAAATCTTATTTATTCTTATTTCGACGATCATTTTATGCAATAGTCAAAATATATGTCGTGAAAATCAGTTCCGGTGCAACGATGGAAGCTGTATAGAAGAGGAGTTGAGATGTGACGGCGCTACTCAGTGCCCGGATGGAAGCGATGAACATTTTGTCACATGCAGACAGAACAGATGTAGAGATGATCAGTTCCGATGTACCTATGGAGCCTGTGTGAGACCCAACGCCACATGCGACGGAGTACAACACTGTGCAGACAATTCTGACGAACTGATCCTCAAATGTCGCGGAGAAGTTACTTGGACCGAGTGTATGAAAAATATTATAGACAATAAAAATATTATTCTTAATTACCTACAATCAGTGAAAAAGTGTGAAAATGACGATTCAACATGTAAAGATGGTCAAATTATTGGACCGTCTCATAAATGTAATGGAGTAACGGAATGTAAAGATGGTTCCGATGAAACTTTAGAAACTTGCGCTTCCCAGCTTTGTTTCGCGGGAGTGTTCCAGTGTAAGTATGGCGCCTGTATAGCTCAGGAACTCATGTGTAATGGAGTCAAAAACTGCGCAGATGGTTCAGACGAACTCGAAGAGCTCTGTCATACATATAATAAGGGTATTTGTGTACTCCCTGCTTTTCCTAAAAATGGATATTACAGCGCTGCAGATGTCCCTGACGTTCATCCTGGACAAGTATTAGAATCCGTTACCCTTAACTATACCTGTCATGCTGGATACAAGCTAATTGGAACTCCATTTTCCTTTTGTGCTAAGGGTTCGTGGTTGGGCAGTCCTCCTGAGTGCATCGCACAGTGTCGTCTGATTAAACATCCAAGCGTGGAGTACCTGTGCCTTCCCAGAAACTCGAATTCACGGGAAGGTGCCAGAGAGTGTGATGAATTGGTCGAAGACGGTATCTCAGTCAGACCCAAATGTCGCGGGCCTAACTACTACTACCCCGGCGTACTCGTCAATATGCATTGCATCGACGGTGTCTGGGATCAAGTGACGGTGTGTTCTCCGCAGTGCGGCCTCGTCAATCCTTCGGGGGAGCAGCTCATTATAGGCGGACGATCTGCTGCTCGAGGCGAGCTGCCCTGGCATGCTGCTATCTACAAGAAAACGTCTAATCCTTATATGCAAATCTGTGGCGGTTCCCTGATAGCCAACAACATGATCATATCCGCAGCTCACTGTTTTTGGACAGAAACAGATAAAAAACTGCCAGCTTCAAAATTTGCAGTCGCTGTCGGGAAGCTGTACCGTCCTTGGAACAACTCACATGATGAGGATGCTCAGAAGTCTGATGTGGCCGAGATAAAGATCCCTCCGCGTTTTCAAGGAGCGGCGGGCAATTTTCAGGAAGATATAGCTCTGGTGATAGTTGCGACACCGTTTGAGTTCCGTACGTACGTGAGGCCTGTGTGTGTAGACTTCGACTACAACTTCAGTAGACGCCAGCTGACTGTGGGCTCCAGGGGGAAGGTGGCGGGCTGGGGGCTGACTGCAGAGGACGGCACCGCATCCCCCGTGCTGCAAGTGGTCGCGCTGCCCTTCGTGGATATCGAGACTTGCATCTCTGCGTCACCACCAAATTTCACCGAGTACATCACCAGCGATAAGATCTGTGCCGGAGGTAATAGTAATGGTAAGTCTCATATTGTTCTAATGCTCTTCTTCTAATAGTCAAAAGTCGAAGAATTATTTTGGTGGAAATGGTTGTTTTTATATATGTCATTTATCTACTTACACCACAAATTATTAACTTACGCTTACGAAAAATTAGCCTACATTACATTTGTCTCTCTTTCTATCCAGAAACCTCGAAGGCAGTGTGCAAGGGAGACAGCGGCGGCGGGCTAGCGTTCCCGGCCCGCGAGCGAGGCTCCGACCGCTACTTCCTGCGCGGGGTGGTCTCCACGGCTCCATCTAACGAACATCTCTGCAGCACCAACGTGTACACCACATTTACACAGATCTCCAAACATGAGGAGTTTATTAAACAGTATCTGTGAGACAAAAAAGTAGCACTGAAAATTTATGGTCAGTGCGGACTAATATTATTACAAGCGTTTGCTCAGTATGGGGCTAGATGGCGCTGTGATTGATTTATTTATTTATTGGGTTGAGTTGTATCGTGGTTGTTGTATCTTTATATCGTTATATTTGTATAAAGCTAAATAGATTTTAAATAAGTTTATATTTTGAAATACTGTTTAAAAACATACTTTAATAATGTATTTTCAAACGGCTGAAATACTTAGGCACTTACTGTGTTTTCTGTTTTATTTATATGGCTGCATTATATCAAGGAAATGATGAACTTTATAATGTTATGTATCGCCATCTAACACGCGTGTATCAACTGTAATTAATTAAAACTTTACGCTCCCTCTTGATAGATACGAGAACTTTACAAAACTTACAAACTTACTCGAACTTCATATGTTCCTAACTTAACTTTATATTTTCTGCTCTCAACTAACTTGGTCAATAAAATTAATAAATTAAAATACTGACATATCAGATTATTTGCGAAAATTTCAATTAATTTTAAATAGCTATTAATCACGTCTGGGTATTTCAATATTATGTACTAAATACCCAATTACCTTAACATAATTACTAGACATATCAATTAAACCTATCTGTTATATCAATGAATGAGTTGATTGCATTTTATGGATCCTCTAGTTGATATTGGAGTCGACATGTTGTAACGTTGTAAATATCAAGTGGATTGCGAGTAGATATGTATAAACAATAAAAATGTGATATAAAATATTACGTGTGTGTTCTTCAAGTATTTTAATGGTTGATGATACCACAAACTTCAATTACATAACATAATGACCTATCGTAATTGGCTATTTATATTTGAAGTGATAACATTTAGTTTTGGAAGCTACGAAATGGATCCGGTAAATTCTTGGATGGGTTACCGGAAAGTGACATTTACAACTAACTACACGGTTCTATGGGAGTGATAACGTGTTAAAAGGTAGGCCCCAGCTTATGTAATGACCATAATAACTTCTTTAGAGAACAAATATGTTTCAATTAACGTAGTATTAGGGGAAGTAGTAAGTTTTGCTTTGAAGGGAATCTAGTTATTCAGAGTCTCCGCCAAAGCAACGTCCTACATTTTAATAATCGGTAAATCCATCTCAAACCAGGGAAAGAAAATCGCAACAGTTTTTGTTTCCCAACTTTTGGCAATTTCATGCATAGGTACTTTAGTTAATTTTTGATGACCCTTAGATTAATATACCTACTTGGCCTTGCACGTACACCTAGAATTGAAAAATTCACGAGTAATACATAATATATATTGATAAATATTTTTTATTACATCATCGCCTACTTGCAGTCAAGAGCATATAAATGTCATTTCATTTGTTAATTTTTGTACAACAATGTTCCAGGTGTGGAGTCTGCGAAGCTGGAAGGCTCCCCGGCGGCCGCGGAGCCCCGCCCTGCGCCCCACGAGAGGCCCTCGCGGTGCGTCGTGGGTGGCGCACATGCCTTCATACTCAGGGTGCGTTACAATCATCATCTGATGAGCTAGCAAACTAGAATAGAATAAGAAGGTAGGTAATTCTACATAAGGCAACGATTTCAAATGCATGAGTAGGTAGTGCTCTCTGTAATAAAGATGTTGGATTGGGCTCCTGATTTGTTTAAGAAGCGGATGGAAAGTGGAAGATCTGTGTGTTTTAATATCTAATATTATACTGATATGGTGGTCATAGGACTATGTACAAGTAAGGATCTATGTTTTAATATCGAATATTATACTGATATGGTGCGGTCATAGGACTATGTACAAGTAAGGATCTATGTTTTAATATCGAATATTATACTGATATGGTGCGGTCATAGGACTATGTACAAGTAAGGATCTATGTTTTAATATCGAATATTATACTGATATGGTGCGGTCATAGGACTATGTACAAGTAAGGATCTATGTTTTAATATCTAATATTATACTGATATGGTGCGGTCATAGGACTATGTACAAGTAAGGATCTATGTTTTAATATCTAATATTATACTGATATGGTGGTCATAGGACTATGTACAAGTAAGGATCTATGTTTTAATATCGAATATTATACTGATATGGTGGTCATAGGACTATGTACAAGTAAGGATCTATGTTTTAATATCGAATATTATACTGATATGGTGCGGTCATAGGACTATGTACAAGTAAGGATCTATGTTTTAATATCGAATATTATACTGATATGGTGCGGTCATAGGACTATGTACAAGTAAGGATCTATGTTTTAATATCGAATATTATACTGATATGGTGCGGTCATAGGACTATGTACAAGTAAGGATCTATGTTTTAATATCGAATATTATACTGATATGGTGCGGTCATAGGACTATGTACAAGTAAGGATCTATGTTTTAATATCGAATATTATACTGATATGGTGCGGTCATAGGACTATGTACAAGTAAGGATCTATGTTTAAATATCGAATATTATACTGATATGGTGCGGTCATAGGACTATGTACAAGTAAGGATCTATGTTTTAATATCGAATATTATACTGATATGGTTCGGTCATAGGACTATGTACAAGTAAGGATCTATGTTTTAATATCTAATATTATACTGATATGGTGCGGTCATAGGACTATGTACAAGTAAGGATCTATGTTTTAATATCTAATATTATACTGATATGGTGCGGTCATAGGACTATGTACAAGTAAGGATCTATGTTTTAATATCTAATATTATACTGATATGGTGCGGTCATAGGACTATGTACAAGTAAGGATCTATGTTTTAATATCTAATATTATACTGATATGGTTCGGTCATAGGACTATGTACAAGTAAGGATCTATGTTTTAATATCTAATATTATACTGATATGGTTCGGTCATAGGACTATGTACAAGTAAGGATCTATGTTTATATTCTGAAATCTATCTAAAAATATTTATAGATTGTTCATTTAGAAAAACTCCTAATCATGAGTTAATTTATTAAGTGCTAACCTGCACTATGGTTGTTTTAAATTAAACTTTTATTGGAAAATGAGCGAAAATAATCACGACCGGCAGGATTCGAACCTGCGTATTTCTGCTACCGTCAGAACGCCTAAACCACTAGGCTACGGTCTACTAACTGCCAGGCGCGAAAATCCACAGGCAAAGTACATCGATATGAGTGCTTGTTAGACATATTCTGACAGCACAAGTGGCGCCATCAGCCG
The DNA here is from genome assembly GCA_927399415.1 of Macaria notata. NCBI lineage: Eukaryota > Metazoa > Arthropoda > Insecta > Lepidoptera > Geometridae > Macaria > Macaria notata. The sequence continues at coordinate 11,154,521 of OV656745.1, read as the reverse complement.
CTCAGTCTGAAGTGTATGGAAATGGGTGTGGATTTTCGCGCCTGGCAGTTAGTAGACCGTAGCCTAGTGGTTAAGGCGTTCTGACGGTAGCAGAAATACGCAGGTTCGAATCCTGCCGGTCGTGATTATTTTCGCTCATTTTCCAATAAAAGTTTAATTTAACTCCTAATCAGTTAATGCCTTTTTTATTGTATGTTCATCGGTCAATTCACCAATAAATTAATATAAATCGAAAATGTAGTCCAACAAACACTGATCACATCGAAATATTTTATGCATTGTATTGATGTGTTTATATGTACTTAGGTGGCACTCGAGAAACCTAGACATGAGTAGGTAGTATTTACTTTAATACCTACGTCACAGCCCTATGCAAACTACCGAGCCCCTCAGAAACATGACCATCCCATTTCATATTTGTATGAGTGATGGTGATTTCATACCAAACATTCGTCGCCTCGCATTTGACCTTTTGTAAATATTTACTAAAGTACTGAATGTCTGTTGCCGACTCTTTGGCATATTTGAAATCGAAAAGCTCTGAGAAATAGTCTGTCGATATCAGCGTTTATTTTTTTGTGGTGAAGTCAGTGGTACAAAGTTCACACCCTCTTCAATAACAGTTCGATTCATGTTTAAAAATAATATACGATTGTAGATCAGAGCCATAGACACCATTTTTGTAGACTGTGTTTCTAGCAGATATGATATAAATAATAGAAAAAAATAGGTATGCACTGCAGTTGTGTCAATAGTTGAGTTTCTGGGACATTTATGATAGAAATAACAATACAATAGAGACAATAATCTAATACCAAACAGAGCGCTTCATTGGAATTTCAATAAAGCCCTCTCCATTACTCTCTTAAGTCTTTGCCAAGCTGACCATATACGAGTACATTCCCTCATTGTATTATTGGAAGTTAGATTTGATCATTCATACACACAGATAGAAGCAATATTCATGTTTAATGTATAGGTTAGAAAGAAAAGCCATAAAAAATGGTTTTGTGCTGTCATGGCTCCTATAGTTGTTATGATATTTGGATAAAGAACAAATATAACGTTCTACTTAAATATATAGTATGTAACGATATAGATATGGTTGAAATAAAACATACGGAGATGGAGATTATTCAGTTTTTATCCAACATTCTGCTTAAGAAAGAGACTATGATGTCTTCGTAGGTATATAACCTCCCAAGTTTCTTTGCAAGACTTTGGTCACAGAATACATAATCCTTGGTTGAATTTGGTTTTGCAAGAAAAGAGGCAAACCTATACATAACATTTTGAAAATCAAATCAATATATTTCTTCCATAATTTCCAGGTGTCTAGCTACTTCGGTCTGGCACCGCTGCAGTTCGAGCCCCGCAACAACGGCTTCACGGTGTCCATATCCAGCGCCATGTGTATCTACAGCTACCTACTCGTCACTATATTAGGTGAGATTTGTTTTTAATTAAGGGTGAGTTTCGTGTACTTATGTATGGGATTACAACTGACCACAAAAATAATAAATTTCTAAATCTATAAGCATAAGCTATATTTTTTCAACCTTTTGACCCAGGAGTCTATAAATCCTGAGTAAACAGGTTTCCTTAAGCAAGCATGCCGCGTCTTAGACTGCACCTTAACGTGCATAACATCAGACAGACTGTAGTCTAACGTAAACCTTACCTGAATTAAAAATAAAAACAATGTGTGTTTGGACCAGTTTAGGCGAAACCCTTATCTTCGTCATCAATGGCCTTTGAGTCAATAGGCCTTTGCCCAGTGATGAGTCGATAAAGATTGTTGACGACGGGAATATAAGAACAAACTAAACAATACAAGCTTAACGCGTGGATTGATCTCTTTGATCTTTCCTATTATCATCATTTACATCCCTTTGAATGCCACTGTTGGGTATAGCACAGCTAAGAAATATCTTCCTTTCCTTTGTTTTCATTTTCCTTTGCTTTTTCCTTTTCTTAGTTTGTCTTTCTTATAATGTTTTTCCTTTAATGTCTAGTAATGATAACCTTCTTTTTACATCCCTTCGAGTGCCACTGCTGGGTATAGCATAGCATATGTCTTCCTTTAATGTCTGGTAATGTTACTGTTCCAGTGGTATGCACGGTGTTCGGTCTGGTGGCGGAGATCAGCGTGGGCACAGAGCTGTCGGTGCGGATGACGTCACGCATGTCGCAGGTGGTGTCGACGTGCGACGTGCTGGTGGTGGTGGCGACGGCCGGCGCCGGCGTGTACGGCGCGCCCGCCAGGATGCGCACCATGCTCGGCTTCATGGGGAGCGTGGCTATGGTAATAATTTCTGCTGTATGTCCTTCTCATAGAAGAGTAAAGGAAACGCTGTCTCTATATTCCATAGTCTCCCCGTATTGCAACTTACACACATTCTTAATTACTGCCTGATTTCTAATAAGTCTGCTAGGTCTTCTTCTTCTTCTAATCGAATGAGAGTGGCCAACGCTGGTGTCGAGAGTTCATCTACCCGCCCTAAGGGCCTCTGACATGGCTTAACGACTACCGTACTAGACAAACAGCCGGGACCAATAATTTAACGTGTCATCCGACCCACGGAAGCGCCCAAAATGGAATACCACTTTTCGGTCACCCATCCAAAGACTGACTGCGTCGACCATTGCTTAACATTGGTAATCGCATGCGATAGCTTCCGCTAGCTGAGCTACGGGCGCTTCAGGCCTGTAATTGTAGCATACACCCTAGGTTGCACCTGCCGCAATGGAGAGTTTTTTATTTCTGTAAATTAGTCGTTAGTTCAACCAACTTGTCTTGCGAAAAGATTTGGTCACGGATAGGACAGTAATGTGTTTTCCCTTTCGGCCCTTTTTTAAATTTTTACATATACAAGAAAAAGGACAATTCTATCATATACAAAACCATTGAATGTTCCTTTCAATTACACATTCACCTATATGCATAAACCTTGCATTGTTATAAAAGATAAAGAATCTTTATTGATAATGTAAAGTTGTAACATAGGTATAAGTACTAATATCATAAAAAATGCTACACAAATTACAATATCTCGTCAAATTGAATTTATAACATTTAAGTAGTTTTAATAAAATTTTAGAAATTACAATGTCAATTTTATTAATGACATAAGCAGGACCACGGGACAGCACTAGTCCAAGTATATTTTCAAAGTAAAGCAAGGCTTTTTAAATCAGTATTGAATTGTGTGTAGTCACGAAAAAACTATAAACTGCGCCCGCGCTTCTGGCTTAGAAACTTAGTGAACACTAAAACAAGATAAAAGCTGTTTGATATGATTTATTTCTTTGATGAAATACAGGATTACTAGGGAAAACAATAAGCAATAAAATCTGTGACTACTGATTGCAAATTAAGTCTTATGTGTTATCTTTCAGTGTTTTTTTGATGTTTATGCATCATAAGTTTAAATTCTATCGAAAATATACCTAATAAATAAATTTTTGTTTCGACTTCTGGCTGAATTTCTACTCTACATAAAATGAAGTCAAGGCTTTCATCGCCCTAGCAAAGCAGTTCTATTTGTAATGATTGAAAAAATAAAATAAAAATTGTGCTTTCAACACTCGCATACCAGAAGACCAGTCGACCAGCCAGGATGCCAGCATTCAGCACAATTTTTTTTACATGATATAGGCTTACGCTTGACTACAACTTGCCTGATGTTAAGCAACGTTATAATGTACCTACGATCTAGCGATTTGGGGCCGACTTCTGACACGAAACTTGTGTACCTATTATTATTATATTTTGTTTATTTACTGACTAATCCTGTATAATGTGCTGTCTTTATTTATCAACGATAAAGATAAAGATAAAGAACCTTTATTGATAATGTAAAATTGTAACATACATAGGTATAAGTACTAATATCACAGAATATGCTACACAAATTACAATATCTCGTCAAATTGAATTTATAACATAAGGCTTTTATAAAATTTTAGAAGTTACATATGTCTAGTTTTATTAATAAAACAATGAAAATTTTTGTTATTAAAATCATGTCAAACATAATAATAGGTATGTAATCATACAATATGTCAACTTAAATAAATCTTGGTACTGTCACTTTAGCTGTATAGGGGCTAAAATGACAATTTGGCATCACACTCCTTACTCAGTAGTTAATTACATAATTTCTAAGCAAGTTTAGAATCAATTGGTAGTTGACTGTAGTCATTTTCAAAGTATTCTTTAAAACTGTATAGTGTCTGATCTAACAATAATTGTTTGACGCTATTTATATCAACTTGACCGGTTGACATAATCCAGCTATTTTATTAGTGCCTTCAAGACCACTATAGAATAACTACTTATTTACTTTGTTATGCCTCATATGAAAATACATACATGTGCTTGTACAAAGAGATTGAAATGGAAGGAGTATTTTACAATAATAATGAAAGCTCGACAAATATAAGTACTACATAGTTGAGGCCGAAGCAGTTCTGTAGTGCGATAGAGCACGCTCTATAAAAATCTGTCAGAACATACCGTTACGCACAGGAAAACAAATATAGGTAAAAAAACCGGTAGTATCTAGGTGGAGCACTAGAATTTTCCTACCATCATACTATTTTAGTTTGGTATTGGAGAATTTATTTGAAACTAATTTCCTTTAATTTCTCTATCAGGTAGACAGCAGTGTAGGCGCCCAGTACTCCAAGTCGACGGAGCGCAAGCTGTGCGCGCTGCTGCTCGCGATACTCATCTTCTTCTCCGTTCTGCTGGCTGATGATTTCTGCTTCTACGCCATGCAGGCCAAGAAGACTGATAGGCAATGTAATTACATTATAGCAGTTTTTTTCTTTTTTATACCTAAAACAGGTCACTCTCGACCATAGCTTTCCTGATAGTAAGCAATAATGTGATTAACCAATAAGAACCGGTTGACTCTCGCTTTGAAGATAGTTGGATTGTAGATCGTGGGGAACAGGGAGTCAGGCAGGCAGTTTACCCCTTCTGATTGGTTAGTGAAGAGTCAAATATACTCATGAGACTTCGAATAAGTTATCAAATTGATTCCGAGTAGATGTTAATGGAGTGACTCATTGAATAATAAGAACGTATTGACTGTCAATTAACACGTTACACACTTATATACAAATACTGAGCAAGACATTGTGTAAATTAAATAGCCGTATGTGTAATGTTCCAGGGAACGTGGTAATGAACTACATCGGGTTCTACCTGCTGTGGTACGTGGTCATGATCCTGGAGCTGCAGTTCGCCTTCACGGCGCTGTCCGTGCGCGCCAGGTTCCACGCAGTCAACGACGCGCTCGCACTCACCGCGAGACATGTGTCTGTGCCGTGTAAGTAAGCTTTCTTTACTAGGCATGGAAGTCTCTGCCAACTGTCCAAGTCGATATCTTTCTCTAGCTAGGCACCTTAGAAATCTATTGAAGTGAATTCCTCGGGCAACACCAAGATTATGTTATTTTCGGTCGTTCAGTACTATGTCCAGTACTTCATCGTCGTTCGTCGTTCAGTACTACTTACTATACACCCTTGTCATTATAGATTTATTACCTAATAAGGAGTCTCAAACTATAGATACTTTGGTACGTGACGCTTGAAAAAGAAAGTTACTTTTATTCCCTCTTTTATAAAAATAACGTCGGACACGTGTTAAATTCCACATGCTTAATAGAATTAAATTCCAATTCCAGTGGAGAAAGTGAAGAGTCCTGCGCCGCTGAACATCTACGCGATCCGTGTGGCGCCGGCCGGGGCGGGGGACGCACAGCGCGCTAACGTCAGCCTGCTCGTCGACTCGCTCGTGCCACGGGAACTACCCGTGCTCGTCAGGAAAACTGGTACTACGATATTTATGTAATCCAATAAGAGCCTTATGTTTTTTTGGAATATTTATTTATGCAACTTTAACGGCGATGGTAGGATACAATCTTGAAAATGGCAAAGGCTTCATTTTATCTTACCGCAACGCGAGATTGAAAGCGTATCTATTGGATAGTATGTCCCTTATTTACGGCACCGCCAGAGCAACTGCACGCATCTTTGTGCTAATTTGCCACGATAAAAATTCGTTTCTATAGTGGCAGATATAAAATAAATAAAGAAATAAATAAAGCCATTTATTCCCAGTAACTTAATTAACATTTTGTGGTTATGGGGTTTACGTTAGTAACACAATTTTCATTTTAAATTAAGTTTAGATTAGATTTTAGTTTAATTCTTTAGTTTTTTATTGGGCACCCAAATTAGGGTGAAGGCCTCCTCCAAGCGCTGCCAGTTTCGTCGGTCTTGCGCCAGCCTTGTCCAGGTACTGCCCGCTGCCTCCTCGATGTCGTCTCGCCACCGCCTTCGTGGTCGACCTCTGGATCTGGGATCTTCTGCTGGGTTCCAATGCAGTATTCGTTCACTCCATCGACCGTCTGTAGATCGAGCGACGTGAACCACCCATTTCCACTTCAGTCGACAGAGCGACTCTACCGCGTCCGTTAGTCCAGTCCTCTTTCTAATCTCCTCATTGCGGACTCTGTCGCTCAATTTAAGAATTGTTTGAATTTGTTCTGGTTCAAAACCAGTTTTGAATGTGTATTTGGCTTATATATGAACTCATTCTGTTATGTGTACCGTTATAAATAAATAAATAAATAAATAATGTTAAGGAGAGAGCGTTCGGTGGCTCTTTGAAAGACGGTGATTTTGTCCACTACTCGCTTTGTCAAGGGCCAGCTTTGACATCCATAAAGTAGAGATGGTAATATGGTGTTGTCCATCAGTTTCTTTTTTAGCCGCATCGGGAGCTTACTTTTGAATACGTCTTTGTTCATCCAGTATTTCTTCCTAGATATGGCAATTCGTCTGTCTATTTCATTCAGAGTTGCATTTTGGAAAGAAATAGTCTGACCCAGATATACATACTCTTCAACATATTGGATGTCTCCGCTTGAAACAATAGGCTTTGGCTCTCCATTTGTCATTATTTTGGTATTGGACATGTTCATTTGGAGACCAATTTCTCGGCTCGCACTTTCCAGCATAGTTATCATTGATTGTAGAGACTTATGGTTTTCGGCTAGGAGAACGATGTCGTCTGCGAAACGCAGGTGTGAGAGACATAGTGGCAGATATAGGATACATTTTATTCCACATACCTACGCAGTAAAAAACACGGTTATTGACAAGTATTTATAATTAGTTTATTATATTATGTATGTACTTCTGGGACTACTTTTACTTCGCTGGGAATCGGAAAAAGTGGTAGAACGTGGTACAAGAAAAGATGATGACATTCTTCTTCTTATCGAATGAGAGTGGCCTACTCTGGTGTCCAGAGTTTATCAAGCTGCCGTAAAGTATGATGATGACTTTAAAGGAAGACAATCAAGACTCCCGTCCCAGCATTGTGTTATACGCAAGGAGGATATGCCATTCTAATGGTTTTAGTCAGCTGCAACGTAATTGTGGAATGTCCCCAGTGCACGGCAGCGCGGCGCTGGGCGTGTCCCCGTGCGAGGCGGTGCGCCGCCTGGCCGCGCTGCACGGCACGCTGTGCGAGGTGGTGCGCGCCGTGGACGCCAGCTACGGCCTGCCGCTCATCGTGGTGCTCATCTCCACGCTGCTGCATCTTATCGTCACGCCCTACTTCCTCATCATGGAGATCAGTGAGCATAGCCTGCACGTGATGCAGTGTTTCTCTATAGAACAGTAATATACGGTTTACGAAAGGCTATTTATTCGACTTTTTGTCTGCCGTAGGTTTTGTGACTTCTGGTCAAAAGGATTATAAGATAAAATTAAAAAAGGATAATATAAGTAGATTTAGTGCGATAAAACAAACACATAGCAAAAAAGAAATAGATTTTACTTACATATGTTCCAGCCCGGATTGAATATTTCATTGATTTTTCCATCGAGCTAGGAGTTTAGATTTTTCCTATACAGTTAATTGCACTACAACATCAATGTTGTGCATAACAAACGTTAAAAGTATGATTATTCCTATTCTAGTTGTATCCACGAACCGAGTGCATTTCCTGGTGCTGCAGTTCCTGTGGTGCCTCACACACATGCTGCGGATGCTGGTCGTGGTGGAACCCTGCCATTATACTATAGCTGAGGTATTTATCAACACACTCAAAAGTTTCATATTTATATTTAGAATATTATGAGACGTCATAGTCACGTGCATGTGCCAAATCAGAGAAATAGTGAGACTAGACTGACTTAAGATGTTCGAAGCCAAATAAAGGCAAACTGAGAGCCATTGGCCGATTATAACGGAACGAAGCTTGGAGATGGAAAAAGGTTTTCTTAAAGCCTCTCGCAGGACAGTAGATAAAACGTCGATTTGAATTAACCCAATATTTTATTTAACTAATACGGGTTTGTACTTGGCCATAGTTTGCCTGATGGTAAGCAAAGGCTATGACCTCCTCAGATGGAGCGTGCTACCCGATATGAACCGATTTACTCTCGTTTTGAAGATCGCTGGATTATTGTGCGTGGGGAACAGGGAGTCAGGCAGGGAGTGCCACAACTTTTCAGTACATACAATAAAGGTAAAAGCGTATCGCTTGTTGTAACTATCTCTCACTTCCAAACAATTTAGTCAACATAATATTATTTTCGCAGGGGCGGCGCACGCAGAGCCTGGTTTGCCGGCTCATGAGCAGTGTGAGCGAGCGGCCCGCGCTGGGCACGCTGCCCTCGCGCGTGGAGCTGTTCTCGCGCCAGCTGCTGCTGGAGTCCGTCAGCTACTCGCCCGCGGGGATGTGCACCCTGGACCGCCCGCTCGTGGCCTCTGTGAGTACTGCCGCCGCACCACACACAGCCAGAACGGATCAATTAATACATTTATTATCATTACGGCCAAATGTAGTCAGCCGTCCGGCTGATCACAGGACGCAATTGCGCATACAGCCGGACAGAAGATAGTCGCAAAGATGTACAATTTTAAATGATGCTTGTGTTTCTTTTAAGAAATAGACTTACGTTTGACTATAGTTTGCCTGATGTTAAGCCCCACTATAGTCTAAGATGTAGCACGCTTGCCTAGAAGAAACCTATTTACTCTGGATTTAAAACCCTTGGGTTATAGTTTTCTGGGAACAGGCCTCCAGGTAGAGATAGTGTCGGGTAGGTTCTCTAGTTACTGTCCAAGTAGGCTTTATGTATCCGCTGTGTATGAGACAGTCATGCACATTTATAAGCATTATGTGTGTATCTTTGTTGCCCGCTAACAGTTAGAGACCTTGAGATATATCGGACAGCACATTACACAACATATTATTAATTACGTATGAAAACGATCAAGAAAGCATCCAAGACTATTTTTTTGACAAGCGTACCTATACCGTTAACTTTCTGACATAAAATTACAAACTTTTGTTTTATAGAATTATTATTAAATAATGCTAGGTTATTTGTTTTGTTTCAGGTAATTGGTGCAGTGACGACTTATTTAGTGATACTGATACAATTTCAAAGGTACGAGAATTAATGTGTTAGTGATAGTGTATAACTTAAAAAAGCAAACTATTAACTATTGTGTACGATTGGTCAAGTAATTAATTTTATAATAATGTTTTTAACAAGACCCTAGTCATGCTTAGTCATGTATAAATTCATATCGATTATTTATTTATTAAATAAAATTTGTAGTCAATTTTTTTGAGTGTTATTTCTCTTCACAGACTCTCGGGCCTTACGCCCGGTATTTTTAAGGCATCAGTGGGGCCGGAACCAACACTGAGAGGCCTTTTACAATATTATACTTAAAATTAAGTAAAAATTACAGATAGAGGATGTTAGGTATATAAAGTAACTATTGCAGACATGGTATTAATGTTACAGGCTATTGTGTTGAGTTGTTCATTGACTTAATTAAACTGGTCTATTGTACGAGGAACGGCACCCGCCAGTTATGCCTCATTCATAATAAAATATAGCGGGTGATGACTTGCCACTCACTAAATGGGCCCTCCACAAAAGGCAGCCAAAGATGACGCCGGAAGGGCAACATTGGTGTGAGTGGCTTAGGGTGTCGAGAGGTGTGCTGCGCGTTCTCTGAGCGGTACTAGCGGCGTTATGCCCTTTAACTGAGTGTTATTATTGATATCTTTTATAGACATTAGTCATCTATATAAATATTTTTTTACAACTGATATTTTTTTACGTGAGATTGGTTTACGTTTCACTACAGCTACTACTACTACAGTTTATTGGTGTTAAATGTGTGTGTTCATAGTTTATTAATATTATTATTTGTAACATGTACATTAGTTTGATTTTAAAATATACATAATTATCGACTGATTATATTTTCGTACCGCTTGGCTTCGAAACTTTTGGTCCGTGGGGTAAAAGCACGAAGTCTTTTATAAAAAAATTAAATAAAATGTTGATTGACATCACTAGAGACAAGAACGCTGGCTGGTTCCTTGCGCAAAGGACTTCTATAGCAATCCAGCGTGGGAATGCAGCCAGCGTTCTTGGCTCCATACCACATGTAGATTGTTTAAATTTAGTTTAGATGTAAATACTCTTTTTTAGTTCTATTAGTGTTAATATGTGTAAATATTTTTTTTTTCAGTACAAATATACGTGACCTAATAGTTTGATTTTCTTTTATTTTCTCTGTTTAGTTATAGGTTTTATTTTTAAGTATTATTTATTTATTTGTACGCCACCGACCAAACTGATTTCTGTCACCGTTTTCTTGCTAAGGTTGCCTGGAAGAGATCACTCAAGGTGATAAGGCCGCCCACTTGTGCATTCTTTTATAGTTTAAGTTCATTTCATATTGTAATTTATTTTTGGTGTGCATAATAAAGTTATATTGTATTGTACAGCCAGCCTGATGTTATCTTATGTTTTATTATATTTATATACAGACAGATATTACAGTCGCACCCCGCATGTCAGCATAGAATGTAAACGAGTAGAAGCTGTAAGCCGCGAGCGTCACCTGCAGTATACCTAACATAAAACTAGAGTTACACTTGCTCGAATAATTCCCTCGAGACACCTCGTAGAGGTTGCACCAGTGATGTAACTTCGGTTGTTGTGTTCAAACGCCCGTACTTCAGCAGGCTGCGGTGTTCGTTCGTCATCATTAAAGCTGAGCAACCGTCGTTGCTGTCTGGGCCTTACCTTGAACGCTGGCTGTGCTGAGTTGGGGCTGGTAACTGGCTGATATAATGCTGGCTAGCTAAACTCGTATCGTGGCATACCCTTATTAAATTAGAATATTTACTAATAAAACCCAGTAAGGATTCGAATAATAAAATAGATTCCAACATATTGAACACATACTACTTTGAGAAATATTTTCCACTGTAACTGTATAGTACCAACGCGCAGTGCCTGATGAAAATCTAATAGCAAAGTTGTGTGCGGTGTTCGTTTTGCACCCCGTGAAGTTTTAATACCCGCCAGACAAATTCAAATGCATTGCATTGCGTAGCTCTCACACGCCTAGCCACGTTGTGTCTCTAGAGGCGAGGCTTTGCTGAATTTCAGCACAGATTTCACAGATTTCATCGTATTTTTTGCTAATATCAGTCTGAAAACCATGACTTCGATGAAGTTCGATGGGATGAGATGTCATGGAATTTTGTGGTCTTAAAACACATCTGTTCATTCACAATATTTTTCTTTTCCGCTATGGAAGTACACATCCATTAGAATGGCTATTGGTGAAGGGCTGTGATCGAACCGGGGTGCGGCAGAATGTAAAGCGGACGTCTTCACCACCGAGCTACACTCGCTCAAATTGTAATAAGATACTCATTTAATAGACTCTTTTCTAATATACTTTGTTTAAGAAATATATACAAATACAAATACAAATACAAATTATTTATTAATAATACCACAAATTACATGTCATAACTATTCTTATAATATCTATGTATTACACGTCAACTTTTATGAGAAAAAAAAACATATAATTAAGTATCCACTACAATACATTACTTAAATGTAATTAAATTATATTTGAATTTTTAAATATTTATCTATGTCATAAAAAGATTGTGTCAACAACCAAGCTCTAAGCTTGGTCTTGAAGCACGCGGTCGAGGCTGCATCACGGACGGAAATAGGTATGCGGTTGTATACCGCGGGCCCTACTACATAGACGGACCTCTCCAATTTGACTAGTCGGTGATGGGGCATTACGAGTTGATCTTTTTTTTTGTTGCTGCGCAAATCCAAATTTTTATGTATACCCTTACGTTGAAAGGCTTCGGGGTGTGTGCGTACAAACAGAGCAATCTGATAAATAAGTTCACAAGGTAATGGCAGTATTTGAAGCTCCTGAAATAGCTCCACGCAGGAGACGTCATTTTGGACCCCGCAGATGGCGCGGATGGCCCGCTTCTGCATTATGAACGCTCTGTTGCGGTCGGCAGCGCGGCCCCACAACTCTACACCGTAGGTTAAAACGCTGTGGACGGTCGCGAAGTAGCAGGAGCGCACAACGCTGCGGGAAGCGGTGCTCGCCAGCCGCCGGAGGGCGTAGCACGAGCTCGCTAGCTTCCCGCATAGTTCGTCCATGTGCGCCTCCCACGTCAACGCGCCGTCCAGGTTAAACCCGAGTAATTTGGTGCGTTGTACTTGCTGGAGCGCGGTTCGACCAATCGCTACCGAGTATGATCTAGTGGCGTGCCCGTTTAGGTTAAAGGCCATAAAACACGTCTTATCTTTGTTAAGTGCTAGTCCATTAGACCTGAACCAGCTATCGAGTTTATTCACCACCGAATTCAGTTTCACTTCTAACTCTACATGTGTTGGTGCTGAGATAACGGCCGCCATGTCATCAGCATACATGTAGAGCTCTGCCTCGGTTGTGACAGTCGGCAGGTCATTAAGGAGCAGGCTGAACAAGGTGTTCGATAGACATGAGCCCTGAGGAACGCCCATCAAATTCTCTTGTTCCGACGACACAGCGCGACCCCTATCTCCAACCACAACTTGCGTTCGGTTCGACATAAATGAGGTCAATAAGGATAGAGGAGGCCCACGAATACCATAAAACTGCAGCTTATTCGCGATGAGGCTGGAATCAGCTGTATCGAACGCGCGAGAGAGATCGCAGCAAAGTAGAGCCACTTGCTGCTTCGACTCTCGCGCGCTCAAGACCTTCCACAGCACCTCACGCACCAAGTCTGTGGTCGCGCGGCCGGCCCTGTACGCATATTGCCTCTCGGATAGCACATCGCGATTCATTATGAATTTCAGGACTCTTCTATTAAGGCCCACTTCAATTATTTTACTCACGGCTGGGACAAGCGAGATGGGACGGTATGATTTCGAGTCAGACTTTTTGCCTTTACCTTTGTATAACGGGCTTACTTTCACTCTCTTCAACGCCGTCGGGAAAATGCCCTTCCTCAGACAGATGCTAAAGAGATGGCTAAAGACGGCCGCCATTGGCTCTACCACCTTTTGGCCTGACGCAACTATCCATTAACGCAAAACATTTAGTTTGATGCAGATATTCTTGGTCTGAGTTAGGTGATGCATAAAGTAGGTAACCTAAACTAGCCAGCATACTCTGCGATGCTATGTGGTATAGGCATCTTATCCTTAGTCATTTATCAAAACAGATTACCTGGACTTAAACGTATAATATAATAGCACGGACCTGTATGGCCTATCTGCGAGTGTGCTGAACTCGCAGATAGGCCATACAGGTCCGTGCTATTATATTATACGTTTAAGTCCAGGTAATCTGTTTTGATAAATGACTAAGGATAAGATGCCTATACCACATAGCATCGCAGAGTATGCTGGCTAGTTTAGGTTACCTACTTTATGCATCACCTAACTCAGACCAAGAATATCTGCATCAAACTAAATGTTTTGCGTTAATGGATAATGAGCGTTTATCATATAAACTAAATTGCACCATTCATTATATTATGCAGAAATGTCATTACATTTTTTTATATTTTTTTGTAAATTAAAATTTACAATAATTATCTTGTAGATGTGGATTATAAATCTGAAAAAATGCGAGCGAAGCCGAGTGTGTCCACCTGTTTCTTATAAAACTGCGCCATAGCAGCTAATCTCGTATAAAAATCATAATTATATCAATATCACAGGGTTCGGATTCATATAAGTTTGATTTCTATGATTTCACATTTGTATTAATTTCATTGGTTGGTGGAAACAATGTTTTCTAAAAATACAGCTATACCTACATACCCACTTTGTGGGATTATTATCACAAGGTAAACAATAATAACACATTAGAATAACGTGCAGTCTCCCGTGTGTAATTTCCATACAAACTAATAATAAATAGATAATAAATAAGTAAGTTGTATTTAAAAACAAACGAATGATATTTTAAATTGTAGGAATTACTATGTATCGAAACCATTAGGGATGACATTCTTTGATGTTATTAACTGCAAAGGTTTTGTAGTGTTGAAGATGTTGCATGACAACATATTCTTACTAAAAAAAATGGTTAATACGCCACTGACTTGACTTGTATCTTTTTATACCAAATTTGCCTAGAAGAGATCACTTTATGTGATAAGGCCGTCCAATGTAAAGATTTAGTATATTACTGTAAATTGTTTGGTATCAATTTTTCCTGTGGAGTACAATATTTTTTATTGTATTGTAATGACTGGTATATTTTTCCGCTCGGGCGTCTGCACGTTGATACAAATAAGCTTTATACAAACTATGCCGCCTTGATTGTTCATTCGATACGATGGCTTCAGGTTGTCAAGTGTCAGGAATACTAGCTACGATACTACGTTGTACCAAATTCTACGGTTTAGCGCCTTTACAGTTCGATAGAGATGGACGATGTTGGAGAATACGAGTATCCAAGGGATACGCTGTCTATGGATACGTTATTGTTATTTTGTGGAGTAAGTGTATCAAACTACGAGCGATTTTAATTTTATCGCGGTCAAGCAAATACGTCAAGGTCGTGATTGTTATCGATTACCAAAGTATGTGTGATCCTCAACACGCTATATGGGTATCATAACTAAGCAATCACTCGTAGTCTCGTAATATGGGTGACCGAGTGAGATGTGGCATTTGCAGTTGGCCCTACCGCGAGTTGGCTGACATGTAATCTGTAGATTTCAGTTGTTCGTTTTAAAACCGCAACATATTGGTTCTCGTTTCGAAGCTAAAATGCAGAAAATCAATGTAGTTTCGTGTATTGTACGCGTAGTTTAAAAACCAACGCTCGGTTGAACTTGGCCAAAGCAAAACCCAGTTTTGTAAATTAATATATTATATAATAATAAAAGATATTTTGTTTGTCTTTCAGCTTTAATATATGTAGCAAATATAATATCATACCAACACAGCTTACATTCAGATACTTTGATGCTTCAAACGTTTATATCAGTGACGACATTAGATGGGTTGTTGATGGTGGTTACAGCTTTTACGATGGTAGCTATAGCTCCTTATTGGTGGAAGCGATTGATAAAGGAGTTCAGTAAACTTGATCAGGTTAGTACAGAACATAAAGTAAGAAGTACACATAGAGGTGACAGAGGCACACAAACGAATTTGCATTAAAAGTCACTTAAGCCGCCTTACTGTCTCATGTTTGACAGTAAGGCGGCTTAAGAGGCCCCGGATTGATGATTTGACCAAAGAAGGGATGAAGTTCACTACACTCCAATATACCAAAGTTTTGCATTGTTTTGTTTGTTAAATACTACAATAGTCATGTTCTTTTTTCAGGTTAATTCATATACCAGCTGCACAGCAGAGAGAGATAGCAAGACAAAGATCTGTATAGTGGTGGCTTCTCTGGGAATCTTATTCGGGTTGAGTGGCGTAGACATTATTTCCATGAACGCATATCCAACTTATTTAGGCCGAAACAATACCAGTAAGAATTGTATTTATAAAGAATATTCTGATTTCACTTACATATGAATTAACACAAAAAATAATTGAATACATTTTAGTTCTCTTGCTGAAGTTCATTTTTTAACCTTATTATACTTTCTTTTAGTCTGACAGATACCTACAATAACAGCGCCATATCTTGCATTACATTATAAATGAGTTTTCTTCTTTTATGGTGTCAAGGATCTAGTAAAACTTTAATCTATTAATACTTATTATGTCTATGTTTATTGTGTGTACTTATTTCAGTGTTTTTATCTTCTTACTTTTCTCTACAGCGTTATATTCAATTGAATCTGCAACAACGAAGAAGATTTCATATTACACGTATTATTTCATGTTCTGGGCAGTTGAGGTGAATATGATCATATTTAGATTGGTTGTATCGCGGGTGCATGGACATTTTGTGGCAATCAACGCAACTCTGAACAAACTTTTGCAAGGTAGGTTGCTGTTGAAACCATATGAGGTACAATTATTAAATTAATATCTCAAAATCACAATAGTTTATCATAGTTTCCCTTTAGCGCTAAACGTACTTAAAATAGTTTGAACATTCAAAACAAAAATATATCAGTAACGGTTATTAAAACGTTGCCCCACTTATAGATAAGTACTTATTTTACATGGCTTGGTAATCATTTTCATATGTAAAGTACAATAAAAAAAATATAAAGCAACAAACGTATGTAAATAACGTTTTCTTTATAAGATTTTAGTGCAACAGATAGTTCAGACAACGTGACCTGCATATTGGCGCATTCTTGGCGCAAAGAATAAGCATTGCAATCCAACGTGGCAATGCCGCCAGCATGCTGGGAACGTTGCCTACCGATATACATTTTAATATGTGTTTTAAGTTTAATATAAGTTTTATTTTTTAATTAGTTAAGTTTTTATTTGTAATTAGTAAACTTTATGTTATAGAAGTTCTTTTGAATAAAATACATACTTAAAAGTTCTTTAGTAGCATAATTATGTTTGCTATTTTATTTTAGAACATAAAAACAAGCCTCACCAGTTCTACCACTATGGTCAGATTCAGAAGATTACTCTGGCATATGAAGTAGCTAACACTGCTGTGAAACAAATAAACAGCAGTTTTGGAGTCCCCTTGTTACTGTATCTAGCGCACACATTCTTACAGCTGAATATATCCAACTATTTATTAATTATGAGCACATGTGAGTAAATCAAATGTAATAAGTGTTTTTCATCTGTTTCGTTTTTTAACATTCATCGTTTTTGATCGTTTTTCAATCTGCAGCATTTTGACGCACGGGGCATATCAATAAAACTTATATTATCTATGCATTTTGTCTCTTAACAACTGTTTCAGTATATTTATTTCATAAATTTGCTGTCCTTACTTTCATTAAAAAATGATTACACTTTCTTAGTTCTAATATTTTTCCTGTATCTTATTTATTGACAGATTTTCAGAGAAATCCGTATTTTGCAAGTATGCTCGTCGCTTGGAGTCTTTACTACCCATTTAGCTTGATACTCACCATCTCACCATGCCACGACACACATTATGAGGTAAGTGGACATCAACAATGAGAGACATTTACCGTCTTATTACAAAACGCGGTTTAAATAAGTATTAGTCCAGTTTGAAAATAATAAGTGTGTTCTTGTTGTTCAGACATCACATACAAGCAATCAAAATGTCAATAAAAAAATAACTTTGATTTAACATTGATACATTTTGACAGTTTGATGATTATGACAGTAGACAGACAATTTTCGTACTACTAAAACGGACTTGGTCCAGACCTGTCCAGACATATATTTAAACCACGTTTTGTAATGAGGCCGAATATGTAAATACCAACTCTGTGATATTTCACACAGCACCAACACCAACACAATGAATATCTATAATATATGATCGGATATAATAAATTACTTACATTAATTTTCTATCATAAGTGGTGCCATCTGCCGTTTATACTGAGAAGCTTAGAAATGAATGTTGAATTAAAATACTGAAGCATTGAACTTTCGCGCCTGTTGGTCTCGGGTAACTCCTAGCCGGGCAGGAGGTAACTGAGGCCAGCAGGCGAGGAAACAGGGTCAATATCTGGAAGATGAAGGTTCAATTCCGGATGATCATGAATATTTCATCATTATCATATCGAATTGAGAGACATACATTTTTTTATTCTATGCTCAGTCAGTGGGGGATAAAGGGCTGATGATGCTTAATTTTTACTTTCTTTGTACATGGGAGTGTAACAAAATGTCTGCCACATTCCCAGATCCGTGCAATCCGTGGGCACGTGAGCAAGTTGTTCCTGTGCGCGCGCTCCGTGCACGACCCGCTGGCCGTGGAGCTGGACCTGCTCTACAAGATGCTGCTTCTACGTCGAGCTGCCTACACTCCTATGAACGTCTGCACGCTGACCAGGGGACTGGTCCTTGGGGTAACGCAGTCTTTTGTTGTTCATACGATTTGAGAAAACAAATAGATTATTAGACAAGGACGTATTCACATTACTCACTTTTTTATAAATTTGTACAAATTTATAAAAATATAAAATTTGCGCCTCGGAGTCAATTGGACTGAATCTATATTTTAAGTTTGCTTTTTGGTCTTTTGTATGAAGTATGTTTAAATTTGAAAAGCTATGTAATATTTTATTCATTTCATAATAGAATAATAATGTATTGTTTCAGATTTTTGGAAGTCTTTCAACTTATTTAACAATTTTGATACAACTAAAATAAAATTGTAAAATAATATAAAATATTATATATATAAAATACTATCGATTTCTGGTACCATTAATTACGCAATTGATCTTCGTTCGGTACTTCTGTGCTTAGAGTAACACAGATATTTATACAAGGTTACTAATACTTCAATCAACCTCACCTGGAATGAACCATTTTTATATTTGGAAGCGGGTTTTACTCCGTATAGAGAAAATTTATCATTAACAAAGTTTACAGTTATATTTTTTTTATCAAGCGTAATGGCCAGATCTTTGACAGAATAGACAAACGGCAAATATCTTCAAATTCTAGGAAAGACAAAAACTACAAATCTCAAAGATAGAAATCGACAGCCATTGCGTTAAAAAATACCTATAATAATAAAAAAAAGATATAATTTCGATCGCTCATGTTAAAGATACATAGTCTATCATATTATATCATTATGTATGTCATGATTTGAATTTGTGAAAAATAAAGATGTGTTTATGGATTTGAGAAATGAGTAATTATTTATTGAAATGTATAGGAATATTTATTTATTTGCCAGTAGGCCAGTACTGCCAGTATGTTATAGAGTGCGCGCGGTGGTGCGTGCCAGGAATCTATTACAACCGCCTCGCGCCGCTACTTCGTTGCACCTAATGCACCATGCACTGCTCTACACACACGGAGCGACTGACTAACATGCATGACCAACTTTCAGTATTAGCTGGCAGTTTTTATATCGATACAGATAGCTACATCTTGCAACAATCAACAAATAAATGACAATACAAAGTGATGATATCATATACGCCTTTTATTAGTTTGTTCCCTGTTACAACTACATATGCGATGGAATGAAATGTTTTTTTTAACCAAAAACCTTTGGAGAAACCCGCGAAGCCGGTTCGTCTAAATATATAAAACTCAAAGGTGACTGAATGACTGATTGACTGACTGATATAGTGATCTATCAACGCACAGCCCAAACTACTGGACGGATCGGGCTGAAATTTGGCATGCAGGTAGATGTTATGACGTAGGCATCCGCTAAGAAAGGATTTTTGGAAATGCCACTTTTAAAGGGGTGAAATAGGGGATGCAAGTTTTACTTCTTAATGCGGGCGAAGCTGCGAGCACCCACTAGTCTTTTATAAGATTATGGGCGGAAAACAAATCGAGTATTCTGATGGTAAGCCACCTTCCAATTTTATAAATCTTGGCCTCTAATCAGTAAATATAACGGTTGCAAAGAATTTATTCGACCTATATGGTTCTAATAGTAAGTATTGTCTGTTTCTAACAGCTGTGTGTCTCAGAAATTAAACTTGCATCGAGCTGGGTGCAAGTTCCCCGGCTTGTTCCAGCCTCCAGTAATTTATATGTATTACCAATGGCACTAATACTCGCCTTTAAAGCCAATCTCTTAGCTTGCCTTCAACTTGCTCCGGGAACGGAACTTAGCGAGTATTAGGTTAGTGGTATATGATATGTAAGTGTATACAAGTCTTATGCAGAGATACTGCCAGCTTGCACAATTTATATCTGTTTTATGCAAATATTAGCATTAGATAAAGAATAAAAAAATGAATATTTTTCTTGTTCCGCTTATGAATTTCACACTACTACGTCTAGATCCATATTCCAAACGGCTGTCGAGATATTTCGAGATTTCATTTGAGACAACTACTCATAAATAAATTAAAATAGCAGATTCAATTTATTCATACCGACTGTGGGGCGTAATATGATCGTTTTCACCGTGGCGTGAATAATGAATGGATAATTTAATTTGTCAACAGCGGGACAAGGCCGAGCCTTTAAATTAATATACACAATTGATTGAGATATAATTGGCGTGTCTGAAACAGCTGCCTGTATTATTGTAAATAGTTAATTATTGGAAAACTTGGTTGAGGGTGTATCATATAAGTCCATGCATAGACAGATACCATCTAGTTTTTCGATTTCATCTTTGAAAGAAATTAAGTAAATTTATAAGAGTTTACAAGCAGTTTGCTGACATTGTTCAAAGGTACTGTGCTATGAATATTAGGATTATGAGCTGTGATCTACAATTTATTATTTATAACGTTTAGTTCGTCGAGATGAAAGTAAGTACACTTTACCAGAAGCCGTATTTCCTGCGAACTACAATCCAGGAGTCTTCAAACCTAGAGTTAATAGGTATCTTCTTGGTAAGCGGGTTACATCCTAGGTTACAGCAATGCTTAACAGCAGGCAGGCTGTAGTTAAACGTAAACCTATCCCACGTAAAAAAGGGTCACTTTTTTACCCAAATTGACTACAATGGCAATAGGTATTATTTTACGTTTGGCAATTGTAAACTAAAGCTGCAGTCACAGACCCACGACCGCTTTTCAGCTGCAAAATGACCTATACTTGAAATAGCACTTCCAATCACATCACTTACTTTAACGTGAATAAGTTTAAAGCATGTATAATTTATGTCTACAATTAAAATATCTATGTAGTTATACCCCCTAAAGAGCGAGCACGTCGCTAAAGACATTGTTTATATTTCAGTTTAGTATTCATAGCTCACAACTCCCCCGTGGTGCCAAAACTCACAGAATAACGGATTTGAGTAAGAAGAGTATTTTTAATGAGACATATATTTTAATATTAAACTTTCGTGAGACATTTTATCAATATATTAACTAAACGGTTTTCACTCACGTGCAAATCGCGTAAGTTGTTTACGCGTCTAAAGATGACGATGGATGTTACGACATCTTCAGACGGTATGTTCTGGGACCGCGGCAGCACGCAGACTGCGCGCCTCCGGCGTGGGTCCCAGCTCTTAATACGATTACAAAGAGAAGGATAATTGGAACTTTGGATCAAGATACGGTCAGTTTTGTGTGCGCCGGTACATCAGTCGATGTTGCTGTCCCTGATGAAGCAGTGGAGCGACCCGAGGACGAAGCGGCCGGGAGTAGTAACATCGTCTCGCCTCCACCCCCACCACCCCAGGCCCCCGCGCCCGTGTCCCGGCGGGCCACTCGCGCGGCGGCGCGCAGTCTGCGTGCTGCCGCGGTCCCAGAACATACGTTCTGAAGATGGATGTCATAACATCCGAAACGCGTAAACAACTTACGCGATTTACACGTGAGTGAAAACCGTTTAGTTAATATATTGACATACATATATTTGGAATGGCGAATTTGAATGGTTTTAGGAGGACCTTAGGCTATTCGACCAGAGAAAAAATACATTTCAAATGATACTATTCGTATCATTTTGTCCTCATAACGAATAGAGAAGCCTAAACCGATGAAACAATATCTTATTTCAGTCATAGTAGCTTCATTGATTGCTCCTTGTTGCTGATTTCTTTCAAAAGTTTTTTGCCTTAATTGATAAAATCAGCTAAACATACAGCATTACAATTTAATAAAAGCAACATATTTTTTGTGAATCTTATTGAATACAAACCTAAAAAAGGTAATCAAACATTTATCTCATAAAATAGTCAAGTCATCATATATATATAATTTCATTTACTTTGAATACATTCATAATATTTCTTACTGCGCTGACTTGCTCAGACTGTGTGGTAGATGCGAGTAAGTATTCAATTTGCCAGCGCTTCAAGTCTCGCGACAAGTTGCCTCGCCAGACATGTGTGTTCGAACAATCAGATGCATTCTTAAGGTGCTGGGTAAGCAGGCTACTAAATACTTATAATAACTTGACAATTGCTGGATCGGAATAATCAAGGTATTTATTTGAAAATTAAATCGATTTCGGGCCCAAAAATTTATATTTTGTAAACGTGAACCATGACAATTGCACATTTTTTTATGTAAATCAAGCTTGGCTGCAACTCACCTGATGATAAGCCATGTGCCAACCGGCAACTACTGTGCTTGCCTAGAAGATAACTTTTATCGTAGAATAATGACGGCACGCTCGAGCGCGCACTAGTTGTGGACAGAGGAATAAATAACTAATAGTGGAGTAACTCTCGACTTTTGGACGAGTTTTGGGCTACACGCAAAAACGCTAAGTAAGAAATCCATAATTGAATTGGGTAGCAAGAGTTGTTAAATACAAGCAAACTATTGGATTTTAAAGTAAATATTACATGTGAACAGGAAAAAACATAAAGCATATTTATTATGTATTACTTTGACAATAATGTATTGAAGGTTCTTAATGGTTATTTTTCTCTTAAAAATTCTTGCATAAGCGACTAACCCTGTACAAGTATCTGACGTTGATTGCACTTTATAGCGAGCCAGCGTAAGTTTCATACTTCCACTACGCATATTTTCACATAAGCGACTAACCCTGTACAAGTATCTGACGTTGATTGCACTTTATAGCGAGCCAGCGTAAGTTTCATACTTCCACTACGCATATTTTCACATAAGCGACTAACCCTGTACAAGTATCTGACGTTGATTGCACTTTATAGCGAGCCAGCGTAAGTTTCATACTTCCACTACGCATATTTTCACATAAGCGACTAACCCTGTACAAGTATCTGACGTTGATTGCACTTTATAGCGAGCCAGCGTAAGTTTCATACTTCCACTACGCATATTTTCACATAAGCGACTAACCCTGTACAAGTATCTGACGTTGATTGCACTTTATAGCGAGCCAGCGTAAGTTTCATACTTCCACTACGCATATTTTCACATAAGCGACTAACCCTGTACAAGTATCTGACGTTGATTGCACTTTATAGCGAGCCAGCGTAAGTTTCATACTTCCACTACGCATATTTTCACATAAGCGACTAACCCTGTACAAGTATCTGACGTTGATTGCACTTTATAGCGAGCCAGCGTAAGTTTCATACTTCCACTACGCATATTTTCACATAAGCGACTAACCCTGTACAAGTATCTGACGTTGATTGCACTTTATAGCGAGCCAGCGTAAGTTTCATACTTCCACTACGCATATTTTCACATAAGCGACTAACCCTGTACAAGTATCTGACGTTGATTGCACTTTATAGCGAGCCAGCGTAAGTTTCATACTTCCACTACGCATATTTTCACATAAGCGACTAACCCTGTACAAGTATCTGACGTTGATTGCACTTTATAGCGAGCCAGCGTAAGTTTCATACTTCCACTACGCATATTTTCACATAAGCGACTAACCCTGTACAAGTATCTGACGTTGATTGCACTTTATAGCGAGCCAGCGTAAGTTTCATACTTCCACTACGCATATTTTCACATAAGCGACTAACCCTGTACAAGTATCTGACGTTGATTGCACTTTATAGCGAGCCAGCGTAAGTTTCATACTTCCACTACGCATATTTTCACATAAGCGACTAACCCTGTACAAGTATCTGACGTTGATTGCACTTTATAGCGAGCCAGCGTAAGTTTCATACTTCCACTACGCATATTTTCACATAAGCGACTAACCCTGTACAAGTATCTGACGTTGATTGCACTTTATAGCGAGCCAGCGTAAGTTTCATACTTCCACTACGCATATTTTCACATAAGTGACTAACCCTGTACATGTTCTGACGTTGATTGCACTTTATAGCGAGCCAGCGTAAGTTTCATACTTCCACTACGCATATTTTCACATAAGTGACTAACCCTGTACATGTTCTGACGTTGATTGCACTTTATAGCGAGCCAGCGTAAGTTTCATACTTCCACTACGCATATTTTCACATAAGTGACTAACCCTGTACATGTTCTGACGTTGATTGCACTTTATAGCGAGCCAGCGTAAGTTTCATACTTCCACTACGCATATTTTCACATAAGCGACTAACCCTGTACATGTTCTGACGTTGATTGCACTTTATAGCGAGCCAGCGTAAGTTTCATACTTCCACTACGCATATTTTCACATAAAAATCTCGTCATAGTTTGAAAGTTTCTCAACAATACCAATGTCACGACTATAAGTACCCCTGGGTGAGGATCCGTTCTATACTAATCGTAGCACTTATAAAGCATTAAGGGATTAGTTTGTTCAAGTTTAAAATTATTATATTTATTTAGTCTTACTAATAAACAAACTGTAAAAATAACGCAGCTACAGCATTTAAAAATAATTAAGATTTCTAGTAAATTATGTAAATATTAAAATAGTACAACAAATTAGTGTTACTAAAACGTACATCGCAGTTGTCAATGCTCTTGAAAAGCTTACTGAAAAATCATATTCATCAGGCTACGAACGGCAGTCGTTAAGCCATGTCAGAGGCCCTTAGGGCGACTTGATAAACTCTCGGCGCCAGAGTTGGCCTCTCCCATTCGATAAAAAGAAAAAGAAGAGGAATGAGTTATGTAATAAAATATTCAGCTACCACAGTTCATCCTACGGTTGCCTAAAACAAGTTGCTTTTAGGGATAAGGCCGCCAGTTGTGGCACCATTTTTTAATTCTTTTATGTTTGTGTTCTTCTTTTTTCTTAATGTATGTGTGTTACAATGAGTTGTTTCTATCTATCTAGCTAGTTCACATCACAATAATATTATTAAGACGCATGTTTGTGAAAACCGTATCTTTATTTATAAAACACGATTTCTTGTTATAGAACCTAAGCAATGTAAACATCAATTCAGTCCGGAAACCAAAGTTTAATTACTTAGTGAATTTAAATTACTTCAGTTTCTCAAAATGGAAAATGCGAGCATAAATTAGTTTGCTATTATTTCTGGAGATCTATTTTCTAGTAAGTGCTATATATCTTTAATTACATTTTAAATTCATAATTTGCCGTGAACTGGATAACTTGTTAGATTGGTTTATGTTTAGGAATATACACTCTGTGTACTATTTGAAAAAACAACACTCTTCACAGCATAGTATGAAAACAAGTCGACCCTTACTGTCTGTATTAGCTACATAAATATTATTAGCAGATATTTAGTATACATTTTATCCGGTATTTAAATAAAATATACTAAACAATATGCTTAGCTATAGCATAAATTACTAAATGGACTCTTCAATAACAATAAGTAATAATAAAATAAAATAAATATAAATACTCAGGGACATTGCACACAGCGCCACCTAGCCCCACACTAAGCAAATGCCTAAAAATACCCTCTATTTCTCGTCAACTGGGTGCACGCCCGCGTGACGTTGTACAAACAGATGGAATCCTTAATCACAAGCTGTGTTTATACTGAGGGATACATCAAGGGGTTCTAAGCTTGCATTCAAACTGTATAATTATATACTTCATTATTGTGAAGCGACTGTCTATTAATTAGTATATAATATCTTCGACTTCACCGTCGCTTGCCATTAGGCGAGGTGCAGTCAAACGCAAGCCCACATAATGTAAAAAATAAAGTTTTTGATTGTTTTTTTTTCTGGACGAAACATGGTATATTTTTTACACTTTAGCTCATGTTTAACTAAAATTCGCCTGATGACAAATCGCCTGATTAAATCTACAAAAACAAATTTACAATATGCTAGAAATTGCAAGTAGTTTAGTTTTTTAACTTTTTTATGACAATTAACTGAAGCATAATAATTTTATTTTGCTATGTAAACATAAACTCATTAAACACATTTTTCAATATCGCTGAGTATTAGATAGATAGATAAATACTTTATTAAAACACCACATACAAAAAACTTAGATATTAAAATTAGCGTCTTAATTGGCGCCTTATCGCTAGCGATCTCTTCCAGCCCCAGGCAACCAATCTGGCAGGGATATAATTTTCAAATGAAATAAGTAGAAAGTATTCAATTAGTGAGCTGCTCCACTTACGCAAAGCATTTGTTATTAGTGAAGTTTGATGAATAAAGTTGTTATTTGAATTTGCCTGCGTTTAGGCGATCCGATGTGAAACGACACGAGTTCGGGATTCTTACAACATAACCTCAAGGTAGTTATACTGTGGTTGTGTTGTAAGAAATCTAAAAACATATATAAAACTCATAGGTGACTGACTGATATTAGTGATCTATCAACGCACAGCCCAAACCACTGGACAGATTGGGCTGCAATTTGGAATGTAAACAGATGTTATGACGTAGGGATCTGCTAAGAAATGATTTTTTGAAATGTCACTTTTAAAGGGGTGACATAAGAGATGCAAGTTTTACTTCTTAATGCGAGCGAAGCCGCGAGCACCCACTAGTCTAACACAAAATGTAACAGAAGGAACTAAAAAGGGCTAAGGGATAAGGGGGATTTAGTATAGAAATACTATGTACCCTGTGTGTGTGCTGCCACCACTTGATCTTGCAGATGTTGTAGTATAGCGAATAGCGAACATTGTAAAATGACTCTAGAAACTTAAGATATAAAACAGTAAGGTGCCTTCTAATTGAATTAATTTTTGGCAGATCTTGTAACTGTGCGTTTACGCCTAAGTTAAGCAACGGGCATCAACCTTGAGATAGTTGCTTAAAAGTTAAAAAACCGTTTGATAGTTGATAGCTCTGGTGTCGATTGTTTTCAAATCGGCTTAAGGGCGTCTGACACGACTTAAAAAGTGCTTGAAAAGTGATATATATATATTTTGAAGAATTTTCATGAATCAGGTAGCTTATTCACATCTAGCACCAACATATTATCTTCTTGCTAATACAACAACATTCAACCGTGGGTGGTTGGTTTGGAAAACTCTCAAATGCGAGTATGTCTCTCGCTCTCTATTTTTTTTACGTTTACTCCTGCCTGGTGTTAAGCATTGCTGCAGCCTAGGATGTAACACGCTTACCTAGAAGATACCAACATATTATCTTCTTGCTAATACAACAACATTCAACCGTGGGTGGTTGGTTTGGAAAACTCTCAAATGCGAGTATGTCTCTCGCTCTCTATTTTTTTTACGTTTACTCCTGCCTGATGTTAAGCATTGCTGCAGCCTAGGATGTAACACGCTTACCTAGAAGATACCTATTAGCTCTAGATTTGAAGACCCCTGGATTGCAGTTCGCAGGAAACACAGCATAAATTAGATGTCTTACATTACCCATTAAAATTTTGAACAGTTGAAATGATGATGATGATGCTGCTTTCCAAGCTGATTTCGGCTATGGCGAACATTTCCTACGGGAAGGTTACTGATGCGTCCTCACATGACTAATAAACCCTATTTAAGCGGTGAATGTGATATGAATCGTGTTTCTACTACATACATACATTATGTGGTGTATATTTTACATGGTACATACCTCGTAGGCTCGTCCTCTGCCCTCCACCCTTTCATAGTGATAACCACTCCGCTACATCGCTTTATCTACTGAAAAAGTTTAAAGCGGTCGCTCTATTGTTGGCATTCGCGCGGGAACAATTCTAGACACGACACTATGGTATTTTTGTCGGACTTTAATTTTTAATATTTCTTTTTACTTTCTTAAACAGTTTTTCTTTTGCTTGTAGCGATTAAAACTAAGTTCAGTAATAATTTTATCGTAGAGTTATAAATAAATAGCTACAGTGTTTTCTACAGTGTTCTATTTAAATAAATAATTCACTTTAATGCATTAAAGCATAAATGTATGAGTAGCACCAATATTTAGTACAATATTTTTGTGGTAGCTTTAGAAGTTAGACAAAATTACTCTATCTAATACTAGTAAAAAAATATAAAGCTGTGATATAAACAACTAAATCCAAAAACAGACTATAATTACGAGTAAAGGCGCGCAAACTTTTAAAAGCGGCTCTTTGTCGAAAATTTCACGACTGCCGGCAAAAACATTCCTTTAAAATTCAAACTCAGCTGAAGACAAGAGCTCTCGTTTTCAAAAGTATTTGCAACTAATCTAATAACGAGGGATATAAAAGAAACAAGCTGTAAAGTTTTAATTGGACGGGTCACGATACTGAACTTAACATCTTAGTTATTTGTTATTTGAGAGCTTTGTTCCAATCTGATATTGGACTCTCTTCTATGATATAGAAGTATTTCCGTTGTATTGTAGAAAAAAACGACAGTTATCTAATGTGTCTTAGGCAGGTAAAGGTACTTAAGTGAGGTGTAAAAAAATTCTATTATAATCAATTTAGTTAAATCACATTTTCGTATGTCAGTTTTGTTGTAATTAATAGCAAGCTTTTTAATAAGGGACTTATTTTAATGGGCATAAATACACAATACTATAACAATAGTAATCTACAAAGAGATTTAAAAAACAGCATCACTATGATATCGAGCGAGCCCACAATAGCAGCTCTACATCATCAATAACAAATGATACCTACAGGAGTGACCGAGCGACGCTCCACACATCCTCTGATTCATCTCGAAACGACTCAATCCGTGTAAAAAAGGTCAAAAGTGCTCCGGAAATTAGACGAATGGACTCTATAGCCGCAGGAAAGAGTATAATGCAATGTGGTGCCTGCAGTGGGGTCGGAAGCACCCCCTGGCCGCTCCGTGGGCTCCCGAACACCCCTTGTCTATCCCAGTCGCTTCCAGACCGCCGCCGCGGAAGGTCGTGTCCCGCCGCTTTCACTAACCCCGAAGTTAGTGTTCCATTCCAATTTTAAATTCAGTGCATTTTCGAGTTGTTTCAGCCGAGACAAAGGACGTTACAGGCAGGTGGGTGCTTTTAAATATTCATTCCTTTTTTCAAAACGTAAGTTATTCAAATGGGGCAGTTAAGTGGTTTTTTTTTGTTGTTAATCGGGTAAAGTTCGGTAGTTAATCCACTGTGGACCGAGGGAAGACTTATTAAAAAAGTTGAGGTTTACACTGATATTTGAAGAGCTATCGGAGAGTATTTAAATCGAATCGAACTGGGAAAACCGCGAATGTAGCGGATCTACGTCTAAAAATGGTTTTCGCCGGTTTTGAATATATTTGACTTAGACAGCTATAAAAACTTAGAAGAGCTTGTAAACTGCCTATAAAAATGTTATAGTGGCACGTCTAAGATATTATGCCTGCCTACAAAAGATATGTTGTAAAAGAATAGACAAGCCTACTTTTTGCAATTCCCTAGAATTTGTTTTGATTAATAGTAGCCAGTAGATGGTTATGATATCCACATTTTCAACACAAGAAGAATCGTTGAAATTAATTTCGTTTGTGAATAAATGGGTTTTGTGGTAAACATAAATTAGCTCGTAAAATAAATGGTTGCCATTCTTTAGTTTGAATAATACGTCTAATTTAGCAGTTGAGCGATGAAGGAATCATCTTTCAAGGCTTATTTTAGGTGAACCACCGGCTGGAAGGCTTTGGGGAGAATATTTTAAGGTAAAAGGATTAATAAATAATTGCCTACTATTTTACCTTTCCGCGCTTTGAGTGGTTTACTCAATTTGAATACCTTTGGATGTTGAACCTTACCTGCGTTTTTTGTACGACTTTATTTATTTTAGGATGTCTTCACAAGTTGCAAAAATATATAAACACATACAGAATTATAATAATTCCAAAACTTCATTCGGAAAAATAATATTCCATGATAACAAAATCACAAAATACCGAAAAAATTATAGTAGTTGTCCTAGACACAATGTATTTTGTGGGTTCCGTTAAGATTGGGTTTAACCCCAGTGATAATAACAATTTAGGAAACTATGTTACCATCACTGTTAGTTCACATAATGGTCGTTACGTATAAGCTACATGTTAAATTTACAAACAGTTACCGGCGGCAGGTTCGCCTGAAATACCGTGAGCTCCGGGAGCAGGTGCTTTTAACGCCGACGTCGAACGAACAACCATTTTATAGCCTTTGTATTTTACACGAGACGTAAAGAAATGTCACATTATATTATACTTGTAGGTAAAGTTATTTGTCGATTTATGTGTAGTAATCGTTGATTTGTCTTTGATTAGGCCGAGAGAGAGAGAGAGTACCGATTCCTATACAACCAATTACAGATGCTAAACACGGCTATTTTATCAAATACGAGTACATTAGTTTTAAGAGTATACCACCTACCAATCAGATCAGTTAGCTTCGTAAAACGTCAAATTAATTGTCTT
Source organism: Macaria notata (assembly GCA_927399415.1). Lineage (NCBI taxonomy): Eukaryota > Metazoa > Arthropoda > Insecta > Lepidoptera > Geometridae > Macaria > Macaria notata. Next base: position 11,123,974 of record OV656745.1, on the reverse strand, counting down.
ATCAGAGGCTACTGGACTGGTTTGCATATAGTTTACCACACTCTTACGAACTTATATGTATAAAATATAGTAGGTATATATGTATAGGTATCTATGTGAACTAATCTATGTGTGTTTGTGACTACGACTATAGTCTGCCCAAAGAGAAGCCGAGATGAGGTCTGCAGATATGAACACGATCATTAGTAGCGGGAGTTGGGACTTTGTTGACTAATAGCAACACTGGAGACAACTGACTCACTACGCTTGTAAACTGAACACAAGGAACTTAGAGGACAATATCCGTAGGAAAAAGAGATATATTTTTAAAGTTCTAAATACCTCTATGCTCAATTATTAGAAGACTCTTTTACACCAAATCACGTCTAACGATTTGCATTAATCAAAGTCATTAGTAAAAAAACTAAGTGTTTATTTTGAAAATTAACATAATTTGTAAAAAAAAATATAAAATGAATAAGTAAATACAAATAAAAATTGTAAGTTGCATAACGACAACAATGCGGTAAAAATATTTCTAATCTTCGACTTAAGTCCAAAATTTTGACTTAAGTCGATAAGTAGTAGTACCACAAGAAACATGACTTCCAAATATTTTCACCAATTTCTCAGAGCAAGTTTTGCCCCATTCCAAAACACCAAAACTAGAAATATCAACACAAGTGCCAAACACAATTCTGAAGGCAAAGGTACCAACTGCAGGGACATTGGAGCGGAGCGGCAAGCCATCGCCCAGGCTGATGATGCACGGCATCTGAGGAAGAAGGCCAGGGAGGAGTTCGCCAAGCTGAGGGATATAGAGGAGCAGGTCAAGCAGCATGGCATGTCCGTGGAACATGCTCATTCACAGGATAAACCCAAATAGACATGGACTCGTGAGATATAACTCAATAATTCCTTCATGATATAATATGGAAACACAAGTAAACTTAAAGCCAAGGTATATAATATGTACTTCAAGACCTGAGACCTCTGCTAAAGATACAAGCTCATTAGTCTGACCAGTGTCACCTGTAGACAATTTTGATTTCAATTTCCACCCATTTAAATAACGTTTGGTGGTCAATTTGTAGTAACTTCATCGTCATACAGTGAAGATTGTAATTTAAAATGAAATTTTGTAATGTAGATTGTGCTAAAAATATACATGACTCGTATCACACTAATCTTTACGTCTTACCATTCCAATAGGAACTAAAAAGGAACAGTTGAGAAATTATCTGAATGGGAATTCACATACTTGGACACCTAGTTCTTACTTTCCATTTTGCCGTCCATCCACCAAACCCAACCCAAACCAGTCCCAACCTAATCTCTTCGACTCGCGGACTATTTACAAAGGGAAATAGCTTCCTAGGGCCCTTCAGCCCTTCGCAAATGGGCTATCGCACCCGTCGAGTTAGGTAACGTTTATTTCTTTATGTAGGCACTTGGTCTATGTATGGACTAAGACCCCATATAAAATCTAAGTTTGAATCAGTTTGAAAACAATAAGAGCAGCCAGTTTCTTACATAATGATGGTTATATAAAGACTATTCTCTTCTCTGGTTTGGGATATATGTAACTAACATCGGTTTAACGCAGTCACACCATGACGATCTGCTACTCGTATATAAAAAATCAGACAGCTCTTGTCCTGCCTATAACATTAAATAATCTCATAAATTAGAGAGATCACAGACTATCAAAATGTTGAGACTGCATTCACAGTACTCATGACAGACTTACAGTCGCGTAAAATTAGTCGTTTAGAGGTCAAGCGACGAGCGAAATGAACAAACGACCTCCGCAATGAGATAATGACGCGACCATTCTGCAGCCCACTTACCTACTTATACTTGCCTGCTTAGGTATACAGTACGTGTGGTTGATTGAACTGACTGTACAGAACACAGTGTTTTTTATTTATAATATTGCCATAAATGCACCTTACAGCTACGCCAAATCGTACACTTATGATTAATGGAACTTAATTAGTACATAAACAATACAATGATAAAAAGATTATCTATTTATCGTACGGCATTATTTTAAAATCTCTTCATAACTTTAAATTGTGTTTTTAAATGCGTAATCGGATCTGAAGTTAGGTTTTTAAAATCCTCCTTTTGTCCGTCATATACTACATGCTGGACAGTCTGCTCGGGAGCTCCACACCGGCAAGCTGGCGATTCGCACCAATTCCATTGATTCCATAGGTGAGCGCAAAAATAGTGGTAATGCCAACCAAATGTAATGTAGCTTTTTGAAAGTTAAAACATGGGTAGTGATGCTGCATTAACCCGGGATAAATGTATTGGATGGTAATAAAAACTCTAATCTAGTTCCGGGTCAAATTTAATTCTTATCGGTGCAAACATTTGAACGTGACAAGCACGTTCACGTAAAGTTTTTTTTTTATAATGTTAGGGTTACTTATCATATCATAGCCATTATCAAGGATTTTTTATTTCATCCCTCTCTTTCCCTCGCCATTATACAATACATTAACGATTCCACAACTGATACTCAATCTGTTGCTTTTTCTGAAAACTAAGTTTATTATATAGTTGTTATTTCATTTTTAGCGGTTTAACTACCAACAAATCCACATTAAATAAATCTCACGCCCTTCGCTTCTATGGAAATGAATCGTCCAAATAGTATTATGCATCTCATTCTACCTGCGGCTACGAATTATTACTCTATTTCTATCTGAACATGAATAATTTTGCCTTGATTTAAAGGAGCGTAGGTATTTATTGTATTGTCCGTTTTCAGGGTTCTATGCTAATTAAACTTAGTTAGTACTCCTAATTAACTGTATTCAAGTAGGTCAAATGTGACGAGTTTTCTAGAAATATTAAAATTACAATATGTGAATATTGAATATATCATATTTTAATTATAGTTAGTTTCGAGAACAAAAAATCTGAAGACATGCACATACACACTCATATGTAGATGTAGATTATTGTTGGTATGTGTCATCCGCAGAAGGATGTATCTGCTCATGAAATTTACACTATAAATGATTCAATGGCGGTCCATATATACAATCATTATCATCATGTGTTATTTGTTCTTACAGGTACGAGAATGTACAATAAAACAAATTACTTGATATATTAAATCTTGGTCAACCGTTTTTTCTTAAAGGGCACCATCATTAAGTCAATATCCCTAGGTTTGAAACACATTAAAGTATTGAAATAGAAATAAAAACGTCGTAAAAGCCATTCCTGTTGGCACTCGGGGGAAATTGCAACAATTTAAAATGTCTTCTTTATGCCGAAGCTGCTTCTGTTTGAGGCATTTATTATGATTTATGAAGAAACGGAACATTCAGACGGATTTGTTTAGAGAGGACTCGTAGTAATGGGGAGCAATGGACTCTTTGTACGGTAGATGGTAATACCTAGTGTTTTAAACTAAATATATACCTACATTAAATATATAAACATTTTGTTTGTTGGTTATGATCACGGCAATTCGTAGTGAATGCATTGTTGTGTTCTAGTTTGAATGCGATGCTTTTCAGAAATTTAACCGGAAACTGTGCTCTTTTTATTTTGTGGCTCGTAATGACATCCATGGGTTTGAAATTCAAAACAGTAGGTGTCGGCATCTATTATAAAAAATGTGATTGTTACCCATAGGAGCACGTTTAGATCTACTGTTGCTTTTATAGAAAAAACGTTATTTCATTATAAATATCAGGAAAAATATTGTACATTGATATTGTTTAAAACGCTCTAACACATTATTGGCATATGCAAAAAGGTATATTGTCCTATAAAACATCTCTTTTGAAACATTTAGGTACGTACTCGTCTATATACTATAGTTATTCATGCATATACAACTGATGTAACACGTGAACTATAAAGTTAGTTGTACATACTCCCTTAGGACTTGCGGTACAAGTCGAAATCAACTTCACAACTTGGGAAATTTCCTTTTCATTGATCCCGAACCTAGTCTCAGCTATCTTGTTCACACAATCCCTATTACATGTTTGGCTTCTAGCTAATAATGTATGGGTAAAATTTTGTAACGCTTTTCAGATAAAAAGTGCTTAAATTTAATCATGCCTTACGGGAACTATAATACAGTGATGTTTTTCAGATGACCACATAGAATCTCTTCAATACTATTTTTGTATTAACATAGCATCCAAATAAATAAATGTACGCTTGCGTGTAAGCTTAGCAAGCCTGTTATTAGGTGTAAATTTTCAACAAATTTCCCAGAGGTCTGTCTTTTTGCACCATCACAGTTCGTTTCTTGCTTCTACTCATAGGTATGGTGAAATTACTGGCATAGGCCTGCATAAAACAAGATTACTGATGATTATATATTAATGCACTCGGTATTTTTCAGCAAACTATTTATAAACGTAGAACATTTTTTATAGATGTCTATAGATAATGTAGAGTTCCTAAACTTACGGCCTCCATTAACCGCGCTCAGTGCGGCGCTGAAAAATAATATTTCCTCAGCAAACAAAGAGAGGGCGCCTTTTGTGAAGGAAGCTTTGTTGTATGCTCTTGTAGAGCTATAGGTATTACGAGGAAATGCTGTTTGGGAACATGTGTGGGTACAGGGTTACTAATTTATGTCCGCTGTAGAATCATTATAAAATATCAAAGCTTGCCATTTCGAAGTCAATACATTTACAACGAACTATAATTATTTTAAAGTTCAAATCCACTTTATTAATACAAACAACTAGCATTACAAAACTATAGCCAAAACAAACTTAATCTAAAGATTATTTAGCTCTAGATATTGTTATTTAATAAATTAATAATGATTGCAAATAACGGTTTTCTATTGTTTAACCTATGAAAACATATAATGTTATTCTAAAAACGAAACCGTTTCCGAGAATGCCACGATTTCGTATTTTATTCAGGTAATTGGTGCTTTGACTTACCAAGCTAATTAACCTCTAATCAAACAAAATCTTTCTCTTTTGTGATGTAAATTCTTGATTCCACAATTTATCAACTCAAAGGATATCAATTTGTAAATATTAAGTAAACAACCAGAAATAGATTTTTTCAGCATTCAGATACTAAAATTAGATTATACGTAAAAAGCTTTCAATTAAATAAATTCATTTGATGAACAGATAAACAATCAATCAATGATTTGTTGAATCATTAGACGGTTGAATTTTACGGTAGTTTATGAAAACCAAAATGTTTAAATTTTTCACACATTACATTTTTTTTTAAATCATTTATTCATTTATACAGCGTTTTAATTAAATGTCACCCTTGTAACATTAACACTTTACATTTGTTGTGAACAAGGCACTTTATGTGCTTAGGTACTGCATTTAAAAATGTCCTGCCTATCATGTCTAAATGAAATTATGTAACCAAGTTGATTTTTAGTCACATTTATTGCTGTATACTCATACTTTCTAAAGCTTTTAATTTTGAGCAATGTCAGTAACAACGATCCGACACATTGGGCAACACACATAATAAGTCGCTCGTGCATATTCATAACCAAATATATCTATGTCTATCTATCTATCTATCTTCAATACATATAATTAAACTGAAGAGGGGAAAAATCTGAACAAAGAAAATATTAGAAAAAATATCGTTTGGTATAGATACTTTAAATCCATAAGAAGATTTTTTGTCTGTTTATATAAACGCTCATCACTCAAATACAGCTGAACGGATCATCAAGACTTTTAAAATGTAGGTAGTATGATGTCTTGGAGTGTCATAGGCTACTTTTTATCTTATAATAATGCGTGAGAAGCCGCGGGCATCCACTAGTAACAAATATTTATAAACTGCCTCCTCTCACCCCGACGTAGATACTCACAAAGTGTCGCCGTATTATTCTGATCTTATACAACGTAAATATTCCGAGTTATTCCCTCGCTCAGCTGGCAAAGCTCGCTCCCATTTTATTCTATTAAGGCCATACTTGGGCTCATATTTTCGCTTCTATTTGCTGTTACAATTCCTGATACAATTTTCTCTGTGCCCAAAATGGCGCTATCCATCAAGAGTGGCAGGAAAATATTATAACCCTAAGTATAGACTTATCGTAATATAATTCATAACTCGTCAGACTGCTCATCTATAAAAAAACAAAATCTTGATACCATACCATGATAACCTTATAAATCAATATTTACAATTATCATATATTTTACAGTTTTATCTTTTCTTTTTATTTATTAGGTTTTAGTTCCTATAGTTTGTATTCAGTTTAGATGGCTTTTCATTTAACTTTAATAGTAAGTTTTTATTTTATGTGTGTTTTGTTATTAATTTTTAGTTAATGTTATTTATAGAATAAAGATTAAGTATCATATTAAAACCAACAATTGTTATTACAGATAGAACAATAGGAGGTCTTATAGCCTACAGTAATTCCCAATGTGCAACACTTTAATTTATGTATGTTTATTTCTGTTTGTAATTTTTGTGTTCTTATGGTGTACGTTAAAGTTATATTCTATTCTATTCTAATTCTTGCCAGGCAGCCTGAATGACGATTATTTTAGCTAACAGTGTCCATTATAAAGCACTGCAAAGCAAGCACGTGACTACGCATTTCTGTCGCCAAGCATGTTGCGGCACGCCGGGTACCGGGTACCAGGCAAACATAATATTCAAAGAGATATTTTTTCATGAGAGCGACCTGTATACAGGTATACTGTAATAAAGGTCTTGTTGTTATTTTGTATCACCGGTAATAAATAGTGAAACTGAGTTTTTTTGTATACTTTTTCATATTACAGTATTTTAAATGCAGCCTGCACTAGTGGGTTTTGAGCATTTGTAAAAACACAACACTTTTCTAATACATTTTGCGATGGTTTTTGATGATTTTTTATCACAATATTTATTTTACCTTTTATTTAAATTCTTGAAGAAAGTTTTACTAACCAAGCATAATATTTGTACATTTACTATTATGTATGTACATTTACTATTATGTATGTAGGTACATTTTCCTATGAAATTGGTGGACTATAGTATGAAGAGACAATACCACGTACTTTATGAGCGGTGACCTTTTTGCATATGAAAATGTCAGAGGTAACCACTGTGCTTAGCTTTGGAACAATGAATCACAAACTGATTCAGCTCAGAAAATTTATAAAACACACACAAAAACAGAAAATGGACACTGACATGAATACTTGTTGACTTCTTGAAAAAAACGCACTTTCGTATTAAAATTTGTATTGTAATTAAAGTTACAATTTAAATTGGTAATAGTAGTAAATATCAAACGGACAAACTATCATTGTTTATTTATTTTAAGCGAAAAGAAAAAAAGTAATTCTAGGTAAAAAGTCAGTTCTGTAATAAGTTGGCTCCGTGTAAACTATGCTTTAAGCATAGTTTACACGGAGCCAACACTGGCTGCCAATAAGACTGGCAGCCAGTGCTGGCTTGGTAGTAGCCTTGTGTAAACAGTTTTTCAAGCCAAGCCAGCGCTGGCTGCCAACGCTGGCGAGAATAGAGCTACCGTCTATTTTTCTAGCCAGTGACCTCCGCCCGCATACCCTTCGACCCCCGCGCCAGCGTTGCGTACACGTGTAGACGAGTCTCGCCAGTCACTGGCGAACGTCCGTACGGTGTGTGTTCTTTGTCGTTTTATTTGGAATTTTTGCGACAAAATGCCGAGAAAATTCAACGAAGAGGATACTTTGAAATTCGTACAACTTTATAGAGAGCACGAATGCTTGTGGGATAAGCGTTGCGATGCATACAAAAATAAAGAAATGCGCGCTTCGGTACTAGAACAACTTCGTGTAGGAATGAATATATAAGAACTGACTCTCGATAACGTTACTTCTAATTTTATTTTTGCTGGTAATGCATCTCTCATCAGAGTTTCTTAGCGCTGAATCGAGCTCTGTATAAGCGATAGCAACTCATCAAAGTTTTCACCAGTAACCCGCAACGCCAACCTGTACTCAGAAGGATCTTCTAATCTTAGTTGTTTCAGCAACAAGGCAGAAGCTCCAGTTACAGGTCAAATCAAATCAAATCAAATATATTCCTTAAACATTTCTTTTTCAACAGCCTTTGCCGCGTATTCATTATTTTTTCCAAACGTGTGCACACCAGAAGAAAAAATCCGTGAGCGATTAGCCGCGTCTAAACAACAAGGGCCAGGCCAACGCTGGCTTGTCTGCAGACTGGCGCCAGCATTACTGGCTTCGTGTAAACTCTGTACTGAATTGCAGTACTGAGCGTGCTAGCCCTGATACATACAACAGAAGGTAAAAATTTGCACAAGCGGCAGCCACCGTGTATGTACTTTATTGACATTCACTACAGCGACCCACGGGAAACGCTGTGGCCAGTTTATTTTGTGCGTTTTAATTAAAATTCTGCATAAAGGTTTGAATAAAAACTGCTTTTAAATCTTATTTATTACGTTATATTTTAACGTGAGCTCATTGTATCACGCTCATAAAATATTCCAGGAAAATAATGGCAGATTCAACACATATAAACTGTTTGCGTCAACAGCTTCAAAACTTTGATAATTATGGTAGTAATACGAAATTCTAAGAAATATTGAATTATTGCCAACGTGAGAAAAATCGACACAAACCTTGCTTCTTAGATATATATTTTTTATTATTATTTATTTGATTAATGGGCGACTAGCAAATTGCTGATGTGCCCACTCTATGCATCAAATACCATACGATACCGTACTAGTATAGTATAAACTAAATTTTCTCTTTCATTCCGCATTCAAATTTCAACTCAGCCATAAAATTTCTAAGAATTATTTCCGAATCTCCGCCGTAGTTTAAGCCGAGTGTTCAAATTAACTGGCTCGTAAAAGCCATAGATTCAACTCGAAGGTATAAACTTTTTCTTCCACAACATTAAAATTCGCAGTCCCATTGTGTGAGGAGACCAAATCGTGCATGAAATTGAAGACTCCAAATCATAGAGAACCTTCTTCTAAAGCGATACAATATTATAAGCACCAAATGTAAATATTTCTGAATGGATATGTAGTGTCAAGTAACCACACACATCTCAACCCGAACCTTGCTTTGATTAAGAATAGAGGTATAGATTGATATGTTTTTATATTGATCAAATAAGTTAAAAAGATAGTAAAAGTAAAACAGCAACTACTACATCAATTTATTTTACTTATTGATCAAGCAGAATTATTTTGTCGTGATTCAGGGCTTACAAGAATAAACATGGGTCTTTATGATGTCAGAAGTGGCGGCCTTATCGCTAAAAGCGATCCTGTCTTCCAGGCAGAAGCAGGCCAAATTGTCTTTCAGGCGGCCTTATTTTATAGCACTCCTTCAGGCGTAGAGTCACCATGATATTTCAGAGCTCCGAGCTCTATGCTAATGGGAGAGTGTTTATTTTTGCATATTTTGAGTGGGATATTATAAAGGCATGATGAGGCAATTTCTTTGTAGCTGATATTTTCAGAGCAAAGATGTGTCGTGACCCGCTTTTAGTGGGGAAAGGTTATATTTCTCCTGTGTTGTTTGTTTAATTAAACGACGGTATCTTATAATTGCCTAAGTATTTGTAAAAAAATAATAATAACACGTTAAATGTGCTTACGTTTGAATACATTTCATGCCTGGTGTTAAGCACCACTGTAGTCTAAGATGTAGCAACGAATACCTAGAAGAAACTGCCTTGAAGAATCCTATAAAAAGTCTAAACATATTATAATATACATAATATGTTTATCAAAAAAGTCTATAGATATTACTCTATGGTCTATAGACACATCTTTGTATACTCGTATATTTTCTTTATTCTAAAGGTCAGCTGCCTCAAAGTAGATCTGATTGGAAACACTCTTTGTTTAATTTCAGGCTAGACTTGAGAGAGATTCTAGGAAAAGCAAGGAAGAAGTAATTTATGTTACTGCAAAAACAGGAGCAGGGCCGCATGGTTTTGAAGGGCAAGTATTGGTAGGTTTATCGAAACCTAAATTATAATAAAAGCGGAAGTAGCTTATCTGATTGTTAGTTGCGCCATTCATTACTCTTCCGCGCTGCAGCGGGAAGATTTTCTTACGAAACGTAACTTTGATTTTTCTGTAACAGAAGCACAGTGCAAGATTGACACCAGAAGCTACATAAGTACTTCTACCACTGCTTTACTAGATTGTGAAAATAGCACAGGCTAGATTTTGTTCCGATGCGATGACATGGATAAAGCCGGGGGCATCCACTTGTCTATTATACATTCACTTACTTTTTTATACTTTCGTTTATATTCTATGTGACAAAAAAGAATGATATAAATAAAAATACGTAAAGGTTATCTCAGCAGCGCTTTATTTAATTTCAGGCCCCTTTTGGAAGCCCTGGCTCCGTCCGGTTGGACTTTAATTAAATGCGGTCCAAATTAATGAGTTTCCGATTGGGTGTTGTTTAAAGCTGAAACCTGCCGCCTGCTCCTCCTATTTACATTTTAGATGATATAGTGTATATTATAATATATTTACTCAGTTTATTTCTTTATCTTACATGCCTTGTAGCAAAATTATAATAGTTGTACAGTTCGGCCATAAAGCAAGTTATTTTTAATGGGGAACCAATTGTTTATAGAAAATTGGATATGTTTGTTAATTTTTCTATTTGTTCACCTGCCATGTTTCATATCGTGTCTTGAGTAATATCGCGAGACCTGTAAAAAAAATTACAGGAAAAAGAATACTAAAACAAAGGCAAGTAAACTGTAAAATAGATCCAAGTAAAACGTTGTTTATATCAAAACAGCTTCCACCAGCCACAGTATATAAGACCACGCGGTAACGTGCTCGAGTCTCGTACCCAAGTGTCCAATAGTTTATTTATATCATAACTTGCCAAGTCCCCGCATATAGGAAAACCTTGGAAACCGCAAGGAAGTTCAACTTTATTTATAAGCTGGTTTCCTTCACCGGATATTGCGCTTTGCAGCACCAGACATCCGTTTTGAACCGGGAACGAGCCGGGTACCCGGAGAGCTGCGGAGTAATCTAATTACTAGACAAGTAGATCTCACCCCCGGTAACTAATGGAAAGGTTTCTTAATTTTTTAAGAGTCCTGAAAGGTTGCTTTTAGGCAGGTTTTAGGAACCGGTCGTTTGGAAAACTGTAGCGAATAATAATACCTTATTAAGCTGTTGCCGAGGAAATGATTGCTAGTATAAAAAGGTTTTTTTCTGGTTTACCTCGACTTAAATATATTTACTTAAATATACTTAAATATCCTGAATGGAAAGAGCCTACGTTGCACGACACAAGTTTCGACTTAGTGTGCAATGTAGTGCACCCAGTGCTTAATGTCTATGTAGTATTATTGTACTTATATTATATTAGTTATGTAAATATTGTACTTATCCTACTTTAAGCATGTACCTACATAGCATTAAGATCTGTACCTAGTTATAAAGTGTAAACAAATGATTATTATTATTATTATTTTATCAAGGGTTTGCTTAGCCGTGAAATCCCAGGATACACGTCTTCCGTGAAAATAGGTTCCTAATGATTATTACTTTATCATTGTTTTGGACCGAAAATTCATAATTCTCATATAATTTAGTGTACACTTGACGCATATCAAGTATTCATAAGTATTTCACCTCAAGCTACAAGCACATCACAATGTCTAGTGATACCCGCAGGCTTGCTCACTATTTCCGTCTAGTTGCAGGCTGCAGCCGGTGCGCACAGATCCTGCTACTATTTACTGCAGATACAGTGGAGCTGACATCCTGCTGAACTTACTGCACGATGTCGCCTCTATGTATCTGATCGCGGGCGTTTATAACATCGAGCTAGGTTATATATATATTAATCCTAGCTCGATGGTTGACACTGTAACTGTGTTTTTTTAACTAAAATATATTTCCTGGCAAGCAATATTTATGGCCTAAGATGAAGCGTGCTTACCGAATAAGAACAGGTTCATTCTCGCTTTGAAGAACTGTTGTAGTAATATAGCAATTATTTTATAACTTTAAAACAGACAGTTATTATATAATCAATAGATCAGCGTGATCTGGCAGCCTCTTTGGAGTGTCAGTTCCATCTCAGTACAGGTACAAATAGTGATACACAGTCACATATACCAAGCAACATTGCGCTTTGAATAATTCCCTATCTAATATCTCCCAGTTATTTATGAACACGGTCTAGCAGCCAAGTCAAGCAATCAAGCCTAATCCCTCATCACAACATCGCACACCATTATGCTGGGAGTATATTCATTAGAACCGAGCATCTCAGCCAATACTTCGACCAACACCATTTTTTTTTTTTTTTTTTGTTGCCCAGGAAAACCTATTACAGGTACCACCCAAAAAACCCCGGGGAGGGCGGATGGTTATGTGGGAGTCTCCGCCCCACTCTATAAGGGCGGCATACCCACTAAAAACCTGGGGTGTTCCATCTCCGCATCGTTGGTCCAGGGCCACGAGAGCGCGATGCATACATCCGCAGCCCTGGTGATGCTGGCCCGGTAACGGGCCCCGCCTCGGGGAGCTTCAGCTCAACCCTCAATGGACGACGTGTCAGAACACGGGACACGTCATGCATCCTGTGGGGACTCATTCCAGGGCAACAGGTTCCCCGACCTGCAACCCAGAGCCCCCAGGAGTCAGGCAGTCGCACGCCAAAGCGACCGCCCTCCTCCAATGCGCCCTCTGCGCACGGAGTTCGGTTCCCGTGTCGCCGCTACTCGGCCGGTACACCGAACTCCTCTCGCCTCTCGGCGACCACCTCGGGTGCTCTTAAAGAGCACCCAGCTCCACCCACACCGCGAGGTGCGGCGAGCTCCACGCCTCGGGCCCTACAACCAGCCCTCTCGAAGGGGAGGTATAGGCGAGGGCCCCCACTCGATCGAACGTTTGGACACAGGCTAGCAAGATCCACCGGAAGGTGGATGTTACTAACCTGTGGACGGGGTGCACCAGGTTTCCCCAACTAACCCCAAATCCCCATATGGAGAGATGAAATTAGTTGGGCTTACCCAACGTGAAGGTAGTCCGATCATCGCACCCCTCGACCAACACCAGCCAACATGTTAGCCAAGTAGCTTGGAGTGAAGCCAACACGCTGCATTAACTTGACTATTTCATTGCGACCATTAGAAGAAAACAAGGGGAAGGCGGACTCCAGTGTTTTATTGGTTTATTGTACGGGACAGTAAAAGCATGAAAAGAAGAATAGAATTTAACAATAAGTGGAAGTTACCATATATTTCAAAAGCTTCTTCTTTTTTTTACATTATGCAGGGTGGTGGCTAATATGTACAGTAACAATAACATGTTAAACCTTAAACAAATTATATGTTAAACATGTAAAGCATCTTTACAAAGAAATTTGCTAGTAAATCTGATCATCAGTTCTGTTCCGAAGAAGTGCTTGCCTCTCATACAAAAACTTTGACGATAAAACGTACTTACCTACCAATGTATGTGCACAGACACACAAACAACATGATCATAACTCTGTTCTCTATTCAGTTGGCTAAAAAAACCAAAGAGGTCATCACAGGGCGGCCTGTGATGACCTCTTTGGTTTTTTTAGCCTCCATTCACGACAAAGAGAACAAATGATAGCAGATGGAGCTTCATTTATCTTGTACTCGTTAAGTCTTAGTCCGTGGGGTCGCTACACGTGATAGCACGTGGAGGGATATATGTGAATCACTGTATAAATTTATCCGACTTTATTAGAATGCATTAGCAAAAAAGAACTGCTCAAAGATATAATATTATATTTTAGGTTTCTTGAACTGCAGATGATATTAAAAATCAAAATAAAATTTCTATGTTGGCTCCATAGTTGCATGACTTTGGATGCTGTCTTCCAATTATTTTATAACAAGCAAACACCAGATAATATCAGCTATAAAAAAATATATGCTCTAACCGATTTAGCATTAACAAAGAATAATTAAACAAAAAAAATCGTAGCATTTACAAGAATGATATTGCCCAAAAGCAATTCTATTCTACACGAAACTGAGTATCCATGATAGCACGCCCCACTAGTTCACGATTACTGTGATCTTTATTGATGTTAGAAGCCGACTTGCTAAGCTTTTTCCTACAATCTACTTACGTTAGTTTTTGCTTGTTTCCCCAGTTTTCTTACCCTGAATTATTTACTTATTTATTTCCTATTTAAGTAGAACCTGAAGATCGTCTTACATGAACATAAGTTAAAATACATGTACTACTGGCCTGTTAGCTTAGTTGGTAGTGGCTCTGCCTTCTAATCTAAGGGTTGCGGGTTCGATTCCCGCGTGACACAAGTATTTATGCATTAAAAAAAATATAGTTACTTGTGTTGAGTTTGGTTGTTTGTATGTATAATAAGTATGTATTTACAAAAGAAAAGTATATAAGTATTATATCCGTTACCTAGTACCCACGACACAAGCTTTTGCTTAGTGTGGGGCTAGATGGCGCTGTGTGCAATGTCCCGGAATATTTATTTATTTTATTATTATTTATTTATGTGTTATAAAATGCGGGTTTTGTTACAAAATATTTTATTTTTTATGGTCAAAAATATACGGGTTTTTATGAATTTTTCAAAGCCACTATTTAGCCGCTTAGGAACATTCTTACTCGAAGTCCATTAATTAGTAAAGTTGATCCACCTTTTTATTTGTTTCTTGGTTTCTTGTACGAATGGAACTAAACCCTAATTATCAGAAACTTTGTTACAATGTACTTTCGACATAGTCACTGTTTTTTTCTTATTTTGCTCATAGCATGCCCTAATGTGAAAATAACTTCTTTATTGTATGTAGAAAGTATGTCCCTAAAAGAGCCTAGTAACCTACTACACAAACTTTTCTTATATATTCTTAGTTATTTTCTAAAGAAAATGTTTGTATTTTCTGAATGGTTCATAAAAAGCTTTTTATCGCTTCTACTTGTAAGTATTCTTTAAAAGGGAAAGGTTCAAAGTCACATAAAAATCTAAAATGCCAATAGCTCGGGTTTCCTTGATGTAAGAATTTTTATTTTTATATGTGGTATCCGTAAAATTAGAGTTAAATATATATCGTAGATAGAAATAGTTTGTTAAAAGATCTAGTGGTGGTTCAGCAAGTTAATGTAGGTATTTGTTGTTGTTGTTGTTGTTAAAGTCAAATAACTGCCGTCCCTATAAGAAGAACCAGTTGTGGATAGTGACTGTATTGTAGATAAACTTTTGATAGAAAAATTAAAGATTTTTTTTACTTGTCGCCAGCATGGGGGAAGATCTATTGTCACTATTAGCGATATCTAGATTTCTCGTTATTCCTCTACTCCTTTGATATTCCACCTCCAGCTAATATTCAAATAAGCTTATCTTTAAACCGTTCCCGTCGTCCCAACCTGCCAGGTCCGGTTGCACCCGGCTCCTAACCGGATTGCTCAAATATTAACCGGGTGCCGGACGTGAATTGTTTACTACGTCATTTGCATACATAATGGCGGCATCTAGCGGACGGATCATATCGTATCTTGCAGTTATGATTTATGGTGTGTGGTTTATGAAGTATGAGAGTAGTTGAGGTTAGATTCAGAGGTGTCTTTTATTTTGCAATGTTTCTTATGTTTTTGACAACATTTTCACTTAAATCAATCTATCATTGTGTGGGCTTAAATTCGTAACTTTGATATTATGTTCGATTTAATCCGTGTCATTCGTGGCTCCATGATGCACTTGTATAAAAAAAATTAACGCATAGAAAAAAAAATTATAACGTGAGAAATATGCGTTTATACTGAGTAGGTACATACGTATTTATTCATTACTTTTTTTACTTGATTAAATTAAAATGTTTGCGTTGGCTAGATTAAACTAAGTAATTCATAACTTTTGCTAGTCACGTTTAATTAATACCATTCAATTTGAAAATCCAAATGAACTTTCTATAATAACTTTAGTTTAATATTCGTTGGCATAGTTTTATGCAGATTCTCTGCACAGAATATCTGAGCTTAGTCGCTGTATAATACTTCAAAAACTTAATAAGTTAATTCCCAGCGATGAAGTTGGTATTCTCCCGG
The DNA here is from genome assembly GCA_927399415.1 of Macaria notata. NCBI lineage: Eukaryota > Metazoa > Arthropoda > Insecta > Lepidoptera > Geometridae > Macaria > Macaria notata. The sequence continues at coordinate 11,107,926 of OV656745.1, read as the reverse complement.
CGAGTCGGGTAAATGGATGGATTCACGGGTAATTCTGAGCAGCCAACGACGATAACCATCGTCTGATGGTTAGCGTCGTTGGCTGCCCTACGGTGGTGAATAATCTTACCACATTATACTAGTATGTATAAAAGAGATAGCTATAAATAACGACCAATAAAAACTACGTAATAACATCATCATCATCCACAGCCCTTGGGATCCCACTGCTGGGTATAGGCCTCCCTTTGCACGTAATAACATACAATAATAATAATCCTCCTTGTCAATTTCGGATACGGCGACTGTATGGTGCATGGATAATGGAATGCAAATAAATTTGTGTTTGAGCTTGATTAGCATACGTTTGGTACTATTTTTTAATTTAGTTGTATTTAAAATTAGTTTTTGTAATTAATGCACACAAGTCTAAATGCCATTGAGCTTGTTGTAACTGTACAATAAAAATGTCAAATAGATTACCTGAGTATTAATCTGCTGGCATACGTATAACGCATGATAGACCTAGAAGTACTAAACCAAAGATCTAGATAACATCACACCATAATGACATTTACAGTGTCCTAATTAGTTTTAGTAACTATGGGTTAAGCCTGAAATAAATGTCTTTTATTTTATTTATATATATATTTTTATTTTTATTTATTTTTCTGTTTGAGTTTGGCTGTAGTTAAACGCAAACCAATTCTACGAAAGACAAAATATTTGCACTTAAAATAGGCATTGTAATGATATTTTTTTAAGATTATGTTTTCAAGTTAGGTGTCTCAATATAACATTGCCTAATCAAGCTATACAAGCGGAACTACGGACCCCAGGGGAGCAGGCGAGGTACCTACAAGCGATTGCTGCTCCTTCATTGAGCGAGCGAAGCGACGCGTCATACTAGATTGGCAATGTAAGGGGGTTGGGTATGGGTTTTAATCGATTTTAAAAAGGAGGTTTTTAATTCACTTGCACCTTTTATTCAGGGTGACTGGTAACTTACGCATAACCTTTTAAGGGCAGTTTTAGTACATCTATACCAACAACTTTAGTTCTACAACTTTTGGAAATTCGTGAAAAAAAATCAGCTGTTCCATGCAAAAGTATGGAAGATATTCGACAAAATGTATGGAACAGCTGTTTTTTTTTTCATGAATTTCTATAAGTTGTAGAACAAAAGTTGTTGGTATAGATGTACTAAAGCCACCCTTAAAAGGTTATGCGTTAGTTACCAGTCACCCTATATATACCTTTTCCATATGTATTGTGGATGTTTAGTTTTGTCCTATAATTTCACTAGCAGGGAATTATCAGTATCTGTCCCACAAGCTATAGTAAACTACGGAATATTTCATTCAAATCGACTGGAATGCGTTAGTATAATTGTGACTAAGAAAATCAGACCGGTATTTTGCCTGTGTATTCTCGTGTCAGTGTGATTTCTGTATGTATATTACGTATATACATATACTGTGTCCAGTTGTCAGACATACTAAAATATTATTATCATTTTTAAGCCAATACATCTACGAGTACTTACCTCGAGCGGTCCAAGTCCCCGTGGCCGGGTGTCGTGGTGTCAGTCGGAATTAGCCGGGCATTGTGCGCGCTGGCCAGATAAACTGCTAAGCCGCTTACACCGGCAGCCTAGCTGTGAAATATTACCCACCGTCTTACTCCGCTTATGGATGGCTGAGCGTCTTTGCTCAACTACCTTCTATCGCAGTGTTCTGTGAATGTTACTTCAGGATATGTACGGGTCCAAAGCCTAACTGACAAGAATAAAATAAAAACACACAACTACACATGAAACAGTTTAATCATTAAATATAACAAGCCATAGGACTATCTAATAATGTCATTTTTTTATTCAGCCTACTAAAAGCTGACTGGGTCATGTGTCTTTTGAAGACAATGTATATTTAATTTGATAAAGAATTGTAAAATAAAATTTAGACCGAAATAATGCTAGTATTTGAAGATTTGCATATTTAGAGTTTGGCAATGACCCTGTATAGATTAAAACTTAAACTCTATACAGAAGGCAGTTATAATTTTACGGCTCAATAAAATACTTGGAATGGTAGAAGTTAGAAGTGGCAACAACTGGAAGTGGGATGAAATATGGACCGCGCTCGGCTGGTAGTGCAAGGAGCGCTGTAGTACACTTCAAAGATGGATATAAAATATGCTTCTATCTATTGCTTTTAATAGTAGTGAATAGGCCTTCAAAAGGTTATAATAATATAAACATAATTTAAACAACTATATGTCAAATAATTACGCACAAAGCTAACTAATTACACTCTATATTCTGTGCTTTAACATAACCTAGGTAATCATGTATACTACACAGTCTGCGAAGTCACACACGCGGGTTAGTTTTTAGAAAAAATGTATTTTAACCAGACCAACGACACAATGTAACAAAGTATTAAAAGGATTTTCAAATAATTGTACTGAAAAACCGAACAAAGACTCGTTTGCGCTCGTTCTACATATTCTCGCCACCTTATCAGGAATGTAAGCATTCCTGAAGTGACACTCCAAAGCTCCTTCTATTGTATTCTCATCGAGCGGTACAGACTTCCATTGCCGAACACCCCGGGGACAGTCGAGTGTACTCACTATGTTGACATTAGAGTGTAGGTAGATGTATGTATCGATGTATTTAATCTATCAGAGTATTAAGGAATTTCTACATTTTATAAAAGTGGCTGTCCGTGGTAATTCTATTAGAAATAAAACAAATTATTTATAATAATTATATTACAGTATTTAGTTTGTATGTAGTAACTGGTTTAGTTTAAAAAATACGGCACTCGGATAGTTTTAGTTCGTTCAGACATATTATTTTATTTATTAAAGCTTAACATTTTAGATCACAATGTAAAATATTTAGAGACAATTTTAGGTTCAGATGATTGTGTCACGTGTTAATAAGCATAGCCTGTAAAAATCCGTTGCAAATGATAACTAAAACTGTATCTACTTGTGATTCAAATGTTATCAAACCTCTATAGTTGAGTATGGTCAAATATAGAGGCTTAATCGAAGGTTTACAAAAATTTGTCTACATTCTTGAACCTCATTGTGAATTAAAAATTTCATGCAAGAATTATTCGATTTTGGATTAGTAAATTCTAGTAGTTAGGCAGGCATTCTGCAGGCATGAACAAATCAACAAATTGCTGTATCGATCTAGCGTGGCGCGGATGACCCAAAACCCTAATATGACAGTATAATTACTGAAATACTGAACTACGGCTTACTTTTCGTATATGTACGTTTTTAATGATCCTACATGTATTTTGAGTCAAAATATTTATTTTGATTTCCAAGTCAGTTTTGATAAAGTGACATATTCATTAAAATAAACTAGGTAAATGTACATATGTAGGTATTTTTAATGTCTTAGAATGTTTATTTTTTTTATTCGGTCATTTTAACAAAGGATATACATAAAACTAAAATCTGTTACCGACAGACAGGTTATTTTGCCGTTGAAACTTCACAACGAGAAATAAGGTTCTATTAGCAGTCTGAATATTAACGCGCCCCCAAAGCCGATGCTAGGGGAGATACCAGTGGTATACATTCGTATACTTACCTTTTATGATGACTCATTCACTGGGTTTTTGTGTACACGTTTTTGTATTTAAACTGTACAGTCTCATTAACAGTGTACTATAGCTATGATTTGTTTGTATATTTTAAAGGTTTCCATGAATTGAAATTATAAAATAATATAATAATCCGTAGTAGGATGGTTAATAAACATGAACCCATAATTATTATTTTTTAGTTGTCAGGATAGTTCAGGCAACCCGTGACCAGCATGCTGGCGCAAAGAATAAGCAATGCCATCCAACGTGGTAATGCCGCCAGCATGCTGGGAACTTCGCCTACAGACGTACATTTTCATAGACTTTTATTTTGTTATTATGTGTTTAAATTTATAAGCTAGTTTTTAATTAGTAAAGTACTATGTTGTGTAAGTTTTTATTTGTGAAAGTATTTTACTTTAAAAAAATATTCCTTCATACATGAGGTACATATATATGCAAAATGATGCATTTACCGGTGTGGTCGGCTTGAGAACACACTCGAGCTCGGCGTTATGCCAAATATGCTCAAACTGCCTCTGATTCGCTAATAGATAAATGGAGCTTAGCTTATACGTAATAGGGAACCAATTCGCATTCGTTTAATATCAACTTAAGAATGTAGTATAAGTTAATCACAGTAAAACTGTAGAAACATCTGTGATTATTGTTCTTTTTTACGCGCAAATATGTGAACTTAGTATTATACCTATACAGATTAACGTATAGGTACTTACGTAAGAAACTAGTCCTTCTCAAGTCAAGTTACCTGAATGTAATTGTTTATGATAGCACTGCATCAAAATTTGCTTTTTTATGAATCAAGCATCAAAACTACCACCAATATAATACCACATTAGTAATTTTGTATGTATGTATGTCCTTTAGCAAGGGGTCATCTGTATTTTCAGCGCGCGTGTATATTCAGTGTGTCAGTTAAGTACGGTTCGCTAAACATCGGTCGAGCGCGGCCGCCTTTGATCGAGATCTCAGCGGATAAGACGAACTACAGAACTTAGAACTAGCCGCGTTAGTTCTACAAGCTTGCCTAAACTGGTTTAGTACTTTGTTCTTGAAAATACACATGTGTAGCGAAATCTTGAAAGTCAAGTTGCATGCTGCTCGATTATATGTTTTGTGTAAATTTTTATGCAAAATAATGAAAAAGAACAAGTTACCTATGCTATACTGTTATCACGTGCTATGTGCTTGGGCCAATGATTTGTAAAAGTTAAAATCGCATTCATGTATTCTGTAATCTTTGACCTCATTTCTTACATTCCAATATCGTTAACACAAAGCTAACGTAGCAGTTATGTAATAAAATAAAAATAAAATAGCCTTTATTTCTACTACTACAAAATGACTTAATTACTTAATATATAATGATCACTTTTTACGCTTCACTTGACAGTTTTGTAATTTCATAATAAACTTTTTTTATAAATCTTTATTTATTTTGTTGGTAGAAGTTGCCTGTATGGCAAAGGCCTCCCCTTTATTTTCTTATCGCTATATCTTCTATTTCCTTGGTTCTTCTGTTCGTTGCGGGTAAAATGTAGAGACATATTGATTAATATCTTCCTTATTTAGTTTGTGCCTGCATGTTTCACAATTTTATTTTAGCAAAATATTTGTTTGTATGCAATGTTTTTTGATATTATTATTATTAGTTTAGTTTTCTTTTAGGGGGATTTGGTCTGACTTCTCCTCGGTGACCGGCCGGCTTGGAGAAGGAGGAGAGGGGCTGCCTAGATGTTTTGGTTTTTGTTGTATGTTGTTGCTTGCAGAAGGTATATTATAGCTTGTGGTGGGTCGGTTTGTTGGACTTTCTTGTACAGTTATCTGAGAAGACCGAAGGAAGCTAGTTATATTTTGTGATTTTGTCTTCTTTTTCGCTTGTCTAGTTGTTTGTACTGCTGGGCATGAACTGGTAGTGTTGATATATTCAGGAGATTCAGGGAGTACTCTTTTGTTTGGCTGCATTGAAACCATATTAGAGCTCTTTGATGGATGGGATCTGAGTTTCACAATTTTATCATAGTACAGCTACTTTATTTCCAGCTTCTTTTTCTTTCATCAAATCTTCTTGGAGCTCCTTACGTTTTTGTAGAACGTGAGGAGGAAAATCTTCTTTTATATAAATATTTGTACACAAAAGACATCTTTTGTTGCGAAGTATTTCTAATTTCCTGCTTACAGTTTATATCGTGACTATAATTGGTCAGATTTTACCATCGCATTTTTCCCCACTCTAACAACTGATTCGATTTCCCACCTGCTGCAAGGAATATTCATGTTTTTATTTATTATGTGTAATATTAGATCGACAAGTCATCATATTTTTGTTCATTTTCCTCAATTCCGAAGAAAACGATGTTCTTCTTTCGTAATTGTTTATCTAAATATTCAACAATTTTCTGTTGTTTTTCCAGTTTTTCTTCGATAAATTTCTGGCTTTTTTCAATTTGCGCAAATTTCTCGTCGATATTTTTATTAGGTAATAGAATCCTTAATATTTCCCTCCATTTGTTTCATGTCTTGTTTCTGAGACTTTATATCTCCTTGAATGTACTGCAAAATTTTCATCATTTCTTCCTTTGTTATGAAAAGGTAATATTATAATATCCAACTTCTGTACTAGTGCGGTCCTCTGTTGGCTTTTTTTGTTACTAGGTAATTTTGATCGTAGATCGCTTTTCCAGGCGATTGTTGAAGTGGTTCTTACATTTTTCAATAGATGGCGCCACTTGTTTTAGTTTACGTAGAATTCTGATATATTTGCCAAAATTTACCCAAATTTCAGCCCCTTTCACTTTAAACACTTCACTAGTACAGATGGTGCACTGACTGACCTCGGAAACATGTATTTTTGAAGTTTTCTTCGAATAATAGCTCCAAATGTCTTCGTGGCTTCCAATCCGTTGTAAACAATGTTTTCGAAATATTTGCTTCAAATTCACTATTTCCGAGATTTCTTCTTTTGTTTCACGTGCTTCCAAGTATTGTTTATTGATACAGATATGAATCAGGTGAAGAAACGCTTGAAAAACAATTTTAACGATTTAATAAACACGGAGTCGATGTAAACATGAGCACAGCAGCGCCCTCACTCGCAGTTATGTAGTTTTAGATAACTATTGATTTTTAAACACGAATGAGCATTGCGTTCTGTCTGAAAATACCAACATACTCTAGCATCGAGTCCGACACAAATAACATTCATGTCACAGTTTGAATAAAAAAACAGAACATGTCATCGGAATAACCTACCTACTGCATGCTAAAGCTAAAAAAAATAACAAAGCATAATATTGCATTCAGCCATCGCATAGTCTATTCAAATGCTATGCAATAAATCATCTTTTCCAATGACAAGTTCAGCTACAAAAATCTCTACACAAAACAAAATGCATATTGGTAATATAAAGTGTATCTACTATCAGTGTACCAGTCAATATGAACAACATTCATTTAGTAAATTTACTATACTGTTTATTTCCACTAACTTTAAATAGAACGCCAATACAAAGAAATAGTATTAGTAAAAATATGTTTAGATTCAGAAAATTTAATAAGGTATAGTTATACGCACATATGTACATGTATTCTAATTTAATCACAAAGTTTTTGGCCAACTCTTGCAGAGTATGGACACAAAAAACTTGGAACTCGGGCCGTGGACGTTATCAATATTTATAGCGGAGGTGTGGACACATTAATTGTGGGGACACACGGTGTTATAGATTGAAAAACCAGCTAATGTTTGCTCAGCAGGCTTACAGACATATGTACTGGATGTTTTATGTACAGGCCCGACTCCCTGCCTGGCTCTCTGTTCCCCACGCACTATAATCCAGCGATCTTCATAGCGAGAGTGAATCGGTTCTTATCGGGTAAGCACGCTCCATCTTAGGCCATAGCCTTTGCTTGTTATCAGGTAAACTATGGTCAAGTGCAAACCCGTTCAAGTTAAAAAAAACAGGAGCCACAGGATCGGATCGATCTGAATAATTTTAGTGCGAAATATGAGTAATAAGGAAGCAGGATTATTAATCGTTCATGCGTAGCATACGCTACGAAAAGCGTAGCTCAATGCGTAGCCGCTCTACGACATCGTTTGTTTCTACATACTCTACGTCAAAAGATTTTGAGAATATTGGATTATGAAGTGTGAGGTCTAACACAAACAAGCTTGATCATAGCCCTCCCTAATGTTAAGTAAGGACTACTGTAGTAACAGTGAAGAACCTATAAAAATGATTTTATTTCTTACACATAAGCTTGTATCAGTTCGATGAGTAAAGATATATTCTCTTTTCGCCTTCAAAAAATCTTAAAATAAGGCGGAGGAGGTGGTTTTATTATTCCATCCTGTATTTTACGAGAAGTAATTATACTCTCTAGTCTGTGTAACTCAGTGTGCAAACTGTGAGGAGCATGGCGCGGCATAATTATCCGGCGGCGGATACCGTTGTTTTGTGATTAATTTATAGTAAATATTGTATTTAAACCATCTTCAGTAGTGAAACATATATAGTTAGATTGCACAGAAGATTTCCTACGTAACGGTGTTTGTTTCGTGAAGATCGGATGACGAAGAACGAAGATACAAGCAAAAATATTAACGGAGTGATATTTAAAAGCGCCGGTCGCCTGTTCGACAAGCGCTTCGTCATCGCGCCGCTGTAGGTACGACGCATCCCACGACCAGAGCAGCCCAACTTTTTCTCACTGCGGCCCGCTAGTGGATTTGTGATGGACGATCTCATGACGAACCCTAAAAAAATGGATGTCAAGTGTGCCGCGTGTCGCTTAATGGTAGATGGAAATGAAGACTTTTTGCAGTGTTCCGCTGCCGATTGCAATAAATACTATCACCTGCTCTGTACAGGTGTTAGTATATCCCTTGAACTCCGGACATGCTGGATCTGCCCCGAGTGCGTTTGTAAGTCTAAAAAGGGCGGAGATAATAGTTCAACGCCGGTGGGCTCGAGTAAGAAAACATCTTGTGCTAGCTATGTTACAGTTAGAAATAAAGTAGCTCCCCCTTGCATAACGTACATTGATGACAGCACTTTTGTTGCTGATCATGAGGACACAGGAATAGCCATTCAGGATGTTAAAGGACTAATGCTGGAAATACAGTCACTGAGAGGACAACTACACAACGCCGTTGGTCTTATATCAGGCTTTGAGTTAACTGTGAATGTGTATTCGACGGAAGTTCAACATCTACGAAAACAGCTGGATGACGCAGTGAGCACTATTAAGAAATTTATGTATGAACAAACTAAAGCCTGCACCGTGACCCCGCAGCAACCCCTTATCAGTGCAGCCGAACCCGTAACCTTGATTGAGGCACCACTACCTCCAACATCTTCATGCTCCATCAAGACAGTGTCTGCTATGTCATCTATTGCCTCGCAAGCGGCTAAAGATCATGCCACGGCCAAGGTTATCCAGGCACCAAAGCCAAACAAAGCTAAAACCTCTGGTAAGTCAAAACCAAAATCCGGAAAGCAAAACCAATCTACTGATAAGGTTCAACCCGTTCCAGCCGATTTTTCAACTCCGACCAAAAATCGTGGCGAACCAACAGTTTCGGCTGTTGCGCAAGTAGATACTGCCCCGCTACAGACTACGACTAGCCCAAGAAATCTTATGCAGTGGACGGAAGTCCAGAAGCAAGGGAACCGGAGACCTCCTTCGCTATGTGGTACAGCTGGACCTGCAAAGACAACTTTGAAAGCTGTGGAACCTCGGAAGTACATGCATGTTTGGAACATGGAATCTGACATTAATGAGGTCAGAGATTATCTCCACCAGTTATATCCAGCCGGTACGTGTACAGTCCAAGAGCTAAGATCAAGAGGAGACTACAAATCTTATAAGATAGGAGTCCCGCTGCCTGCGTATGATATTTGTTTCTCTGAAGACGCCTGGCCAATTAACGCCCGTATAAAACCATGGATACCGTACCATAAGCCGTTGGCGGTAAAAGAAAGTGCCCGATCTCCTAGTTCAAATAGCAGGCAGTCCTTTCGGGGCTTCACAACCGAATAGTAAGAAAAGTGTTGGCACAAGTATATATTCTCAAAATATTCGAGGCCTTAAAGGTGCCCTGAGAGAGCTACGTAGTGGCCTAGCAGAGACCGATTATCATATTGTTGCCTTAACAGAAACTTTCTTAGACAGCTCAGTGGAAGACTCGGAAGTTGTATCTGGAGATTGGGTTGTTTTACGCCGAGACAGGAATACTCCCCATGGTGGCGTTGCGTTATTTGCTAGACCCCCCATGGTTATACAGAGGCAGCGTCACCTAGAGACTGACAACGGAGAGGATCTGTGGGCTACAGTTTCATTGCATGGGAGGACAATTAACCTTTGTATCGTGTACATAAAATCGCAAGCATGTAATAGTGAATACTTTCGCTTTTTCAACAAAGTAGAAACAATTATCCATTCCCTGAAATCTCCTGTAATAATTCTTGGAGATTTAAATATAAAAGGTGCTTCCGAAAGTATTCAAAATTATTACTGCTATTTTTTAACTTATTGTAAATTTTGTGAAATGAATGAGGTAAGGAATGAGTATGGTGGTATATTGGATGTGGTATTGGTCCGAGAGAGCGATGTTATGAGGAAAGTTCTTGTTACAGCTACGGATAAACTCGTCGATAAAATAGTTGATCGTTATCATCCGCCGTTAAACATAGATTTCGAAATAGAACCAGTTTGTCGATCAGATTGCTTGGAGCCATCTAATATCGATCCAGCCACTGACTGGAATTTTAAGAAGTGCGACTATGAGAAGTTACTTACATTACTGGCAAAGAGCTCTTGGAGTGCGGTTTTGGAAACGTCAGATTGCTGTGCCGCCACCGACAAGCTGTACAAGATTGTTTATAACTGTTTTGATGAATGTATGCCTAAAAAGCGGCGATCTTGCAAAATTACTAGACGTTATCCCGTATGGTTTTCCAGGGATATCATTCAGGATATACGACGCAAACATACATTTCATTCAGTCTGGAAACAAAGCAAGTGCATTGAGTCTTACCGTCAGTTTTCTGCTTTAAGGGCCGATCTTAAATCACGTGTAGCCGCAGCGTATAGCACATACATGCAAGGCATAGAAGAAAATATAAAACTAAATCCGCGTATCTTTTGGCAACATGTCTCTAGTCTGCGCTCTAAAGGTGGATTCGAGCCAACCGTCACTTACCAAGGTCAATCACACACCGGTGTAGACGCAGCTGAGGCATTTGCAAGTTTCTTTGCCAGTGTGTTTTTACCCGATATACCGTCACTTAACACGACACTTGCTTTTGAAGCTGATCACAGCAAAAATAGCAACTATGTCAACATCTTGGAAATTGCACCTAGTGATGTTATTTACGGTATAAACAAACTGAAACCAAGTAGTTCTGTTGGTCCGGACTGCTTGCCCCCGGGAGTTTTGAAACAGCTGAAAAAGCACTTTTGTGTTCCATTCTGCCACATATTCAATATTGCCTTAAAATCAGGTAAATACCCAGCACAATGGAAACTCTCAAGAGTAAGTCCCATACCTAAGAGTTCTAATAAGATGTGTGTGGAGGAGTATCGCCCAATAGCAGTCCTGTCTTCACCAGCTAAGGTTTTTGAGAGCATATTGCATAAATATATATATGACCAGGTGGACAGATACCTATGCAACGCGCAGCATGGATTCAGACGCAAAAGATCAGTAGATACAAACCTGCTGTCTATTGTGGACTTCATTTCAGCTGGGCTAGACCAGGGTCTGCAGGTGGATGTCCTATATTTTGACTTCCGGAAGGCGTTCGACAGGGTCAACAATGATATCCTGCTGGCCAAGCTAGCTGCTATAGGTTTTGCACCAGGATTTCTTCGCCTCTTAGCGGATTATATGCGAGATCGTCAGCAGTTCGTGAGGTTAGGCCAATATCAATCTAGACCCTATCATACACGGTCCGGAGTAAGCCAGGGCTCAATACTTGGTCCTCTCCTATTTTTGCTCATGGTCAATGACATCCCTGCTGTCCTGAGGCATGCTCAGTGCTTATTATATGCCGATGACCTGAAGCTTTATGCTGAAATAAAGTCGATAGATGATTGTGTGTCGCTTCAGCAGGACGTTGAGGCAGTCGAAGAATGGAGTCGCCTCAATAGAATGGAATTTAACGCGACTAAATGTCACGTAATGACTTTTGGTCGAAAGTGGCACCCAATCATATATAACTACGTCATAAATGAGACTATTATCAACCGTTCATCTCATATCAAAGATTTGGGTGTCATATTCGACCAAAAGCTAACCTTTAACGATCACATCAGTGCGCTAATTAAAGAATCGTTCAGACGTCTTGGCTTTGTGTTGCGGAATACTAGAGACTTCCATAGCCAGCATATCATTCGCCTGCTATTCAGTGCATTAGTTCGCAGCAAAATGGAAAGTTCGATGTGCGTATGGAATCCCCATGAACAAACGTATACCGAACAGCTGGAAAAAGTACAGCGAGCTTTTCTTAGATTTTTGTATAAACGGGTCTATGGATATTATCCATATATGTATCCCTCCAAGTTCATTCTAGGTTGTTTGGGTTATAACTCCCTGAAAGTAAGACGGGACACTAGTCAGCTTACTATAGTATGCAAAATCTTGCGTGGTGAGATCGATGCACCGGATCTGCTCAATAAACTGCTTCGATTGTACGTTCCGAACAAATATTTGCAATACAGGCGACGCAAGCTTTTAGTTGGGCACCACTGCCGCACCGTAGCTCACGCCACATCCCCGCTCCCGCGCGCACTGGCCGCACTCAACGCTCTCTTGGCCGCCACGCCGACGTGCGACTTGTTTGTCTATGGATGGCAGCCACTTGTATTATTGTGTCTCATGTTTTGCGAACGAAATGAATGAATGTAGGTATGTATGTATTTATTTTAATTAGGGTAGTAAATAGATATCACTATGTTTAAATGTTGACCATATATGTTTAAGATTTTGACACACTAATATTTTAATTTAGAATGACCTTTTATCTCAATTTTAATTATTTGTATTATTAGTTTTGTTCTCTGTATTGTAGTATTATATCATCATTTATTAATTAATGTAATTGGCTCGCGCCGTTTTAATTGATTTGTAAATAAATAAATAAATAAATAAATAAATAACTCACGAGTCGACACAATCTAGCTGCGCTCCTATACAGGGCAGGCAACTAACGTATAACATTTTAATCGCTGCTTTAGTTTTGTTGTTGGACAACATCTCCGATTTCATGAAGAAGATTTGTTGGTGGATAGATCGATGAACATACAAAAAAGAGAACGGTTTTAGTTCGTCAATAGCAACAACTTATGGAAACTCGCGAAATTTCATTGAACAAAATTGAATAGATCAGACACCATGAGAGATTAAAAAGTTTCTTCTGAAGATTAAAATAAAATTAAAAAATGTGCTTAAATATTATAAACTAATAACCCTGAATATACAGGTGCATAGTTTAATATTTGATGTTTTAGATTTTTGACATTCATAAGTGTATAAACTGTGTTTACCTAAGTGAATAAATGGATTAAATTAAATTCAATTAAATATATGTATGCATCCTTACATAACATCTCATATTTTTTTGATAAATTTTGATTTATTACACAATTTGATTCATAAAAGTTTTTTAAAGTATTATTTTTTGTTATAATATTATTTAAATGTATCAATAAAAAAGTGGGTCATGTTTCTATTCATACATAGCAACACGTATAATAAAAAGGTTTTATTAAAATATACATTTAGTTTAGGTACATAATATAAAACCCGGCGGCATCTTTGAAGTAATTGCAACGAGCAACAGGTTAAATAAGAATACAAACTGTACATTAAAAAGCTTTCAAAGAAACCCAGACTGTTTTAATTACTAAGTTTTTTAGAAAAAAAAAATGTTGGACAATGAACAACATGAATTTCATATTATATTTTTAAAGTTTGTTCTAAAAGCAATTTCGGATTAACCTCCTTTTGCACCGCTAATCTCAGAAACTACTGGTGCGAATTAAAAAAATCTTTTTGTCAACACAAAAAGATTTTTTTAATTTTAATTTTAAGTTGTATAGACCATTTATCGAGGAAGGCTTTAGGCTATATAACATTACGCTGCAACTAATAGGAGCGAAAAAAAAACCGGCCAAGTGCGAGTCGGACTCGCGCACCGAGGGTTCCGTACAAACCTGCAAGGTTAAATATTTTGTGATGTAACTAAAAATTTATGGTTTTCGTAATTTTTCCTTTATCTATGCTATAAGACGTTGCTTCGTACCAAATTTCAAGATTCTGAGTTCACGGGAAGCACCCTGTAGGTTTTGATTCCCTTGCAAGTGTCGAAAATTTGCGGCATAAATGGCTGTATCTTTTGATTGCGTTGGCTTAGAAGTTTGATTTTTTCACAGCTTCAAGGGACAGTAGACCTGAGTAATTGATATAAATTTCAGCTTCATACCTTTACGCGTTCCTGAGAAAAAGGGTCTTGACAGACGGACGGACGGACGGACAGACGGACAACAAAGTGATCCTATAAGGGTTCCGTTTTTTCCTTTTGAGGTACGGAACCCTAACAATGGAAAATGTGGAAAAAACGGGGAAAACTGTTCAAATTTGAGGGCTTCCGTTGCGTGCGCTGCGAAAACGGTTCAAGATATCAAAAAATATGTATGAAAGAATTATTTCTCCTTTTATAAAAAAAATTGTTAGGTTTTCTCCTAAAATGATCTAACAAAATGTCTGCAACAGTATATGTCTATCTTTTAAGATTAACTCACTAGAACCGTTTTTATGGTAATAACTTTTCCATGCGGACGAAGTCGCTGGCACAGCTAGTTAATACTAAAGAAACATGAAAAATAATCAAAAGAAAATATTTACTAGGTAATCTGTGGAATCTTTCAATGTTGCTCACGATAATTAAATTAACGACTAATTAGAACTCTCTAAATTGATAGACTTCATTACCGGAATATTCACTAATAAACATTTTGATCTGTAAAATATTATAGTATGTAATTCTGTGTATTCATTGCTTGTTCATTATTTTGGTTCACTGTTCTCCATAAATACCTACCATTGTTACTATACCGTAATTCCTGAGTAAATAAATAATTCTATTCTAGGCCAATGTGAGCGAGTGTGGCTCAGTGGTTCCAGTGTGCTTTTCATTCAGACGCACCCTGGTTCGAATCCGGCCCTACACCAATGACTTGTATTTTCAAGTTATGTGTGGATTTGCACTCGCTTAACGGTGAAGGAAAACATCGTGAGGAAACCGAGATGTTAGAGGACCCTCACGTCACGATCCTCAGTCATGAGGAAATAAGACACAAGAGAGATTCTAGGCCAAAATCGGCAAATTATAGTCACCTACAAAACACATTTCTTTTTTTGCCATGACGTTATAACTTACCTATTGTTGTTTGCAAAGCCGCTTTACGACTGTAATTGCAAAAGCCAATTAAACAAATAAGTAAATTACCAGAATCTGCAAACAATCCTTGTATTTTTTTACTCTGTCACGGTTACAATTCAGCATTTCTTAATCTGATTCATGGTGTATGTGTTGAATAAGAAATAATAGTAATAATCATAAAAGTAGGTACTGTTACAAAGTAATACAACACTGCTCATAATAATTGGTTCCAATAACACCACTGATATGGCTTGAAGTCTAAGTAACTTGGTTTTTAAGACCTAAAAACGGAGATAATTAAATTTGAACTTGACTTATGGCATTGTGGGCGTACACATAGTATAAGATTTGTTTTATATTAAGAAGCAGAAGATCTGATTATAATCTATACTTATATATTCTGATTTGATTTTTTGATTGTTTGTTTGAACGCGCTAATCTCAGGAACTACTGGAGTGAATTGAAAAATTCTTTTTGTGTTGAATAGACCATTTGTCGAGGAAGGCTTATGGCTATATAACATCACGTTGCAACTAAAAGGAGCTAAGAAACAATGGAAAGTCTGGAAAAAACGGTGAAAATTATTTATCTTTCAGGGCTTCCGTTGCGTGAGCTGCGAAAACGGTTCAAGTCGTTGGTGACAGCTATAATTTATAAAGATCAAGAGGTTGTTTGCAAAAATAAATATGATGCCTATAATAACTATTCCACGCGGACGTAGTAGCGAGCACAGCTAGTATTTTATATTTTGACAACAGAATCACAATTCATTCAGTATTTGATCAGCGTGCTAAAGCTGTATGACGTAACATCTGCTCTCAGAGATATATGGTAACAAAGCCGTTACAGGCCAGCGATAAATTCTCGATTGGCAACACATTGAAAACATAATTAATGCTGATTGCACTGGCAAGGCAAATAATGGAGCAAATATTACTCTGTTGGATCGATTGCAATCATTACATAAAGATATTAAAGCGGTGTTAGTATTAATACCATTTCGCTTAAGAATCCCTGACTATGTAATTTCATAGGTAGATATTTGTGACGTCAACATTTTTTTATACTCCATTCATTGTGACTGATACAAGGAGCCCTAACCAGACATACCTAATCCACTGAATTTGGTAAAGAGTTGGGAATCTGAGAGATTTCTAATGATAAATAATTACTATGGAAATCGCGCACATTGTTGTTTTTTCAAAATGGTGCGAAAGTCTTTTAAAAGTCTGAAATAAATTTGATGAAGCTAAGAAATTTTCCAGTTTTGTCTATCTATAACTATCCATAAAATGAACTGGTTTAGAAGCGGCCAATCTGTTTACGAGATACAATGCCAAGCACAACATGCACAGTCACGTCAAAGTTATAATACCCCTCTTTTTTGTACAGCAGTTAGAAAGAAAAGCATAATTCTTACATTTAATTACGTAACTAGAACGTGCGTAGAATATCAATGTATAATTCACAGTAACCATAACTTGGTTAAATTAATCCCATATTTTGTAAGAGTTAGGGTCACAACGCTGTTCTTATCTTGGATTAAAATCGGGAACACACACATTTGCGCCTGTTTGGGAATCAAACTAGCTTAAACTTGTTTTATTTAGATTAAACAAACAATATCTTGTAGAGATTTAACTAGCTTTTTGATTAACACACGAGGAATAAATTTATTAAATAAATCATGTTATTTTACCATTGCATAACCTTTGTTGTTTGTTCGTGACTTTTGATATCATGTTATAGAGTTTAAAAAATAACATATAATTCTTTATATCAGATATATCGCGAGTGAAGCTACGAGTGAGTATATAGTTGTGGTATAAAATGTGTTTTTTGTACATTTTTAATACAGAAATGATAGGTATACAATAAATACAACAGGCCACAATGGTTCGTAGATTATTCCGTAATTGCGAACAAAATGCGGTGTCTTATTAAATTGTCGGAACTTCCCAAATTCGACGTAGCCGCAAAGTTGCGGGAACTTTGTTCGCGAAATACCTCTCTGATTAATTTTCGGACGAAATTTATTTTGCATGACGCAAAAAAACCCCAAGCTAGAAACAAAAAGTATTGACCTACTTGTAGGTTCGTCTGTATTATTAAGCTAAAAGCTAGTGTGGCTCAGCGGTTTCAGCGTCGGCTTTTCATCTCGACGCTCCCTGGTTCAAATCCGGCCCTTTAGCAATGACTTGTATTTGGAGATTTGCACGCGCTTAGCGGTGAAGGAAAACATCATGAGGAAACCGTCTGTCTGTTGTGTGTTTAAGGACCACAATATCCGAGGACATATGTCTTCCCTAGAAGAACCTGGGCGCCCACCACGATGTATCTGCCCAAGAGAACTCCCCAAACAAATTAATTCTGCAGGGAGTCACGACCCTCAGCATGAGAAGATACGACTCAAGAGAGAGTATTATTAAGCTGCTAACTATTTATTAAGCAAATTCTAATACATAGAGGATATATGAATTCAGAATTAATAGGTGTTTTCTTAGCAGCTGTGTTACATCTTAGACTATAGGAATCCTACACAACAACAGATTGTACCTATATATACGTTGAAATAGTATAAAAAGATATCACATATGTTATTTTTTCTATTTTAACTGATAAATAAGAGTAAAAAACAGCCATGCTTTTAATTTAAGAGCCAAATTTTGTTCCAGCGAAAGCTATGTGGCATTCTCTGGTGTCACTCCTTAATAAATACAAAGTGCTCGTAAAAATATCCCATTAGCTCAGTTTTGTATGCATTCGGTGGTAAGAGACCTGCAATGATGATTAATGCGCTCCGTGACGTGTGAAAATTACCATGTTCAAGGAAAATGCACTTTCAAGATGGCGGCCGAGGCGAGATTTATGTATGTGGGGCGTAGAGTATCGAGGCTTTAATGCACTCTCTCTATTAAAAACACTCCGCAGGTGATAACAAGTAAAAGCTTAAAAGTGTCATTTTTTATCATAGTTTGACTGGCCTGTTAGCTTTGTTTGTAGTGGCTCTGCCTTCTAATCTAGAGGTCGCGGGTTCGATTCCCGCATGACACAAGTATTTATGTACTTTAAAATTTATAATTACTTGTGTTGAGTCTGGTCGTTTGTATGTATAATAAGTATGTATTTACAAAAGAAAAGTATATAAGTATTATATCCGTTATCTAGTACCCACGACACAAGCGTTAGCTTAGTGTGGGGCTAGATGGCGCTGTGTGATATGTCCTGAAATATTTATTTATTTATTATTTATAGTTATTGATTAATTAGTTGACATGCATTTATAGTAAATGAACAACTTTTATTGTAATAAATAAAATATTCTAGTACATTTCACACAGCACCATCTAGCCCCATACTGTACAAACGTTTGTGGAATAAGTACTGGATAATAATATGCAGAACAATAAATAACCATACAGTCTTCATGTATTTTGCTTGACATGATTTTAATAACAAAAATTTTCATTTTTTTATTAATAAAACTAGACATATGTAACTTCTAAAATTTTATAAAAGCCTAACGTTATAAATTCAATTTGACGAGATATTGTAATTTGTGTAGCATATTCTGTGATATTAGTACTTATACCTATGTATGTTACAATTTTACATTATCAATAAAGATTCTTTATCTTTATCTTTATCTTGGATCTTTCCAGTAAAAAAATTAAGAAGACAGACATTCTTCGACATTAAATATTTTTTATAAAGTGACTAGACCAACCAGTAAACAAAGTATTTTGTAACTCTGTGGCAGAAGCAAGAATATTTTTAGTGTAATATATGGCGCCGACGTCTCTGAATAACGGCAGGTATTTTGCTTGAGAATTATTGGCTTTTATGACGCGAGATACACGTTTCCGGCGGGTTGGAGGAATAAATAAAATATACTACGTACCTATTTGTTTTTCTTTCGGTATTTTGTGCTTACATTTATTTTGTTTATGGTACGTACTGATAATATCACTATGCTGCTGTCCTATGAGCGCATACAATCGACTATGGCTTCAAAGTATCAAAGTGCAATATTGTATGCCATCGCAGTGAGTCTTTGAATGGGTGACCACTGACCATACAATAGATAAAGTATGACTGAAGATGATGTAGTTGTTAAGCGTTTTTTTGTGTAAGATGATTAATGACAAATTGTCTCTTTAGATTGATTGACATAGCCGGTTACCGATTCGTTTTCGCCGCAATACTCACATCCTTTTCTTTCTCTACAAAATTCTCTTCCATCCTGTCACCCCTCATTACTTGAAAAACTATTTCAAATTTGTGACTCCCACCCACTCTGTCTCCTTACTTCCTAGTCGATCTCTTATTCTCACTTTTCCTTCATCCTCTTCTAGTCAGGTCAATATGTACTTTCATAAGTCATTTGCAGTACGCGCTGTAACCTTATGGAATACATTGCCTCTTTCTATTCGGAAAGCTAAATCTCTGTCCATTTTTCAGAATCAAGTCTTTCATCACTTTATGTCTATGACAGATCTATAACTTCTTTGCAGATAGTAATTTATGTTAGTGTTTCTCTTTGTATACATATTTTTGGTATTGTTTATAATTATAAAGGTATTATTTTGATTAGGAACATATTTGAATAAAAATCGTTATATTTCTAATTAGTACACCTCTGACTCTGTTTATCTCTACTTGTCGTGTCCATCCAAAGGTTGCCTGGAAGAAATCGCTTAAGGCGATAAGGCCGCCCATTTGTACGTTATTATTTGTTCATATTTTACTTTGTACTATATACTTGTGTTGGTGTGCAATAAAGATATATTATTATTATTATTTTTAATTCCTTCACAGACTCTCGGGCCTTACGCCCGGTATTTTTAAGGCATCAGTGGGGACGTAGCCAACACTGAGAGGCCTTTTACAATACTTTACTTAAAATTAAGTACAAAATTACGGAAAGAGGATGTTAGGTAGAGCAACATTGATGTGAGTGGCTTAGGGTGTCGAGAGGTGTGCTGCGCGTTCTCTGAGCGGTACTAGCGGCGTTATGCCCTTTAACACTTCCACCCTGGAGCTTAGGTACTTAGCTCTTGCGTCTTCCACTCCCGGACGGCCAATCAAGGCAAGCCGGGAGGCAGGGGGTCTCATTTCGCCCCCAGGGAATCGGGGTCCGCGGTGACGCCACTCACCGACGACTCGCCATAAAGTCGCCCCTGCGGTTATTATTATTATTTTCTTTATTTCACTTCACAGATTCTCGGGCCTTACGCCCGGTATTTTTAAGGCATCAGTGGGGCCGTAGCCAACACTGAGAGGCCTTTTACAATGTTATACTTAAAATTAAGTAAAAAATACAGATAGAGGATGTTAGGTATATAAAGTAACTATTGCAGACATGGTATTAATGTTAGAGGCTATTGTGTTGAGTTGTTCATTGACTTAATTAAACTGGTCTATTGTACGAGGAACGGCACCCGCCAGTTATGCCTCATTCATAAAAAATATAGCGGGTGATGACTTGCCACTCACTAAATGGGCCCTCCACAGAAGGCAGCCTAAGATGACGCCGGAAGGGCAACATTGGTGTGAGTGGCTTAGGGTGTCGAGAGGTGTGCTGCGCGTTCTCTGAGCGGTACTAGCGGCGTTATGTCCTTTAACACTTCCACCCTGGAGCTTAGGTACTTAGCTCTTGCGTCTTCCACTCCCGGACGGCCAATCAAGGCAAGCCGGGAGGCAGGGGGTCTCATTTCGCCCCCAGGGAATCGGGGTCCGCGGTGACGCCACTCACCGACGACTCGCCATAAAGTCGCCCCTGCGGTTTAGTTATTATTTTATTATTATTATTATTATTAATGACAAATTGTCTCTTTAGATTGATTGACATAGAACCTAGTCTATACCAAGTCGGAGACCATAGGAAGTTTCAAAACTCTTCACTCTCGTACATACAGGCTTTCAGTCACTTTATCTTCGTTTTCTCTATCAGAGACCAAAATCTAGTTTCCTATTTCCCGCTATTTTCCGTGCAATTGTCTGGCGGACGTACGTAATTGACATGCAGCGGTGGTCTCGCTAACTAGCTGTCAATTTATACGTATCTAGGGAGATACATGAGACAGCTTGAATAGAATGGTTTATTTTAGAATATACGTAATAATGATCTAATATTGTATTGTTTAAGCTGTCTCGTGGCATGTAATTTGCATATATTAATTTCTCCAATTGAAAAGTACCATAGCTCAGTCATGGAACTATGAATGTTGATGTTTGTATTATATTTAGAGTTCACGTATTATTCACTAGCGATACCTCGTAGTTTTACGTACACTATGCCATCATAGTCTAATTTCATCCAAATAAATTCGGCTGTTGTGATTTTTTTTAATGTTTCTGAGAAAGCCACAAACACATACAAAAAAACGTAGGAACAGACGCACAAACTATTAGTTTTATAATATAAGAAGGATGTATTTTTTTCTTTTATCTCCAAGTCAATAGATTACTTCTTCACCAAGAATATTGCATAAATTTAACCTATTTCCTCATCTTCCAGGTAAGTTCCGAACCAGCGAGCTCTGCTGCAGTACTTGTAGGTAACTATGGGTTCCTTTATAACTCTCGTAATGAAGGAACCTCCAAGCTCACACAAAGCTACAAAGCGCTTTTCTGCTGCATTGAATTTGCAATACTAAAGGCAGGACTTGGTTTGCTTTTGATGACAATCATTTTTATTGTAATTTCTCTTAATTTACTGACTGACATTTTACTGCAATAAGGATATTGTTAGATACATGAATACCACATCAGCTAAGATTTATTATAATTATTGTCTACCAAAATGTTAAATAAACAACACCGACTTCAAAAATGGAGGTTATCAAATCTTTTAAAAGTTTTCCTTTATAAATATGGTGTATTGTAAATGTATATAATATTGCTTCATCCGTTATGTAAAATGTATTATTTTTAAACACAATTTGTTACATTATGTAACATAATTAACAATAAATAAATGTGAATCTAAATCTTTATACTCGCCTCGTAATGAAGGAACTCTCGAAGCTCACACAAAGCGACAAAGCGCTTTTCAGCTGCATTGTGAATGCAATAAAATAAATAATTAAATAAATACAGCCATTTATTCCCAGTAACTTAAATAACATATTGTGGTTATGGGGTTTACGTCAGTAATACATTTTTAATTTTAAATTAAGTATTGTACAGTTTTTTATTTGGCACCCAAATTAGAGTGAAGGCCTCCTCCAAGCGCTGCCAGTTTCGTCTGTCTTGCGCCAGCCTTGTCCAGGTATTGCCCGCTGCCTCCTCGATGTCGTCTCGTTACCGCCTTCGTGGTCGACCTCTGGATCTGGGATCTTCTGCTGGGTTCCAATGCAGTATTCGTTCACTCCATCGACCGTCTGTAGATCGAGCGATGTGACCCGCCCATTTCCACTGCAGTCGACAGAGCGACTCTACCGCGTCCGTTAGTCCAGTCCTCTTTCTAATCTTCTCATTGCGGACTCTGTCTCTCAATTTAATGTTAAGGAGAGAGCGTTCGGTGGCTCTTTGAAAGACGGCGATTTTGTCCACTAAACATTTGTTGACATCCATAAAGTAGATGGTAATATGGTGTTGTCCATCAGTTTCTTTTTTAGAGTCGCTTCGGGAGCTTACTCTTGAATACGTCTTTGTTCATACAGTATTTCTTCTTGTGAATGCAATACTTGAAGCAAATAGGTGGAGAAAAATCCGCTTTGAGGCGAAGTGAATGTAACTGTTATTTGTTTAGATCACTATTTACTGACGACTGGTGTTCATTTATTTGTCTTGGCTTTACGTTAGGACATATTTAAAATTAAACATATTTTAAGCTTATCTTCTTTTGAAATATTGGGGGATTCATTCAAACATTATGTTGTGACAAATTTTGATTCTGTAATATCAAAAAACATACCTCGAATTTTAGCTATTCGTATAAAGAAATCGCTTCCTAACACGTAAACACATAAGTGTTATAGTTTCCAAAAAAATATCTTAAAGTATGAGTTAAAGCGTTAAAAGTGCTTTATGAGTGAAACGATTGAAAAAATATTTGAAACATAGTCGTCTTTGTTACGAACAAAGTTTAAAACAACATCCACATCCATTTCCTACATAAATACATGTTCCACGCCAGTCGCCACTCCATGAATGCTTGATACGATAGCTCCAATTCCCGAAATTGTCATTTGTCCAGCCATGTTTGCAGTGGAGGCAAATTAATACTAATGGAATTACTAATGTAACCACGCGGCCAGTAAGAACGCACGCAATTAGCATAATGGTTACAAATGGTTATTAAACTTAAACAGAGGTGCGCGCGGTTTTTGGGACGAATAGGGCTGAATGTTATAGATCCTACTAGCTATGTTTCCTTACAATAATCTGGTATACAGAGTATCTTACGTAGTAATCCAGAGTAGAATCTACACCGTTAGCAAAATTTTATCAACATTTGTTCAGCTAATAAGAAATCTTCGTAATTACAAACTTTTACTCACGAGTATGTACATATATATTCGTTATAGTGTAGTAATGAAGCGGAACAAGATATAGAATACGAAGTAAATAAAAAGAATCTTGTTAATACAATTAGAAATCATTGTAGTACTATAATATAATAATAATAAACTATAATAATAATACTAAATGAAGCGGGCTCCTAACTGGTAGCACACTGGTAGAATCTTTCTTACAGACTTCCAATATTATCTGCAATTTCTACAACCTATCAAGTCAGAAGTAAACATCAACAACTAAACTGAGTACCAGTTTAGTGCTTTGTGTTAAAATCAAATTAAGCGACAATCGAACTTTAATCTCGGTTTTCTAACCGACTAATATACGACCGACTATTAACGAAACTAGTTTTAGTAACGTTCCTAATTAGTTGGTATATGATTATGATTAGCACACCAATTTTATTTTGAACTAGTGGATGCTCGCGGCTTCGCTCGCATTAAGAAGTAAAACTTGCATCCCCTATTTCACCCCTTTAAAAGCGTTTTTTCAAAAACCTTTTCTTAGCGGATGCCTACGTCATAACAGCTACTTGCGTGTCAAATTTCAGCCCGATCCGTCCAGTGGTTTGGGCTGTGCGTCGATAGATCACTATATCAGTCAGTCAGTCACCTTTGAGTTTTATATATGTAGAAGATATAGATTTGCAATGCAATTTGTTATATGCTAGCGCTGATAATCATGAATTAGACTGAATAAACGAGTCTGTGGTCAATGCTCTAATCTTATAATTAACAATCTGTACATTTCCATTTAATTTGTCGACATCTATAAAATAATAACAATGTTATGTGTATAAAATGATATGAGTAATGGTGAATGATATTTTGATTAAGTATAAATTAGTATAGCGTTTATCTGCTAAAGGTCTGTGCGAAT
Source organism: Macaria notata (assembly GCA_927399415.1). NCBI lineage: Eukaryota > Metazoa > Arthropoda > Insecta > Lepidoptera > Geometridae > Macaria > Macaria notata. The sequence goes on along the minus strand of OV656745.1, from coordinate 11,083,460 downwards.
CTTTTACCGAGATCAATACGGTTTTCTCTCACGTGTAAATCACGAATTGGTAAAATGTCTCACGAAAGTTTTAATATTAAAATTTTACTCAGATGTTCAATATTGATAATTAGATAAAATGCTTCATGATGATGATTGATATTTCCAGTATTTAAAACTCTACTTCCGCGAAATACTTCCATTAAAAGGAATTGAACCAAACAGTTTTGTTTTAAAAATGTTAATCTTTACATTTTCTTCGTCTTTCTGTCACTCAGTGTTAACTAAACAAATCCTTATTCCTGTGAAAAGATTTCACTGAAAGCCTTATAATTCGTAAGGGTACGAAGTAACACAGTAATTTATTTACATATGCCTCAAACAATAAACACACGAGCTTTCAGGCTGGAGCTCGATGCGGTCGAATGGGCAACATTCTCATCATAATTAATCACAAAGGGCTACCCTTTACGCGGCGGACATTGTGAGTCGACTGCTTGCCCACCTGCGACACATCAGATTTATGGTCGCGATAGATTAAGATGATTTGGTTAATTGTAAACTGTGGTAGTATACCATGCCTCATTAGGATAGATAGATTAAAAAAAAAAATACCTACATGGAAATAATATACAGAATCTACATAGCATCTATTTACTAATAGAATCAAAAGACGTCGAACTTTAATAGCGTCAGTTTTTAAGCCACCCAAACCACTCCATAGGTCGTAGTAGCAGCTAGAATCTAAAAAGGGAACGTGTCGTCATAAACACCAAAGTGACAACATTAGTAATGATATTAAGGCTTACAAGGTGTATATATAGTCAATAAAAATCACCTAATCTCACTTTAAAGATAGCTAGTTTGTAGAAGATTGCAAAAAACAAAGCACTTGCTTATTTCAGTTTTCCCCATAGCACATAGAACGTTATTCCAAACCCCACACAAATGCCTGCTCCCAATTACCGCACACAAAGCCACTACGAGCGACACCGCTTACAGGCGCCATAATAACCAACACCGAGTTTAACGCAAAATGTACAACAGAGGAATTCACCGAAAAAGCCACGGAGGCTTCTTATTACAATTTTGCTCACAGATATGCACGCAACCACGCCGAGCGCCGCAAAATTGAAAATCCTTTTAAAAGGCACAGCCAACTGACAGACTTGGGAAATTGTAAAGGTTTGAAACGTCAGCGGAGATAGCTGCAACGAGATTGGAACAATTGTACAATTGCATACCGGGGTACATCGTAACATATATGTAAAAGAAAGAAAGCAATAAACCTGATAAATCAAAATCTGGTCACATTGTGTGAATTGATTGTTTTAAACTATAGTTCCAAGCGATGGTATGCAAGATAAAAGATTTAGACACAGTTTATACACAGCTGTAACTAACTACTTATTTACCTACTTACTTTTATCATCAGTAAATAATCAACTAAATATAAATTCAAAATATCTGGTATTTATCATCGTGAGAAATAAAATGTGTATTCTACATTATGCCGACGTATTGTAGCAAATTCCGTTCACAAGTTTAACAAAAGGAGTCTGAGTTAAGTCGGGAATTTAACATTTCACAATTTTCTTTCGAACTGAATTTTTCACTATATTTTGAATAGAATTTATGACAATGGATTCTTTTTTAATCTTTCTTGACTAAGTTTCCTACGATATATCTATAAAGTGAGTCAGCCAAACAACACCAAAGGACACAACAATTATAAATTTTGTTTATAAGATATAAAGATTTTTATTATTTTTTGCACTGGAAGGCTAGGGCGTTTAATAACATCAGGATAGCGTAAGTAAAGCAGAGCAGATGTAAAAATCTGCCACAGTGTCCTGTTACTTTTTCAGATCCACATATTTTAATGAGCTTTCAAAATTTATTTCATTATCGGCTTTAAATGAAAACAAACGAGATTACACAATGTTTCAGTTACACAATTCAACTCATAAAAATACCAACATCAAATTCACGTAAAACGTAATTTGGAGATATTTCGTCCCACCCTAACTCCAGCCCTGCGAGGTATTCAAAGCTGCCTAATCATTAGGGTGGGACATAAAAAACACAAAAAGCTGATACAACACGTATCGGTAATGTCATTCCCGTGTTTATGTCCCCATTACTGGTCTGCAATGGGCATAAACTTGGAGGCTACTAAAATATAAAAAATATTTTAAAATTAACGAAAAGATGCCTTATTTTTGTTATGGTAAAATAAAAAAAAATAAAGGCTATTTATTTATTTATTTATTTATTTATTTAAGACACAAAAACAACTTACAAACTAAAACTTATAATAAAAAACAAACTCCTATGTAAAAAAATAAATAAATTTGTAAGTCTAACTATTGTGTACAGCTTTTTTTACAATATAATGTTGTACTCTTCAAGTTTATAGTAAACGTCACTATTATAAGCGGTAATATTACATTTATTAAGTAAGTTTTTGAATTTAGTAAAGTTGTGATGAAATATTTCTAGTTTAGTACTTTCTTTACTACTGAGTTTATTGTACAAATGACACATACGAAACAATGGGTTGTTATGACCAATGTTATTATAGAAAATAGGAATAGCAAATATGGTAGGCTTCCGAGTAGACAATTTCCGAGTTATAAATTTAACATCATTTAGCAGAGGTTCACAAAAAACCCCATTTACAATCTTATGTAGGATACAAAGGTCAGAAACACTCCGTCTATGCTCAAGACTCTGAAACTCAAAGCGCATCAAGCGATTCTCGTAATCTGGTATAGATCGCCTCAAGCTCAATTTAATGCTCAGATGTCTAATAAATCGTTTTTGAATAGATTCAATGCTAAGTTTGTCGACCTTATAAATAGGAGACCAGACACTTGAACAATATTCGAGCTGTGACCTTACTAAGGAATTATATAATATCTTTAATGATTCTACTTGCTTAAACGGCTTAGCGGTGCGCATTAGGAAACCAAGTGTTCTACTGCTCTTTTTAACAATATTTTCATAATGTGTTTTAAAATTTAATTCTTCGTCAAACCATACTCCGAGATCACGTACAATGTTAACTTTATCTAATTTTATGCTGTTTATACAATAGTCGAACAGTATTGTTCTGCGTTTCCTAGTAAAAGTGATAAAATGGCACTTTTTAGTGTTCAAAGCCATGTCATTATGTATACACCAATCATACAGAGTGTTTATGTTCTGTTGAAGTATGTAGCAATCTCCTACATTTGATATTTTTGCATATAATTTTAAATCATCTGCATATGCTAAACATTGACAAGTTATTTTATCCAAAAGATCATTTATGAAGATAAGGAACAAGAGAGGTCCCAGATTTGAGCCTTGAGGCACTCCTGACTTTGGTTCAAAAGGAATAGAGTCAAAACCGTACAGAGCAACAAGCTGAGTACGATTCATAAGATAAGTGCTAAGCCAACGGTGGAGATTGCCGTGAAATCCTAAATGATGTAATTTAATTAAAAGAATATAAAAATTTACTCGATCAAATGCTTTAGAAAAATCTGTATATATTGAATCCACTTGGGAAGTGTTATTAAATGATTGGCATAAATAATTAGTGTATGTTAATAGATTAGAGGCAGTAGATCTGCCACTGACAAAACCATGCTGATTTGAGTGCAGTCTATGTTTAAAATGATTGTATAAAGTGTTATAAACCAAACTTTCAAATAACTTGGCAAAAGTATTTAGGACACTAATAGGTCGGTAATTCGTTACATCAGTTTTGTCACCGGATTTAAATATAGGTGTGATTTTCGCAATTTTCCACAGGTCAGGAAAGACCCCTTCCCTCATAGACTTATTCACAATGATTGTCAGAGGGACTTTGAGAGCGGAACCGCACATACGTATGAAGAAAGGAGGAATTCCATCTGGACCGCTACCTTTATTAGTATTAATTAAGTTTATTTGTTTATATACTTCAGATTCAGAGAAATAAACTGAACTGATAGAATAACTAGCGCCAGGGAAGTCTGGAATGTATGAATCAGTTTGATAATGGTTGCAGGAGTTATAGATAGATGAAAAATATTCAGCAAATAGATTTGTGATGTCATTTCCAGTATAAGCTATTTTGTTATTGTATCTTATCATTTTTGGCATGTCATTTGTAATTCGCTTAGATTTAGTGTAACGCCAAAAGGCTTTAACATTCGTTTTTAAATTAGACTCAATGTGAGATATGTAAGTTTGAAAACATTTATCCATTAAAAGTTTGGATCGAGTTCTTAGCAAATTAAATTGGTCATAGTCACGAGGATTGCCATAAAGTTTGAATTTATGATGATATTTGTTTTGTTCTTTCAACGTTCTAACTAGTGACATAGAAAACCAGGAAGGATGCCTGTTAGACCTGCGTACCATAGAAGGAGTATTTCTATTGATGATATCCCATAATATATTATAAAAACAATTTACAAATTCATTACAATCAAGTGACACAGCTTTATGATGCCAATCTGTATCTAGTAATTCATTTATACATTTAGAGTAGTCAGCTTTCCTGAAATTTAGTTTAGGAAATAGTGTATTCTCTCTTAAGTTTCTGACAAATCAATAAGAAAGTCAAGCGAAGGGTGAAACTTGTCCTCCAAAGTAGATATAGATACAGTGCGGCTGACATTGACAATATTTAAGTCAGTAAGTATTAACTCAAGGACATTGTTACAACAATTAGGAATGTCATTATATTGACTAAAATTAGTTTTAGTAATAAAATCCATCAAAATGGGTTGTCTTTCTTTATACCTAACTATAGTGGCTGTGTGAACAGTGTCCCATATTAAAAGTGGTATATTAAAGTCTCCTAAGATAATTGTTTTAACATTAGGGTTTGTTGAGATTATCTGCCTACATTTGTTCATGAATTGTTTAAATACAATGCATGGGATATATGATGGTATATAAACCATACACAAGTTAAGAACATGACCATTAACATACAAGCGAATCCACAAATCCTCAATATCATCTTGGTTTACATTCAGAAGTTCATATTGTATGTGCTTAGATAAAGCGATCAACACACCTCCACCATGGTCCTTGTTATATTTTTTCAAAAAATGTAAGTCTCTGTCACGTCTAATAACTTTGTATCTATTATCAAAAACTTCAGAAGATAGCACAGAGTCTGTAAGCCATGTCTCACATAAACAAACTATATCATAATTGTTACATAAAACAGAATTATACACATCTAGACACTTAGTATTCATTCCTCTTATATTCTGTAGATAAACTTTTAATCCCATAATTAATTCTAACTAATACACTGAAAATTCATTGTGAGAGACTAACCTAAGCTTTATACAATTTTATCCAGAGATTGAGTTGATTTTATAAGAATGTACCGCGAGTTTTCATCTTTTCTGACATATATGTTTCCGTCGCGAACCCACACAAATTTATAATTCTTTTCCTTCACTCTAAGGCGAGCTGCAGCATGGAGGGCTTTATTTGTAGGGGATAGATGCTCAGCAACATATATGGGTGACCTGTCACCATTGATGCCCACTAGGCCCGTACTAAGTCTGTTTTTTGGGTTAGTTTTGTTGTAGCGGGATACTGCAGAGAGAAACTCATCACGTCGCCTTGGACTTGCCATCTTCACAATTATAGTACGGGGTTTATTGCTGTCCTTGTTGATTTTTGCAACCCGGGTGACCTTCATGAGATCACTGTCTTGTATATTGAATGAGACTGCAGATGCTATCTGTTTGAATATGTTGACTAGGTTTTCAGATTTGAATTCCGTGACACCGTGCACCTCGACATTGGATTCCCTAAGCTGCTGCTCTAAGTACCTTATGCATTCTTTGAGCTTGTTGATTTCTATGCTGGCCTCTTGGATCTGCTCACCTTGCTTTTTGTTATCCACAACTATATTCTCTAATTTTAAGTATATACTATAGTTTTAAACTTGCAACCCTCTATGAACTTTATGCAAATAATCACGATGTTGACTTTAGATTTATGTATATATGTACATACATAAGGTGATATTATCAGGATTTATAATTGCATACCTTTCCAGGATTGCCTCATTTCCGCTCTTTATTGGATTTCAAATGCACATTCAGACACTTACACTAATTCAATAATTAACGGAAATTAGTTAAGCCTCACAAACTTTACAAGTTCAGAACGAATCATTTCGAAATAATTAGCTGTAACTGCAGTGATGTCTAGATTTTTTTTAAATAATGAAGCAATATTGTTACCAGATTGTTTACAACTTTTTGTAACCCCCGGAGCATAATTCACTTTGTGCCCTCTTGCCCCGGTGGCGGGTATTTCAGGTAATGGCCCCGCGGTAATATGACCGCAGCGCTGTTTGCCCGCAATTATGGTCGAAACTCGAAATTACTGATTTCACGTTTACATTTGGGCTGAGTTTTTGAACAGATTCAATTTTTATTTAGGTAATGGGGGTGCCATCGCTTCGAAAGCAAAATTCTTAAGCCTCATGAATTCAAAACATTTTTTATGTAAGTACACCCGAAATTATGCTATTGAACAGTTATCTAGTAGTCACACGAGTAGCTATATCAATCAAATCTAACTGCTGTGTTAAAGAGGTTGTATATGCAGATATTTCAGAAATTAAATGTACGATTTTTTTCATAAAAGCAACGTCTGTAACACAATATCGAGTGCAAGATTAATCGAATGAAACAATGACCCCATAATCGATACTTTGCAGCACGATGCATCTGATTGCTTTCATCATTGCCAATCAAAGCGAACGGACCTGCGGCCATGTTGGAATTCAAATTACGAACGTCAACGTTTCGTACAATTCTGTTAGTAGGTATAGTTCGAAAGATAGTGGACAAAATGTGTTGCGAGTTATAATTTACTCTACGCGGATACATAATTTTACATATAGTAAAAGCTAGTAACGAATATAAAGAAATTTATTCACATAATGTTTTACAGATGCAGCATCGAATATTACAAATTCAAAACTTTTCTCACAACGCTGCATACTGGCTGAATATATCAGTGTTACATTCATATTTCTATCGAGAATACAAAAAAACACGATAAAAAGGTGGAACAAACTGCAAGCAGTGTATATCATCGGGATACAGAGATGACGAATTGAGTTTTTATTTATTTAGTATACGAGCAAAATATTACATGCTTAATGTTTTATGTGTGGCTGATATTACAGAACAAAATAATTGTTTAGCTCTGTAGGTTAGGTATCAATAAATTTTAGCCACGAGATATTATTACATACTGTTGCATTTTGGCGGAAATATTAGACCATGACTTAAATTCAGATATTTTTTCACAACACACTGGTTGAATGGACCGGCCTACAAATTCAAATTTCGAACGAGAGAGTAAAAGGAAAAGCGCGGGAACAAAGCGCCAGCAACGAAATAGTATCGCAGAGTTGGAGAGAAGTCACGAGTGGGGCCAGGGGGGGACTCAGTCTGTGGGGCCCTAGATAAGAATAGACGATATCGTTTCGTATCGTTTATTTGCAGGGTCCTAGGTTAGTAGGGGGGTACCAGCATCCTTATACTATGGCGACCTTACCGCAGGTGAATCTTTCGTCACTTTATGGAATTCGAGTAGAGAGTTAAGGAGTGGTTTATAAAAAAAATAGTTACATGATACCCAATGTAATGAAATCAAATAATAGATATGAAAATTACAAAAAAATCAAAAATATTGGACATCTGTATTTTTTTTTATTTAAGTCGAGTACCTAATCTATTTTTCATAACAATGAGACTGCTAGCGAGGCCCCAGACACAGGCATACAAGGTTTGTTAAAAACACCGAGGGGCCTCCTGAATCATAGCTCTAGCAGGGCTCTAGACCCGAGGCCCTAGGCATCCTGAGTACTAAAGTAGTGAGTGGATGGACCCTCGACATACATTCTACTAGTAGAGGGGAGGTACTACGGACCGCGAGTGCTTTGATGTCGATACGAGAGAGCTTCAAGCGGAGAAAGGTTTGCGCTTCAAGTGCAGCGGTTTTTTAATATGAATACGAGTATATACCAGTGCATTTAGTAAAATAAATAGTCACATCAAAAAAATACCTTATCTGCGAAAATTTGTTCAAGGAAGTGATTACCCCAGAATCGATTTACATGATAATGAATTAAGTACATTGACTAATATGTAAGCGATATTGAATTTGGTTCTATTGAGATAGATTCTGGAATTATCGATATTTCTCTAATATTAATGCAAGCCAGAAATAAGCAGTTAAAAATTACATACTGATATGAAAATAGTATTAATCAATACAGAGCTATTACTCGACTAACTGTATATATATATGTATACCTATATCAAATATAAATTTCTCTTCGTAGATTATCCACAACAAGAGTAGCATCCTCCAGTAGCGGCTCTCGTTAGAGCGCTGCAGGAGCGAGGGCACCACCGTCGCATAAATTATGTACGAGTAGGTACGCAAGCATTGTTTTGCACCGACCTGACTGCGCTGAATTCTGTATCGACTAGAAATACTACTAGTAGTTGAGCCAAACTAGATTTCAGCTCACCATATTTTAGGTCGATTTTTCATCATGACGCTTATGCTTCCATCATTAAAAAACCTTCAGTTTTATTGAGAAACTCCTTTTTTATGCAATCGTTAAAAAAGGATCAACACTAAAAAGTTTTCCTTAACATACTTTCTTTTCATTTTTTTTTTGTTTTCCTTAGAAAGACGCACATTAAAACCTAAACCTTCTTTTACAAAAACAAAGGTTTATAAAACAAATAGTCCTGTGAAAGAAGCGTGGTAGGTAGTTTAAAAATAGAACGGTATAAAGGCGTGTGCTCACCGGGCGCCGGCGCCACGCACGCATGAGTGCTGATCAAACGCGATATAGTCTGTGAAGCGTGCCGGGACACCTCGCCGCGCGGCGCTCCGTGTGAGTACAGAAATTAAGGTGTGTACATAGGTTTAAGATGGTTATATGATATAGTAGTACGTGGTAGTACTCTGCTCTGCCTAAATTGTCTAAATCTGAACTAAGATCTAATGACGAAGAAATGACACCGTTCGGTTTCGGCTAGCTCAAGTTTGTGTACGTAATGCCGGAGGTATTACTAACGAGTTGAATGCGTTGTAACTGGGGTCAGAATTCAATCGTAGGTGTATTATGTATTCTGTTTCGTAAGTAAAGGAGCATCATACTCGTATGTAACTAATTCATTTTTCTTTTTCTCGATAAATTTTATCGTTACTTCCGGTTAAGTGCGTATTTGTTCCTACTTTTATTCAATTAACTAGATTGGTCTATTGGTTATTTGGTTGTTGATGTGTTGTTTTTTTAGTTTTGTTGGTGTTGCTTAGTTTTTGTTAGTTTAAAAGTATTTTATTGTATTTAAGGTATGGTTGTTGTTTAAAGTTGTTCTTTGGTGTTTTTTTTTTCTTTGATGTTTTTTGTTGTTATTTGTTGCTTTTTGTAGTTATTTGTTGCTTTTGTTCCCTATTATGGTTTTTTATTTGTTTATTGTTTTGTTTTAATGGCTTTTTGTTGTTTTTTGTTATTTTTTTGCCGGTAGGTACAGCTGTAGTAGTTGCTGTCCCAGATGAAGCAGTGGAGCGAGCTGAGAACGAAGCGGCCGGGAGTAGTAGCATCGCCTCGCCTCCACCCCCACCATCCCAGGCGCCCGCGCCCGTTTCCGGCGGGCCGCTTGCGTGGCGGCGCGCAGTCTGCGCGGTTTACTTAAATAAAAAATAAATAAAATAAAATAAATATTCCGGGACATTGCACACAGCGCCATCTAGCCCACACTAAGCAAACGCTTGTGTCGTGGGTACTAGATAACGGATATAAATACTTATTATACTTTTCTTTTGTAAATACATACTTATTATACATACAAACGACCAGACTCAACACAAGTAATTATAAATTTTAAAGTACATAAATACTTGTGTCATGCGGGAATCGAACCCGCGACCTCTAGATTAGAAGGCAGAGCCACTACCAACTAAGCTAACAGCCCAGTCTAATATGTGTATCTTTATAATAAGTATGTCTGTTTATATTAATAAATAAACAGGTTGGTTTCTTCATTAAAGAGTTACTGGTATATTGATTTAATAATTACAATGAACTGAACCTTAGTAATAAAATACATTTGCGGCGTAGGGAGTCTTATCTAGATACTCACTAATTATGTAATCAAATTAAATAAATTGAAACTCCTGTAGCAGCAACCATAAAGAAGCCAATTTTATTATAGTTAATTATAATACAGATTAATGGATGTTTTCCATTTGGCTATATACTATTTTTATCAAATTGATTTGGTTCATAACGTACTTCATATCTTTTTAAATAGCACGTTTCTGTCCCAATTGCTTATAATATGTATAAACTTACAAACAATCTTTTGAAGGTGGAAAACCTAGTAGGACACTATCGCAACATTTATTCATTCAACATTTATCTAAAATCATTTGCGTTTTTATCAATGGTTTTTCAATTGATAGGTTTAATAATGGGGTCATACCAGAATGGTTTGTTCGATAGTTCGATGTTACTGCACGTGACCGCCATTTTGTATATGTTACTGATAAGCTTTAACTCAAAAACGTTTATGGTTATGTTGAATATGTTAAAATCAAGGTGTGATCTAGCAGTTAACCAGCGGCAGATCGTCACGAGAGCTGTTGTAGTGGTCTCTTTACTGGTGTATTACCTTATTATGGTCTTGGTTCTAACAATATTTTCAATCCTATTTTTCTGGAACGAATACAAAAGTTATTTGTTTGTATGGATTCAAATACTAGGTTTCATTTCTGGCTCGAGGGTGGCCTTACAATTTGCAATAATATGGTGTATATATACATGCATAGCGGATCAGCTGAAATATCTTGAGAACATAATCTATGTCGAAATTGATAAGAAAAGATTGCGAAAACAAAAGCAAGTGAACCACATAGCTTTTTACAAGAGTACTACACTTATAGATGAATGGTCCTTGATATATGATGCCATAGAGAACATCACAAAATTGTGTAACAGAGCTTTTTACTGGGAGGTAATTTTTGTTCAACGAAATTCCTTGTGTACTAACAAAAAAATGAATATAGAGATTCAAAATTGTCATTGTATGTCAAATATATAACTTTTGTCTACAGCTTACTCTCATCATATATGGTTCTATCGTATATTATATCTGCAATGCCTATAGAGATATTTCCAGCATGAGCGGTTATCTTCATGAGGTATGTGTTTGTTGATAAGTCATAAATATCGATCATATTTCTAAAATTAACTTGCTCGCAGTTATACTCTACACCAAAGATAATTTAAACTCACTTCCATATAGGCTTACTCATATAATACACTTAAGCCATGTAAATAACTAATGTAATGTAATACTAGAGGGTGCTCACGGCTTCACTTGCATTAAAAAGTAAAACTTGCATCCCCTTTTTCACCCCTTTAATAGTGGCATTCCCAAAAATCCTTTTTTATTGGACGCCTACTTCATAACATCTATCTGCGTGCCAAATTTCAGCCCGAACCATGCAGTGGTTTGGGCTGTGCGCTGATAAATATGTAACTATGTCAGTCAGTCAGTCATTTTTGAGTTATATAATACATATTTAGAAGAAAATATAAAACTACGGCAGGTGAATCGGACTTAGTCTGTAAGGCTTGTTTTTATGTAGAAATAAATAAACGTTACTGCTTGTTAAGGAGTTGCAAAAATAATATAGAAACACACAAATTCACGATTCTATATTACACTGAAAAGTGTAGGTCCCAGCTGTTTGCCATAGCACGGCAGTCATCAAGCCATGTCAGAGGTTACTAGGGTAGTAACACTGCCACCAGAGTTGGCCACTCTTACACGACTATACTCACCTTATTATTAAATGTTTCTTGAGACATTTTTATCTATCGGGTGTAACTCGAAACGCGTAAACAACATAAGCAACAAATAACGATGTAACGTACGATTGAGAACCGCATAAGTATTAAATCTTCGCTTTACTTACAGGAGAAAGTAAAGAACAATGATGGGCATAGTCCTCTGAGAGCGATATTGTTCTCGATCCTGGTGAAATGGGAGCATTTCTTCGCTTTATACATGTTGTCTCGAGCAGCGCAGAATATACGCAGCAACTACGAGTCTATGAGGCGGGTACTTGCGCGCGTCTTGAATGAAACTACGTGTAAGTTTACATTTATTTATTGTTATATCAGTTTACGCCCGCGGCTTCGCTCGCATTATTGTGAGATAAAAAGTAGCTTAGGACACTTCTGAGACATCATAATACCTACATAAAAACATGATAATCCGTTCGGCCGTTTTTGCTTTATGAGCGTTTAAGTAAACAAATAAACAGTCAAAAATTCTCAAAACTGCTTGTATGTGTTCTGTTATGTATTTAAATTATACCCAAACAGTTTTTTCTAATATCTTCCATTTTCAGTTTTTTAGTTTCATCTTTATTACATGTATAAAATAATTAAGCCATTATTACTGGTTTACAATATTTGTGTTTTGTTTATGTAACTAAAAAAACTATTCTTTTAGCACTATGGTTGATGCTCTTCAGCTTGTCGTTTGACAAAGGCCTCCTCCAAATCCTTCCATTATTATATGTATATAGATATTCAAATTTATATTTGTAGGTAAGTACGAGTACCAACTGACCCGATCATTTGTCCGCGCGGTGGAGGCGCGCCCGCTGCACGTCTCTGCCTTCGGCTCCGTGTTCGACATGGCGATACTTCCAGCGTGCGTCGACCTTATACTGTCCAACTTAGTCGTCTTGCTGCAGTTTAACAACATCTTGTGAAAGAAGCATATTAATAGCTTCGATATACACTCCATTACATCGATAAACATTAAGCCATCTCGTTGGGAACAGAAAGAGTATATTGAGTGATACCTGTGGTCTTTTCCGATGTAAAAGAGTAAGTCTAACTTTTCCGGACCTTTTCAACATTTATATGATACAAGAACTGAGAAGTACACATATAGGTTGCCATGTTGGAGACGTTTGCGTCAACAATCTGAGCTACCCCTGACAAGGTGATTCTTAGTCCTTCTAACAGCGGCTTCAGTAAACTTACTAATGCACGAAATATACTGATCAAGAACTGAAAGAATGTTGCTGAAGCAAGAATGGTGGCAGATCGGGCAGAGGTCCGGAAGAGATACCAAACATGTTAGTATAATTAGAATTAGTTAGAGGTTTTTTCTTTGTAAATTGAACTACGTGTGTATATTCTGTGTAAACCTAATGGGTGCTGTGTCTGAAATAAACAATAAAAAGCCTTTGAATGCAAATTTTACTATCGTTTTTTATTGGTTTTTCTTAATTTTTAAATTATGTTTGAATGACCTTCCGTACATTAAAAAATTAATAAAAAAAATTACGATGACATCCGATTGTGAATCTACAATGCGTCATCGCATAAGGTTTTGGAACAGCGATACTTTACAAATTTTGGTCAATTTACAAGTCAATTTACATTTTTCTTAATTATATGGTACCTACATACTTAAATTAAATTAGACGTACTTACTTAACTTATCTAACAGTTTGGTCATACACAAATGCTTTATTGATTTAGTAATGAAACAGTACATTCGTCATTGTGTTACTTTTGTGAGGAGGTCATTTATCAAGATACGAACTACTGTAGCATATAGGTAATTCAATACAATTGATTTGATCATAATATTGAGTCATTTTTATTATATTTTTGGGTAGAATTAACCAAACATTATCACAAGGTGTAAGTTTGTTAATGTTTGCTTATTTGTATACAAAAGCTATGTAATGATAACATATTCAAAATGGTGGTCACGTGCAGTAACATCGAACTATCGAGCAAACCATTCTGGTATGACCCCATTATTAAACCTATCAATTGAAAAAACATTGATAAAAACGCAAATGATTTTAGATAAATGTTGAATGAATAAATGTTGCGATAGTGTCCTACTAGGTTTTCCACCTTCAAAAGATTGTTTGTAAGTTTATACATTTTATAAACAATTGGGACAGAAACGTGCTATTTAAAAGGATATGAAGTACGCTATGAAACAAATCAATTTGATAAAAATAGTATATAGCCAAATGGAAAACATCCATTAATCTGTATTATAATTAACTATAATAAAATTGGCTTCTTTATGGTTGCTGCTACGGGAGTTTCAATTTATTTAATTTGATTACATAATTAGTGAGTATCTAGATAAGACTCCTTATGCCGCTACTGTATTTTATTACTAAGTTTTATTGTAACTATTAAATCGATATACCAGTAACTCTTTTATGAAGAAACCAACCTGTTTAAGCATATTTAAATACAAACAGTCATACTTTTTATATAGATACACATTGGCACCGAGCAGACTGCGCGCCGCCACGCGAGCGGCCCGCCGGTACACGGGTGCGGGCGCCTGGGATGGTGGGGGTGGAGACGAGGCGATGTTACTACTCCCGGCCGCTTCGTTCTCAGGTCGCTCCACTGCTTCATCTGGGACAGCAACTTCTACAGCTGTACCGGCGCACACACAACTGACTGTGTCTTGATCTAAATCTTGCCGGATAATTCTTTTCTTCGTCATTGTATTCAGCGGGAGATCATCACGAGAGCTGTTGAAGTGCTCTCTTTACTGGTTCATTACTTTATTGTGGTCTTGGTTCTAACAATTTTTTTAATCCTGTTTTAAGTTACATGTTTATATGGATTCAAATATTAAGTTTCATTAAGAGCTGGCACCCACGTTGGAGGAACGTGCCTGTAAGATCTCTTATCAACTCAGGACAGCTTTGATTTTTGCGAGTGCTACCAGTAACGCTGTATAAACCTACTATATAGATAAATATTAAAACAACATCATATGAAACAATATAAAATAATCATATCGTTTCATAAACGCTTCTTAATTGACGACATTATTGCTAAAATCTCCTTCTCACCTCATGTTCCTCATTAAAGAGGGTCGTTTAACCCCCGCAGAATTTACTTACCGGGAAAGTTATCTTAGCTAAGTACATCACTATAAACCATTTCTTTAATGTAAGCAGTGTATTATATTCGTAACCTGCTGATAAAAACCTATGTCATTATTACAAGAAAAGAAAAAAGTAAAAGAAACGTAATATCTTTCAGGAAGTGAGAAGAATGTTCACATTAGTCTGTCGGGTCATAACACTTTCCTTTGATTAATGAGAGAGAGGAACAAAAAGTTTATACGTATTCACTGCACGTCTAACAACTCTTTTTGGGACTTATAAAGATGACGTCGTCTTCCTAATTATGCCATTTTTACGTATTAGTATTGGAGGTATAGAGAGGAACATTTTGAAATGGGGAAAGTGGTTACTGTTATTCGTGTAAGTACTATATGCTCGTAAATATGTAAAGATTATATTTTGTATTGTTTTATTATTTTTATTATTGTTTTTATAACCGCTGGATTGTAGTTCGCAGGAAATACAGCTTCCGGTGTTCCAAAGCTTTGCCGTCCGCACGATAAACGTAGAGGCACAGCGCTGTGTTCGACACTTCAGGACTTCCACCGTATAATGGTGTCTACCTGCGGACGTTTTGCTTGTTTGGCTATAGAAAGGATCTGAGGGAATCAGTTCAAGCATATCCGCCGCATACTCTTCACAATAAATAAAGAATATGATAGTATTTTATTCTAAAACTAGCTGGTGCGCGCGACTTCGTCCGCGTGGAATAGTTATTACCATAAAAACGGTTCTAGTGAGTTAACCTTATAAGAAAGACATATACTGTTGCGGACATTTTGTTAGATCATTTCAAGAGGAATAATTCTTTCACATACGTTTTTTTGATATCTTGAACCGTTTTCGCAGCTCACGCAATGGAAGCCCTCAGAGATTAATAATTTCCCCGTTTTCGCTACATTTTCTATTGTTTCTTCGTTCCTATTAGTTGCAGCGTGATGTTATATAGCCTAAAGCCTTCCTCGATAAATGGTCTCTTCAACGCAAAAATAATTTTTCAAATCGGACCAGTAGTTCCTGAGATTTGCGCGTTCAAACAAACAAACAAACTCTTCAGCTTTATAATATTAGTATAGATTATCCATGCATCGGATGGTGGTTATATTTTGTGTGTGAAATTAATTTCGTATTTAGTTATATTTTCAGAGTGAAATTGAAGATCTGTAATAAAAACGCGATACATGATTGATTGATTTGATTTGATTTTATCTCTTCTCCTACTCTGATGCACTAAATATTTATTATAGGTATGTATGTATACTATTTATGTATACAATAACGCAAACTGTAGCTAAACCGTTATAAATAAATCAGTGGAGTTGGATAAATAAATCACGTCCAAGTAGGTAATGATGGATGAAGCAGTGATTGATTGTGCCTCCCGACCCCGCCTCCCGCCTGTCGCTCGCTATTTATTTTGTATTTTGTACAAGTAACGATATTTTATTTGTATTTATTTTTATGACGGATAGGTTCGCTTTGGTGTTACAATTATTTTCAATTTCCCTTTGAAGCCCTTATTATTAGACAGTCCCCAGACCGCGTGTATCTCTGCTGCAATCAATCATTCATGAAATTGCAATTGCGATCGATTCTTGGGCGGTTGACAATAAGTGGCATTTCATTAGGGTTCTTCCATGGTTCAAATGAGGAGTCAAGCTCTTATACATGGATCACAGTAACAGGTGTAAAGCCAAGTTAGAGTTTCTAAGTGCGGTTTTAGAACTCTTGCCACTAACCACTTTCACGTGAGAAGAAAAGAACAGACTGATGATTAATTGATCAGTGTTAGATTTAGGTCCATCAGAATGTCTTGCGGCCAAATACATATTTCTGCGAACTGGTTTCAAAAATATTTCTCTAAATTGGGGTGTAAAAGAACATAAAAACATGCGTTGGGTCCAAAACAAATAGAAACATGAGTGCCTAAGTTGTTCCTTTTGTGATTACTTTGAAACCTCAATTACGAAGGTTCGTTTACAGTAAAAAGTTTGAAAAGTTCCGTTTTACATTGTTCTTGGGGACTACTACCAACTATTATGTTTAATTTAAAATAAGACGTGTTTGTAAAGCTTTCATACTTCATGAAACAGTATAAAAAACATAAATAACTTAATTATTGAAATGAAACTCTGGAGAAATATATAGTGAATTTCTGCTGGGACTGCTCCTTAACCGGCTTCAAATAACAAACTTTGGTGGTTTGTAGGTGTGTTCCTACATATACCACCGCCACACCTCTCCTATTAATCAAATTGGCTTTCATGGCTCTTAAGATCTTACCAACACCGCACCTTGTGTCCTAAAGTTTTGTAGTTCTCCTTCGGCAAGATAATCTCATCGACGCGTGTTTCGCCTCTCCACGCGGCATCCTCAGGACGTGTTGACTCCACGAACAATTATTATCAAACGTGTTGCAAGTCAAACATAAGCCATCATAAATAAATTAAGAGAAGATGATTATTGTGTTAGCATTAGATTAATATAGAAATTAATAAATAATTAAGCCTAATTCACGTTTATTATTAGTAACTTGAGAATATTTTAAATAACAATCATATATTTTTGTAAACTGTTTCATTTTTACTGTTTTAGCTTGTCGTAGGCCCCTGTGGTACCAGGCGGTCAGAAACAGGGAAGAGCTAGTACAAACTCATTAGCATCCCGCAGAATACATTTGTACTGACGACTTACCAACATAGCCCTTTGTACATGGATAGGTAAACTAAGGGCCGGCAGGAGAATACGAAACTTTTTTATGAAATTTTACATACAACTGTAATGTTACGTCCTCTTTTGTTTCTTCTGATGATAAGACATTGCCGTTTCAATATTCTAGCTCTGTAATTGGACTTTATAAATTTATAACTACAAGTGAGTTAGCAGTAACCAAGACGCATATTTATACATGTGTCGTTAATATCTAAATAATAACGCAAAACAAAAAAAAAACAAATGGTAGGTAATCATTCTACTACTTTATTCACAGTTCTGATAGCTATAATCGCTCAATAATAGATCTATACCGCTCAGCGTATCTGATCTTTTTGATCAAGGTCTAGATGTTGATCGAAATGGTCAAATATATAAAAATGACCTAGATCATACTTATTTATTTATTTATTTATTTATTGTTCACTTGCCCACAGCACTTACAGTTTCCCAAAGCGAGCTGTGGGCCTTAAAAAAAATATATACTATTATATTAAAATTAATCCCTATACCTAGACTTATAGTAAATTTTCCTATTATTACAAATAAATATACTACAACATTGTAATATAAATTTAAATTATAGTAAATAAATAAATATTCTGGGACATTGCACACAGCGCCATCTGGCCCCACACTAAGCAAACGCTTGTGTCGGGGGTACTAGATACCGGATATAATACTTATATACAGTAGTTTTGAAATTGAAATATAATAACATATTTAAAAACACAAAATAAACTTTTAGACTTTAGTAATTCAATTCATTTGAGAGTGACTAACTCACCGCCACTGATAAGGTTTGTAAACTCGTATATACATATGTATGTAACCTTACTATCAGGAGCACGACTTGCTTATCTCTCATCGTTTATGTTAGCATTACATAACCTATCTAGTAAGCATTCTACCATATTATGTATTCCTCGCAAGCTACACCAAGTTATTCATAACTAACACCTAAGTTCACGCCAACTTGGCCCAATCAAGCAAAACTAATTCTAGCAAATTAAGTACCATAGACTAACTTCGTTGAGTTTACATACCTACTCATACCACTTGCTCGGCGGACATCAGTATTTGTTCATAATTACCAAAGTAACGTAGCTATCGTCGCGGTCAGTGATTGGATGGGTGACCATAGCACATAGAAAAGGAGGCACATACATATGTACGAATGTATGTACATCTAACCGTTTCCGTATCCGAAGCCTCTAGGGCAGTTTATCATTCACAAACAACGTGACGCTGTCACCAAACACACACACACACATCTTGCTCATTTCACACTTGTTTATTAAAAAAAACTTATGTATGCTTTATAAAATATCTAACTATTTATCTCAACTTTAGCCACACACAATTATCTCAACTCTCGATAAGATTCGATAAGAAGAAGAAGTCACACATACACAATACGTGTTACGTAGTCTACTCATATCTATTACATAAACATTGGTTCGGTTCCCGTAAATTACTTCTGAACTCGATAGTTCCCCATTTCCTTCTCCCAGAGATGAAGTAAACTCGATACGTAACGTGTATGAACCAACGAACATTACACAGTAGAGGACCGGCCTTGATATCACATAATCATCAAAAATATTAACAGATAGATAAGCACAATCGGCAAACGGGTGCCGATTCGCTTATGTTATTTTAAACTGAGATTTTGTTTCGATGATCGTACCGTACCATAGAAAAAAGAAAACATATAGACAAAAACAGCACAAGACAGGAATTTTTGCAGTAAAAGTTGGGAGGCTTTTGCTCAACAGTGGGCTCTTATGAGCTGATGATGATGATGCGCTAAACGTACAACCGTCCACTGTAGTTTTATGTCGCAGATTTGAACTATCGATTCCCAAACGTGATATTTGAGCGCTGCTCTCTTGTTAAGGTCAAGGCCAGGATATAAACTTAGAAGACAAATACATAAATGTGGAAAAGAAGATTAACGAGCAAACATGGCACTTTAGAGCAAGTTTGTTACTTATCCGGTAACTTGCTTACCTTGCAAAGACACCCAGAAAATAGCCGTAAAAGTTGATGCGTCAACCATTGATAACCTTCCAGAATAAGTAAAATTTTTATGCTTATACATAGAAAATAGAGTATACGTATACGATACAGATGTAATGATTTTTTCCATTTACTTTATTCTACATTCCACGCTTTGACGCCGCACCAGGAAAGCAGATTTTTATACCTTTACGTAGAAAATGGCGTAAAATTCATACTGTCGCAAAGCTAGTGACAAAGCATGTATGATAATAAAATTTGATATGATTTTTAGAGCTTTTTTTCGTGACGTATTCGTAGAGAAAGCCTGGATTTATATAATACGAGCATTCGTTTTTTGAGCTTCTAAAATAAGATTAGCTACGTGATCTGAAAGTTGTGATCGCAAGCTCTTTTTGATGCTATTACGAAAGTCTTTTGAAAAGTAGTAGGAAAAGCAGATTATTGCGTTGATTGCGTCTTTTTTATAAGAAATTAATTAATCTGCCCTTTTTTTTCATATTATCATCGTTCATCAAAGTCTTTCTCAACTATAAATTACGTTATCAGCCGATTTAAAAAATGGCCGCAATCAAAAGACTAAATGTTGCATTACTCTCCTACACATTGTATGAAGAGGAAATTTACAACTACAAATTTGGTTCTACAAAAATAATGCCATAGTTCTGTAGCAACATTTCTAGTCTTTTTTTTTCATAGAAACTGTTCTCCATTCAGCCGACATTGATTGATCAGGGTCCTTCAGGTAAAATACACATTTAGTATAATCGGTCATTTTGGCAGCTTCTTTGGAAGGGCCTTTTTACGGCGCTCTTCGGATTGGGACGAGGACTAGCTGCCTGAATGTTTACAAAACGTTGATTAAAATTGTCTGTATTCTATGCGGGCTATTTCTTTTAATCTAATATATTGGTATTTTGGGATTTATCGGTAAAATAAATAGTATTATTTTTTTCCTATTTCATATTGTTTTATCAATTATCGTTTTAATTTAAGTGTACTGGAAACAAAAGTCTACTTTGACTATGTATCTTGTATATAAAACACGTGTTTACTTCTATAACTTCAAGTCGATATTATGAAATAATGTGCGAATTTGTAACAAAAACAGAATATTTTCCTACAAGCAAAGATTTTTTACAAAAGTTCCTGCAAAACGATCCCTACATCGTTGAATGGCTCAGCCAAAATATGTACGTGTTATTATTATGACCGCAGAACCAACAACAAACTTCTGATGGAATCCAGTATGATGGAATTAACCTCTTATGTATCTTATTTATTTGTGTTCATTTTTAAGTATAATGCTACAAAAAAATCTTTTTCTTTAATTTCCTGGTACACATGAAAACTGAAATTGTTTGTTAATAATGTTAGTTGTTCTTCACAACGTAGCTACGGAGTATTGACGGACGGGATAAAGGTAGTGTAGAGTGCTAAAAGTAACATAGCTACATTTTGTAAGCCTCGTAGGCAAAGCCGAGACACAGCCATAGATATTCCAAACTAACATAGATATACTCTAAATAATTAAAAAAAATACTACTTACAAACTTTACACCAACAATCTGTATCCAAAATAAATACCCGTGCTATAATAGGTTTATATAGTTTAGCCTACAATAGAAAACTACAGCAAAATGTTAATTAAAATTCTTCCCGACTTACCTCCAGAAAAAAGTAATCAAAGTTCGCACAAAACGCTATTTGGCCTTTTATTTGCAGAATTCATCTTAAGGCGTTTCATTTCCACAAAAACTGTAGCCAGCTCTGTCAACACCCCGCAATAACAAGATAAGTAAGCACATAGTACAGGGTTATTGCTATCCAGTGATGTCTTTTAGTATTTGCATCTAAAAAACTCGAGTGTCGATACGGACGATATACGGACCGGAACACCAACAATTTGGCAGAATTAAGTAGGCATTATATCCTATTATATAAAAAAACATTTAATCTACGATTTTTAGAAATTCACAAAAAAAACATACAAATATTATATCACTGCTGAGCTTTATTAATGAAGGAACAAAAAAAAAGTGACCACAAATACAGTAGCTTCCTTGGTTGTAATAGCTGTTACTAACATGAGTCACTTCACTCCCTGCTCCTTAGTCGTAGGTATTCCTCATTACTGATGGTCTAGACTCCCCCGCAGAATCAATTCGTTGGGGAATTTCTCTTGAGTAGATACATCGTGGTGGGCGCCGGGTCTTTCTACGTACGACGAGTCACGAGTCACTTCACTAGTAAACCTGTAAATTGAACAAAACCTCGTCTAGGGAGACCTTAGAGGCTTTATCTTAATTTAGTTTTTCTTTAGCAACCCAATCTGCAGATAAGCACAGCGTTCGGGATCCCGCTTTTTGGCAAAATGGGATCCTGCCTATAGTTACGTAAAATAGGCTCCGTCGCAGACTGGAAGAAGCTCGCTATTTTTTGTTACCTCTACTATAATGTGTATGAAAATATTGTCTCTTAGATTTTACATGTACTACCTAGGTGGTTTTCGCTTGTTAGGTTCACGACAAAAATCGTAAGTAACATAACTGTGCTCGTACAGCCTTTTAATTTTGCATACGTTTATTAAAACCTGTATGATGTATTTTATTTTAAGCCAATTTTTATATTTGCTAATTTCAAAATCTTATGGCACACTAATGCATATGAAATACCATCTGCATGTATGTACTTACCTACTCATAAGTACAAATATAAATATACTATAAAATGTTTATTTTTAATAAACTTACAAAACTAATTAAAAAAAAACTTAACTGATAAATAAATTGAATTGAAAAATGTAATGTAATGTCCTAACTTTTATTAAAGCTATATTTCGATGTAAAATACCTAAAGATCGATATGTAAACAACCAATGAGAGCAAGAACATATGTATTGTAACATAAATGCTAATACATGCAAATCGGCTTATCGACGCTGTTATGGAATTTAAAATATGCATAGAAACCATGGCGCCACTCGGGAATATGAGGATTTATTTCTTTTCACTGGGAATGATAAAAAAACATATTCTATTTTCATTCTGAAATAGAAGTGTGAAATATACAGAGATAAAAAAGTAAGTACAACCCGGTCACAAAATCTGTGCACCTGACCTTGCGACATCATATCGGCTTAATTTAATCACAATCCCTTCATCAATGTAATAATAAATTGATTTGAAAAGGTTAGTATTTTTTTTTTACCTCCACATTTCTCGAAAAACTTTTTTTCACACCGTACCCAGACCGCCGATATGACGTCACGAGGTCAAGTGCACAGATATTGTGACCGGGTGTCATTTTCATCCTTCGCATCGGTGAATTCTGATGTCGAGAGTATCCCAAACACCCGGTGATCTTTTGACATGGTTAACAGTACTGTTGTTTTTTTCTTGCACCTGAGACCCAATATGTAACTCATGAGGACCATAGAATGGATGTGTCGGTTATTCGATTCATATGTATGTAAACGCCCCTATTTATTATTTTGCTCGGCCACCCATCAAAGATCTGACCGCAATGTCTGAGCAGTTGTTTACACTTCCTTAGTTTAAAACGCAGTGCTCTTTTCCACGGCTGCTTTACTGTATAAAAGTATAAATTATTACTGCCATGTTCCACATGCCAATATATCGTATGATAATCGCGTAGTCCCGCGGGAGGCCCGAGGGAAATTGACCGATGGCCTCTAGCCCCACTCCAGCCGACAGCTGCGTTGCTGGGCCAGTGGAGGGGCTTCTTGGAGAATATGCCAGAAATACATGTACGAAATTACCTACAAACTGGCCTACTCAGACAATCTCTCGAACTTATTTCCTCAAAATGCGAAGATTATATCAATACAAATTGGCTTGATATTTAAATTGAAAAAAAAAGTAGTTAAAAGCCAATCGTTTTCGGAAAAAGATTCACAAACTATCTACTTTACCTTTGTTATAACTTTTTCGCGTTACAATATCCAAATCATATTCAGTGTTAATAACAAAAAAGTAACAAATTGTAAAAAAAAACAATGGGCGATTCTTTCAAAGAGCCCGGCCGTAGATATTTTAGCATAAAAAGTTTAATAAACACAATGCCCCAGTGAATGAAACAAACGCTGTAACGAGCACTAACTCGTCAAATTAATCTCCCGGCGCGAACTATAAAAATAAAATGAATCGATTCATCCCATCCTAGTTTATTGTGTCGATGCTCCACTTTTATATTGGCAGCCACTTGACTAGGGATGTACTCGAGTGTTATTCGATTCATATGTATGTATATTTATCATAGCCAAAAGCACCGGATACCCTCAAACCCGTGGTAACATACATAAGTTTGTATCGCATTTTAACACACTCCTCGTTATAACTATCTAAAAAGGCCAATGTTTGATATTTTTAATAGACTTATAAGCTTGTTTTACACATACTAATAAAGATTTACATATAATTAATACTTGCGAAAAGTACTTATCAGACCAAGTAAAAGTAAGTAAAAGTACATGCTCTTTGCCGCATTTTTTTTTTTCAAGTTAAGTTTTTCTAAATAAATCTTATGATATTGTTATAGTTCATTTTAGACACCTAAAAATAATCTGTAAGCATTTTTTATTAAAAGCCACACTGAAAACTATACTCTCCAGTATTTTTATTCGAATAACTTCAATTTACATACAATGCTACCCCATCACTGCAAACTACCCGGAATAGAACATACAGCCATAATAAAATTGTCAAGAGTTGGACGCCGACGGCTATTAGTATTCTCAGGGCAATTGTAGTTTTTTGTGGAATTTGCTATTACATATACTACAACAACCATTTTGTATTTATTGTAGACAAGTGGCTGAAACCTAGTGGGATACATTTACGAGAAAACTGAGATACAGAGAACTTCATTATAAAACAATGTTAATATTTTGTTATTTACCGTGCTGCAAATCAGTTCCCATACGGAAACATTTTATGCCCTTAATGATTTCATTGAATTGAAACCGTCAGTAGATTTTAAGATTATTTTCGCAACTTTAATGCAGAGATATAATTTTTAGTTAGAGAATACATGTAAATAATATTTTTTATAGAACACCTGCTCGTCAATGGCATATTATGTGTCATGCAAACTCAACTTAAAGCAAGTCATTTGTGTCCTATGGTCTAGCCGGGTCATTATAAATGTACTGAATTTCATAATCCCCTAGGAAATAATGACATTTGAATTTGGAATGCAATCAACATTGAATATACGAGCTCCTTGCAATCCATGACCAAACGTCAAAATTAGAATATAAACTTTTCATAGAGCCCTACACCAAGAAGAATTTATTCAAAATTAGAATGAAAACTTTTCATAGAAACTTGCATGAAGAAGAATTTGCCACTACAAAAAAAAACAAATAGAACGAAAAGGCGCTAAACTGCAAATCTTTGTGTTATTTTGTAACAAAATAGCGTTTTTTTTTTTAAGTAAGTACTTTCTTTTTAATTGTATTATGTTTTATTGCCTCGCAGTGTTTATATAAAGTAGAGTATGCATTTTGGGGATAAAGCAGTGTATTTGTCTCGGGCGTTTTTGAACCCCTCGGCCTCGGGATTCTAGCTTTAAGGATAACCCTAGGATCCCTCCTCCTTGGGGTTCAAAATATCACCCGAGACATAATACACTGCTTTATCCCCTTAATGCATAATCTACTATTTTATTTAATTTCTTTCAGACTTTAAAGATGAGACATTATTTTCATTTACAAATACTTAGTTAATTACTTACAACCTTTCGTACAAATACGCGAAGCATATTTTATTTCGTACCAGTGCAGAAATACTACTTCTATCATATAAAAAATATATAGCTTTTTATCCCTCTGGGTGGCTTTAAAAACTGTTTGCGCTTTTAAAAAGAGAGCAAGCAGGTTCTAGCAGACTTAGCAAAGGCTTTCCTTTGCAAATATTTTAAGAGCGCCGGCGAAATGAGACAGACACTCAATTAGGACCCGTATATATAGGCAAGATAGGACGTACGCAAGAATCTATTGCTTTAATTTAGTAACATACTTTAATCAATTTGACTTACTAAAGGATCGAATGTATGGGATGATCGTTATTTTATTTTAGGAAGTAGGTACATATGTTTCATAAGACATATTTTAATCTGAATCGGTACAGTTATCTTTATTTATTTATTTATACACAGAAGAGATTACAGCTTGGAGTACATTTGACAGTTTTTGATCGAAATAGTTTTGAGCTC
Source organism: Macaria notata (assembly GCA_927399415.1). Classification (NCBI taxonomy): domain Eukaryota; kingdom Metazoa; phylum Arthropoda; class Insecta; order Lepidoptera; family Geometridae; genus Macaria; species Macaria notata. The sequence goes on along the minus strand of OV656745.1, from coordinate 11,057,477 downwards.
GGCTATACTACTAAATATGTGTGTATAACTTGATCATTTGATTACCAAAGTATCAAAATTGCTTAATTTTGATAATAATCATCAGCCCGTTATCGCCCAATGCTGAGCACATGCCTCTCGTCCAGTAATTGATTTCTTCTAACAACAATAATGGTAGCAATTTATTTAAAACTGATTCTACTGACTGTTCGTATCCAGCACATGCTGAGTAGGGGTTTGTACTTTTATTTATTTTCATGAATATAAATAACAACATAATATTCAACTGCTTATTTTTACTATTATAAAATCTATACAACTTCTGTAAAATGATTAGAAAAACATATTTTTGTTACTTATTTAGCAGTGGCTCGACAAGGGCTGAAGATGATGATGATACATATTTAAATCCCCATATTTCTAGTCCCATACCTGAATACATTCCTGCTGAGTTTGCCTGTCGGTTCGTTTCCACGGCCGAGCGCGGCTCCACTTCAATTAGACACCGGCGAGAAATTAGCTCGACACGTAACGTCTCATAAATTCATTTATGCAGATTTACCCGGAAAATGTTGCTTTGCCTTTTGCTGCGGAAAATATGATGCTTTGATTTTTCACGCGCTTGGGGTGGTTTTCAAAGCGTGCGAAATGCTATTAAAATATAACATGTTGTTATTGAAAGTATTAAAAAAATATAAAAATATGTGTCATATCACATTGTGTAGTTCGTGCTACGATTTATCGTAGACATGCTACGCTTTTGTAGCACTACTACGGTTTCGTAGCGTAACATCATTTTCGATTTACTATAAATTAAAGTAATACACACTTCTTGTGTTATTCCTTGTATAGATAGTGGTGGTTTTATAATAAAACGAGTATTAAAAATACTTTCCTTGTGATTTCGGTAGCACTGTTACACACTACTAATATTGAACTTATTTTTGAACTAATACTAAGTACTAAGTTTCCCAGCATCGATTGCCTTCTACTTAGCGTGTAAACTCACTAAAGCCTCTCAGCGGGAGTTCAGTCGACACCTAATTTCAGATTAGGGGCTTCCGTCCGCTCCGTAACATGCATCAATCTAATCTAGACTAGACTGGAGATATCGACTTGTACGAGAGGAGATATCGGACGCCTTGATTCACGACTTGGGTTCAACATTCTTAGAGTAAGTTGTGGAAATGAATTTAAAATTAAATTATAACAGTGTCCTATACTAATGTTATAAAACCATATACTCGTAAGTGCGTGTGTGTGTGTGTTTGTAACTTCTTCGTGCTCTAACGGCTCGGTATGGAGATAAATTGTAACTAGGATTAATACAGTTTACTTTTTATTCTGGATGAAAACGAGTAACATCATAGGGCGGTACTAGTAAAGACAAAACAAGTTATGTGGATTTATAATTGCTCTGTGGCAAATGTATTTTTTTTACGAACCATAACCTACGATGTACATACATCGTTACTTAAAAGAACTTTGCCAATGAGTTAATTATGTACAACAATCACAGTCAGCCCTACGCAAGGAGGTATACTGATATCGCTTTAGGTGACTTCGCTTCGACTTCGACGCCGGTCAAATTCCTCACTGTAAAAGTATAAAAAACGACGTAAGGAGGTGGGTTCTCAGAGAGACATTAGCCATTTTTCACGTACAGCCGCCAGCATCAACGACATCTAAAATAGTGTCTACTGATTGGTTATAACCCTGTTATACCGCATCTATACTTAGTTCTCGCAGACGAAGCTATTTTCCGTCTGCTGCGCTAATCGGCGGGCGTCAGCGCAGCTGGGCGTGAATTACGCTTCATGCTTACCGCCTAACGCTTACCAACCATACCGCGCTGTTTACACTTAACAGGTATAGTGTAGCTACTTGTGGAAGGGTAGTAATGTGTAGGGTTGGTGGTTCAATAGTGTCAGATTTTTAAAGATGTGCCCTTGTGATTGAAAAAACATGAAATATACCTAACTATTTCAGTTACAGTGGCTCCTCGTACATACTTTTTCACAATGTATATACTTTTAGTTTGTTCAATCCCTAGAACTTTAAAAAATAATGAACTATTAAATAAAATACGATGAATTAATTTGGCGCAAAACACATACTACGCAGCCAACTGACGCAATACTTTATTATAAGAATAACTTGTTTTATAACTGTAAGTGTTTTAAATGAATTTTCACATGTACTTGAAAACAACAAACATTTGAACAAACACACATAAATCTCTCACATTTTCACGAGTAAAAATCCTCACGCTATCATTATTCGTGCAAGGAAGTAACTCCATCCATCAGCTGGCCTCGCTTGGTTGCACAGGAATAGATAAATTGTCTCTCACTTGCACAAACACTGGTGTAAATCTTGATATGTAGATATTGTAGCAGGAGAAACAAGCACATATGAATGAACTACTTTTTGCTCTACCTCAAAACTCATAACATTAAAGATAACTAATATTGATATCGGGAAAATTGTATGAAAAACACCTTAAATGTATGTAAAATCTTAAACATCTTGAATAACCCAACAGATAACTAGAAAGATATATGTACATCAACATTATCATCAGCGGGCCGCGCTTGGTTTTTTTTTTAGTCACGCCACGCTTGGAATGCTTGGAAGTACTAATTTTAATGTTCACACAATGAATTTTCTGTGAAAAACACCCGAAAAAGAAACAAAAATCTTACGCATCGTTATCGCATACGTTTCAGAAAAAATAACTAGATCATATTTAATAATAAATATAATGTATTTAGCTGACAATAATTTGATACTACAAATTTTCTTATTTTTATTGAACTTTCCAACAATTTCATCGTCGCGGTAGAAAACATGTATCTTTTCACTATCCTTTCAACTAAAATAATGTTATTTTGGCGATATTAGCTATTTTTATAATTTCAGCTTCACGCGCACCTAAAAACCTATCGCAATTCCTAGGATAGGAAAATTCTAACACAATATTTTGATATCAACTACTCGCTAAAGAAAGTCGAAACCATATGATAATAGAGCTGAAAGCAAATTCTTTCGCAACAAAAACACATTTGTTCCAGAAGGTTCCGTGGCCGCCATTTTAAGACGCAAATGGTAAACGTGCGCATACATATTCATTGTTATCTTATGTGGGCTCACAAAAATCAAACAAGCATATAAAATGATATGGCATTATTTGGTCAGCAGATTTTATGACTAGCGACGAATTATTTACATTCTACGTTAATTGTGAATGATGTTTCTGAATGAATTAGCAATACGTTTATTTGCAAACTCCGTTGCTGTGATTCAATAAAATTAAATAGATGTGACTATTTCACACAACAAAATGGTTTTAACTTAAGATACAATTTTATTTAGCCACATGTTTCTTGCAATAAACACCTTTCAAGGCATTTTTTTTCTTATAGAATATGATATCAATGCCTACACCGTATTATCGTCACATTTTTATGTTACTTTTAGCAGTAGACTTTCGTTAAATAATAAAATTATAAAAATTTAAGAAAAAACAGCCTCCTGATAAATATATTCTCACATAAAATGAGCCTACCTGCGCTTCATGTGTCTTATTTACTCTTCCTACATTAGGTACTTATTCCTTTCCGACGCCAATTTGCATCTAAAGGAGGTGGTTAAACATTGCTGCCTCTTATTTAGGTAAAGCTATTTTTTGGTTCTGATAAGAAATACCTTAGGTAATCTATACTAATATTATAAAGCTGAAGAGTTTGTTTGTTTGAACGCGCTAATCTCAGGAACTACTGGTGCGAATTGAAAAATTATTTTTGTGTTGTATAGACCATTTATCGAGGAAGGCTTTAGGCTATATAACATCACGCTGCAATTAATAGGATCGAAGACACAATAGAAAATGTGGAAAAAAACGGGGAAAATTATTCATCTCTGAGGGCTTCCGTTGCGTTCGCTGCGAAAACGGTTCAAAAATTCAAAGAATTAATCCCCAAAATAACTTTTCCACGCGGACGAAGTACAGCTAGTATATGATAAAGGTTAAGTTATGCTACATAGTATAATAAGATATATATAGAATTCGATAATCTTCCACTAAAAATAGCGGACTGTGTTATTTGTACATGGTTCTAGATATAAATGACCCTACTGCAATCACTAATATTCTTTAATATATTTATAGCAAATGCTGTATGAAAATAACAAAAATATCCGAAAAGTGAAACAAACACCATTCCAATAAAAAGTGAGCAAATTCGCAGGCAGTAAAAAAAATATGAGTACATAAAAACATCGCTTTGTGGAGTAAAATTGAGTTGTTATCCTGATATTCATATCATTGTAATGAGAAAGAATGGGCGTGCAGCTCGTCAGCTGTCAGGTCCAGGCCGCGGTGACTAGGCAATATCCCGTATTGGCAGCCACTGATTACTCCCCATACTGATAGATAGTTTACTTACGAGTATTTGATACAGTATTTTCATTTTAGTTGTAGCTATGTAAGTTACACCGGGTGATATTTACAGAATATATTATCACATTTATTACGCTTGCTTTTTTATTTTCTATCGTGTTTTTATTTTATTTACATATATTGCATAATTTTTTTTATTGTAATTATTTACCTTATGGTACATAATATATGGAATGCATAATTTGTCAAGACGTAAATTGATTGTATATTTGTTATCTTCAAAATCAAATAAAATATCATCATTAAGTTTTGTTCAATATTTCCATGAAATGCTTAACGGCATCGTGAGTAGTATTTACAGGCTATATTTAATTAGTGTTTTTTTTAAACTCGCATCATTCATTAGACTGGTTTGGCTCGAAAACCAATTTAAAAACGAAGTATATTTGAAACTTTCATGAGGATAACAAAGTTCAATCACATTTTGGTAAAATTTAAATTTGAGCACGATCTTGCTCTTACCTTTATCTACTTGTGGTAATCTTCGTCTCTCGCTTACAAATTGCTTTTGCCGTAGAACCAGAACGTGATTTATATTCCGGCAGAGCTTTTGTATTGGGATAATATAAAATCAATACATCCCTCATAAATAGGATAGGATAAGCGAAACTATAGCGAGGTGAGCCAGATAGAGGTCTTGTCTCACACGCAAGCAATAAATGGGATATGATGATGTACCGAGGTTATCAGGCTTTTTATATAGAGAACAATATTTTCCTGATAAAAGAAATTTTAGGATGAAATTGATAGCTTAGGGGCTAATTAAATTGATATGCAAATATGATGTAAGCAATGTTACAGACTGCATATGCCATAGATTTACACAGAGCCAAATACAATATACAAACAATAATTAACTGGTTTACTAAGTGTTTTGTCTTTTTAATTCGTTGATCTACGTATATGAGAAATATAGCAATGTTAAACTGCTTAAGTAGCTATTAGTTCATTGGGCAGTGTTGTAAAGTAGTTAAATATCTTCCGCCTAGTGAACTTCATTAAGATTAAATTATTTTAAACATCTGATGTAAAAATATGTGTTTGTGTTGTTCCAGTGCTGCATCATGTGGCATCGTTACTTACCGCTCAAGTTGCTGGTGTGCGCGGCCACCCTGGCTGCCGCGTGCGCACAAACTGGTATGGTTATGACAAGTATACGTACTATGTACTAACATTAAGATAAATATAACATAGACTACTCTTTATTGTTGACACAAAAAAAAAATAGATTGAGAATTTTTATTGATGCTGTAAAGTTGGATCATATGTATGTACATATAATGACTTCTTTTTCTTATCGAATAAGAGTTGCCAACTCTGGTGCCGAGAGTTTATCAAGCCTTACTTGTACTTATATCACAGAATATGCTACACAAATTACAATAGGTATCTTGTCAAATTGAATTTACTTAAAACATTTAGTTTTAATAAAATTGTACTGTACCCCTAGCTCGAGTTTGAGTCCGTAAAGTAAAAGTTAGTCGTAAGTATTACTTCCGACTTTCATGCATTGGTAGCTGGAGTTAGGTCTCGATGGTAAGTAAAAGAAAGTAACATTACCGGTTGATTAACTTCGTTCATTCTTTCATTCATTCTTTTCTACGAATATTTTTATCTGCGATTCCTATGTCCTGTCAAAACAACATGGCGCGAAATAAATAAAACTAAATAAATATGTTCAAAATATGTAACTTTTAGGAGTGTTTTTAAAGATTCGAAGCTTTTATTGTACAAAAGGAAGAAAAGAAGTTGATTGTGACAGCGCATATCAATTCTTCGAAGAGATGACTGTTAGTTTGAGTGTTTGGAAGAACGCCGAGGCACGGTAAACTAATCTGCCCGATTATAGACGAGATAAAAGCAGAAAGGCTTCGCTGGCATAGCCATGTGCAGAAGATGTGCAAAACGAGTATATTCGGGGCGACCGTGTAGCTGCAAGAGACCGGTGGCGCGCTATAAATATCGCTGGAAGGATCGGGTCGAAGAGCATCTCCACAGGATTCATGATCCCAGTGATAATAGGACCTTGCTCCAGACCGCGCTGAGTGGCATCTATCTTCTAGTGCCTACCTATTGAAGGGCAGAAACCGGCTGAGTCACAGCGCCAGCCAAAGTAAAGTAAACATAAAGTTTTCATACATTAAATCCGGAACAAAGAAAGAAAGCGGGCGAGTAGGAAAAACAATCGAATCTTGGAGAAGTCTTTGTAATATTTGTAAGTTGGGAAATAAATCCATTCTACATCTAGGTAGCTTCATCATAGAAATTTAGACCCATAATTCAATTAATTAACATGAATAGTTTCAGTGTTTTATAAATACTCAAATGAAGTTCTACAAATTCAATTTTACAGGTTAAGTAAAAGTTACTACAAATATAATATTTTAAAACTGGCCTTATTGAATAAATCTGCATCAAGACTGGAAGGAAACTGGCTGAATCTCTATCCAATGAACAAACAGCAAAAGGCGTGGAGAGTATAAGTACCAGAAGAAGCTGCCGTGCCATACTATGGTGCCATCCATCATACTTCTCTATACTTAGGTATGTATGACAGTGAATATACTCTATATTGAGTTTTCAAACTATCCTTAGAACCTTTGATAAGGGCATAACAGCTGCCACAATACGACAACCAGCTGGATCACTACTTTCCTTAATTTACTCAAGTTTCTGAGTGTATCAATGAAATTAAATGAAAATTATAAACTGTTACTACTTCATGCTCATATAGCTAAATGGACTTAATCGATAAATTAAGACACAAATTACCTGAAATTAAATAAATACTTTCCATTAAAGATTAATTGAAACTGAGGTGGTTCTTATATAAGTTTATTTTAAGTTGTTATGTACAAACTTTCTCTATTCTAGATAATCACAAGATTCCTATCTTCTATACTTACTTGCCTGGTATATCTGTATGAATAGTAATAATAGCTGAGGAAATTAACCTTAGCCCTGAATCTGGCATCTCATAAACTTATTGCAATTAGCTTTGCTGGCTACACAGGTACCTACTTATTTTATGTGAACAAATAAAATGCAATTGTACAATAATAAGTATTTTATTTGCAGGTGCTGAATATGCCAGGGAGAGAAGACATTATTATTGGTATTTTATGTCTAAGATTATTTAAGTATTTTATCTTATTACAAAACATATAATTTTTATTTCAATGAGTTTTATTTACAAAGTTTATCCAACCTTACCAGTAACATAACTAATACATTATAATTAAACTATATAGGTAGGTACCTCTTTATGGTTACCATAAAGTTGTAAAATAAATATTCTATACAAATAACAATATCACACTCATTTTCTAGTTTTTGTAACAAACAGCAATGTATTGTGTTACATTAATTTTAGTTCATTATTTGAAAACACTAAGTATATACCTACATTTACAGATTAGACTATGGAACCTATATCTTAAGACCTCTTCAAAGCTTTATTAGTCATAATAAAATTCGGCGGGAGTTTCTCTAATTGTTTGAAGAAGTCACAGAAATCTAAACAGGTACCTGTTTATTTAGATTTCTGTGGAAGAACTATACTGGAAGTTCGAAGAAGTGTATTTTACTTCTTTATTGCACACAGTCTAACTATACATTTATGTACATTGGTACTGATATTGTTGGATACAATGGTGCAACTACAATAAATAAGGGTTATATAATTTACTGATATGAATCCAGAACTAATGCAAAGATTACTAAAATACAAGCCTAAAGTACATAGGATTGGTATATAACTTTACAAAACAATTGCAAACTTATTAGATTAACATTAAGTTGTGTATGGTTTTAAAATTTAGGTATTTATAATATATGGTTTAATTCACAATGTATATAAAATAAAAAAAACAACAACACCATAAAACAGCTTTTCATTAGTAATTTCTTGTAAATAACTATCTTGAAATCTAAAATGCAAAGGATGTGCTGTCCTTTTTGTGCATAAGAACACAAGTTTAGCCTAGTCTCTCTCTTCACTTATTCTGTAAGTAGAAGTCCGACCAAATCATAACACCGGCTGTGGAATGGATTGCAGGTATTGTAGACAGCTTCTGGACTATCTTCAACAAGGTTCCGGAATGGCATCAAGGGCTAATCTCTCTAGGAACACAATGTCCTGTAAATAAAAATATAAAGTATGTAGGTACATACTTATTGGACTTTAAGTTTTCCACTAGACTAGACAGGATAAACATTTCATGCCAAGTATGCTCCTAACATTGCTTGTGGAGGTTTTTATATGGTAACCGTTGGCTCTCAAAGACAAGGCATCAGAGTGAGACCCCCATACCTGGAATTCATGCTGGTAGTGCAATGTTTACTATCATAGTTCTTTGCAAAACCATCAATAAGTTATGCTATTAATTTGTGTAAGTTACTTTGGCAGATATTTTTAATTTTGAGTGTTACAATGTTTGTTTTAAGTATTGTAACATTAATTGTCCAAGGCAACAGGACTTTATGAGTAGGTACCTACAATATCTAGATTAATGAAGGCAGCTACAATCTAACAAAGCTGCTATTTCCAGACGGAACCTTTTGGACTGCCGACGTACCTACAGTCCATAGCTTCCTACTTACGGCAGATCTTAGGTCCGCTCAACGCATCTGTTGCGCAATATCTTTGAGAAGTCACTATGAATGTTTATTGGGGAGGCATTAAAACTAACTTTGGGTCGTGCATGGAGACTATTTTACTGTTAAATAGAGCTTGAACTAGCGTACAAACTAAATTTCCTAACTTACCAACAAACTTTGAATACTTTACCTTGAATCTGGTTCGATGTCATTTTCTTCATTGGCTTCATTAAATCTACGAGAGATGTTTTGCGGAAATTGGTTCACAGTAACAAGGAAAAAGCACAAAAACCTCGCGATTCGCGAGCTAATTTCCAAACCGCGGTCGGTTTTTAATACAAATTTGACGTTCAAACTTTTGACAATATAATAGCCATAGACAATTACAGACAATGTTTTTTTGTTAAAAATTGATTTAGAAAATAATGTTTATATAGCCTAAGCTAATTTTATAGATATTAAATTAAATATAACACAGGAAAATCGATCTCAAAAGTTGTCGTTAGTTTTCTCACTGAAAAAATGGCGGTGAACATATTTGTGACATTTTGTCGAAGGCTGGGTCTGGTATTTACGGATCACCTGTCAAATTAAAACTCCTACTCGCTAGCTACGTAAATCTCCATACATTGGTCCCGTAATTTCATCGAATCCTGCGGAGTAAGCGAGGTCGCGAGTAAAATAGTTTCGCTACTCACCACCAGGTGCGCTGTACGATTTTGTATGAAATGCCGTTCGAGAAATTATCGTATCCTGCGATGGTAATATTCCTGCTAAGCCCACTGGGTTACAATGTCAAATTTTACTATCAAAATAATGTCAATTATTGTTTTAACATCATATCTATAATATTACTAGTGTCACATGTGAGCTTAGCTCGAGAGATAGATGTCACGTGATGATGATGATGGAGTGAGCTAATCCGCTTCAAATGATATGACTGGGTAGGCACGCTCCATTTTAGACTGTCCCGTGCTAAGAAAAGAATTTTCAAATTTCCAGAGACAGATCATCCAACGACTGCCTCAAGCAAGCCCGTTGCATCCAGCACTGCAGCGTCCAGCACCACGTGGGAGGTGGAGCCGCTGAACGAGGGTCAAGCCATACAGAAGGCACTGCAGTACCTGCTGCAGCACCGCCAGCCGGATTGGGGCTGGGGGAACGACACACACCATGTCGTGCTCACTCTGCAGGTCAGTGTCACCACCTGGTGGGGCCAACTAGCCTGGTGGGTCCAGGGAGCCTGCTGGATAAGACTTGCTAGAGCCACCAGCAGCTGGTTCACATTTCTTTGGATGTCAGAAATGGTTTCAATATCATGTCGAGATTTGTTTTGTGATCAGCTTGTACCTTATTTCTACTTTTATCTGTTATATTGAATACCTAAAGTGATGCCGACTAAAACCTGAATTTATTTTGTTCTCAATACAAAGATGAGAGAACGTATATAAAGCTTATTACTTTTTATTAAAAACTAAATTAAAAATATCAATACTAACAACAAAATAAAAACTTAAACTACTACTAAAACTAAAATACTTAAGAAGCAGGTTCAGGGATGAAAAAGAATATGTAATACCTATATAATACCGTTTTAGTTTTTGCACCACGTCGATCAACCTTTCTTTTTCGATGAGAGTAATTTTGGTTATCCTACAATATTATAAATTCATACAAGTCCGAAGTAATAGGTATATTATCCAAATCGGTAGAATCAATTCACACTAGTGTGTATTGCAGCTGGCCAACAACACCGGCAAGGAGATTGAGCAGCAGGGGCTGGAGATGCAGCTGTCTGCCAAGCAGATGGAGATAGAGATCCTGCTCATGATGTCCAAGTGAGTCATTCTGGATGCTTCTTTTTATCGAATGAGAGTGGCCAACTCTGGTGTCGAGAGTTTTCAAACCGCCCTATGGGCCTATGACATGGCTTAACGACTGTCGTACTAGACAAACAGCCGTAGCTCAGCTAGCGGAGGCAATCACATGCGATTACCAATGTTAAGCCAAAGTCGACGCGGTCTGTCCTTGGATGGGTGACCGAAAAGTGGCATTCCATTTTGGGCGCTTCCGTGGGTCGGATGACACGTTAAATTGTAGGTCCCGGCTGTTTGTCTAGTAACATGCTGTATGAAAGGCTTGTTTGTGTTACGATTTTGGTTACATAAATGCCGAATAACTTACATATTACTCAATATACGAGTATAAAGTTATAAATGTACTTTTTCGCTTTACATTATTGTCCAATTCAATCCAGATAAGATAAAGGGAAGATGGAATGCATACCTACAATAACTTTAACAAAACGATTTATGTACATAAAGATTGTAAACAAGTGACTGTATAAGACAAAGACGAGCTTTATGCGTGGTCGGAAACATGATAGCCAGAAAATTTTATAATGCTGCGCCTGACGTGAAAGTTACCCTATTTAAGTCATTTTGCCAAACGTTTTACACATGTCAACTCTGGACTAATTACACGAAAAAATCGCACAACTCCATCAGAGTTGCATACAACAACATCTACAGGCAGCTCATGGGCCTGTCGCGGAGCTGTAGTGCATCCGGTATGTTTTTTGACGCACGCATTGACAGCTTTAATGCTATACAGCGCAAGAGGATTGCTTCTTTTATGTCCAGAGTTGACATTTGTAAAAACAGTATTATTAAGAGTCTGTCTGACCGCATGCACATGACTGCAACATACCGGCAATGGTTGGATATTGTCACGTAATCTGTATTTCTACATAATTCAATTTATGTTTTTATATTGTACCTTTGTGTGTGAACCTTTCTATGGACCCTGCTGTCTGAAATAAAGACCTATTATTATTATTAAATGACTACTAGATAAGCAACTCCTAATTTCCTAAAAAAAATATTATAAAAATGTTGCAAAAAAAAAAATTTGAATTATGGTCAAAAACCAAATTCACTGTTCAAAATAATGTTAGTACATATTTACGTGTATAATGTTTTTCTAAACATCTTCAAATCTCCAAATGTCCCACCCCAGACATCACGAGTCTCCCCCGCCGCTGGGGCGGCTGGCCGCCTACACGCTGGCGCTGGGTGCTCTCTGCAAGGACCCGCGCTCCTTCCACGGCCGCGACCTAGTGGCCGCCCTCCTGCACCGCGAGCCGCCTCACGACCTGGAGTTTGCCTACGCGACCCTGGCGGCCTGCTCCTCCGCCGCGCACGTGAGACGTCGCCACATAAGGCGTCTGTTGGACATTGCTAATGCTGCTGCTGATCATAGTCTTGGTGAGTTGAAATACTAAAATTTATTTGGTGTAGTATAAGTCCAAAAAAATATAAAAACAGCATAAATCATAAATACATACCTCATTACTGTTGATCACCATGCCAATATTATTTTTAAGTACCTTCTAGGTTAGGTGGAAATTCTTAAAATAAAAGAGTTTAGGTAAGCGTGTTACAGCCTAGTCTTTCCCAAACAATGTTTAACATCAGGTGGTCTGTAGACAAACGTAAACATATCCTAATTAAGAAAAATATCCCGGGACAACGCAGGTAAACCAGCGGGCAGTCACTAGTCTGACACTGGTATTTAAACTCAAGAGAGTTGGTTTGTTAGTTCCAAGCGTCTAAATAGTGTAATCTCTCTGTAGACACGATCTCGATGGTGATCCTGGCGCTGCGCTGCGTGGTGCAGGACCACCGGCACCGCAGCCTGCTGCACTTCGTGCGCCGCCCCATGGCGGGGCTAGCGCGCCAGCAGCACCCCGACGGCAGCTTCGGGACTCTCACCACCACTGCGCTCGCTATACAGGTCAGTTGGATGGAGGGAAGACACTACCATCTTGGGGTCTTCAAAGCGAGCTATAGTCAAACGTGAAACTATACATCGTAAAAAGGCGTATCCAGATAAACATAGCATATAATATAGCTGTGTATCAAAAAATAATTATAAATGAATTCAATATCGAATCACTCATTCGTGATTCAGGAGATGTTCGGGAACTTCTTCTTTTTATTTCACTCACTATAATTCAAGACTCACAAAACTCTTAATAGCTAGTGTCGTATTCAACAGAAATGGAAAACTAATACCACCAAATCTCAACAAACCCTTGACAACGTTCCAGGCCCTAGAAGACTCTGAGTCAGGTCCAGGCGCGCACCAGCACTGGTCGCTCCCGTCGGCTCGGCGCTGGCTGCTGGAGCGGCAGAGCGCCGACGGCGGCTGGGGCGACGTGGCCAACACCGCTGCGGCGGTGGCCGCGCTCACCCCCGCCTCGCTGGCCGCCGTCCGCCCGCCGCACTGCAGCGACAAGCTGCTCGATAGCAAGAACGAACCTCTGGGCAAGTTTGCAAGTTGTTTGGCTAGTTGTGATCTTTGACGTAACTATTATATTTAGTTGTGCTATTGGAATACTGTAAGGTGCAAATCCTTATACGTCATTAGAAATTTGGTGTAGGCACAGTTGAACAATTATCTAAATCATTATCTCAAGACAACCTGTGAGCGTACTACATTATATTATGTCCTTTTTTGTTCTATATTAAGTATTTAATCATCTATTTGTATTTCCAGACAGCAACGGCGGTGACGGCAGCATCAAGCTGGCATACCAGGCGGGCCACACCAGCAACGACTCCGACGCACGGAACGTCACCTTCACGTACACTCTGTGGCTCGGCACCAACGTCACTGAGAACTATACGCTGCAGATGGTCGCGCCGAGGTGAGAACCACCCTAGATCTAGTATATTTGGAACGATTCCTGATAGAACAGGACTGATTGGCTGTAAGCAGCATTTTGTGTGCAATGAACACCAGGGCTTTTCGGTCCAAATTAGTATTCTAGATTGAGCTAGGGTTAATGATAAAACCCTATAGAAGCAAATCCAAGCTTAAGTTACTCGATGATTTGGTAAAAAAATATTAAATGGCAATAACTTCCAAGACACAAGTTCGGCGATTCATGGCAAACCATATCTAAAAACATATTTTTCTAAAGCCCAAACCTTAACATTTCCAGAAACGTATCATTCTACCACGTGATGCAAATGGCCGCGGAGCAGGAGCCGAAGTTCAAGTTCGAAGCCAGCGAGTGGCCCAACGGTCACTACGTGCACACCCTGGCGGGACACAAGGAGGAGCCCATGGGGTACCACTACTGGTTGCTGTACCGACTGCCGGAGACTCCCGACCCGGCCAGCCCGCCTGGCAACCAACTTGTCGCACCAGTTGGTAAGATTATATTCCCTTTTTTATTTCACTGGTGTCTTGTAAGCTCTGGGTTCAAAACCTCCTTGACTCATATTTCGCATCATGATTAGCATTACGTCCATAACATAATGGGGCAAATGCAGCACCTATGGACGGCCAGTATTTGCTGCTGTAACAAAGTTATGGATATAGAAATCTTGACTGGTCCTGGAAATGGGAAGGGATTGTATAGGAGAAACAATAAGCTGATTGGGGACCAAATATGGCTATATGTAGCAATTCCTTGGTTCCAGCATATTACATAATGGTTTGATGATGAAGAATGTAACAACTAGCTGTATCTTTTTTCTAATTGTACTTCTAAATAAAAATAAATAATTAAAAATATATTTTCCAGGAGTGGACGACTTGCTGGTAGAAGATGGAGAGCACTATCTCTTCTGGTATAAGAAGCTGTAACTCTTTAACCAACATCCATCACAGTTGCCGCCAAACATCTTGGCAGGTGTACCTAAAGGAGACAGAATGAGTCATCTCACTGGGAAACAAAAACAAATAATATTTCCCTCTTTATCAATTTCACGTTGTCATTTTTTGTGTCCACTGAATTCATACTTTAGGTTTTCTTTACAATCCTTCCTTAACTTTTTCAGTAAACTTATTGAATAGGAATGAGATTAAAACATAGCCTAGAAAGTGTATTTTCTTCATGAAAGGGCATGCACAGTATTCAGCACAGAGTCACTTGTGTGAGTCCCACCTCATGTGGTCTGGTGGTCATAATTATGTAGTAGCTTTTTGTATATACCATGTAAGTACTTGTATCAACTTTGTTTCTAGATAAACCTACCTAAATGATTTTTTTTATTGATTTTATAATAATATTCATTTGGTCTCATTTTTACAGTGTTTGTTTCATATGATATTACAATTAACTTCTAAAACCTAAGTATGTTAGTTATAAGATAAAATTTATATCAAGTCTTTCAAAAGCCAAATTTTAGAAAGTTCGAGCGTTTGAAAAAAATATCCGATCTCCATTGTATGATTTATTATAACTTTCGTGACTGTTTACTCAGTACATTAACTTAAATAATATCTTCACTAATATAGAATGATAGAAAGATATTTATATAGAATACTTATTTCCCATTCAAAACCCAAAAAAATGTATTAGAACTATAAATTCTGTAAAAAGCGCATTTGTTTTTCGTTATATAATATAGATGGCGCTGTTTTTGAAATAAAATGTATCGTTTATAATATCTTCTGCAAGTTCTGCAATCTATGCAATTATTAACCGAATTTCGAGAAAATATTAACTTCGAATAAAGAAGGTAATCAAGTCTTTCAAAAGTTATTTTTTTTTATATATCAGTACGATATTTTTATTCTAAATAAAATTATGGTTCCATAGCATTAATCGCATATTATTTTAGAGTACCGTTTGGCCGTTGAAAGAATGGATTTCTCAGCTCCAATAAAATCATAAAAGATAAATTAAAATACAAAATTACATACCTACTTACTATACTTTACGATTGTGTTAAGCATGTACGCATGTAATTAGGTACCTATTGCTGTGAATCGTATTCTTTGAAAATGTTTTCTTTAGGCTTTTGAAATCATTTCAAATTATTGTAAGACGTTGCATGTAAAATAGCTGTTACCCGATACATACTACCTATGATTCATATTGTATTTAAACTTAGGTAAACGTTTTCAGACTTTAATAAAGTAATTATAAATTAATAGAAATGTTATTAGAGGTAACCATTTTGTACTTCATGTTACAAATTTCATATTTTTGTCGTATAATTAACTTAACCTAGTCATATAACCTTAAAATTGCAAATGCAAAATTGAAAGTAATTTATATAATTACGTAGTCAGTGAATATTAGTTCCCGTATTTTGCTCATAGATGGCGCAATTATCAAAATATAGATTTTTTTAAATGATTACCACTGAAAACAAATTTCACATAACATTAAATATTAGATTACTTAATTAATAATCTGTATTGGATATACATAATCACGTGAGAGACTGAGCGAGTCGAGCGATATCCGTGAGCGTGTGTTAGTGTACGTTTTTATTGTATAACTTACTGGACAGTTCTTAATAAACTTTAAAAAAAATGTCATTGTTTCATTTATTTAATTACTAGTTTTTGCCCGCATTATTATACATGCAAACCGTCTTTTTCAATTACTCTATCTACTAAAAAAAAACGCATCGAAATCCGTTGTGTAGTTTTAAAGATTTAAGCATACATGCAGACTCAGGGATAGACGCGGGAAACGACTTTGCGTCATACTCTGTAGTGATATAACTATTATATTCGTTATCTAGTACCCATAACACAAGCGTTTACTAAGTATGGGGCTAGAGGGCGCTGTATGTCCCGGAATATTTATTCATTTATTTATATCACAGAAGACAGAAGCATGGCTATCCCTTTTTTGGAAGATATGTTATACCATCTAAGCTTAGGTACCTATTACCACAGAAAGGAGGTAACATTACTCTTTTGTACTTATAGCATAAATAGATATACATGAAATACGAGTTTGGATCGTTATTTTGTAGTAACCAAGTAACTGATATGCTATCAGAGAAATAGATAGATATAGTATACTTATTGATTATGAATTAAACATGATATAAGATCCAACGTTTATTAAATTTGTACAGTTTACACGTAACACCGATGACAACATACTCTATAGGCACACTTGGAAATATGACTCTTCTTTATTATTTTAAGGTAACGTAAGGGTATATTTATTAGTTAACTAATAAAAATACCCTACGTTACTTATAACTATTTAAACAGGTGACGGTGAACCATAAAAAGAGCTCCCATAAAAAACAATACAAACACAAAAATGTGTTATTGAATCATTGATTTTTTTTATAAGGCGTTAAAACTGTACCAATTTATGTTTTTAGCTACTTAAGACAACGAAACAACAAGACGACATTTTGTTTGTAGTAGGTTAAGTAATGCTGAGGTATGAGTTTTTGACGCACGGGATACATCAAAGTAACTTATTATACCACCTTTGTTTTGTACCTGTTTTTCCACTTTTTTGTTTATATTGTTGTGTCCTGTGTGTTAAAATAAATGCTTTCTTTCTTTCTTTTCTAATGTATTATTAAAGAAGAGTCACGTCCTTGCCGGCTGACACTAGGTACACCAATACATTACAACTGTGCACGTTAAAGGCTAAATACAAAATTATCTCATAAATATATATTGCATCAAAAACCGGAGAAAGACCTGGATCTCTCTTTCATATAAATTCTCTTTTTCTTTACTAATTTAGAATATACAAAAAAGTTTATGTATAAAAATTATGAATACATTATGGGTGCATTAAATTTATAATTATATACAAGTTAAAATATGAACTTTAATGTTGCCAGATATGAGCGGCGCGGGCGTGGAAATGTATTGCAAAAAGTAAATTAGCGTGATTTATTGGCTAGATGTTTTAAATTTTAGTTTCTTTGAGAGTGCATCCAATAGCTATAATGTCTAAATTAAAGATATAACTAAAGTCTATAATTTAACTAGAAATAAAATGCATTTCATTACAACCACATATCCTGCCTTAATAAAAACTAAACTGCTTTAATTAGAAATAGAGAATATTAATAATAAACAATCCCTTTCTCCTAACTCAAATTCGATGAATTCAACCATAAAAACCATATAAATAATAAATATCAGATAACTATACTTGTATAACTATCGTTATATACTTTGACATCTGCTATGTACACACATATAATACAAATAAACATACAAAGTTTATTTACATAAATATGTATTCATAGATTATACATTTTGTGCATAAATAAAGCTCTTTACATATCAATATAAATGAAGTAAGTGAGTACCTATACATAAAAATAAAAACAAATATTTTTATTGACTCAACAAATACGATTCTTTGTTTCTATATTTGAAACAAACTAAACTAGTTTCTAAAAAGAAAACTATAGTCTGACCACTAAAAAGATATTTCATTTGACAGAGCGCAATATAAAGCAAAAAATAATAATCACGCCCCATATTGCAAAGCTATTTCTTAAAATACAATGAATAATTAAAAGTATAGTATGTTCAATAACAAGTGAAATAAATTAAACCAGTAATAAAATTGTCTTGTGCATTATCTCTTAAGTACTTGGTACTTATACAATTATTTTATATAATAATTATATTATTTTCATAATAAATATTTCACACTCAATACTATGCAACTTCATAGGCATGTATAAATAATACTTCAATATTATATTTTATCAACCGTTCACTTCAAGATATTAACTCAAAACAGAATCCAAATACATAATTCCAAAAACCGTCATGTCATACCTAAAACCGAAATAAATAGAAAAATGCTGCAAATTTTATACAGGATGGCACAAATTATTAATTGTTCACAATTCACACCCAAAATTACAACTTTCACGTCAAAATTCTCGATCGTTCGATTTTATGGTGAGAGTAAAAACCCCAGCAATATCCCATTGGGTTTTGTACCAAATTATATCTTTTTATACATACAAACAATTTTATAAAATCTCAACATTTAATACTGCGATACTATTCCTTTTAAATATGGCTTTATCCCAAGCAAAATAACAACTAAAGAAGCATATTAAGTCCACCCTGTATATATAAAATAACGATTCATATTATATCACATAGTACCGGAGAGGTCAGTAGTTGCAAGTCAAATCACTTTCAATTCTGGCTAGAATATCATATATTCGGATTACTATCGAAGAAATATTTTAAAAGTCACACCATCACAAATGAAAAGCTTTGAGAAATAATATCAAAATCCCAAATTCTAGGGTTGAGGCAGCGCCATCTAGTTTTAATAGGTGTCTGTTTCTTGGATAATCCGCTAGATGTCGTCAAAATAATTCAGTTTAATGCTTATTTTGTTGAAACGTGATATTTTATCCGTTCTTTTGCAGATTTAGATCAGATAATTTTATTTCGTCAGACATATTCAGTGTTTTAATGATAAATTGTCCATTAGTTTAAATTACAATTTCTTAGATAGCACCGTCCGCGCGTGTAAATGGTGCGCTTACCTTTAAGCAGCTGGTGCTGTGATTCTGTTCATGACTGTAGTATAAGCTAGTCCTAGCGCCCAGGACACTTCATGGCCGTTTACTTTCTTGAAGAGCTGGAAGGGAAAATAAGAGTGTTTTATAAAGATGAAGAGTAAATTGGCAGGCATAATAGTACAAGTGGGATATTATGAGTTTCTTTTTTTATTCTCGCAAGTACAGAGGAGATTTTACGAAGATTTAAAAAAAAAACATAAATATATACATATATACAGCTTATTCTTATGAACATACCTGATAGGATCTCGATCACGTGTCTTACATAGTTACTTACCGAGATAGGTTCATTGCCCTGTATCTTGTGTGCTGTATATCTAAATCTGACCAGTAGTCTCATAATGGGACATATTTGACCCACGTGTCTTACATAGTTACTTACCGAGATAGGTTCATTATCCTGTATCTTGTACGCATCCTGCAGCAGAGTGACGATATACACCAGGTCGATGCACGCGAAGGGTTGCTCCACGTTAGAGGCGGAGCACGCCTTGTACGCCGTGTTGCGGTACTGGGACACGGACACCGTGCCGCCCTTCGTCATGTCTGGAAGAAGGACGAGTTGGACAGGTGAAATATCAGTATCAGACTTCAGTATCAGTTGATCAGCCAATAACAAGTATGATTAAGTGATTTTTAAATTACAACCAATTTTAGTAATAATCAGTCAGTAATTTAGTTAAGCCATGTCAGAGGCCCTTAGGGCGGCTTGATGAACTCTCGACACCAAAGTTGGCCACACTCATTCGATAAGAAGAAGTAATTTAATATCCATGGTTTGTACGGAGACGATTTTTAAAGCGATTTCTTAACACCGGACGATCAGAGCTGCAATTAGGTGTCACTATTTTTGGTAAAAATTTCGGAAACTTGTTCTCTATTTGTTTCAACTTTTATTGCTCTGCTTAACACTTAGTTCATCTTTGTTCAATGCTGGTCGTAGGCCTCCTTTATCCTACACTTTCACGCACTCACCGATCATGCCGGCGTCGACGGCCACGTCGTAGAAGTAGCTCATGGCTGCGACGGAGCCCCGCGGCGCCACGCGCGGCTCCCAGTCCAGGGTCTGCAGCACGTACCGCCGCACCACGGCGTGGCACGCCTCGTACGCCAGCCTCTTCTTGCTCGTGGTGCGGGGAGCGCCGCTACACATGGACAGAATAATATTAAATAAAATTATTTAAAAAGATCTTCAACATTTAACCTATAGTTTTCTGACAATACGTTCATTGGCTTAGTTACTGAAGGTACGATAAGACCCGAAACTTGTTGTATGTGCGTACTTACGTACACGCACACACATCGTTGCACTGTATTTTATATTCACACATTTAATTACACAAATAAGACAAATTGTCTCCTGGGACAGCTATTAGCTCATAAGGGCCTCGCACAGCGGTCGGTAGAAGACTAAGCTAATAGAGAAAAAACAACGGAAAAAACATTCAGTTGGACCAATCCATTTCGCTGGATTCGTCCAACTGAATGATTTTTTTTCTTTTGTTTTTGCTTACTAGAATCTAGTCTAGTAAGCTCTCGTCAGACTCAACCCATGCAAGCCTCTCCAATATACCTGATATAATACTGCTTGTTGGCGTAGACCCAGGACTCTCTCTGTATGATGGGCTCCACGCACACGGACACGAGGTGCTCGGACTCGTTCCCGGCCGCCTCCAGTGTGAACACGCCCTTGCGCGCCGCCAGCAGGCCCAGGTTCAGGTAGCTGGAGACACGGAAACATGTTTACTTTAAAATGCAAGGCATAGAAAAAAAATATTTATACTTTTCCACAAGATCTATATTGTTTTTTTTTTCATTGGACAATAGACAGACACAGACCAATCACAACGCAACCGTCACCAACAACGGTGACGGAGACGTGACGGTTGCGACGTGTATGCAACCGTCACGTCATCGGAAGCGACTCCTGCGCAAGCTGCAGGAACTCGACTTTAGGCGTTTGGGACATTCCTTTGTTGCACGCGAGATTTTTTAGAGTTCTTCACTCGTTCTTGATTACTGGTATATACAGGGTGACAATTTAAATTAATTAATTCAGATTCAGATTATTTATTTCACCAGTAATTAAAAAAAAGTCATATTTGGCATATAAATTGTATAATTCAATTTGATGCAGGATACTTACAACTTCTTATTTTATCTTTTAATCGATTAGAATTCTCTCATGTGCATACCTGTGCGTATACAGGGTGACATTCTCCCCGGCGGGCACCACATACTGGTCCTTGGCGGGGTAGTGCGGCGCGTCGCTCGCACTCAGCTGGTACGTGATCTGGGTCGAGCCGCCGCCCAGATCCAGCGCCGCCATTGTGGACGTCTGCATTAGGTCTGGAATTAAGAAAATATATTGATCCATATTAAATATATACTAGAAATAATAAGCCGACTTTACGCGCAAATATATGTAGATACAAAAATAGTAAGTGATTCAAACATGATTTGACCAAAAACGACATGGTTAATACATTATGGTGTTAATGTCAATCAATTATTCTAAATTGCTAGTCTTTTTCCTTCAGGATGCTCAATTTTTTTCTGTAGGCGTTACTGCGACTTATTTGGAGGTTTCACGAAATATTAAACTGATTGTATAAAGTTGATATGGGACCACGCCTTTTATGTGTTACCAACATAATCTTTTTTTTTACAAGAAATGGGTTTGCACTTGACCGTAATTCGCCTGATGGAAAGCTATCATTACGGTCTAAGATGGAACGTGCTTACCCAGTAAGAACCGATTCACCCTCGCTTTGAAGATCTAAAAAATATTTCTTTCCCTATTTCTCTGGCTTACTCTTAGAAACAATAAGTTACTGACCATGCAGCAAGTTGACGGTGTACCAGATGAAGATGCCCTCGTCGGAGCCGTCCATAATCTCCACGCCGTGCGAGCGCGTGTCGTAGCCCAGTCTGGAATAAAAACAATGGTACTTTAAAAACACACACACAAATGTCCACGTGTCCTGGAACAAAAACTTTTTTTTTACTGAAACAGGTTTGCACTTGACCATAGTTTGCCTGATGGCAAGCAAAGTTGTTGATTATGACGTACTAAGCCGACCTTACAACATAGGTATATACTAACTTGGTTTACAATCATTTATTAAGAGTAATAGAAATAGAGGGTTGTAATTTTATTTACTTTAGTTAACGCCACCTTCATAAGGCTACCAGTAATCTTGCATAAATCTGAAAGTGTTGGTTGGTCTGTTTGGTCATTTATATAATACTTCTTAACACCGCATAATCGAGACGAAGCAGTGTGGTTTTATATATGTTGGTTTGGTTAGTAGTATAGTTAGAGGGAGGTAGGCTATTGCCCGTAACAACGCGAGTGAAGACGCTAGCATCCGGTAGTATGTACAGATAAATTACAGTTTGTGGCTCTTGTTGGCCAGAGTGTTAAAAAAATAGTACCTCTTGACTACAAAAGGTGCCATTTTTGCATAGCAATTAGAAAATCTGAATAAGTACTAACTTTTTCAGATTTTTTAAATTTTCTTATTGGATTACAATTTTGAGACCGCAAAAATAACAAAAAGTGTTTCGCTAACTATTTTATCGCGTCAAACGTGTCTTTTTTTTTTAATTTTTACGTTCGTTTTGATCTGCGATATATGATACTTGTAGCGCATTTGCAACTTTACCTTATAAAGATAATTTTATAATTTAAGTAATTTCAATCTGAACATCGGAACATTACACAAGATTATATCAAAAAACAAGTCCGTAAAGTCTGCAGTAACACTAAACAAATAACTGCATAGTTTTATAAGTCATTTTTAGGGTTCCGTACCTCAAAAGGAAAAAACGGAACCCTTATAGGATCACTTTGTTGTCCGTCTGTCCGTCCGTCCGTCCGTCTGTCAAGACCCTTTTTCTCAGGAACGCGTAGAGGTATGAAGCTGAAATTTATATCAATTACTCAGGTCTACTGTCCCTTGAAGCTGTGAAAAAATCAAACTTCTAAGCCAACGCAATCAAAAGATACAGCCATTTATGCCGCAAATTTTCGACACTTGCAAGGGAATCAAAACCTACAGGGTGCTTCCCGTGAACTCAGAATCTTGAAATTTGGTACGAAGCAACGTCTTATAGCATAGATAAAGGAAAAATTACGAAAACCATAAATTTTTAGTTACATCACAAAATATTTTTTTTTTAATAATCTTAAACTTACTACCCATTTCCTCATAAACGCGTAGAGGTATTAAATTGAAATTCATACCAAATACTCAGGTCTATAATACCTTTAAGCTGTAGCAAAATCAAACTTCTATGTCAACGCAATCAAAAGAAACAGCAATTTAAGCTGCATATTTTGAAACTCGCAAGTACTTGCAAGGGAATCAAAACCTAAAGGGTACTTCCAGTCGACCTTGAATCTTGAAATTTGGCATGAAGCAACGTTTTATACCACACATAAAGGAAAAATTCCGAAAACCTTAAATTTTTAGTTACATTAAAAAATATATAAAAATACCATAGTTATGACTCGATTGTCGTAATGAACGAACTTTGTAAACCTTGCAGGTTTGTACGGAACCCTCGGTGCGCGAGTCCGACTCGCACTTGGCCGTTTTTTTTGTTATTTTATTTTTACAGACAAACATGCTACTAATTATTTTATTAAGTTCAATAGCATACTGTTCCAAGGCTATTGATAAGAAACTATGACTTAGCAGTTTTGAAATGGATATTTTCACTTCATGATAACATAAAAATAGTAATTTTACAATCACATTTGAATTAAATCTTGCTGATGAAATAGTCTACTATCAGTCGTAATTTTTTATTTGCAAGTTAAGATGATATTTATAAGCGCAAATTATTTTTAGTGGGTCGGATGACACGTTAAATTGTAGGTCCCGGCTGTTAGTCAAGTTCGGCAGTCGTTAGCCATGTCAGAGGCCCTTAGGGCGGCTCGATACACTCGACTCCAGAGTTGGGGTTGATATGAAGAATATCAATACATTTCTAAAACTATAATATGTATTCATTCGTGGTCTGTAGCGTCGATGCGCGCTCCTCCGCTGGAGTTACTTACTATTGTTACTTTGTTTGTTTTGTTACTCTATGAGGCGCAACGCGGCGAGGAGTCATGGTGATTTTTGACATAGATGTAGTTTAGAATAACATTTATGACTTAAGGCTACTTTTTACCCCGGAGTAGCGTGGCTCGACCATATTGATTTGGGGTACAAATAACCTTTTAAAAGCTAGTTTGTTATTATAATGTAACACATTTTTTTACACGGCATAGGCCAACGTTTGACTACAGCCTGCCTG
This sequence comes from Macaria notata, assembly GCA_927399415.1. Classification (NCBI taxonomy): domain Eukaryota; kingdom Metazoa; phylum Arthropoda; class Insecta; order Lepidoptera; family Geometridae; genus Macaria; species Macaria notata. The sequence continues at coordinate 11,032,772 of OV656745.1, read as the reverse complement.
ATGTTAAGCACCACTGTAGTCTAACTAAGATATTGCACCTTTCAAATTCAAATTGTTTATTTATTTACAAAAGACTTAATACGTACAGGTACAGTTTACAGGTGCAGCGAATTATCTGGTACGCGAGGAAACCCTGAAAGCTTGCACGAAGTACCGAAATGGTCCTGTAAAGTGAACCTATTTACTCAGGATTTGACGACCCCTGGGTTATAATTTTCTGGAAAAAGGGCTCCAGGTAGTACACTTACTTGTCTATGGCGAGTGCGACGTTGTTGATGAGCTGTTGTGCCTTGTCGGCGGGCAGCAGGCGCAGGCCGGCCGTGGCGCGCACTATGAGCGGCGTCGCCGCGCGCTTCTCCACCGGCGTGAGGAACTCCGCCTTCTTTATCAGCTGCACTATTGTGTCGGCGCCCTGGGATATATAAATAGTGATATTAATCATTTAGAAGACAAATTTAATCTAGACAAATTTAATCTATCTAAATAAACTCAAAGGTGAATGACTGACTGACTAACTGAAATAGTGATCTATCAACGCACAGCCCAAACCACTGGACGGATCGGGCTGAAATTTGGCATGCAGATAGATGTTATGACATAGGCATTCGCAAAGAAAGGATTTTTGGAAATGCCACTTTTAAAGGCGTGAAATAGGGGATGCAAGTTTTACTTCTAAATGCGAGCGAAGCCGCCTAGTCACCAACTAGTCTTAGTATATTTTGCTAAGTGGTAAACCCGCTTTAAAGTTTTATCAATAAATTTATTTGGGAATAAGCTGTCATAATGACGACAGACCACAGTGTCACTTCAGATGGCGTCGCAGGCAAATAAATACAATACAAATACATACAATACAAATATTTTATTTATCGAAACACAGTAAGAACATAATAAGAATTTTCTAAAATAGGCTTAGGTTCATTCTTTGTGTTGGCGTACGTTCGACATAAACCCTGAGCTCCACGCTAAGTCCCTTACGGAACTTGTGTTTGTGGAGCCACAGTATTCTTAAAGCGCTCTCAAATGCTTGAATATCTAGTGTAAAACATAGTAAAAATCAACAATAAACTCTTAACTTGGTTTTAAATCCTTCACTTACACTGAAATCTACTCTAGCAGCAGTAAATCATATCATATCAGTAGATTTAATCTACCAAAAGATTTTACGAAACTATTTCTGTAAGATAAGAATACACGATACTTAGTCAATAATTTGAAATATCTAGATTTAGATACAAAGCCTACAATCCCTTATCATTCTTCAAGATGCAGTTCAGAAATAGATTAATATCATAATATAATTTACCTTGGCGGGGTCGTCAGCAAACGAAGACAGGCCAGGTTTGGACTGCTCGAAGTATTCTTCTACTAAATCTAAGTTGGCCAGCCCGAACACTGGAAACATAAAATTGAACATATGAATACCTACGTGTGGCCTTTGAACAGACATAACTGATCACTCTTCAACCCAAGAAAATTGTGAATTCGAATACCACACACGATTCACCAGTCTAAATTCTGTAGATGAATTGCCAATCTGAAAGATATATTTGCAGTTTCTTTGTGGCCTCCAATCCATCCAATGGCCTCAAAGGTCCAATAATAACCACAGTCCAATCGTAGGTGCTCAGTGGTGGCGTGGGAAGTAGTGATCATGCTTTCTATTTTTTTACAAAGGAATTGCCATGTTTTATAGAACAAAATAGTTACATGGATCCCGCCAAAAAGTTAGTCGTTACAGCAACCAATTTTTCCCGTATTTTATTTATTAACCTATACTGTCCCACTCCTGGGCAACTCCCTCCATAGTCCATACGTCCCGGTCGATGGTTTCCTGACGCCAGCGGGTCTTATCACGCCCTTGAGGTTCCCACTGTGTCACGATCCCAGATCAGAGGAGCCCAGCAAAATTATTATAAAAAACAAATAAAACTCACTAGTAAACGGCACCCGGAACTTGTACGCGAGCACCCTGGAGCCCGAGGAGCCTGCGTCGATGATGACGGCGTGGTGGTACACGCTCTCGTAGCCCAGGGACTTGGCCACGCTGTCCAGCCACTGCGACTGGCCCGCGAATAGACCTGGAAACAACATTTCATACTAATATGGACCAATATCTGATTATTATTTTATTAGAAATTCAAGAGCGAGGCTCTTGTATGTTCTGCCCTTGCCGGGCCGAAGGACATCGTGGTAGGTTTTAGGCGGTAGTGGAGTCTCATTAGCTCCGAGCTCGACCTCCATACTCCGCACGCTGGGATACCTACCTATAAGGTTTCCCGCGTGCATTCGGAATGCAATACATAACATATGCTCAGAGTTAGCATCAGTCACTTTGATACGAAGACGTGATGGGACCTTATACTATCTACTTCACACGTCAACAAAGCGTGATAGACAGCAAAGTAAGAAATAAATAAAACAATAAACCAGCTACTACACTAACTACTTCCACCTTTTACAGGTTTTACAACATTTTATATGCAATTTTTTAAGACTCAAGTTGTTAATGCATAATTATGCTCTTGTAATGTATATTTCAAGGTAATCATGGCATCGTACTCAATAACAAGATAAAATTAATTATAACAACAGAACAGAGTTTATTTAATACCAAATTAAAACGTTCACAACCTCGTGGCAGATAATCTTACGGGGTTATCGATATTGAGCAACACTCAATGGTGCATGCGGCCGGTCTTAGGATGGGTGACCGAAAACTGGCACAATTATTGACAGGCCGTGCGTGGGTACAACTAAACCTTTTCAAAACTTATATGTATGTCGCAGTGATCTGGTTGTATCTGCTATTCGATTGAATGACTAGCGCGTTCATATAATGACGACATTTAATTAAATGACTAAAGGACAACTCGTGAAGTCGTTGAATGTAACGTCCAACGTCTTGCCTGAATCACCCTGAACGTCATTTAGTGAAGTCGTTGAATGTGATATAGCTAATAACTTTGTAATGTTTTATAACCACCAAAACCACAGTAGGTTACATTATTTTTTTATAACCACCCAAAACTACAGTAGGTAAGATTAATTTTTGTATATTTTAATGTATTTAACGACTTCACTAGTTGTCCTTTAGTAATTCAATTAAATGTCGTCATTATATGAACGCGCTAGTCATTCAATCGAATAGCAGATCCAACCAGATGCCTGCGACATATATATAAGGCTCAATCCCAACTGTTTCATGGAGTAATCAATTCAAAAACGGTTTATATTTGAACTCGCGACGGTGAAATATATCTCGAAAAAACACATTAAGTACCTACCTGCTATAAAAACATAATAAAGTCTCACAGGGAACCAGATTACTGGTTTCATATCTGATAATTTTGTAAAACTTTCGATTTTACTAAATTCTCAGAAGCTAACAAAGAAATTGAGTATAACAAATCAATTAACAACAAAAAAACATTATTTACAACACAGTATGTGCGAATAACTATTTTTTTAATCAGTATAAAGTATGAAACTGTAAAATAACTACAAGATATTCTTAGACGGGAGCTTTTAGATCGACAGATTAACTTGAACTAAAACTGGATGCATACTCGATTACAATATCTCAAGTTCCCGGGACCCGTTTGAGATCTACTGGTGTAGATATGGAGATTATTTTATCTCTTTCTTTCACGCTCCATTGATAAAGAGAGAGAGGGATGAAGCGATAATAGTTGATAAGCAAGGTCGGTCGAATACCCGTGAAGATACTTCTAAATAGACAAGTATTATGTGTGATCATCATCGGAGCAAATTCGAATTACGAACAATCTAGACATTTTAGTCACTTTTGTTTCTAGACCTTGTTAGAACGTGTTCTGCTATTTATTCAAAATATCTCCATTTTTTTTTAATGTTCAAACTTGCGACCTTTTTCAGCTTTATTATTATGTAGATAGATTTAATATTTTTCCCCACTCACCACCCTTCAAACCGCTAGTATGCTTGATACCAGGCAGCGCACCCAAATACATAAAGAAAAACACAAAAAACACATAGATATAAGCAATCATGTGCTGACAATTTGTTCTCAATGAAAACAGTTTAAAAATACACCTCCCATACATATCTGTTTAAACCGAAACTAGTGAAAGCAGAAATAATCCTCAAACTCGACTGTTAAATTAAAACTACTGTGTAGATATTTCTTCTGAAAATTCAATTACCTACTTGTTCATTTCCACTCAATTGTGAACTATATTATTTCAACTATAAGGACCGTGTCAGCTTGTGGGTGTTTATCTTATGTCGTAAAATTACCATACTGTTGTATGTTTCATTTTTTTTGTTCCTAACTGTACTCAGCCAGCACTCTAACTGTCACTGTATTAATCTTCTTCTTATCAACTGAGAGTGGCCAACTCTGGTGTCGAGAGTTTTTCAATCCACCCTAAGGGCCTTTGACATGGCTAAATGACTGCCATACTGTAATAAACAGCCGGGACCTACAATTTAACGTGTCATCCGACCCACGGAAGCGCCCAAAATGGAATGCCCCTTTTGCAAAAATCTGCCCCCTGTGGCCATTTTGAAATTGGGCTGCCATTCAGACGCCGCCATCTTGGATTTTTCATCACAAACGAGACCACAGCTTTCCATATCTAATTTTAAAGGAGACAATTATAATGTTGTCGTATAAGTTAATGTATGATAATAATTAATAATGGATATTGATAATCTAATCTAGTTAGTAAATAGTTCCTGTAATGAGATCTATACTTACAGATGATAGTGAAAACCGTCATTTTTTTATTATTGATATTAGATTAAAATGATTTTAACACCTTTTTGGGAATACATAGCAATTAAAAACAAAAATCAAGTCAATTTGTGAACGATTATTAATAAATTACAATAATACTATATTATTACATTTTAACAAGTCACGAATACTTCATCAAAAGTCTCTTATCATTATAGACTTACTTGTACAATCAGTTATCAATTAAGGTGGGTAAATAACATAATATGTACATATATGTATAGAAATTACTATTTGATGTCCACAGTTTTTGTTCATGCTGTTTTGGGATAGGAAGTAGCACTTATGGAGACTTCATAACTAATACATTGCTGCATTAAAGTGGAAAGGAAGAAAGAAGTAACTAACCAAGACACTTGCATTATTTTTATTTCTACTGATACAATTTTCAGGTGTACATACAGGTAGATAAAGGGGCTCTATGTAGATATTTATAAATATATTTAGCCTAGGTTTTAAACCAGAGTCCAATCTATCACCATACTGAATATAATAAAAACGGTTCAGCAGTTTGAATTTAAAAAAGTGTCAATCATACATTAACATTATCTTTGCCTTTATAATATTAGTGGAATAAGTAGATCTCTATAATACAAAAAATACAATATTTTATATACATATTTGGAAATTCAAGCACAGAATACATATTCAAGTCCGAGAAGAATTTGGGAAATAATGCTATGCACATTTTTAGCTAATCCAGAGTGGTTACAAAAGGAAGAAAACACATTCCTTCACATCAGGATGTTATACATTCATTGGCAGTTGACACAGACAAGACTTTTAAAAATGTAATTCATTTTCAATTGATGGTCACACTCAATGATATTCTATATAAACTGGTCACACTACCATTTCCAGTTTTTAAGTTGAGAACTGTTTTGGTTTTTCTCTACTCTAAAAAATACATTTCAATTAAGTAACTGGCTATTCTACCATTAATATTTTTATAAGTTAAGAGCTTAATGTATCCTAAAGTTTTTAAGATGTCATGTAGGTATTATAATTTGTATTTATCATATTATTCATATCTATTATTATTATATTTGTAATGTACATTTAAAAAATTGATGTAACTATGCAAATGTTTATTTGCAGTTCTTATCACACCATTACCATAATTAAAATTATGGTGGTTTTCAATCAGACATACATAACTACCTACCTACTCAATTAAAATCAATAATTATTAATTTACCAGTATCATACTTAAGGTAATAACAATCTGTGGTAAATAAAACTATCTATGTGATATTCATAAGTAATACCGTTTTAATTTTATCATCATTGTGTCCACCAAATGCTGAGTATAAGCCTCCTTTATTGTGGCCTGAACTAAAAATAAAACTTATATATGAGTGGTAAGATTCTCAAATAATACAACTTACTTATTGATGAGACTTTTTAAACAATGTTGAAATGTATAATGAGTAAATGAATATTTTTTCATTAGATAAAAATCTCTAATCTCAAAACATAACATTCTTGACACTGCATTTGAAAATAAATATTGAGCGATAATTTTTACTTCAAGAATATATATTTTTTTTTTTACATGAGATAGGCGCATGCTTGACTACAACTTGCTTGATGTTAAGCAATGTTGCAATGTACGATCTAGCGCGCTTGCCTAGTAGAAACCAGTTTACTTTCGATATATACATACAGATTACATACATATGAGAGGTCAAATTATTGAGTGATTTCTAGTCATCTTATAAAAGGCCTTCAGATGTGGCTTAAAAACTACTATCTGCTTTGAAAATGAAAAATGAAAAATATTTATTTTGCGAAAAGAAATTCAGTACAAACATATTTATAACGCTTTATACAGCTTTGCTGATAAGTAGGTACTAAGACCAATAACTTAACACATCATCCAAAACACAGAAGCTTCCAAATAAATCTTATTTAGATATGTGTTTCGTACAATGTATCAATTTGTTTTACTATATTTATAAGTGGTAAATCAGGATCTCAACTGGTTTCGTACTGCCTGGCGTGAGGAAACCTTCGAACGGGACTCATGCACGGAGTTGGGGGAGACCTTTGCCCAGGAGTGGGACAGTACGGTTTATAAATAAAATAAACTTACCTAAGAAGTATGTGAGAAATAGTCCAGCTAGTACAATAAATATAAATATCTTCTTCAACTTCCTCGGATGCTTGATTGTAGGCCTGACTCTCGAGCTCCCCTGCGAGGATGATGTCTCATCTTTTAACTGAAACAAAATTTAGTAATAAGTTAAGACTATAGGTAATGTTAATTATTTTATTTATCATACTGATATATATATATATATATTTACCTACCTATATAATTTTATATCTTATTTCCATAAATCTAGTGTTTATAAGTACACCACCACATCTGTGCTAAATGGAAATAAATAACTCTTAAAATCCTACACTACACACTAGTCTAAAGTGAAATATGAATAATAATAATAATATGAGTAATGAACCATGAACATCACAGTGAAAGAGAACCACTTTCTGTTGAGCAAGTGTGTTACTTTGTAGGCCACAATATTACTTTACTTTACATCAAAAGTATTGTGGCAAACAACACCTTATTACCTTTTCATATTTTTTTAAAGAAATGTTATAAACTGTATAATACTATTTATTACAAATTCCCTAATGAGGTACAAATAATATCAGATAGAAATTTAATATTGACATCACAAAATAATGAGACTTTACCTTAGCACTTAGCAGATTTGCTAACATACATACAAAATAAGTTAATGAATGGATATAAATATACATAATAATGATAGGTAAATCATGTGTGTCAAATATGAAAACAAAAGCATGTAGAGTCAATAACAGTAACACTTGTGACCTACACATACATACAGTACATACATGAGTACATTCATTTAATAAACTTTATTTTATGAAATGATAATTTATTTTATGTGCAGTTACAATAAGTTGTTTATTTATAGATTTAGATGTAGCACCTACTGTGTTTTTGTAATATTATACTCAGGTAGAAAGTGCACTAAAGCGCTCTTGGGACGAAATAATAACTTTGAATTTCATACACTATTAAAATTCTTAAAATAACATATTTGTATTTTTTGTTTTGCCTTACCTCTAAATACCTGTAGGTACTAAATTTGCCCATGGCGATATTTCAATTATTAAACATCACAAACTAATTATGCGCCTATAACTAAACATAATACTGCTGAAGTATTTTATAAATATTTTAAACGTATCACATTATCACAACAAAGCACAACACAAAAGAAAAAGTCGGCGAATATTGTAAAAGAGAAAGACACACGGCATGATAGCCTTACAAATTGGCCATAATAGAATAATGCTGCCATACTAAGCAAAGCAATTAAAAGCGGCCAATATTTTGAGCTATTTCAATATAATAAATTAATAACATATATAATATTATATTATTATCTCAACAAAATCGTCTCAAATACTTAGTATGTACCCAAAGGAAGAAAGAACTCGGTATTTGTTCGCTAGTGCTAAAGCCACGGTAGTTACCTACATAACGGATGAGTTGACCATAGCAAATGACAAAGTGGTGCAGCTTTAGTGATTCAGCAGGGTGTTTCACAATAATGACTAGGATATGATCCGATCCGCTCGTAGAAGAAATAGTATGAATAATAATATGTAAAAATAAATTAATAAATAATATAATATCACCGTTAACATTTTGTTGAAATACCATAAATAGCAAATATGTAAATACTATGGCAATTTTTTTTTTTTTTTTTTTTTTTTTTTTTTTAATTGGCCATAACTTTGTATTGTGCCAGTTCTCAAGTAAAAACTATGGCAATCCTTCGCTATAATTGTAATGACAGTGACACTTGTAATTTTTTGACAAATGACAACTAGTAATTCGCCATAGTGATGGCTGCAAAGTAACTTTTTAGTCGATTAACATACAAAAATAAGGTATTAATAAGAACCTGCATAATTGGAAATAACATAAGTTAACTAATACAAAATATATTTATTACAAATTCAGAATGTAAAACAATGTGTAAAAATTTTCTCTGTCACAGAATTTACTCACAAAAAAATTAAATTGGTTAGTATCCAGCAAGGATTTTTTATTTCATCCCTCTCTATCTCTTTTCCTCGTATCCAGTATTATTACACTTCGTCAAGTTGTTGATAATGCGCTTCAATTGTTTCTGCACAATATTTCGTGTTTAATTGGTCAAACTGTAATCTATATACCTACTAATTGGTAAGTTCTAGATTTAATAACATTTTTATCTAAGTATTTTTTTACTTTGCGCAGAATAAACTTAACCTATAAATAGATTGAAATTTACTACTTATTATTTATCACAATTTGATTGTGGATATTAGATTTATTGTTACATTTGGTTTAGAATAGAAATTTATCCTTAAAGGATAAACTTACCTTTCTTTGGCGTACGTTCATCTTTCAAAATTAACACTAAACTTCGTAAGTATATTGTTCCAAAAATCACGATACGGAAGTACAAAAACACAGAGTTTGTCTATTCATGGAACAGTTTTAACCTTCAAATCACTACTCACTTTTTATCACTATATTTTGTCGCGACAGGTAATCTAATATGAGGAAGACGAGTATACATCACAATGTTCTGTATTATACTAAATGATAACTAGATACAGCGAGCCTATATTATTAAATTGCCTCGTAACTACCAGACTGCAAACCGACTCCTCGATTACGCCACCGATAATAATGACGACTTGAATGACTTTGCGATATTAAAATAAGATCCTTTATGCTTACGAGTTTAGTAACGAAACCTAGCTTAAATTAATTAAATACTCATTATACGTTATAAGTGTTCCAAGAAAATATTACAATAGAAAAAGTTAGTAAATATGTTTGTTTAGGTAGGTACATGCTCAAACTACTGAATCAAAATGTATGAAATTCGCCCTGAATAGATAAATAAATAGTAGGTCTTGCTTCTCCACCATAGAACTAATTGCAGTTGTAAGGAAGACTGTGCTTCCCTCATTTAATATGAGTTTACTTAATTACAGTAGGTATTAAATAAATTAGAATAATTTATCTTAATTGCCTTGATGAGTACCTAATTTACTTAACTGTGGCTGTTTCGGTTCATTGACTTTATCGAGAAAATAAAATAAAAGTTATGTTTTTATGATAAAATGCCTATTTGTATTATGTTTCATTAAATAACATAAAATTGAAGATTTTTTAATGAAAAATATTGATTTCCAAAGAAGCCAAAGTTTTATATAAAATAGATGTTAAATAGGTCTATGTTAAGTTTGTTCAAAAATATAATAAGATATTAAGTAAAATATAGTACCTAGGCTATTAGATGTAAGCAAAATTTGTGAAGACACTATAATTATATTATAGCTAGCATATACTTAATTTTTTTTATTTTTTTATTTATTTATAGTCTGCAAAACAGGCACTAAGTTAAAACACACATAACAAACTTATTGAATAGAAAAAAAAAATACTAGCACTTAATGCCCTCTAGATGTAGACCTAACTTACAATTTTAAGATAATTACTTACAAATGAATACATATATTACATGCTACTTTAAACAATTAAGAAACAAAAATTACATAAATAAAGAGTACACCATGCATATTATTATAACTATATACCTATCTAAGCTTATAAAAAAAATAATAATCATAATAAGATAACCAAAACATACAACAAACAAAAATTAATAATGATTCTATAATAATAATCCCATTGACACTAACTTATACAAATAAAATAATAAATTTATAGCAAACTACTTAATGATTTTTGTAACTGACTTTTTGAAAGAAAATAAAGACGATTTTAAGAATATATCGATATCGTCTTTAATTTTATTGTATGATTTACACATTCTGTAAACCGGTGAATGCCTTAGTAGATTTGTCCTGAATTTGGGCAAAACAAATGTGTCGCGGTTTATTAAAGTGCTTCCGGTTCTCGGAACTCTAAGTGACAACTTATTCAATGTTTCGGGTGAATCTGTGTAACCATTGATACACTTGAAGAGAGTTACAATGTCAGCGATTTCACGGCGCTTGGAGAGCGACATGATCCGATAGTGTTTCAGGCGCGACTTGTACGAATGCAATACCTTACATTTAAAGTCCATAAACGTTATATGATATAAGAAACGTTTTTGAACTGACTCAAGACGTTCAGAGTGGGATTTATAACTGGGACTCCATACTACACTACAGTATTCCAAAATACTCCTAACTAAACTATAATAGAGCGTAATGGATAGAGAAGGGTCCTTGAAGATTTTTGTTTGTCTAACCACGAATCCACCCATTTTAGAGGCAGATTTGACGACATTATCAATATGTTCCCTAAAGTCCAGCTTTTTGTCCATAGTGACACCGAGATCTCGGATTGAGTTGAGTTCAGTAAGGGGGACATTGTCAATAGAATACTGACCTGGGTGCGGAGATCGTTTGCGTGAGAATCTAATAAAAAAACATTTTGATGCATTTAATGACATCTTATTACGAGCACACCATTGGCTAATTAGATCAACATCTCTCTGTAATAAGAGAACATCTTCAGCCGATTTTATACTTCTGTATATCTTTAAATCGTCTGCATACAATTTAACGCTCGAATTCAAGATACCTGGCAGATCATTTATAAAAATAGTAAAAAGAAGTGGCCCAAGGTGTGAACCCTGCGGAACACCCGATGGGACCAGAGATATAGTTGACTTGTATCCTTTAACTACTACTAGTTGAGATCGGTTTTGTAGATACGATGATAACCACCTTAATAATGAACCATGTATCCCTAGACAATGCAGTTTAGATAATAGTATATCATGATTTACGAGATCAAAAGCCTTGCTAAAATCAGTATAAATAGCATGGACCTCGCCACCTTTATCTATAACTTCCATTATGTCAGAAACAAAGCTAATAAGGTTAGTTGTCGTAGATCTACGTGGTAAAAAGCCGTGTTGATTTATATCCAGTAATTGAGTTACATACCAACGAATCTTTTTGACTACTAACGACTCCAGAAGCTTACCCAAACTGGACAAAATGGAAATTGGCCGATAATTAGCAATACTTGCGAGATCACCTTTCTTGTGAATTGGCGTAATGTGTGCATAATCATTGTATATAGAACATTCACCGCTAAAATAGGGTATATTAGTCATGTGAGGATGCATCAGTAACTTACCCGGTGGAAATACATTCGCCGTAGCCGAAATTGACTTGGAATGCATCATCATCATAGACATTGTCTCTTGCTACGCCCCAATACCTCAAGGAACATGTATTTTTTTAAAATTGTATGAGTCCAAGTTTGAATAAATAAATAACTTCTAAATCAAATTAAACAACTTGTTGTTTGTCAACATTTGGGTCGTGGTTAATATGATGTACCTTCAGCCATATTGCTGCAAACGTTTAGCTGCGACCTACAATTTAATGTGTCATACAAACTGCTGAAACATTTCTGTTTTTGAATGCGCACTTCACCTAGGTAGTCAAAGACCAGCCCAGGTGTATAGGTATAGGTACCTACTTTTTTTTGCAATAAATATAATACCTATGTTCTCATACAAACATTTTTTGTTATTTCAGAAATATGGCTGACGTTTTAGAAAAGCTCAAGTTCTATGGTGTTGGCAGGCGAAAATTGGATGATGAAATATTTAAAATCAATGAGAGACCACCACCCAGACTCGGCGTATATGATATGGATGATGAAACTCTTTGTCACAATATGTAAGAGTTCAGAATCATATCTTAGATAGTTAGGTACACACAAATTTTACACTAATCTTATCTGATTAAACTACATAGGACTTCTAACTCTCTGAAAATAACTTACTAATGAATATCTACATTGCGTAAGAAACTAATAAATCATTATAAAGATATTATGATTACACATTTCAAGGTCTAGTTCTTATACCTAGTAGGTTTGAGGAAAAAGAATATATTTTACTAGTAAGAAAATATTTAGTATTTATTTGCCCATGTTATTAAGGTACAAAAGCTGAGGTCCAAACAAATCAATTTACTCATTTTCATCTTAGCTCAGTACTATGTTATGAGTAGAGATCTTCAGAATTATGCTTCTTATCAGATTTTGTAACTAATGTTAACAAATTATGTTTCAGAGTAAAAATGAAATGCAATGTTCCTGGATGCATTTTCTCAGCTGAAACTTTACTGGAGTTCGAAGCACATTACAACTCATCGCACAGATACTCATGTGCGCAATGCAAGAAAATATTACCATCACCACATTTCCTGGATTTACATCTACAAGAGAACCACGATTCATTCTTCGCCGTAATGGCTCTAAAAAAACCATCGGTAAGATAGAATAGATAGTCTAAATATTTGTAGTCTTCAAGCAAACACAATATAAAAGAATACTACATTTGTACTCAGGTACTTCGTTAAACAACTCGTTATATCAGTAGCGTGTGAATTTCATATTTGCAAATTCATCTCAAGCATGACAGAAACAATAATTTAGGTTTTATGATGTAAAAGGCTTTTGGTGGGAATCTTTTTAGAATGTTTCCAATGACAGATAGATAGTCAATGAACACTTGACACATTTATCTTTTAACTCATAACTTTGAAATAATAACATATATGATTAGGTATCGATTACCTATTTAAGAACAGTTCAGCATGCAAAGTTATCTCATTATATTAAATAATCACTAATCATAATGACTTAGTAAAACTATTATGATGTAAAACCATTAACGCAAAAAACTTATCCATAGATAACAAGTTCTTATGAAAATATTTCTTGATTTCAGTATTGCTGCTACATAGAAGACTGCAAGGACAAGTTTACTACAGCAGAGGAGAGGCATGATCATGCTGTCAAAGTACACAAACTACCAAAAGATTTCAGATTTGAACAAAAAGCAAAAAGTAGAAAAAAGAACAATGATAATGCTAAGTCAAAAATGGATGTTGATCATGTGACTGATTCAAAGAAAACCAATAAAGTAATATTCTCTAACAGCAAGCAAAAAACATTCCCTAAATACACTGGAAAAAAGTTCACAAAGGCTGATAGTAGTGAAATGAAAATGAAAAGTGATGTTGAAATGGATATTATTGTAGGTGAATTAAAAGAAAGCTTGCCAAATTAAAAAACAGTATTTTAATTGTCAACTATTTTATTTTAACATTTCTTACGAAACTTGGTTATGCTGAAAACATAATAATTTACTTATAGATTTTTATAAAGGTGCTTGGCAGGTATCCAAGCAAGCACTGAGATTTAAGAAGACATTTGATGCTTGTTTATCAAACTTTAAAATCATATACATTGAAGCGAATTATACACACAATAGTAATTAAGAGCTTTTCAAACAATGACTCATTTGCATATACTATACATACAGCTTACACTTAAATATTTATAAATTGTTAAATTAAATCAACATAAACTTATCACAACACCAACTACACAAATACATAGACATTTTTCACATGTTCATCATCAACAGCTAGTTAGTTCAATAAATATTTTTTTTTAAATTTCGTATGGGATTATTTGTGTTATTTACTTGGCCTTGCCTTGAGCAGCTACAGCGGCCATGGCTTTCTTGACGGTTTCCTCGTCACCAAGGAATACCATGGAGTCGACTGGCTTCATGTTTTCATCCAGCTCGTACACAAATGGGATACCAGTCGGGAGATTCAGCTCCATGATGGCGGCATCGCTGAGATCTACAAATATTAAAACATTGAACTGAACATGATAATTATAATAATTAGTTAAAATGTTTTATTTGAAACCGATTGCTCATTCTATCGATGAAACAACAACTTGATGAAATGTTCCATTTATGTTTTATAAGTGCTCAAGTATAGATAACTTAAGAGTAACTATTATTAACTGATAACATACCATCTAAATGCTTAACAATGCCGCGAAGGCTGTTGCCGTGGGCAGCTATAATGATACGTTTGCCCTCCTTAATCTGAAAAAAGAGTAAAAACTTTAATTCACAAAATATTGCGTAACCACCGAACCAGTAAAGCATAATATTAATTAACCTAATATCCTGAACATAGGTAGGTAGATTAGGAAGTCTAAATTACTGTGTTCTTGTGTCTTGTAATCTTGTGAAATCATGTGATTAAATAGATTGATTACCAAAACCAAAATAAATGTACCAACTCATTATGATTTTAACTATTAACTATGTAATAATAATTTGATGCTCGAGGGTTGTTATCTATCAAGTTCATCGATGCACTGTATACATACAAAATATAAGTGGAAGATATAATCTTTAACACAAGACAAGCACTTAAGTATATACTTTAAAAAAATATAATTAGTAGTGTTTGTTATGTGGAGTTATATTTATAGTTACCTGAGGAACAATAACATCATTCCAGTAAGGCAGTGTCCTTTCAATAGTAAGTTTGAGACTCTCAAACATGGGGAACTCTTCGGGCTTCGGATCACCATTGTATCGGGGGTCCTTCACGATGGTCTCATAGTAAGGGTGATCCTTTTCCATGGCTGGTGGAGGAACATCGAAGCTGCGTCTCCAGATTTGAACCTATAATGATAAACATACTTTGTTTAGATTCAAATCAGTTTCAGAAAGATGAATTGATAAATAGGCAAGATATAAAACATATATACATTTTGTAACTTTCAGATATTAAATGTATGAAATCCGTTTTTTAGGTTTGTCTTTATTAGATGTTATTTTGTTTCACGCAATAATTTTTGAATCAATTGTATTTCAGTTAATTCAGTTTCATTTAAGTTATTTCTTTGTTTTCGTCACCAAGATATTTAATAATAGTTATTTGTTATACAAGAGTGCAAAGTTTTTAACCGCGTGTTAAATTTTGATGACCGAGCAAGCGAAGGATTCTAAAATTGAATCACGAGCGCAGCGAATGATTCAAAATTAGAATCCTGAGCGTTAACGAGGGAATCAAAAGAGCACAAGGTGAAAAATCTTTGCACTCGAGTGCAACATGTAACTTTTCATTCCACCTCAGCGAGGAAATGACTAAATGCCCGCGTACAAAGCAAATTGAAAAAAAGAACACCAAGAAGGTTCCGAGTCTGAGTTTTTAACAAATTTAAAAAAAGTTGTATGATATATTCGGCACCATAGAGGTAATAGGTTTAATGTTTTTTTTTAATCTGCAAATAAATTAGTAAATAAACTTGTATCCACTAAACGTGTAAAGAATGTTCAACGGCAAAGTCACATAAAATTAAAACTATAATAATAAATAAATCGCAGTAGATAAGGAACCTTAGACTTGGCTTAACTAATTCTAGAGATTTCATTACTTTTTAGAGATAAACAAGCAGCTCTATCGAGACTTGGCAATTTTTTTACAGAATGCTTTTGGTGGGATTTCACTTCTTTTTGACAGGACGTGGACTAATATATATATATATATAATATTTTTTATTTATTGAGTAGAATACAGTTATATATATATAAATATAGAAAATTGAATGCAGTTGAAAGTTGGCTGAGGATGATGATGATTTTGTAAGATCCAATACATACCACCAGTTCTCATCATATTTAGTTCAAGCACCAACCCGCTATCTCTTATAGTTTTCGAGATCCCTTATGGTACTCCAAGGTCTGATGGCCGAAGTGATGGTGATACTCGGCCTTCGGCCTCGCAACCCGGTCATTGACGTCGCATGTACTGCGTTGTCATATTTCTCATAAAAACGCTAATTTGGCTGTACTCTTACGTTTTCTCATCAGGGTCACCAGGTAGTCTAGATCTTCCATAAATCTTGTTTTGATAATTTTTCCTATATGTGGGCGCTAAAATCTACCTCTGTACCAAATTTCAGCTCTCTAGGTGTATGGGAAGTACTAGTTCTATTCTATTTTGATGATCAGTGAGTGAGTCAGTGTCGAAAATGCGAAACTTTGCATTAGCATAACTTCGGAACTAATTGATCTACCAACTTGAAATTCTGGATTTCAAGTGTGTTATTACGAATTTCTAGAAGACGAAAATTTTAGCGTTTTAATCCTATCCAGAGGTTCTCAAATGGGGGGCTGAAAATGCGGCGAAACGGTTTGAGAAAAGGATGGTACGGCAGTTTGCTTCGCGCTCGACTTGGCGGGGGCACTGCTGTGCCCCCAGATCCCGTCTCTATTTAAATGCTTACACAAACTCCTTGCGCTAAGATTCGAAATTCAAAACTCTTTGGTGCACGAGATTTGATTGGTCGATATTTGCACAAGAAGTTTGGCATTCATTTCATATAGCAAGTCACCTGTGACAGGTCAGTAGAACGTAAAAGAACATGTACATAAATTATTGTGACGTCATGCTCATATTGAAATATTTCTATTTATTAGAGAAAACATTATGTAAGTTAACAAAAATAACTATTAATATAAACAGTAAAAATTATAAGACATCAAATAAAGGTTATTTTTCGCGTGTATATACTCGCATTCAATGTTACAAAAAAATAAAATATTAAATTTCATCGCACAGCAGAGTTACGTACTACTGCTAATTGCGACGTCATTTTCGTAGGGTTGGGACTTACTTACTTACTCCGCTGGCGCAGCGACCCAAAGTGAGTCTTGGCCTCCGATACAAGAGATCGCCACCGGTCCCGGTCTTGAGCCGCTTCCCGCCAGTCAGCTACTTGAAGCACGCGTAGATCTGACTCCACAACGTCCTTCCAGCGGTACCCCGGCCGACCAACGGGACGACGGCCACTCGGGACACCGAGTAAGGCTCTCTTGACACTACGATCGTCTCCCATTCTCACCAAGTGACCCAGCCAGCGAAGTCTATAGGCTTTTGTCTCACCCATTATATTTGGTTCCCCAACCAGCTCTTCAATTTCAAGGTTCTTCTTTATTCTCCAACTTCCATCTTGCCTCCGGGTTGGACCCAAAATCTTGCGCATGATCTTCCTTTCAGCTACTAGCAATTTCTCTTCCTCTTTAAGGGTTAACGTCCATGCCTCACACCCATACATTAAAATTGGTCTAATAGATAGATAGATAATGGTCTAATTACAGTTTTGTAGATCCTAATTTTTGTCTTCCGGCTTAAAAGCTTGGACACTAAAACCTTATGTAGGGCTGCACTACACCGGAGGGCATTATGGATCCGAATGTCGATTTCCTCTTCCCTAGTATTTCTATCCGTAATAGTGCATCCTAGATATCTGAAGCTTGCTGTACCTTTGAAATAGCTATCCCCCACTTGAAGATCCATTCGCTGCTGTCTGCAGTCTCTGTAGCGTTTCATGTGGAGATACTCTGTCTTATCTTATTAGGGTTGGGACTTGGTAATCGAATATTTTTGACATCAAAAAATATCGCAAAAACAAGTACCTATTTATCATTTCGATCTATCAGAGATAATTATTTATGTACATCAAGCACAATGATTTTATGCGATTTTTTATATTAAATATATTTATATTTTTTTTTATTATGGTGGAAGTTCCTTAGACCCGCACGAAACGGTACGCTTCCACCTTTATTGTTCGTACCGCTAGGTTGTGGAACTCCCTGCCTGGCTCTCTGTTCCCCACGCACTATAATCCAGCGATCTTCAAAGCGAGAGTGAATCGGTTCTTATCGGGTAAGCACGCTCCATCTTAGGCCATAGCCTTACTTGCTATCAGGTAAACTATGGTCAAGTGCAAACCCGTTCAAGTTAAAAAAAAAAAAAACTGTTTTGTGTTCTTTGCTGCCTTTATAGAAATAAATATTGTTTCACAAGTTTACCACCCAAATGATGATAATAAGAAAATTACGCTTAATTTCAGTGATGCTCTAATTTTAATGTCCATTTCAATTTTATTAATGTAACAATTCTTATTTCTTGATTAAATTTCTATTTTCGCTTAAATTATGTCTTTTCTTGTAGTCATGGTATAAAGTACTTATAGTACGCAACTCCTGAATAAAGTACGAATTTATATCGAGGGCCATGAATCACTCGCGTCGTTCAGGATTCTAACAGTAGAATCACTCGCTGCACTCGTGATTCAATCATTAGAATCCTTCACTTGCTCGTGACTCATCTACGGCCCTCGCTTTAAATCCGTCCTTTATTCACTAGTTGCATAATATACTATGATATGTCTTATCTGAGATTTTAATTAATGTAAATGATTGATTTATAAATTACTTATCTACTTATGTGTTTCTTACCTGAGCCTCTCCATATTTAGCTGCAGTTTCTGCCTTGTTCAGACCAGTCAGTCCTCCATAGTGTCTCTCGTTCAGCCGCCATGTCTTATTAACCGGGAGATCAGTTTGTCCTATTTCCCCGAGGACGGTGTTAAGAGTGATCTGGGCGCGCTTCAGAACAGATGTGTGAGCAATATCAAACTGATAACCTTCACTCTTTAGTGCTTTGCCAGCGGCGGCGGCTTCTTCGCGTCCTGTTTAGACATAAAAATAATTATTCCATTAATTATTTATAATATTCCACTGGAACATAATAAACTAAAATGCTGATGCATATTTGTCTTAACAAATTACTTATCTATATGAGTTAAAGAGACTTCTTTACCCATTGAATTATATTACTAACATATCTTTACCTGACTTTAAACCACCCAGATAAGTAGGTATACATTATTAAGTACTATACCTATGTTTCGTACAGAGAACTATGTCTTAATGACCTATTGTCCTTTTTACTTTATGATAAATCATTCTGCATAGTGAATATGATTATTTGTGTAATTTGATTGCGTACTTAATAACAATAATTTATTTATTTGACCAAAAACTTACGTGTACGTACATTACATATAAAAAACAAATACAATCTTATGCACTAGCAGGTATCTACAGTACGTCAGAAGTGTACTGAGCTCTGAGCTAAGTATCCAGTGGATCTTGTGTTTCAGAGCTGCAGTATCCCGCCGCGGCACATTTACTTAAATTTTATTTACATACTTATTTAAATAACGAATATTAATTTTAAAAACAAATCAAAGCAAAATAAAAACCAGACTATCTAACTTTTAGGGTTAAAATAGGTACTATTCTTTTGAAAATTAAACTCACCCTTATCACTGAGGTCAGCATCGTACCAGCCACAAAACAGATTTTTCTGATTCCATTCACTTTCGCCGTGGCGAATCATAACAATTTTGTATTTTCCAGGCATGTTTAAATGCTAATTTTTAGAAATTCTCGGCGAATCTAAAGTTCTCAACGTAAATAACCTATTCGACCTTTTCTGTTCTGAAGGTTAAATTAAGATCGATTACACAAGCACAGATAAAAAATGAAAACGGTAGTCGATTATCGACTAATTTAATTTAAGGCTAACATTTATGTACTTCACTAGCTACTAGTGAAGAGCTTTGTTGGTTTTTACTATAGCCGAAAGACGAATTGTGATATGGCAATGGCCGAAATCATGTGGTTTTAATCGAGATCGACATTAAAAGTTATTTTATTTCGATCTGTTTGTGGTTTTTAAGTCTATTTTATCTTTATGGAGGTATTCTTATAAATTCAATGTAACGCAAATTAATAAGTAAAAAAGTGACTCGTTTTCCTTCACCCGATTTGTCAAGCGTTTTCTATCGGGAATAAACATCTCTCCAGCCCTATGTTTTGGTTTTCTTTTCTTTTCAAGGGTCGTGTGATTTATAACCCTTAAAAAGAATTAAAATAAAGATTAGCGCTAATGTTATATATCCTTATAATCAATGTGAATTAAATTAATATGCAGCACATACTCGTTTTGGAAGTTTGTGTAAGTTACCATTTGGACATTTAGGCAATGTGTAAAATGGCACCACGAAAAAACCACGAAAATACGGCGAAATCAACTCGCAAGGGAGTTACTAAAGCCAAGGCTAAAAAACCGAAACAAAAAAAGCCGGTTGTGATTAAAATTAAACTCCCTGTAAACCCTCCACGTAAGTACAATTTTATTATTGCAAGTACCTATTTGCTGAGTTAGCATATTTGTTTGTTATAAGACACTCTTGAACTTGCTGACTTGTAGTATTCATTGCTTTTCGCGAATCATACCTGTGCAATATCAGCTTTTAATCCTGTTTAAAATTATGTTTGGTTGTATTTATTTGCAATTTATATTGAACAGTTTGAAGTTAATGTCAACACTAGGTGCATTCTTTTAACTTGGATTAAGGCCTGTTTACACACAGCGAAGTACAGTAACGAGTTAACTTGCGTCATGTTCTAATTAATAAGTTGATTTAGTATGTATAGTGTCCCCACGGGGATAAGTTAAGTTGTGAGCAGCCAAAGAAAAAGTAACATTCGGTCCAAAGTTATCAATATTGCGTGCCTCACATATTTGCAAAACTGCAGTCTCTTGCAGGTTTATTTTTATAATGAGAGTTTTTAGAATTATATAGACATTTGTGCTTTATATTCCTGCACAAATGCTTAAGTTGTGTTCTCATTCCACTTAATTTTTAATCAGCACAGACTAAGTAGAAGAAAATCAGTGTCTCAAACTGCAAACAAAACAACACAAGAATGGAAAGCGAAACAATAAAAAAACATAGTTATCACTTCCAAGGTAGAAGTGCTTAACTAAACTATAATTAAAATTTCATCCGTCCACACGGTCTAAACACTGGCATGTTAAGTTGACGGGGTGAAGGAGACGCGAGGGAGGGGCGACTTATCACTTGAACTAGCTGGAAAATAGAACCGCGGTCTATCCTACTGTACTTATTGCTACTTAACTTGCGTTTGCTGTTCACATGTGTTATGAACTTAACACACTCTGTGACGCAAGTTAACTCCCCACCTTACTTCGCTGTGTGTGAACAGGCCTTTATATCCAATGTTGTGATCAAGTACTTGCAACTAAGTTTATCTTCTTTGTGTTGTTCATTGAGTAGAGAAATATATAAATGGATACAGGTAAGTTAAATCATATTAATGAAAAGACCTGTTGTACATATATTGTTAGCAAGTTACATGAATAATGATAAAATATGATAAAATGTTTTTTTTTTTCGTTCCTACCCTCAGATAAAAAAGCTGTGTCAAAATTACGTTGTATCTTAATAAATCTTAAATAATTGTTTTTACTTGATAAAAGTTACAGATTACAGTCTAATTTGATTAAATCTAGTGAAAATCATATAATAAACCATAAATTGTGCAGAAACTTGTGTTTGTGGAGTGATATTACGAAGCGCAAAAATCACGCTAACTTTTCGAATCTGAGTCATTGAAACAGTTAAAAATGAAGTGTTTCGTGTGTGATAATGTCGTAAATGAAGACAATCTGGTGCAGTGTGACGGTTGCAAGAGATTTATATGCCTGCAGTGCAGTAATCTGACCAGTAGTGAGGCGCGCGTCATGGGGCTCAAAGGGAAGCGTACGCTTCTATACTTGTGCCCTCCGTGCCGGGAAGCTCTCTTTTAAGTGCCCCAATTGATAAAATCTTATGATACCTTGAGAGAAGAGATTAATATCATCAAAACCGAATTGGCACAATCTCGCGCGCAGAGCTACGCAACAGCCGCCGCGTCTGCAACGGTCGCCGCAGGCGCCGTGGGGGCGCAGGCCGCGTCCGCATCTACTCTCAACACCAACACAGTGTTGGAAGAATTAATGGAGCGTGAGCGCAGAGCAAGCAACGTATTACTCGTCAATGTAGAGGAAAGTGCCTCCGACAGTGGAAGCGTGAGGAAAGCGCACGACGAGTCGATAGTGAAGCAGGTGCTGGGTGAGGTTCACGGGGCTGACGTCTACGACAAGGTGGTGGCGGTGCAGCGGCTAGGTCGTCGTGAGCCAGGCAAGAAGCGCCCGGTGAAAGTGGTGTTTAAATCTCGCCAGGATGCCATCTCCACCTTGAAGAATAAGAGTAAGGCCAGAAAGGAGGTAAGAATTTATGATGATAAAACACCCCTACAGAGACAAGAACTGCAACAGCTTCGTGATGTTCTCAAAATGAGAATAGAGAAGGGTGAGACCAATATAACTATAAAATATGTTAAAGGTGCACCAAAGATTGTTCAAAAAAACTAATTTGCATCTCTAAGAATCCATATTATGACCTTACTTTTATGTACACCAATCTATTCTCATTACATCCTAAGTTTGATCTCTTACTACAGCGAGTTAGCTCCACAAACCCATCTATTGTTGTAGTCACAGAGACATGGTTGAATAGCAGTGATCGCAGCAGCTTGTACAATATACCCGGTTACTCACTTTACAGATTAGACCGTAAACATAAGAAAAATAAATGAATAATGGGAAGGCAAAACGAGAGGAGGAGGTGTGGCCATGTATGTTAAGAACCATGTTAATGGAGTACCCATTGTTGTGAGACAGAACTTAAGATACATGTGTGATGATGTAGAAGCTCTCTACCTTGACATTCAACATGGTATTCATCATTTTCTTGTGGTTGGAGTGTATAGACCTGATGACAAAGATGAGTTCTTATGGAAAGCTCGGGACACCAAAATGATGGAAAATATTCAATTGGCCTCGGAGAACAATACTGTGGTCATCGTAGGAGATTTTAACTACAAATGTTTAAAGTGGCCTTTATCACCTGATCAGTTGCAAATTAGGCAACAAATTACTAAACCAGAAGATATTTTCATAAATATGTATGTAAACAGTAACCTATATCAATTAGTACAAAATCCTACTCGGTTTCAAATTAATCAGACTCCATCGCTGCTAGATCTTATATTGGTGAATGAAGAAGGGTTGATTAAGGATGTGACACATAATCCACCGATTGGAAAAAGTGATCATTGTGCATTGGACTTCAGTATTCAGTTGCTGATGCAACAGGGACGCTTGTTACCAAAGTATAGAAGAAATTACTCACATATTAACTTTGACAACTATAATATTGAGCTTCATAACAAACTCGAAACTATGGATTGTTCACTTTGCACTGAACAACTATGGATAGATTTTCAAAATGCAATTAACCAGACCTCAGACATATTTGCACCATTGAAGAAACTTAAACAAAGTAAAATTAAAAATAAACCCTGGTTATCCAAAGAAGTACTGAAATTAATAGCGGAGAAAAAAAGACTGTGGGACAATTACAAGAAATCAAAGGACCAAAACCATTACAAGCTGTACCACGACCAGAGCAATAAATGTGTAGCTTTGTCAAGAAAAGAAAGAAGTATATATGAATCTAGAATTCTGGGATTTGGTGACAAAGCATTTTATTCTCACATTCGGAGGTGTATAACTTCTAAAGTGGGCATCCCACCAGCAGTTCGAAGTCAAAGCAGAGATCTAGCAACAAAGCCAGAGGACATTGCTAACACATTTGCTGATGAATTTCAAAAAGCATACTCTTTAGAACCAGTAATGTCACCGGATATCAGAGTTTCAACAGTATCCCGGGTTGAAGAGAGCTTTTGTGACATTTCATTTCATTATAAGGAAGTAGAGAAAGTATTGTTAAGTTTGAATATTCAATCTGCTCCTGGTCCAGATTTGCTTCCAGGTTGTATCCTCAAGAATTGTGCATCAACTATTGCTCCAGCATTGACTGTGCTTATGAATAGCTCTTTTGAATCAGGGTACTTACCTCAGGACTGGAGACATGCAATTGTTACTCCCATATTCAAGAAAGGTGATAAAACTAACCCAGCAAATTTTCGGCCTATCAGTCTTACTAGCATAGTAGTTAAAGTAATGGAGAAAATAATTTGTAAACACCTCACACACTTCTTGAACAGGGAGTGCATCATATCCGTGAAGCAGCATGGGTTTAAGGAGAAGCGATCAACGGTAACCAATCTGCTCTCATGTGTTCTAACCTGGTGCAAGGAGCTGGACAGTGGAAGTCCGGTCGACGTTGTGTATCTTGATTTTGAGCGGGCATTCGACAAAGTCCCGCACCAACGACTATTAGCAAAACTGGATCACTTTGGTGTAAGGGGGAAACTCTTAACATGGATAAAAAACTATTTGTTAGGTAGAACATTTTAAGTTCGAGTCGGAGACCACTTGTCGCAGTGCAGACAGGTGTTTAGTGGCGTTCCTCAAGGCTCAGTGTTGGCGCCCTTGCTGTTTGGACTCTTCATAACTGACCTTGTTGAGCTCATAGAGTGTCATACAGCGTTCTTTGCTGACGACGGGAAACTCTTCGCTAACCCTCTCATCAGATCAGGACACCTACAGCAAGACCTTGAACGGATACAAGACTGGACCAGAGACTGGGTTATCAAACTAAATGCCTCCAAGTGTAGTGTGCTTCATTTGGGAAGGAACAATCCCTGCGTAGGTTACAGCCTACATGGGAATGCCATAGCTGCAGTTAAACAACAGAAAGACTTGGGGGTTACCATCTCAGAAGATCTTAAATGAGTAGATCACATCAATATAATTGTTAAGAAGGCTAATTCTTTTATATATGTAATCCGGAAATCATTCCCTACTATGACTATTGACCTATTCATAAAGATATACAAGACCTACATCAGGCCACTATTAGAGTATGGGTTCCAAGTCTGGAGCCCATATTTTCGGAAGGACATTAATCTCCTTGAAAGTGTCCAAAGAAGAGCGACCAGGATGCCGTTAGCCTTACGCCGAAAAACTTATGAGCAAAGGCTGGAAATCTTGCGTCTTACCACTCTTGAAGAAAGGCGACTACGTGGAGACCTTATAGAGACTTTTAAACTTTTGAATGGACTATACAACCTCCCGGATACATCAAATTGGTTTATACAGACTAATCGTTGTGATCATAGCAGGGGACACAACCAGACAATCAAGCGATGCTCTGCCAAAACTAACACAGGTCACCACATACTCAGCAACAGAGTGGTTCACAACTGGAACAGGTTGCCAAAAGAGGTGGTCAGTGCAACATCTGTAAACAACTTTAAGAACCGGCTTGATGACTGGTTAAGTAAAACCAAAAAATCTCTTGTTAACTTGTGATCGTTGCACCAGTGGACTGTTTAATTTTTTATCTCATGGACTAAATAAAACAATTTTGACACAGTGTGATATGGGCACATCAGCAATTTGCTGCTCGCCCATTATTCAAATAAATAAATAAATAAATAAATAAAATTATATACCAGGACCCAGAGACTGGTTTCTGGTTGCTGGGCAAACTGGAAAATTAATTACTAACTTATTTTATACTTAAAGAGTGTTATCTATCAAACAAATTGTCAAGCCAATAAACCAGCCTTTTTATGCTAAAAACTGATGCATAGTCAAGATTTCTTAGTAAAAATAAGTTCTCTCATTGGGATAAATGAGTTCACATATTATTTTATTGTTTGTAGGCAATAATAATGTCACCTCAAAACCTAAGAAGAAGACCAAGGATAAGTTGAAGCTGGCTAATGAAGGTAAGGAAATAAAGAAAAATGTTTATACCTACATATATATTAAAAATGAGGAAATAGTTAAAGAAATGTATTAAAGTAGAATTTTATTTAAGCCTGATTTAAGAATCTTTACACATGATACATACTCAATACTGATTTATCTATCTTAGTGGGGGCTGCTGTAGTCTAATATACAGGTTCTATACAGGCTTAGGCTGATGCCTAGTGTAATTTATGTTAAATATTTTTTTAAGTTAACTTTCTAATCTACTCAGTGTGTCTTAGTCAAATTGCAGTCGCCGGCAACTGACGCCTTGCCTACAGATTGCAGCCAACACTGTTCATACATTTTCTAAGCTGTGCCACTTACTAGGCACAGCTTAGAAAATGTAGCAAATAGAAACAGCAACAAGTTGCCTAGTTTTAACTTTGGCTAAAACAAATGTAACAATGATTGAATTATATCTATAAACACTATTGATTGGAGTAGTAGTATTCTCTAAATATTTTGCAAAATATACCACATGCTTAATACATTTTTTATGTTCTTCTAGCCTTCATGGTTAAAGTACATTTTATTAGTCAGAGTTTTAGTTTATAAATGAAATATTTGAAAATTATTTTTGTATATTGCTTCTAACTTAAATAAAGGTAAATAACCTGAAGTTGAAATTAATAACCTTCTTTTTAGAAATTTACACAAACATTTTGTAACATTTCAGTTGCCTTAGCCCAGCTATCCAAGACTCCAAAAAAAGAGTGTCCTCAGCCGGAATGCCCCCCCGCTCCTAAGAGCAAGAAGAGGCTTCTCACACAGCACAAAGCTGTAGCCAGCAAGCGTAAAAAGACAGATTCCGTCAAGAGTGCTGGATCCAGCGAATCAGCAGAGCCATCACGTCAGGATGTTACTGTCAAGAAAGAAACACCTGGTAATAGCTCACATTTAAGGTGGATTAGCTCTGTGGTGTTAACCTCGATAATCCAGCGTAAAAGTAGCCTATGTGAAATGTGTACCTATACAAAATGCCCCAAACGAGATGTTCTTGCAGGTTTTTAACGGCCAATTTAAATTAGAATTAGCTTAAATTGAATTTGTTTTAGAGGAGAGTTTAGTTAATTATTAATTCAGGTCCTAACATATTACCATGACAAATTTCATGCAAATTGATTAACTCAACCAAACTGGCCAAGTAATTTTTGTATGAGATGTCAATAAGCCATTATTTAAGCTAATCTAAAATATGTTAGAAGGTAACCAGATTTTAGTTTATTTACATATAAATAAATAAATATTCCGGGACACTCGCAAACTCCTGTATAGTACATATGTGGGTTGTAGTGTATCATATTCTTTATATTATACAGGCACCTGCTTTAATAGGTACACAGAGATAAGATCATCACAAAATATCAAGAATACAGTTATGGATTACTGTGTTTTTTAATAGTAGTGGCTAATAGATAGGGTTCTTAAAGTCACATAGGCTAGTTCATATTCCAATACAATGGGGTGACACCGGGGGCTTCCAATTGTTACATATACATAATATGGCATGCATATTGTTCTGTAGATCTCCCGCCAATCCAAGAACCTGTCAAGAAGATTGGAAAAAAGACTGGGACAAGTAAAAAGCCGGCAGCACCTAAGCAAAACGGTTGGTGGATTTATTTAACGCCTAGAACAAAGAGAGATAGGCTGGCAAAGAGTACTGAATTTTACTAAGGAGATTATATTAATACTGAACTATCCAGGCTTCTAGTTATGTATAAAAAAATAAACTTAAATATTCAACACATCTGAAACAATTATAAATTATGTATAATATGTATATCTGATTTGAAACAATTTTAAAATTGTATTTACTTTAAAAATATGAAGTAACAAAATATATGAAATTGTAGTATATATAGTTTAGTACCTATATTATTTGTAAGGTTGTATATATTTTAGATTATAGTTGTTAATTTATAGTATTTTTAAGTTTATTATAAGGTTTAGTTTTTAATTAGTTACTATTATTTCCCTATGTGTTTTCTAAGCTGTTTTGACTAAAAATAATTTTTATTTTACATAAAAAATCTGTGTGGTGCTAAAGAAATATATGAAATACTATCTGAACTTCATATTTTAAATTTCAGGTCAAGTTAATACCACCGAGCAGATACCCAAGAAAGTTCCAGCAACCAGGGGGCGCCCGAAACTCAATAGAAACCCACCTACGAAAATCGCCTCAGATGTACTAAAAATTCAAGAACCATGCAAAGAAGTGATATCCTCTATCCAACCAAAGTCAAATCAACCAAAACCTTCTGGTATTAAGCGTAGTTCAAGAACTAAGGAGCTTCAAAAACGTTTCCAAATCACAAACACAACTGGTCCCAAAACCAGTGTCTGTAAAAAAGTGAATTCAAGAAACTCGTCCAACTCCAGCGACCGATTTTCGTGGACCCGTGAGATCACATACACTAACAGCACTACAACCTGTTACTCAGTGCAGCCCGATGACTTTGTTCGGATTGACAACAAACTGCCCATAGTCGAAGTAGCACAAATACCCCCAAACAAAGCTTTCGAAGCATTTATAGAAAGTTCTTTATCATCTTCGAGTTCATCGAGTTCCTCGAGTTCTTCCAGCTCGTCAGATTCCGAAGATGATATTAGCGCTAAGGAATTGAATCTCAGTGTCTCTACAACTATCACTTCACAGTCAAATAACAGGTTGAAGGGAGAAATGCAACAGGGCAATACTGGTTTGGAAAATAAACCTGTCGACATCAACACATTACAGAACCTAATTAATGAAGCCGACAAAAATTATAATGTGCTCGAACAGATTATTGGACAGTTTGGTAATTTTAAAGTATTATCAGAAGATCAAACCTCGGGAGAAGTGTGTGATGTGCTGGATATAGAAATGGAGACATTGTCGGTGGTTCGGCAGCTGAAGAAGAACATGACGGAAGACATTTTCGCTCGTCCCCTGACCCCTGCGCCCCGCCCCTCTCCCGTAATCCCCATGCCCCGCCCCGCGCCCGTAACCTCCGCGCCCCGCCCCTGTCCCTTAACACCTACGCTCCACCCCGCTCCCGCGCCCCCCGCCGCCAGCCCTGCCTTCGCGCCCCGCCAATCCCCCGTACCAGAAAGTCAGGAAGAAGTTACGAAACCCGTCACGATTAGCATGCCTTCAATAGATCAGGAGAATTACGACGACGATGCCATATCAATTTACGCGGAAAGTTTCGGCACAGCGATCGAGTCTAGAACCTCAATGGCTCTCGAAGAGTACATCCCTACTCCGGTCGTCTCATCCCCGCCGACGAGAACTTACCAGCCGACCAGAATTGAACCTGCCACCCAGAGGCCGACGGTCTGTGAAGTACACACGGCCGATTCTACTTCGGTGCGAGATGCCAAAATCTCCAACGAAACAAACTCGAACCTATTAAATTTAGTCACAAACACACACCAAATAGGTCAGGTCTTTTCAAATCAACCTGCAACCCAAGAGCCGGTTTCGGCTTATTCAAATTTCGACAGAAGCGATGAAGACTCGGATTTACCGTTGTCAAAATATAGAAGAGAACCCCACGACTATGACGATAATTTCGCTACAAACATCGTCAGCGACCTTCATGAAACTTTTTCCAAACTGGATACCAAATCGGAAGTCATAGAGGCTCGAGGCTCCCCCGCGTGGGTGTCGGCGCAGCGCGCGAGCGAGCCGGCCGCGGCCCCGCCGGCGGAGCTGGCTGGCCAGTCGGTGCACGAGGTGGACCCGCTGTCTCCGGGCAGCGACCCCTTGTTCCGCGGCATGTGCTTCAACTACGTGGCTGAAAACCAGTGCCGCTTCCAGCCGTGTCGGTTCCGGCACATGACACCGAACTGGCCGACGCATTTCAAGCGCCACCTGACGCCCATCTCTGACTTCGTAGTGCTGCGAGAGATGAAAATGGTGTGGAGCTTCGAGAAGCTGTGCGTGCTCCTGGCGCCGCTGTTCGTGGCGGAGCTGGCGCGGCGCGGCCTCACGCGCGCCATGATGGAGGCGCTGGAGGTGGCGGCGCGCGGGCCCGCCTCCGTCGCCGCGCTGGAGGCCGCGCTGCTGCATCTCAACCACGTCGACCTCACACAGGTAATATCGATTTCTTTAAAACGACAATTTTAATTGATCGAAGACAATTTACATACCTACTTGTATACTACTACCTACCTATTTAATTTACCTACGCTGTTCATAAGGACATTAGGTTGGTAATCCTTAACTAAAACTAAAAAGTGTAGAAATTATTACGGCGCCACTTCTAGTATCAATTTATTTGACTGACGATTGCAATGGTATCACCATGAAAAGTAATAAACTTTGGTTTCAGTAAAACCAATTCTATATTAGTAATTATTGTTAGTGCAGAAAAATAGAACAGAACCGCGGGGTGGCACTAGTAATAATTAATATATAAAAAGTACATACAATGTACATGTTTATGTGTAAAGGGAGAGGTGGTTCCTCTTGCAGATCGCCGACCACCTGACGCGTCCCATGTGCGACGCCATGCTCCATGCGCTTACGACGACGCAGAACTTCTCCCGTTTCCGCGCCGTGTTCTGCAACCTCGCCGACTATATAACCGCGAAAGACCAGAAGGTGTCTCTCTACACCGCCTCCAAGATCCTGGACAGAGTCAGCATACTGCCGTGCGAGGCCCTGGCGCGAGCAGCGCTCAACATCGTCAAACAAACCAGCGACACGATTATTTACGAGCTGAACACGATGGAAATGTTCGAGACTTACTTGAAGCGGGTCGGTGGGTCGTTGCTGGAGGACTTTGAGGCGTACAAGGCCTCCAGGCGAAGGCCCTGGGCTGCGCCCCCGGCGAGGAAACAGGAGCCTCAGGAGCGATACACGTCGCCCGATACCACGCACTTAGATAATATGGTGAGTTTTATAAACGCCCGTAAGAAGCAAGACGTAAAGTGTATTTTTTAAACCATATTTGGCTCCTATTGCGGTTTGTAAATTTAAGTATTTGTATTACAATATACTATAGAGAAAATACTGCCTACTGGTTATTTTAAATTAAGTGAAATAAATCATTTCCTTATTTATACAACACTAGTGGGTGCTCGCGGCTTCGCTCGTATAAAGAAGTAAAACTTGCATCCCCTATTTCACCCCTTTAAAACTGGCTTTTGCAAAAATCCTTTCTTAGCGGATGCCTACGTCATAACTTCTACCTGCATGCCAAATTTCATGGATGGATCCAGTGGTTTGGGCTGTGCGTTGATAGATCACTAATTAACAGTCTGAGTTTTATACATATATTTCAATTAAAGTGTGTTTCTTGTGAACCCTGAACTAGGCCTGGGCCTGTATCCCGGTGCTTCTAGAATGACGGGAGGTAAATAAACAAAAAAAAAACACGACATATTACACAGCGCCATCAAGGCCCATACTAAGCAAACGCTTGTGCCTTGGGTACTGTAGTACGGATATAATACGTTTTAAAATGAAGTTTTTAATAAATATTTGTTGTAATTTCCGCAGAACAACATTCCCCTGGCGCCGATGATCACTCGCACCGTAGAGCTGCAGCGCGGGCGGGCGGACACCATCCTGGTGCCGTTCAAGCCGCCAGCGCAGCCCCCGTCGCTGTTCATGGCGCCCCCTCCGATGCACCCCTGGCGGCCCCCTCACAGACACAGGCAGTACATGCGGCCGCAGGAGCCCGGCGGCTGGAGCTCCATGCACAGGCCTAACAAGCAGAGCAGGACTGTGAACACACGCCCCTTCCCTGTGTCCTATGAACGTAATGTGAGTATTCATTGTTTTTTTTACATATCCACCTATATATACAGGGTTACTGGTTAAGTCGCGAGGGATTTAGAACTAGCTACCTGCGGACAAGAAACTTATTTTTTTCTAATTATTATTATAACCCTAGATTGTTATACTTCGTTGGATAGCTGATGAAACGTAGATTTTTTAAGCATATCTGCAAAACCGACGCCATATTTATTTTTTTGAGAATTCTTGAAAGAAAAATGTACTTTCTAAATTTTGATTATTTCTTCCATGTTTAAAATGTTCACAACTAATTATCATTTTTGGTGCAAAGGTTAGCCATCGCGATTCAACGTGGCAACGCGGCGAGCGTAATGGGAACCTTTGCGCCGTGAGCGATCCGGGGTGGGCTCTTTGATTAATTTTTGTTTGTTTTATTTTACTTCATATTTTATTTTAGGTATATTATATATTTTAATATTATGTTTAGGACTTGTAAATATTAGTCAGTTACTTTATGTTTTATAAGTTATGAATAAATATTATCACTAATTATTTATTCATGTTATGTACAATATTGATTATTGAAATTATAAAGCGAATTATTGTACATTCAAAAATATCAATAATAGTCATAATAAAACAAACAAATTTCAAAATATCTAAGCTGATAGCCGAAAATCTGGTATTTTTTGGAAAATACAATAAAGTTAAATATCTCAAAAACAGTTAGGTTTAGGCTAGTATAGGGTGTTTCATAGACAAATCAGTAGGAAACAATGTAAACTACACGGCATTAACGGGAATAGGTCGACTTAACCAGTAACCCGGTATACCATAGGAGAGTAAAGTAAAGAGAACTGACATCTACCAAAATTTGTATTGTGACAGTCTGTTGCTGTCCAACACAAAATGAGTTTGGACTGTGTACCTTGTTTTTCTTATCAAATGTGAGTGGCCAACTCTGGTGTCGATAGTTAATCAAGCTGCCCTACGGGCCTTGTATATGGCTTAACTGTCTACTTTAATTGCTATGAAATAAAGGCTTTTTTGTACACCTGATAGTAGTTTTAACCTTTTTTTTATTCTTTCTCGAAAGTATGTCCAAGGTAGGCACTTAATTATTCTCCCCAGGCTGGTCACACCCATTTTCCATTTCCTCTCTAGTACGAATATAACTATTCCCTTTTTCATCATCAGCCTAATGAGACCCACTGCTGGGTATAGTCCTCCTCCCTCTGACGCCAATACTACCTGTCTTGCACTGTTCTTGCCAAGGTGTTTCCTTCTAATGTGTAATAAACTTTCTATAGTTATATTATAATCTTTTTTCCTTATTACCATGGTTTTAACTCACATAAATACATCTTATCTTGATGAGCAAAAAAGGGATAACCTACCTATTGCTGAGACTATTATGTTCCGAGCTCTTCGTTTTCAAACATTTAGTTAAATTTTACTTCTCTCCCAATCTAAGCATACAGATTTAAGGGGATTTACGTACCGATGGGCACGTAGAAAAATTGATAAATTGCCCGCTGTGAGTGGACAACAATCTGCTTGTGTCTATGTCACTGCGGATACCACGGGGACACAAGTTACACTCTATGTATGTCTACTAGGGAGGCAGATACCAAACGCTGATCACTAGTAGATCAATCGAAGACACGCTGGAGACAAATGATTAACTAATATTTTCTTTTAATTTCAGAATTTTTGGATGGACAGCTTCGACGACGATTTTTAATAAGCTACAATCCGCACCTACATACCGCTGTTAAAAAAGGCTTGGTTTAACTATAAGTGCGTCAGTATAAATGGCATTATTTGCTGAAGTTGGATGTTAGTGTACTATATGTTACGGTAAATGTGGATAATGCGGTAATTATGTATAATTACCGGGAATTA
Source organism: Macaria notata (assembly GCA_927399415.1). Lineage (NCBI taxonomy): Eukaryota > Metazoa > Arthropoda > Insecta > Lepidoptera > Geometridae > Macaria > Macaria notata. The sequence goes on along the minus strand of OV656745.1, from coordinate 10,998,954 downwards.
TGCATAATTACCAGTGCTCTTGGTAAAAGTAGAAAAAACTTTCGAATTAATCACATTTACCGGTAATTATATATAATTACCATGCTCCTTTGGTAAATGTAGTAAATAAAGAAATCAAACATCAGAATCAAAATGTTTATAACAAATACAAGTATAAATAAAATAAATAAATCGCACGAGTAGAGGTTCGGCAATGAGGCACCGTTGTACATTTGAGGTTCCAAAGACTCCCCTTGAATAATAATTTGTCGGTCTTCAAGTCGAGAGTAAACCGGTTTCTTCTAGGCAAGCGCGCTAGATCGTAGATTATAACGTTGCTTAACATCAGGCAAGTTGTAGTTGACTATTTAGGCAAATACCGAATGATGGCGGCACTTTAAAGCCAGTACAAAAATTTCACCAACTAACTAATACCTACATACATAAATAAATGTATTTAATAAGAATATATTTTATGTTTTTGCTTAACCAAACAGAAGGTTTGATCTCTTGATATTTGAAGTATTATTGTTAGACTAATTTTGTTCGTAACCAAATTTAATCTATACTAATATTATAAAGCTGTAGAGTTTGTTTGAACGCGCTAATCTCAGGAACTATTGGTGTGAATTGAAAAACTCTTTTTGTGCTAATTAGACTATTTATCGAGGAAGGCTTTAAGCTATATAACATCACGCTGCAACTAATAAGAGCGAAGAAACAATGGAAAATGTGGAAAAAACGGGTAAAATTGTTCATCTTTGAAGGCTTCCGTTGCGTGCGCTGAGAAAACGGTTCAAAGAATTAATGCAAAATAACTATTCCACGCGGACAAAGTCACTGGCACAGCTAGTTACAATTAAAACTAAAGTTTTTTTTACATGAAATAGTTAATTATAATAATAAACAATTCCCGGTAATTATACATAATTACCGCATTATCCACATTTACCGTAACACATATATATATAGGTTTTTAACAGATAGTTTATTTTGTTAAGCCGGACGATAGTACTAGTAGTACAGGTAATGTGCCTTTATTGAATGTTGTTTTCTGAGAGCCAGCATTTGTTCCTTTTGCGATAGGCTGGGCCTATTTACTAGCTAAGTAAATACACATAAGAAGGTACTTTAAGATTAACTCTCACCTACATATGTACATATTATGTAACTATGTAAGTGTGCTTATCAAATTTAATGCCGATCACCGATGCCATACAAGCTTCTCGCTTGGTAATGAACTCGCCAGTGTAAGAGAAGTTATTATAAGTAGATGTAGGTAATTGTTAGTTTATAAAATTTGGTAAATATTACCTAAACCTAAATTAACTGTAAATATTGTTCGCCTCTGTTATATCGAAATGTTAGTTGTATTGTACACTCGCCAGGACTGAAGAGATTCTTTTTGGTTTCGGTGAAATAAGTATTTCAAACAATGTGACCAAATCTCCTCAGTTGTAAATAGTGTCCCACTCGTTTCGGTAAGGCGTGACGGCCCTTCGTTCTTTTTAGGGTTCCGTTCCCAAAAGGTAAAACGGGACCCTAATACTAAGCCTCCGCTGTCGGTCTGTCTGTCTGTATCTTATAAACCGTGATAGCTAGAAAGTTGAAATTTTTACATATGACGTATTTCCGTTGCCTCTATAACAACAAATAATATTTAAAAAAAAAAAATATTATTAATAGGAGGCCCCCATACAATAAACGTGTTTTTTTCGTATTTTTTTTAATAATAAATTAATGACTATAAAATATTGGACCACGTCAAAATCTGAAACTTATGATTTAAAACAAAACAATTTTTATTCAAATCTATTCATAACTAGTGGACGCCCGCGGATTCGCTCGCATTATTTCGGAATATAAGTAGCTTATGACACTTCTGGGATCTCAATCAACAAAATCGTGAAGATCCGTTCACTAGTTTTTGTGTTATGAGCTTTTAAATAAACAGACAAACAGAGCAAGAGATAAACTGACAAAAAATGTGTAAATTGGTTGGAACGTGTATTTTTTTAAAAACATGACACATTTATTTAATGTACCTACAACATTCAGACTTTCGACCCCTCTCAGCTTTTTTATATGTGTAGATATAGATTGGCGGAATAGCTACATAGCAAGAGAGACACCAAATAAAAGTAGAATTTATTATTATCTTTTTCCTAAAATCGGACAAAAATGATGGTTCTCAAGCTATATTAGTGAAAGTGTACAATAACTTTAGGATAAACACTGAGTTGCAGGCAAGTCACATTTTCATATCTTCTACAGTCACATATGTATATCGCTTATTATTGCGATCTGCCTGGTGCCAAGTATAGAATCGTCTGACATGTAACTCTTTATTTGAAATATGTTTCCATACAATTTTTTGTATGAAACCTTTTTACAAATATCACAATTTAGTCATCATAGTTGTTAAGACAAAAGTTCTTCCTGTAATGATAAAAGGTAGTTCCTGCAACACAATTTATGATAGATATGTCTAGTCTTGTCTACGTCTACATATCTTGTGATGTTAGGATACGTTGAATCTTATTTTTTGACCCTAAATGAAATATTTTGTTGTTTGTAATTTTATAGAATTTACGAAAAAATATAGGTTACCTTAAAGTGTATGCTAAAATGTGACGATTCCTTTTCAAACTGCAATAATAGTACAAAAGTATGTAGTTACATAAAAATCCATAAACCATAGAAGAGCAAAATGTTGTTATTGAGATTATTGTAGGTATATGAATAAGGTACTATATGTGATCATCCGACTATATCTAACGATATTGAATACAGTAATATTCTGGATTTTCAAATATAACACATGGACCGTCTTATTACAAAACCTGGTTTAAATATTACTCCAGAACTTTGAAAATTAAGTCGGTTCTTGTTGTTCAAACATCACATAAAAATAGGTAATTAAAATGTCAACTTCAAATCAGAGCGTTCAATATATATGGTGACATTTTGATTATCATGACAGAAGAAAACAAGTTTTGGACAACAAGAATGGACTTCATATTTTCAAAGTCCAGGACTGATAGTTAAAACACGTTTTGAAATAAGACTGGGAATGTCAATCGACGTCTTTCTTACCCTTTTTTATTTTCATCAAAAGGCTTGATTATCTCTTTACGCTAATTTTTTTAATAAATGACATCTAAAAATTCATACATACATATTTTGTATGAACCTTTAGGTACATAGTCCTATACCAGAAATATAATGAAAACGGGTTAAACGCTGCTTTGTCTATTTTATGAATGACACTGTTCAAAGACCCTTGGGGCATGTTGAATATGAAAATAAAAAAGTTGTAAAAATACTTTCTAATAAATTGTAGCTATTACTGGATTGTATGAAAATAAGGAGCATTTTCAATTATAAACATATCCTGTAGTGAAATGATCATATTTGACGTTTTCCGAAATGTTGTAGTTGTAATATAATTACTATAATCTGTAGGGCTAGCTCAAGTTTGCATGCGTAAAGCCGGAAGTTTTACTAACGAGTTGAATGCATTGGTAGCTGGAGTCAGAATTCGATAGTAAGCAATGGAAAGTCATCATACCCGGAAGAACTATTTCATTTTTCTTTTTTCGATAAATTTTATTATTCTCGTTAAGTATGTATTTGTTTCCTTCTTTTATTCAATCAAGTAGATGTTGTTGTTGCTTTGTGTAAGATCGCGTAGTACTTCGGTCAATGTATGTCTTCTCCGTGTGTGGTCTCTCCAGCGTCTGCCGTGTCCTCTTGCCAACCCAACTTTCTTGCTCTTCGTCGTATTATCCGAGACCGAATCCGCCAATCAGAGACAGGGCAGTGGTCTCGACCAATCACAACGCGTTTTGATTTTGGCTGGCGTCGCTTGCACCTATTGCGTGCATTTATGCTCACCGATGATTTAACAAACACCTGTAGATGGCGCTGCATAACATTTCAACATTAAGTAGGTCAATGATGTTAATTAATTATCATTAAATATATTTGAATCTGCGATATACCTAGGCAACCGAAATCATGACATTTGTTTTTGTTAGTTTAAAATAATTTTATTGTTTTTAAAGTTTTGGTTGTTGTTTATTGTTGGTTTTTGTAGTTTATAGATGTTTTATTGTTGTTTAGTGTTATTTTGTTAAACAATCAAAACACCAACAATAAACAACTAAATAAAATATGTAATAGGTACATTGTTTTTTTTTAAGTACTGCCATGTAACTGCTGTTTGTTATAAATAAATATTATATGAATCTGAATCTGTAACAACATTAAACAACAAAAACCTATCAATTATAACAAAACAACAAAGAACATTAAAAACATCAAAAACAGCAAAACAATTTCAACAACAATTGTACTATGTTATTATTATTATTACTAGTTTCACAGAATATATTTACAATAACATTTCGCTTAAAATAAATTAATAAAGTAACATTTGTCCGAACTAAATTATTTTCATCAAAATATATTAATAAATAATCCATTAAAATCCATGTCAAAATTTGTCGACAATGATTCTCACTGAAAAAATGTATGCGTCTGGTATTTACGGATCATCTGTCAAAACCAATTTCTATCACACAAACTACGTAAACGTCCATACATAATCATATTTCGAATCCTACGTAGCTAACGTATTCGAAAGTAAAATAGTTCAGTTGCGCGCCACCAGGTTCGCTGTACGATTTTTGTATGAAATACGGTTCGACAAATTATCGGATCCTGCGATGGTAATATTCCTGCTAGAGGTACTGGAGTTGAACCACACTGGATTCTGCCTTCTGAATCTGTGACACCACTATTCGTGGTTCCAAAATATTTTGTAAAGAATCCTGATATATTTTTGAAAACGTCAGAATATGTTCTTTTTCTGGTAAAATATTTCGTACAATACAACTACTTCTAATGTTTTTGTTTATGTTTTTTGTTTATAATGGCACACAAAACAGAATGTGTTCTTAAATGACTAAATATACATTTAAAGATGATTTCGATCCAGAACAAATTCCAAAATATGTGTACACAGCTTGATCTAAATGTAAGTAAATCTAGTTTTATTTTATTAGGTAGGTATATAAGCACCTTAAGTTCTCTCGTTATGCCAATAAGTTTATTTTGTTGTAGTTAGGAACTATTGTATGTTTTGTATGATAAGAAAAATTAAAGTAACTTCAATATTTTTTGAATAAAAACCTGAAAGTGACGTTTTGGTTGTTTCATTTTATCTCCTATAAGTTTATAATAATGACTTACGCAAAAGAGGCAGATCACATAGACGATGGGAGGACGTTTTCACCCAGAGACACGGGCAAACGTGGAAGAGACTGGCAAGAGACAGAATGCAGTGGACTAAACTGGGGGAGGCCTACGCCAGAGAGGCGACAGACACACTTACATAAAAACATTGACTGCAAAGAAACTTTTGACACAAATAACACCATTATTTCAAAGTTGGACATTATGGGAAGAATATATTAAACATCAACTGACGAAGACTATTTTACGGACATGGACAAACTAATTTTGCAATGTGTTGTTGTATTTCCATTTTAATGACACTAGATTTTTTTGTAATGAATACCACATGAATTACTAACCAAAGAATCTGAAATAAGGCTATTTTTTTTTTATTTTATAATAAACAGAAAAACAATCAGTTCATGTAGTTGGGATGGCAATCAAACAACAGTTTATTTTATAAATGTTTATTATAAAAAGAAATACCATTGTGGTACAAAATACGTGAAAATAAAATTAAAAGTAGTTACATACGCTTTACAATGTTATATATTAATGATACCTACACTAAGTATGTCAGTTACATAAGAAAGATCTAGGCAGATACTATAAATGAGATTCTAATGAAACGTCGAATTACATAATTGTGATCCCTTAATAACTTAAGTAAGTAATGTTTTCAAAATAAGCGTAAAAAAATAATGAGATAATAATTCTGATCTCCAAACTGCAAATAGGTACACACAATTAAAATTGATTACGTATAAAAAAAAGCTAAATAAAAAGGCTTTTATTTCCTTAACATCCGAATTTCAAATAGTTTTTTTACATTTGTGTTAGTTCATATGGTTACAACTTGCTTTCATTATTTTTTTTTATTTGTTAAGTACCTAGTAATTTTCCTGGTGTTAGGTCCGCCTATGGCGGGAAAAGCCCTTTCAATTTTTTTTCTGGTTGTAGCTGTCCAACACAGTCTTTATAGCAATTCTTGGGAATAATATTTTCAGGCTTTTTAAATTATTTATTGTTTGTTTAAGGCTTTGTTCGAAGACATACATAACGTATTTGTTGTAAGTTTTTAATAAATTGTGAATATACTTAATTAAATTGATTACGTAGGTAATGATTAAACTAAAAAAAATATTTAAAGATATCTTAATTAATAGCCTCATGATAAAGAAAATGTAGAAGATTTCAACATAGGTTGAAAATTTATATTGAAATTGACTGCCTTAGTAGTTCGGACAAAAATTGCCACAAATAATTATTATTGCAACCAGAAATGTGATAGTGCATTAAAACACAGTAACACTTACTTCTGTTATACGATATGTATGTAAACTAATAAAATATCTTATTCGTCACTTTACCCAACTTCAGAAAGAAGAGTTCTAAGACAAACATTCCAACTTATATACGTAGGTGTACCTATAGGCAAATCATTGTAAAGTTATAAATAGCTATCCTAACATACTATATTGTCATAGCGTAAGCGTATTTTATTCTATTCAGTATAAAAAGGAATGTATAATGTGGACACCGATTCTAGCATTCCCTAATACAAGGTATAATAACGTTAACCATTCTGATGTCATAATAAAAAACAACGTTTTTTTAAACTTAACTATGGCCAACTCTGGTGTCGAGTTTATCAAGCCGCCCTAAGGGCCTCTGACATGGCTTAACGACTGCCGTACTACACAAACAGCCGGAACCTATAATTTAAAGTGTCATCCGACCCGCGGAAGCGCAGAAAGTGGAATGCTACTATTCGTTCACCCATCTAAGGACTGGCCGCGTCGACCTTTGCTTAACATTACATTGGTGCACGCATGCGATTGCTCCGCTAGCTGAGCTGCGGGCGCTTCTTAAAGTAACATACTTATACGTTTTATTTCAGTAAAACTGCTTTTGTGCTTGACCGCAATTTGGTATTGGTATTTCAGCATGATTACCCAACTAATTCACCCTCGCAGTAACCAGTTCACTCTCGCTTTGAAGATAGCTAGAATCGGGCCGATATGAAATAACTTGCAATAAAGCAAATACTTACAATAATACTGGATATTTGATACTAATACTTATTATTAGTCCAATCATTCGAAATTTATAAGGGCCCAAGCATACTGTGATAATTGTTAAAAATTACTATAGTATGTGAAGTGATCTTGTGATTTAATGAACTTTATTGTGAATGAATTTTAGGGGTTACGTGAAAATGAAAAACAGCAGCAACCATGCAGGACTAGGTAGTTAACAACTCTACCTTTTATGACTTTTGGAAATCCAAGTTAGTAAAAATAGTTTCCCCATAGATTTTGTCATTGGGTAATGATATATTCGTAATTTTTTTTTTACAGAAGTAGTAGAGAGTAATGGTAGCTTCCTCATCCTGAGGAGTTGCTGGTGGTTTTCAGGTAACCCACCCGTATATAACTACGATTTTTATAGAGTCACTAGAAACACTATTTATGGCAAACATTTTAAGGGTGAATTTATTACACCAATACTAATCACATTTGTATTACAACTACTGGAAATTCTATATACCTAATTAACTGTTGACATAGAAAACCTCACGTCGACCAGCAACGATTCGGTTCTTTTCATTTATTCCCAGATATCAATTAAACACAAATTGTTATTTAGCATACTACTACCCTTAAAAGGTTCCATTCAAGTTACCAGTAATTCTATATTAATTGTACCTTTAAGACCAGGAAAATTATTTACGTGAATAATCTTCTTCATAAAGTTTGACATGATATCACATTTTTTAAATGTACAATACAATAGTAATTTCAACAACTTGCAGACTTGTTCCCAAAGGCAGTGTTCGAATCATTTTTAGCCGTGGCCTTTGATTGTGGCCGTATGTTATAAATACTGTTGTTTATCGTTGAACTATAGAAAATCAGTCATACCATGATAGCACCAATGCATACAATACAAAACTCTCACATACTTAGCCAAGCTTTTTATGGTTTAGTGACAGAGTGGTGACACATACTAGAATAACTGCTTTGAATTTGAATGTCTACACAAGAATGAATGTTAAGAAATGCTTTGCAATAGAACTAGTCTTCTCCATACCATACACAGTATGTATGCTCAAATGAGAGTGGACAACTCTAGTGTCAGAGTTGGGCACTATAAAACTCTACACTCAAAACTAAAAAAAAATACGATTGTCATATTGTAAGCTATAGAATCAACATTAATTTTAATGTTGCTTTAGATTTTAACAGATTTATGATTTGGTAGGCTAGACTAGTATCATCTTGGACTACAGCAGCGCTTAACATCAAACAGGCTGTAGTCAATCGTAATATTATTTCATAAAATAACTGTTAGACACCTATTGCAATGTATAATATTGTGTCACCACTCTGTCACTACCATTGACATATATGTAATAGCGGCCACACAACCATTCAGCCATATTATCAAGTATATTCTATAAATACTTATACAAAGCGGTGGGATATACATTGTGCGTAATGTAAGATCTCTCGCCAGATATCATGTAAGTGCATCTTCAATGTGTAAAGAGCTTCAGCATATTTTCCTTTGATTGTAGTTAGATGTGCAACTTGCAAAAGGAGTCACAAAAAGTTGTCCTTTGTATTAAAAAACACTAATATAAAGACACATCCACCCTCCCTCAACTCTAGTTGCGACCAAAAATTTTTAATAACACAATACTTCTTTGAAATAATTGCAGGCAACAATATATGATTGAGCATTATAGGATTACAATACACAGGGCTATGACAAGTGGCATACAAGGAGAGAGGCCTATAATTAGCACAGTTACAGAAAACCAAAAAATATCTTGACCTGTACTCACTTAATTTGAAGATTATATCCCTGCCAGATTGGTTGCCTGGAAGAGATCGCTCTTAGCGATAAGGCCGCCAATTAAGACGCTAATTTTAATATCTATGTTTTTTTGGATTGTTTTTTTTATATGTGGTGTTTTAATAAGGAATTTATCTATCTATCTATCTCTTGTTAACTTGTGATCATTGCACCAGTGGACTGTATAATTTCGGACTTTGTGTGGACAATATAAAACAATTTTGACACAGTGTGATACGGGCACATTAGCAATTTGCTGCTCGCCCATTAATCAAATAAATATAGCGCCTTAACTTTTTATAACACTTATTTCAGCGCCCCATCTAAAGCTACTTTACACATGGAAGCTGCACTTTGTTTCTGTCTGCTTGTTAATCTTACATGTGTGGCCAGTAGTTCAGTGGAACAGAGCTCGCGGACGCTTCTTGGCCAGGATGTGCCACGAGTGGATGACGCCTTTACGCCGCTTCGGGGATAAACTGCAGTTGATACAAATAATAATAATTACTAACAAGATTTATCAACTAAACACTATATTAATGTTTGACGACACATGATTGATGCCAACTCTTATTATTATTGGAATAAGTTTGTTGTAATTAATAATAATATAATAATTAATTTAGGAAAAGCCTACAGACAGAGATACACTGGGTTGAAACTAGATGTCACCATTGGTTGTGTTCTGTTGCTGCTGATGCATTGCAACATTCATTGATAATTCCATTTAATTAATATAATTGCTAAAACCATCTTGTAGGACTCCAGTCTTTTATAATATTCTTGTTGGTTAAATTCTTAGTTGTTATACATAGATAGATAGATATCATTTATTAACATAGAAGATATCTATCTATCTATGTATAACAACTAAGAATTTAACCAACAAGAATATTATAAAAGACTGGAGTCCTACAAGATGGTTTTAGCAATAATATTAATTAAATGGAATTATCAATGAATGTTGCAATGCATCAGCAGCAACAGAACACAACCAATGGTGACATCTAGTTTCAACCCAGTGTATCTCTGTCTGTAGGCTTTTCCTAAAGTCAAAGCCCAGCAAATCACTACAGTCAAGTTAAGAGTTTATCATGCTTATTTAGAACCTGATAGGTTTTAAAAGGGCCCATTTTAAAACACTGCATTGTAATTTGCAGGAAGCACAATATTATGTAGTGTTTAGTTTGTAGTGGGAGTGATGACTTTTGTACTAGTACCATAGATGAGTGCATTGTGTGTTTCCAGTAGAGTTCCAAATTTATTTATTAGTTGTTTGCAAGAACCTACCCATGGTCAGGTGTGTCAGGCATGTATGGTGACATTCTGAAGTCTCGGCTGTGTGGAGTCTCAATGCCAAATGGGCTGTACAGCTTGGCGGGGCTCCGCCCTAGCACCTGGAAATATAAACACATTGAGATGTGGCATGTTGTAAGGGTGTATGTTCGAAGATGTCTGTCAAAGCAGAGTTTGGTCAGATACCTATTTGCAGTCATAATGAGTGAAGTTTAAATGTATCGAGGATAGATACATAATCATAATTCAAATTCTGTGAGGTGATGAGTCCTGCAAATTCGTTATGTTTAGGGTGACATTTTCCTAACAATGTCCTGAGGAAAGTAATCTGAGGTCCTGCTATACAGGCTGTGCAAGCAGACCTAGTGCTGGACCCAGAGGCCTACCGAGTTATGTGAAAACATGTACTGTATAATTAGTGAACATCAGTAAGTACCTAAGTAAGAATTTATGAAATAAATAACTTTACCTATACCTACTTATAAAAAAATTTTTTTTTTGCTTATTTCGCATCATCAATGAACTTGATGGCTATACCTGTTTTTTCTTCATGACAGGAGTGGACGGCGCGCGTGATGGTGACACAGGGTCTGTGAGACGATGCCGGCGTCTCCCACCCAGTCGAAAGTGCTGTGGAAAGCCAATAGCGCAGGTATTAGTCATAACTCTAGGCAACAAAGGCTCCTCATTTGATCAATATTTTCATGGAAGTTATGCATATATTAAATTTGTCTGAGTACTGCAATGATGTTATAAAGGAAATAAACACATTTTTACGTAGCGTTAGTTCAGCATAATTTATCGAAATATGCTGAAATAGAGAATAGTAAATACCTGTGACAAATTCCCGAATGTGTTCCTGACACTTCTAAAGGTTCGGGATATTTTATCGGCACCGGACTGCAGCGCTCTGCGGGAGTTCGCAAAGGAGCTAGTCTTGAATATGTTCTTGTTATAACACCCATCCACGTTGCCGAAACTCTCTCGAGTTGGAGAATCGATCGCCAAATCCTTTGCAAAGGGATCCTTCATTTTCTTTATAAAAAGTTATTGTTGACGCCGCTTAAGCACTTCAAAAAATAGTTTATAGGAATATCTCAACTTATAACAACGCACAGATCACAGTTTCATTCAAGTTTTCAATAAAATCCCGGTTCCAATAAATATTTTTTCAGACGTCCGTTGAACGATCGCTTGTGTTGATTTTGAAACGGAAATGTCGTTTGGTTTCGTTAAAAATTTTATTGTTCGGAAATGACGCACGTTGTAATAAAAAAAAATACATCGAATCACAATTCACATCACTAATCGATCTTTTCGTTACCGACAAACGCCGTGAATATTTTGGTTTTATATTTTTAGTCTGTAAAAAAAAAGTCTTCTGTCAGCAATCAGCTGTTTTAATCGATTGATGTGAGGTGAGGTTATGTTTTCAAAAACCGGAATATTTATTTGTAAAAAAAAAAATATTTCAAAAAGAAATCACTTTATCTATTTGATTGCACTCTTAATATAGTAAAATCTTAAAATGACTGAATTCACAAAACCGCCGCCAGACCCACAGTTAATGAAATTTATGCAAAGAAGTGATTATGATGCCTTGGCCAAATATTTAGTGGGAAACCAGCAACGATGGCGTGAGAACATCATAATACCAAGGATTTTAGGGCCTGTGATTATTAAAACTAACGAAGAAAAGATGATTGAGGCTACTGTTGAGAGCTGTCCCTTTAAATCACTGACCAGTTGCATCATTGGTGAGTAATTTGATAAACATGCTCCACATTAAATTTAACGTTTTATCACTTGGTGATCCAAGTGATAAAACATCTAGGATATATGAATTACCTTATTGATTCACCAGTGACTTGGTACTAAAGCAAATGTATTTTTTTTAAGATTTCTGTTAAACTATGTTCCCTAATCGACAGCTCTGATGTTTTTTGTTAATAATCTTGAATTAAACTGTCAACTATTGAATAGCCCTAGTCTATTGTGTGCGTCTTTCAAGTGTTTCATATGATAATTACTGTCCTAGTATTCATACTGAATAAATTAGATCAAGAAAACATATACATACTTAACACCTTTCATCATTTCCAGGTTACGGTCTCGGAGCAGCTGTAGGTCTCTTCACATCATCCCTCATGCCCAATGTATCAGACCCGATGGCACAACAGAACCAGACAGCTCGAGAGATCCTCCGAGAAATGAAGACATCCATGCTGAGTTATGCCAAGAACTTTGCAATGCTGGGTGCTGTGTTCTCTGGCATAGAGTGCTGCATTGAGACTGCGAGGGGCAAGTCTGATTGGAAGAATGGAACCTACGCTGGAGGTGTGACGGGAGGGCTTATAGGGCTTAGAGGTATGAGACTTAAATATTGTAGTAGTATATTATTTCCCTGCTTAACTCATATTTTGTCGTTAGTAAGGGTTGTGAATCCCCCATATAAATAATTACATATCTAAAGCAGTTCGGCAGATACATTGTGGTTGCTGCTTGGTCCTTCCAGAAACATGTCCTAAACTCTACCTAACTATTGTTTAGTCACCTACATTAATGCCGTCATCAGTTCAAGTGTTCATTAATTTTCGTAATAGTTTATTCTTGTAATATAAATAATTAGATGCTCAGCTCAGAGTCATTTTCATTAAATTCATCAAGTGTAATTTAATTAATATGTTTGTAAAATGTAAACCAATGATATCATCATAAACAATATCTATCAAATTGTATAAGAAAGGAACATTTAATATTGGAGTACAAACATTCAAAAAAAATATATTTGGAGATATACAAATGATCTAACATGTATTTTATTATTCCAGGTGGTCTCCGTGCAGGTATATTTGGTGCAGCTGGCTTTGCTGCATTCTCAACAGTCATAGACTACTACATGCATTCAAGAGGATAATTTGTTAAATATTTATTAGGCTGTTCTGTTATATGTATTGTAATTATAAATGTTAGACTTATGTATTTCACTGTTTTATTTCTTTGTGCTTTGATAGATAGATAGATAAATACTTTTTTAAACACCACAAATGAAACAATACAAAAAAAACATACAAATTAGAATCAGCGTCTTAATTGGCGGCCTTATTGCTAAGAGTGATCTCTTCCAGGTAGGTCATTTTAGGTTATCCAATTGTCCCTACCATTGAATGAAAGTTTGTTAGCTAATAGAAATTAGTCCTCTTTATATGGGAAAGGAACTCTATAGATAAGTAGTCTACTTATAATCTGGAAATAGTTTTTAAGTATTACTATATACTTTTAAGGAAGCTGCTTCCTTAAAAGTAAGTGAGCCTTCCTTAAAAGTGAGTGAGTGATACACTGTATATTTTTTAATGTGTGTGCTTCCAGGAAGTTTCCTGGTTTTTGTTACCAGGCAAATTTGTTGCTAAATATGTTTATCAATATAGTAGTCCTAAGCATAAGACACTGAACCTCAACAGTGACAAGAAATAAAAATATTCAAACTAACTTTATTATTTACATTTAATCAACAGCAACTAACATTTTCCCTTTGCCCTGTGACTTGTACTTGAATATTTTCTCTTTTCTCTTGGATTTCCAACATTTTGTCTCTTCCTTGGATATTACATAGTCACCACTTACAGCCACTGCATTTATTTTCTCTGTAAATATTAACACATAACTGGTATAATTTGGTACAGAAAAGATATCTTCTTTGCTTACTAAAAGATGACAAAAGATAATAGTAGACAGCATAATAAAATTCATAATTACTTGTGTCAATCGGGAATCAAACCCTTAACCCCAGATTAGGAGGCAGAGCCACTAACTAAGCTAACAAGGCAGTCAAATGATGTGATATACATTATTTAGTAAGTACATAAATGAGACAACAATGCTGAATGAAGCACATGAAGCAGGGGTAAATTTTTTGAATAGAAACAAACAAACCATTTTCATCCAACTCTTTTTCATCAGAATCTATTTTTCTCCTCTTCTTTTTCAATTTCTTTGCATCTGTATTGTGTGTTTCTGTATAAGTATCTTGAGCTTCTTCTGCTGATAAAAAATTTGGTGAGTCCTTGAACAATTTGACACCACCTTTGATTTTAAATTTTCTGTGAAATTAACACAAAATTATTAAAATAGCAATAGTTCTTTTGGTACTATTATGTACACAGGCTCTAATTCTGTTTCCAGTTAGTACTATGATTATGTTACAATACTGATTCTGAACTTAATTATTTAGCAAGGTAGGCAATTGGATACAGTAACCTAACAAAATACTTAAATAAACTAGATATGATACTGGTTCCTACTAACTTGAAGCTAGTATGACTTACTTTTTCTTTGATTGGGCTTCTATATCTACAAATTCTACATTTTTGTTAATTAATGCTGAGATTTTAGCTCCAATCTGCCTCTGCATTTGTTCTGGTACTTTGACATCATTGTAGTGGCTTGATTCCTCTAAATACCGCTCAGACTTAGGTTTGTTGACATCTATAACACAGAATGCTTTTGTTATCATTTATTTGTTCCTCTGGAGTAAATATGTTATTTTCTTCTATGTTGTATCACTCTTGACAGAGAAAGTGTAAGGGTTCAATATTAATAAATTAATCCAGAAACTAGAGAATTAGTAGTTAGTACCGTGTACAAAATGTTACTATCACAAAAACTAAATATAGGTATGTTTGGTACATCAATGTGTAAGACAGGAGCAAAGGCACGGTTCAATATTCTTACAATTACTTTTAAAAACTTTTTACCCTTACTTTATACATATTTACAACGATGACTTTGTTGCAAAAGGTGTGTAAAAATCTAATAAATTAATAATACCAATATAAAAGTAAATAAGCGTCCAGACCTTTTGAGAGTAAGTTTCCATTCACAGTTTGTGTTTTCGATTCGTTTATTAATTTCATGAAAGAACTATCCACTGCTTCTTTGAACTTTGATAAATCTTCTTCTTCTGAAGAGTCTGACATTGTATTTTACGTATGATAATTTTATTTTAAGTAAATAATAGATATTTATTATATAGCGACGAACGAAAAGAAATCAAAATACAAACAGCTGATTTTGTATTTTAGGTAGGTTAGGATAGGGTATCAACTTCAACTTTTTAATATGGCTTCTGCAACGTTACCGCAATTTTGCCAATGTCACGTAACGGATAAGCTAAAAAACAAACGCTGAAAGGTTCGATCGATAAAATAAAACCAAAAGCAAAAATTTTGAAAAGCAAGCCTATTACGTTAAACATATAGTCCAGTCGGGGCAGACATTTAAATAGAAAAAAATCTGGGAAGCAATTTTTTTTTTAACTTCAGGGGAGGTGGTTGGAAGTATAAATCTCTATTTTCTAACTAATCCCGGTAGAGCATTCGCCGCCATCTTGTTTTAAAGTTCAATTTTTTCGTTTTTTGAAATAACTCGTTAATTTTCAACTTTAGAGCAAAAATGGTCCTCAAAATTCAAAGTTGTTGGAAATTTAATTTCCCACAAGTTTGGTTTAGTCGATTTTCTAACTAATCTCTACCGGGATTAGTTAGAAAATCGAGATTTATACTTCCATCCACCCCCCACGGACGTTTTAAAAAAAAATCACTCCCCGGATTTTTTTCTATTTCAGGCTAGTTTTATGTCTACCTCGACTGGACTAATAGTTATACTCTTTTGTTAGGTTGTATTTTTTTTTTCAAATGTTTGCTTTGCATAATTCTGATGCCGTTAAAGCCGTGCTGCAAAAGTGCAAGAAATTTATTTCTTAGCATTCAAAAAACATCAATTCTGTTAAGTATTTCATTTGTATTCATACTTATGAAAATGGAAATATACTTTATCTTATCTTTAATTTAAAGCAATGTGGCTCATATAATATCTGGCAAATTTCATTAAGTTCAAGCCAATAATAGAAAAAAAAACATAATTTTGTTTCGCGGCATTATTATGCATATTTGGCGCCAATTTGTTTTCATAATTATCAAACATCGATATCGATAGTGCGTGCAAATTAATCTGCAAGTGATCATCTTAGTGAGTGATATGCTGTGAGGCAGACGGCGCTGTTACGCTCCCCATGTGTTTGTATACTATTGTCTTCTACACCCATATTTGCTTATACTGTGATTTTTTCTTTTGATATAACTTGCCGACTCGTTTTATGTTTTTTTTGTAACTGGTTTTCATTGCTCACTTAGGTTGGTACCTACAAATAAAATACAGATTAAAACATTAAACATTTAATCACAATAAGTTTATCACTAATCTAAATAATAAATTATGTACAATACAAAAGTAATCATCACGCCTTGTATTCTTACAAATTAATAAAAACAAAATAATTAGCTTATAGTAGGTAACTATAAAATGAATTATTCATACTTTACGTATTAGGTTGGTCGTCTATAGTAGTTTGTCAAAATCAGGAATATTAGGAAAGGGTAAGATTAGCCCTTAATAAGGCCAAACGATCACCGTCCGTATTTAGCCAAAAATAAATTGAAAAAAAAACTTCTTTTAAAAACTACTTATGATGTAGCTAGGCGTATTAAATTTTCAATGATGTCTTCTTTTATTAATTTGTTGAATAGCTATTTATTTTTTAATCACATCAAACCCTTTCCTAGTACCTTGTATAGAGGCATAATATACTACATAATTTACTCTTTGTCCTCATACAGTAGTAAAAGTGGCAAGAATTCACTATATTTAGTGTCCATTGATATGTTTTGTTTATCAATGTACAAATATTTGTCACGTTCTTTCAATTTATACCCTAAAGGCGGCATTCTACGTTCAACTGCACACATCTAAAACATCTTTTCAACTGACACTTCAAGTTGTATCATTTTCCTCTTAACTTTTCTTTCGGGGTTTTCTCTTTTGATCAGATGGTGTCAGAAGTGCTCAAGCCAACTCATTTAGACTACTTCAGGGGTCTCTGATATAGTTTCACAACAGCTGCACTGCAACAGCCGTTACATGCACCTACAATTTGATGAGTTATCTAAAAAATAATCAAGCATGGGCATTGGTCTAGGCTATTCTCCTGAGATTGTTGTCAGTCTATAATCTGCTAGCATCATGTGGTGCGGAGGGCAGAGCCCTGCTGTGTCTAGTCGCCATCTCGGTCTCGAAGCCCTTGTTTTCAGCGCCATTGGTGGAGGCCGAGGGCTTCTCAACGGGACCGTCCATCAGAAACATTGTGAGGAAGAACAGGATGCTGCCTGGAGTTGACAAATAAAGATATGTTAAAAAACGCAATGTAATAAGATTGGGTTTCCATCGCTATTCAGCGTGGAAACGCTGCCAGTGTACTTTAGGGACTTTCAGTTTCGCGCGCGTGAAGTGATGTTTTGTTCGTTTTCTGTTTGTTTGTATATTTTATTTTAATGTGACATAAATGTAAATGATGTTCGACATGTTAATATTATGAATAAATGATTTGAATATTAATAAGCAAAAAAAAAATGGAGAAAGATAAATATATATTCAGGGACATCACACACAGCCCACAGGTTTTCAAAGCTAGAGTGAATAGACGAGACGATAGATTAATATTTGCTCATTAGATACAAAAAGTTTATTGGAACACTCTATCTATTGCATGACAATTATATGACGATAGCCCCTATACAGCTAAAATAATTATAATTTTATTTTAATGTAATTTTAATTAGTACCTAATACGATTTTTTTTAAATTAAACTTATATTTATATCAATGTTTGACGAGACATGATTGATGCCATCTTGTTATTATTGTATTAAGTTTGTTGTAGTTCTCTATGTTAATAAATGATATCTATCTATCGATTATAAAATTGGTAAATGTGGACTTGTCCGAACGACCTCAAAGAGCTCTAAATGTGCAATAATTTTAACTTACTGATCCCGTAGAATCCAGCGTAGAAGATCATGATGGCCTCCCTGTACCCGATCGCCTTGGCCACCGGGTCGACCAGGATGGGCAGGTTGCCGCCGATGTTGTTCATCACGAACAGGAACACGCCCACGGTGGTGGAGCGCACAGCCATGGGCACGATCTCGACCAGGATCGCAAATACAATGCCGAACCACATTTCAGCTGGAACAGATTGGGAGATTATGAATTGCATAGTTATACCTATCTAGTTTGAGCAGATACAGGAGTATCTTAGGATTGAAAAAGTAATAGTAAAGCCAGTATTATATTGGAAGATGACTCTGGCCTCGTAACACAGTCTAACGGCAAGGTCAGAGGATTCACACGTTATTGTATAATATTTACGTTAAATAAACGAATTTTGTATTTGTATTTTGTATTAATACTTAGTAAGTAAAAAAATCTTTATTTATTACCTACTCAAAAAAACTTTCAAATTAAGTTGAGTGCAAGGTGATTCTTTTTTATCATAGATTAAGCTAAGCTGCAATAACATAAACTACTTTAGACACTACATTTCGCAGAGGTCAATGAAAAGGGTAGGTACTTAGCTTTACTTAAATTGAGGTTTTAGTAGTTATTTATAAATAATTTAATTTGAAACAAAACTATCAACTTTTTATTTAAAAATATTATTTATAATATGATTGTCTTACCGAAGAAGTAAGAGATAGCAAGAGTGATCATAGCCCAGAGCGGCCCGAACACCACGGACCCGAAGGCAGGCAGCGTGGCGATCAGCTGCGAGAGAGCCAGCACCAGCACACGGGACCTGATGCCCATCTTGGCCACGAACCTGGACGAACAGAAAATTAACTGATTGAAGGACTTTTCTTAACTAAATGGGTCACTTGAAGATATCATAAAGAATTCTTACTATTAAACATTTGTTAATAGACTAAAAAACTTTCAGACGACATGATAACCTCCTTTTTTTGAAGTCGGTTAATAATACCACAAAATGGAGTCACGTCTGTCTATAGGTTATCCTTATTCATGATTCCCGACAACATTCCCGCGTGTTTAGAAGAAACCTGTTCATGTAATGTTTGGACTTACTACTAGTATATTCCTCCTCCTTGCGTTGTATTCCTAATTACTAAGTTTAGTACATTGACATGTGTAACAGTTTCCGATAGTACAAGTATATACCACTAGCTGTGCCTGCGGCTTCGTCCGCGTAGAATAGTTATTTTGGGCATTAATTCTTTGAATTTTGAAGCGTTTTCGCAGCGCACGCAACGGAAGCCCTCATAAATGAATAATTTCCCCCCGTTTTTTTCACAATATCCATTGTTTCTTCGCTCCTATTAGTTGCAGCGTGATGTTATATAGTCTAAAGCCTTCCTCGATAAATGGTCTATTGAACACAAAAAGAATGTTTCAATTCGCACCAGTAGATCCTGAGATTAGAGCGTTCAAACAAACAAACATACAAACAAACTCTTCAGCTTTATAATATTAGTATAGGTTACAATAATACGCACTTGTCCGAGATGACTCCTCCAGCCACGACGCCCACGGAGCCGATGCCGACGGTGACGGCAAACAGCCACCAGCCCAGGTCCACGTCGGGGAAGTAGTCGCGGTAGTACAGGTCGGCGTTGTACGCGAAGCACATACCACCTGGAAACAAGATACGTTACATTTATTATTTACACTGCAGCACTGTATTGAATCTGTACAGAATCGGAACAAAATGCTCAAATAAAGACCCTTAAGAGTTGTAGTTGCCTGGAAGAGATTGCTTTTAGCAATAAGGCCGCCACTTGTGGCACTAGTATAAGTTTTTTTTTCTTCTTTCTTTTTTTAATTATTATCGTGTGTTGCAATAAAGAATTTTCTATTCTAGTTCTAAGTCACACTTTGTTAGTTTATAGTCTTTATTACGGAGGCTTTCGTGAATCGGTTACCATATTAAATTGGTCTTCACATTACTCATTTTCGTTTGTAAATCTGTTGCTAGTATAATGAAATGTTTGGGCTGTTTCATTTGAGAACCAGTTGTCTATATTCCAGCACAGGCATGCCATGTTACCTTTCACCACAAAGTCCCTGATATGGGAGTCGATTGCAACAATTGCAACCTACTGGTCAAATAGGCCGTATCCATTGTAAACCAAGTAGGTATCTACAAATGCATTTGTCATTGCCCTAACTACAGGTTCCTTATAGGTACTAGTATATTAGACAGGTAGGCTAGTGGTCACAACCGTGTCACGACTCATGCACAGCGCGAGGTCGCTTGATTAAGAATCACCAACAAATTAAACGGAAGCTAAACCTTATATTGTTGTCAAAGCATTCTTCCGCGTTAAGGCACGGTCGCAAGAGAGAAATCTTAAGATAAAAGATATAATGTAAAATAATACTTGATAAACCACGAAGTGTCATACATTAATTTGATTTAATTTTATATTATACTCTGAATTCCATGTTCAGAAATAAATATTTCAGACAGACTTTAATTCATATTAAGTATTATAGTATGCATAAGTTCATATAGTGATTACACACATAGACTTTATTTAGAAGTTTTTTAAGATAGTCCTTTTTATATCTTACTTGCGAACACACCTTATCTTCAGGTCTGGTGATTTTAACCAAAGTGATAATAATGCATCATTATATGACGTTTTTTTGTTACTCCGACTACAATGGGTGTCATTTAATTAACTATAAGTAGTGCTACTATCATTTATTCTGTGTTTTAAACTTCATAGATTGCCATTGAGATGTCAGAGTGGTTAAGAAACCACGACACTTTAATAGGAAACTGGGTAATGGGCGGTTTTGAACATCTGAGGTGACAAAGCTGGATTTGAATACGTATTGTTGTTTAGAGAATTCAACAAACAACACAATATTATAAAAATTTGATTTTCCTTCAATATTTCACCTATTGTAAGACGATATTTTTGGTTATCCACAAATAATAATTAAAATTAAAAATAATTAAAAGTACATACAAGTAGTTATAATAAATATTCTGTAATTTTAGGACAATGGATGGAAATATGTAAATTTGGTTGTACCTATGTACAAAAACAACTGTAACATTTTATCACAGTTTTATAAATGTTTTGTTGAGTTGATTTTGAATTAATTCTAAACTGTAATTTGCATAGAATGATAAATACTCAACCATGTCGGTATTATTTAGATATCTCAGATATAGCATAGCGAAGATATTATACATAACCTACCTACTAAAATCAAAAGATTTTTTTTGTTCCATGTAATGAATTCATTGGGAGTCGACATGCTTTTTGTATGGAACAGCTATTTTAATTTTAATATTAGCTACGTTTTAGGTAGGTTTAGATACATATGTTATTGGTACGTACAAAGACATTTCAAAACACTAAAAAAGGTACACAATTACCATGTTTGCTGTTTTTTTTCAATTATCAAAGCAGTGCCAATCCATCAATCAATCAGCAGAGTCAATCGGCAGAAAAAGAGAAAAACTGAACAAGTGCAACACGTACCCATTTTTCAAACTCCTAACCCTGTATGCCTGTATGATAAATAGGTAAATACGTAAACATTATTTATGTACGTAGAGCTTTTGTCGTCAAGCAGGGCGTAGCCGCGTTGAGTCACGCTCGTAAACGCTACAATACCTAACTAATTATATCCTTGTCAGATATAATCCAATATCCTAGTCATGGTACTACTAGAGTATTCTATGGTCTTTAGTTGTGACTACTGAGTAAAGTAGAACTATGCCGTTGTGCTGGGTTTGTCGTCTATTAACATTGGTTTTAAGTAAACAATACTCGTGTAAACGTCTCTTACTTTATACAATTGATTGTC
Organism: Macaria notata; assembly: GCA_927399415.1. Taxonomy (NCBI): domain Eukaryota; kingdom Metazoa; phylum Arthropoda; class Insecta; order Lepidoptera; family Geometridae; genus Macaria; species Macaria notata. Next base: position 10,976,841 of record OV656745.1, on the reverse strand, counting down.
ATATCTCTTACACTCTCGTTTTCTGAACAATCATTGCGAGAAAAAAACAAAAGAGTGAGTAGCTGATCACTATATAGTTGATATATTTATTTTACAGATATGTAAATAAACAGGTAGGTACTCCACCATATTCGATAATACTCGCTTACCATCAAGCTAATTGCAATATGTTTAAGAGCAAACCCATCTTTTTTTTAAAGTAAGGTGGTTGGTATCTCACCGCAATGTCTGATGGAAGCAGCCAGGCACAGCATGAGCACCCTCGGCTGCGCGATCACGTTCCAGATGGTGATCTGAGACGTCTTCTTGCCAGACTCCAGCGCAGCGTCGCCCGCTTTGGTGTTGCCAGCATCTACAAAAGAAAGTATAATGAATACAAACTGATCCTTTACTTAGATTTTAAACTACTGAAAGCATTTCCCTAAAATGCTATAACGAGTGTTCACTTTTCACATTTAAAAAGGGAGGGATGAATCAATATGGGTTTTGGTATTGTGTATTTGGTATCTTACTGCGAGAGCCATACGCGTGTTTTTGTCCCCGACTCGATATACCAAGTCAAGCTGCATTCATGCACTAGTTTTAAAAAAACACGAAGAGTTACCTTCCTCTCCTACAGTGGTCCTCTCAGGCTCGCGGAGTGTGAAGATGGTGAGCAGGGCGACGACGATGCCGACCACACCGGTACCGTAGTAGCACACTCTCCAGCTCTGAAATATTATTCATCAATGCATTGTATGTTTCCTTATTTCTATTATTATTTTTAGGTACTGTTATAGCCAAGATAGGTAGGTCATTGCTAATCGTAAGTTGTGTAGTGTGGGCAATGGGTCCAATGCTGACAACTAACTTGGGGCATATTGTGAAACTAGCTGTTGTATAATGTTAAACATGTTATTTTTAAACAGGTCAGAAAAATGTTCTTTAGTTCTAGTTTCCCTCTACATTAATTAATAAATTATAAAATGGGTCGTTTGGCTACGAGATGGGTAAACAATATTGTTCAACTTCGGTTGGGGGTATTGACACAGATGATACACACAAAGGGATGCCTATACCTAGCTATATGAAGAGCTGTGGATGATGATGATAGGGTAAAGTACTTGACTCACCAGTCCCCAAGCATCCAGATCAGGAATGTACCGTCCCACGGGGAAGGCAATCCCGTACCCTCCATAGATGCCCCAGTTGAAGATCGATAGCACCAGAGCTCTCTGCTGCTCCGGGAACAGGTCCGTGAGAATACCAGTAGCTAGCGGGTTGCAGCCTGACTCTCCAGCGGCCATCACCATCCGGAGTAGGACTAGGTGCCAGTACTCAGTCACTGTGCCCATGAGAAGGATGGCTGCCACGAAGATGACCGTGCACACTGCCAGCACGCGGGAACGGTTAAATCTGGAAGTTAGGTTAGTGTTAGGGTCTGGGGTTGTGTTATACTGAAATATAATTTTATAAAAAGAGTCATAATGTTATTGTCATTTTTTTACAATTATTAGGATTATTACTTTATTGCATTAATTATTTCGCTGTCAATGATAGAGATAACAAAGTGTTTTTGCTATTTCTCTTATTATCGTTTTCTACCTTTAATAAAACACACTATTAGTGATTAGTGCATTTGAGTGAAAACTGATGTAAGTTTTCGTGGTACAACATACTATAAAAATTACTCACTTATCAGCCACAACACCGAGCAGTACTCCTACGACGGTAAAGACAGCCATAAAAGCAGGTCCGGCCAGCACCTGGTAGTCGATACCCAGTCCATTGTAGCCCCACTCGCAGTAACGTGACCCGTTAAGGGTTAGGGACTCGCATCTGTGGATAGACAAATAGATTGGTCACTTATAGTAATTTGCTTCTATGGTAGTAGTGTGCTCCGCAGACAAGGGCATCGCCCTTAAATTTGTGATGATGATGATGGTAGTATCTTGTTTAGCCTCCTACTAGTACAGATGCTCTACTTTCAATTCAACCTAAGAGTATCTTGGAAATTTTAAAACCTAATTTGTAAATTACTTGCCCTGTACGGTGCGATGCCGTAAGGTAAATAAAAACATGATTTATAATGATTTATGAACCTAATCTGGTCAAAGCCTTACTCTGATGTGTAAAAAGGTACAGGAGTAGGCATCGAAGTCTGAAATTAATTGCAAGGGTAATGAATAGTACGCTTAGAAGGCAATACCGGATAGGCACGTGTTTGTAGACGATTTGCCAGCGGATATCCAGACTTCAATATGAAGAAAGCGCTATTATGATGATGTGATGATTCGTACATATTTCAAGGTGGACTGAAATCCGTCTAGTCTTCCTCCTCACCACAAAAAGCTGCACCCATTCCTTGCGACAGTTGTCACTGCATTGCGTCGCACTAGGTATACGAACTTTTTGCTATATCCCCAGAATCATGCGGCAAACTGGTTTAACTTATTATTTTGCAAAAAGTTTTTAGCAAGGGTATGCGGAAGTCAAGTCCAAGGTCTAGGACAGTGTCAAGGCTATAAGGCTTTCAAGGTGAACGAGGTCGTAGGCAGTATGCCAATCAGGGGGTAATTACTGGAGGTGCTTACTGGGTTTGTTCGGAAGAGATATTTATAAGCTTCAGAAGATTTAGATCTATTGAGAAAGAAATTGTTGTTGAAGTTATCGTGTGATTTTGACAGACATTTGCACTTTATTAGAGTTAGTAATTAATGGATCACTCTTTAAATGATCACTTTTTAAATTACATTTGAAATTATCATTGTAATTAATTGTTTGTTTTATTCTTGAATAATTCTAACAAACATTATGCTGCATACGTACTAACTATAAACTATACCATCCAAGAAAAATGTAAATTAATACTCTATTACCCTGAATGATAAGTGTTCTCTTCTACTAAATTGTTACGCAACATAAATTCACAAAAAATATAATTGCTTCCATATACATATTAATCATAAAATTAATAAAATTATTAATACGTCTATACGGTTTAAACTATGTGCATATGTATGTGTGTCATCTCAATCAATCATTGCGCAAGAACACGACTGAGGAATGATGTTATTTTATTTATTACCAGCAATACTCATGTAGTAAATGTCTGCATGATCGCTTATTTCCTTGTTGAGAAATACATACACTATTTATTCGTGATCCCTGCCAAGATCTTTTATATGAAGATTTGTACACCTGTTCGTAATCATTAGTAAAAGTATCCTCCCTTACTCTCATTATAGGTTCTTTCTTATTTTATTTGCCAAAATACCACTAATGACATCCATTTTCACATTGCAGTTCTTGACCAGTTCTTTGGATTTACACCAAAAATTGCTTTTTCATTGGCTATCGTCCTAAATCAATGAAGGTCCATTGTCTTGTTGCTTTGGCTTTGGTACTTAATGAAGATCTGATAATTAATTACTCTGATTTAGTCCAATCATTTTATTGAACTGCGTTGTTAGTTTTTGCCGTCAATTTTGTCAGCGGCTCGATATTTTCACCATTTTACAGGGAATCAAATTCAGATCTATAGTTGCCGAACGATAGTCACTTGTACCACCTTGTACCTAAGTTCAAGTATAACTATCTTTATAGGCTGCTAACTTTAGCTCCCAACTTCATCATCATCATCCCGTTATTGCCCACTGCTGGGCATTGGCCTCTCTTCTAGTATTGTAAAACCAACTTCACCTCAGTCTAATAACACTTACACTTCAGTAGAGTTGACATCCTCGCAGATGACAGGCAGCTGACTGAGCGTCAAGTGCGTGGCGTTCAGCATGCAAGCCTTGTCGCCGTAGTGAAGTACCTCTGCTGTCACTTTCGAGGTGGTGCCTGGAAGAAGAGGTAGCAGGTTAAATGTATTGTTAATAGTGTGCCCTGTATTTGAATAAAGAGACATACAGGTGAATGTATAGTACGTTAGATTTTACAAAAAGAATACTGTTAGCCATAATCTATATGCCTGCAGCTGTGGTGATAGCGCAATTGCTAAAACTGTGCTAAATGTGTAGAGTAATATGAAAACCTTCTCCAGAGGCCCTTTCCTTAGACGAAAAATGAAGAAATAAGGAAATCAGAAACACTGAACATTGAAGTGCTGCTTCTCTATTTTGTTCAAATGTGGAAACTGTGGATTCACGTCATTTATGTACCAATACATCCAGTATTCTTTTTAGCCGAAGGCATACCTAAATCATTATATTTAAAGTGAGGGATCAGAAAAAGATGCCTTAGCTTTGATAATGACGAGGTTAATGCACCTGCGATTAATTTGTATCAATGGTTAATTACAGTGTGAATTTATCTAAATATATTAAATTCAGAGGAGACTGGCTGACATAGTGATCTACCAACGCAAAGCCCAAATCACTGACCGGATCGGGCCGAAATTTGGCATGCAGATTGCAGGTAGTATCCGCTAAGAAAGGATTTTTAGAAATACTACTTTTAGGCTGGAGTTCACCAAATGTGCCTAAACCGACGATTACTAAATCGGCCAGTTAAAATATAACTACCGTTTAAATTAAGGTTTAAATATTTACTGTTCACCACTCAAAATGAATCCACAGTTAGAAAACTGCGAGATTAATTAACCGCACGAAGTTCACTTCAGAGCAAGCAGGTAAAAGTTTTTGAACGTTATTTTGCGAGTCAATAACGAAGACAGTCGTCACGGCATACTTGTATGTTTTATGACTGCTTTTGAACTTGAAAGCGTAAACCAATAGACTGCCAAATTAGAAAAAGCGTTATACGTAACCGGGGAGCTTTAAAAGCATGATTTTTCGATATGGCCTGGTAATTTGTTCCATTTTTATGTCAATGACAAATGTCAATATTTTTCATGTGTTGATTTGTCTTTATCGTGGTGGTTATTTTCGTTTGTATTTTGTGCTAATTTTTATTTTTTGAGTTGAAGAAAAAATTAAATAGTCAGTATTCTTCAAGAAAGTGCTGCAAAAGACGGAGCTATTAGGATTGCCGTTCTAGAAGAGCAATTCCATCAAGAGAAATTAAAAACACAAAAACTTATGACTGAATAACATCGGTCAGTTCAGTCTTAAGTTTTTATTTAAGTATTATTTTTTAATTTTTTGTCAGTAGTGCACTTATGTATCGTATTTTTTTTCTAGATTAAATATTGTTGATACATTAAATGAATTTTAATTCTATTTTGTAAATACTACACAAAATATTATTTACCAATATTCTTTCAAATATTGGTAAATAATATTTTGTGTAGTATAGCATATATTTTTTCTGAATTAAATTAAAAGTATTAGAGTAATGGTCAAATCTTTTTCATTTCAATCAATATTGACATAAGCAAGAAAATGTAGAAATAATTAATAAGTACTTTGCAAATAACTCAAGAATAAAATAAACAATTTTGACTCGAGATTGCCAAAATATGTCAAATGTAACGTAACCACAGACTACTATAGAGCGTAACTGAGAGTTAAACGAATTGGAGCTCAGTTAAGATAATCTCGCAGTTAAGGCACTTAAACGCCGGTTACGTTGTGGTGAACACTAAAAAATGTTTAAACTACAGTTAAACTGTTAAACTGGCGGTTAAAAGTTTGGTGAACTCCACCCTTATAGGGGTGAATAGGGAATGCAAGTCTTACTTCTTAATGAGAGCGAAGCCACGAGCACCCACCAGTCAGTCTATATGAAGGAGCCACTTAAAGTTGATTTCTGGACTGATTTAAGGACGTATTTTTGTTTTCAGCAATATATTTTGTAATTCAAAATGTTTGAACTCTCACTCGTAAATAAATCGACTAATTATTTCAATAAAGTTTCTGTATACGTTTTTTTCTTTACAAACGAGTAAAACTAACAAAATGTACCATCAGCCTTAATAAAATGATTATGTAATGTATCTCACGTTACACCTTTTTGTAACAATTTTAATCACTTCTCAATAATTCGAGAACCTTGACTTTGAACGACCTCGACTTCGAGCTAACTTCAAAGCATTTACTACAAACATTTACTCGTATTTTATAATCGGGACGGATTCGTACTGCTTTTTGTAGCGATTCATTTCGAGAATCTGATAATGACAAAATTATATGCTTCATTGGTTTTACGTCTAAACACTTAGTAATAATAGTGTAATACAGCGGTAGGCACTTGCTGGCACTAGGAAATTTAATTTTAATTAAGAAAAAAGACACGTAAAAAGTAATAAAAAGTATAATGTTCCAGTTTTACCAAACAATGTAGTTTAAGAAAAAAGTAATGTAAACAGTATTATGTACTACAAAAACAAGATAGACATTAATTTCTTAGAAAAATATAATGTCCTAGTTTCCTACAATTTCACACGAAAACTGAAAAGTGAGTTTTGAAACGATTTTATTTCATTCTACGCTACGGATTCAGAGAGCGATATAAAATAGACTACCTTTTTATCCAAAACAATGCTAGCAAAGCCGCGGCCATTTACTTACGTATTTATTATACAAATACAAGGATCTACTCACCAATAAGGTAATGTCCAAGCTCCCCGAGGATGTATCCGACGGAGACCAGCCCCAGCACGTACCACTTGTAGAAGCCCTGCAGCTTGCCCAGGAAACCGCCGTGGAACATCTTGGATGCTCTGCGAAGAAGGACAATATTGTTATTATTAATATACGTTATTTTGTTTTTGATTAAAAAGAAATATGGGTTTATTTACATATAAAAAAACATACACGAATCTAACTAAGAGTACAATTAACCTGAACTTAAAATATAAGTTAATTAGAATAGGAGAAACTATTCCTATTCTTTGGATGCTTGTGCGGGTGTTGTTTTAAGAAGGCGATATAAGCGAAGGGTATTTCACAAATTCTCAAAGTTTTTAATTCTAAAACAAAACACCGTCTACTCGTGCGACCACTAGAATCGACAGCACAAGAGTCTCTAGTAATTGTTGCCTCACTGTAAATAAGTTTAGACAGACTCACACTTTGAAAAACTGAAATACTAAACAAAATAGGGCGATTTGGTAATACGAAGTTGATATAACTATGTGCGGCAAAAAGACTTACTGAAAATTGTATGCGACGCGACTATTTTTTATTTTGAATAAAAATGTACCTAAACAAAACATGCACATAAATAATTGAAACGAGAACAAGTTTTGCATAGTCTTATAGTTAGGTACACTACACTAGCTTAATTAATTAATAATTATCTAGAATATGCATTTTAGATAATAAAATACTTTTATTTGCTATACTACCATTTAGTAAATTACGAAATATACTAATATTATAAAGCTGAAGAGTTTGTTTGTTTGTTTGAACGCGCTAATCTCAGGAACTACTGGTGCGAATTGAAAAAATATTTTTGTGGGCATCTTTGAGGGCTTCCGTTGCGTTCGCTGCGAAAACGGTTCAAGATATCAAAAAAAATATGAAATAAAGAATTATTTCTCTTGAAATGATTTAACGAAATGTCTGCAACAGTATATGTCTATCTTTAAAGGTTAACTCAATAGACCCGTTTTTATGGTAATAACTATTCCACGCGGACGAAGTCGCAGGAACCAGCTAGTTAAGAATATACATACATTCGTATTCTATGCAATAAGGTCATTATTTAACAAGGAATAGGTTTGCACTTGATCGTCATCCGCCTGATGGTAAGCAATCATTACGGTGTAGGATGGAGCATGCTTACCCAGTAAGAACCGATTCACTCTCACGTTGAAGATCGCAAGGTTATATTCGGATAATCTTAACCCGAAGTTGAGGAACTCCATGCCTGACTCCCTGTTCCCCACGCACTATAATCCAGCGATCTTCAAAGCGAGAGCGAATCGGTTCGTATCGGGTAGCCTTTGCTTACTATCATGCAAACTATGGAGCACTGCAATCCCGTTCTAGTTAAAAAAAAATCCGTCAAATTTTGATCAACTGTTTGTTTTGAAATGACATTGTTTTTCGTATCAATGCGTACTTACTGAGGTCTAAGTCGACTATTCTTTGTGTTTGTCCAGTAGGCAATGACGGCTTCTCGTGGTGTTTAACACTTCTAGGCCGTTTAGGGTTTTTTATTCTATGATTTGTATGATTATTGGCATCTGTAGTGGTCTTCTGCTGTTTCGTTCTACAGGGGTATAGGTAAAGGACATTTATTTGCGACTATCAAGCTTTATAGAAAATCATTTTCAATAACGTGTGTTTTCTACATCTTATTTCTTTCTTTTTTCTAGATCTATCTTCTATCTATACATATAATAAAGCTGAAAAGGGTGAAAAAACTGAACATATTAGAAAAAAAAATTATGAGTATGCTTTAAACCCATAACAGATCCCGTTACAGCAGTTTTTAGATTTTTGTCTGTTTCTCTGTTTTTATGTATATCTGTTGGTCTGTTTTTTAAATGCTCACCACACAAAAAACGGTTGACCATATCATTATGATTTTAGGTGTATAGCTAGCATGAGGCCTTAGAAGAGTCAAAGGCTACTTTATTTTACAAAATAATGCGAGCGAAGCCGCGGGAGTCCACTAGAATTTAATAATCTTAAGGATTGTTGTATGTTTTTTTCGATGTGTAGTTTTTTGTCACTGACATCAGATCGGGTATCATTTTGGCTCACCTTATTTTTCAAATAAAATAGCCCGTTTCTCTCTAACCCTGTATGCTACGCTCGAGAGCCTTGTTCCGGGCGTGATTTTATTGGATTAATGATAAATATTTTTTGCGCACATTTTTTAGACGCATAAAGAAATGTAATATTAAATGGTTAGTATTTTGAATAGAATACCGGTATATGAATGAATCACTCGTGCGAAGACATTATTACACACCTTCAGCAGCTAGATTTTTAGGGCTTTTATTATTTACTTCAAAATAGAAAAAAAAAAACACTTGAGGTGTTCAGCGGTGTCACCCACATTAATCCAGGAGAACAATAGCCTTTATGTACATATGTCCAGTGACTCCTACATACATCATTTCATCTTAATTTGTTTAACCGTTTGAGCGAAATGAAAGAACCAACAGTTATTTTTCATCATTATCATTATTAAACACCATTTTCATACAAACATGGCGTTTCATTAGTAAGAGTATAATAATATAAAGCAATGCATGACAGTTATTGCAATGCACATAGGTATGGTTTCAAACAATTAAAATAGGTTTTGAAGTTTTTACATAAAAAGTATATAATGCAATACCTACCTTATTTACATTAAATATTATTTAAGAGTCCATTGTGTTAAAATTTTAATGAATCTAAAGTATTTAATAAAACATGCAAAAAACTCCGGAAGCCGCCAAAATAAAAATAAAATAATTATAACAATAGAAATAGGTATATTATGTTGTTAGTTTTATTTGTAAAAAATTGTGAAAAAATAATTCATACAAAAATACTCGTTGTTTCTTGACCAGATGTTTGGTGACCTTTCTTATATGAATTTAAAAAAAAACGACACATTAGTATTAAAACAACCCTCTACATTCTTGAATTCAAAATAAATAATCTTGTTCAATTAAGCACATATGTTTATCATATTATATATTACTATAAATATATATTTAAAAGAATGATATGTATCGTAATAATCATTGGCGCCGTCTCATCTGTCTATGACACGGTGTCGGGCTGGAGCGGCGGCTATTATTGCCGAGCATCACAAGAGACGCAAATATGCTAACCTCGCCCGAGGTTACATCTTTGAGTCTTTTGGAGTCGAGACTTTGGGGCCGTGGGGTCCGGGAGCCCATACTATTTTCCAAAACCTCTCGGAGCGCTTGGTTGACGCGACGCGTGACCAAAATGCTGGCCTTTTTCTGGCTCAACGTATCAGCATTGCCATCCAGCGTGGTAATGCGGCCAGCATGCTGGGTACGCTGCCCTCTGGTAGTGGGCTGGAGCACTTAGATTATCTTTAGGCTTTTCTAAAGATTTTCTAAGTGCCCCTTTTTGTAGTAGTTAGAAGTAGTATGTTTAGTTTTCCTTCACTTGTTTTTATATTTTATTATTGTAAATACAAGTAGCAATCGTAATAATTAAGTATTTTAGATTTCATTGCAACAGATTTCTCTTCTTCAAATTCCACACTAAACTAAAAATATAACACTAAACTTCGCTCGCAATTTATCAATATGAACATTCCTTTGTACTACAAAAACATCTCCATCAAAACAAAAACAATGCTAAATATATATCCCACATTTTCCTCCCACTTTTTGCCATGCCAAGTCATTAGCTTTTTGTCAGCCTGTACAGTGAAAGTCATCGTTTATCGAGCGACCTTGGAGAGGACGATTAAAATTAGCCATTTGTTCCGGCTAGCAGCGATAGGGTTAATGTTTTAACTGATAGATATGAATTTGAGTTCTTTAAAGCCTAAAGCTTTTATGAAACAAAAGACAAAAAGATAACACAACTAAGGTGTCGTTATTTTGAATATGTTGTTGTGCTTAAGAGGCTTATAGTGATTTCAAAAGTTTTTTAATCATGTTTGGTATCGTTTATCGCTTAAATGGAGGTGTAAGTGGTATACCATAAAGCAAGATAGTTTATAGTTAGCCTTATAAAATGAGCCCCTACCTTTATCCATATTCCATCGCGATGTATTTTAAAATATTTTATCGCTAAACTTTACATTGTATTAAATGGAAGTCTAATAGACTCTTATAAAACACATAATAAACTAAAATAAAACCTATTTATTAAAATCGTGACTTTATCCTGCTGCCCAGAAGTCGTTGCATATTTTTTGCATGCCGAGACATTGCCAGTATATGCCTAGTATTTACTCGATATTACCACAGATATAACCATATATTACAGGTTTTTGAACACTTCCTGCTGCACTTTAATCATAATCTTAATACTAGGTTAATTGGAAAGGATTATTGTTTACACTATTCTACAGTTATAATATAAAATGTCCTTATAATATATAGGTATTTATTGAAACTCGTCTCCTGAAAACCAAGTGCATCTGTAATTAATTGGTTTTATAATTTTCATGAAAACACTATTATATGTAAATTACGAGATTATAAAATTTCTATAGTTGATTGTAACGAGGTTGAGTTCTTCATTTTGATGTTGTACCGGCAATTATATTGTTTATCTTGGTCAATTATATTTATGATTAGTTTGTATGTATAAAGAGAAACTCAAGGCTGTTGTGTGTAAGGTAAAATGAATTATTCATTTTATTATTAAACAAACAATATAAATGCATGTCATGAGTAATTCTGTCTAGCAAGAATCGAATAATTCCACTGAGCTTGTCGTCCTGGGGTTTTCCCTTCGATGTGGTTTGTCTCAATTAAGCAGTAAGTCAGTGATTACTCATTTTGGAACTGGCCATTCAGAACGCTTTAAATTCGCTCAACTAATTCGATAATCGGTAGGTAAATCCAGTATTTATAAAAAAGAATATAAAGTTTTAAAAACCACCATAGTCAATTTTCACTTCTTTGTCTTAGCTCCCTATTTGTGTTATTAGCTTATACAAAAGTACAAGGTACATCATATACTTGTAATTACCTTGAGATGAGACAGGTGATCTCTTTATGACCCATTTCTGAAGATGAGTTTCGTAGCACGTAGCAGAATTCGTAGACGTTGTAAGTAGTCTACGAATTTCGTAGCAAGAAGCAGAAGAAGAAGTTTAAAAACATTGGATACTCTTTAGTGAAGTTATTTAGTAGGCTCAGAATACAGAAAGAGTATTCTGAGTTAGTAGGTAATCAATATTTATATGAAATCATCTAGATCGATTAAAATGTATGATATCATGACAATCGAAACACGCTTGTAATTTAAATGTGTTGTTTGATATGTGAGTTATTTGTCAATACTTTATAACTTCGTTTTGTTGATCCAATAAGTTTGCGTTTATAATCTAAGCAACAATATTCTCAAGCCACAGTATATTACCTACAGAATGCTGACATTACAGCCTGACTGACTATATAGGCCAGTTGGTGGAGTGTCAATCAAACGAGTAGGTATAGTTGTGCACTATTGTTGTGTATGTATTATGTTGCCTTGAATAACACTGCTAATTCAATTACCTACACCTAGATTGGTATTTTATTTCTTGTATTTTTTATAATTTGGAGAAGTAAATGAATTTTATACACGTTTACTGTGCATATAAATACGTAGGCATAGTGTACCAATATTTAGGAAGTCGGGTTTTCCGAAAGACTTGATATATTTTATTGTTATATTTTTTTTGTTTGGTAGCTAGTTTGTTTAATTTATATTAGAACTGTCGAACGTTGTTTATGTTTTTGTAAAGTCATATTCGAGTGATATATCATAGACACATGTAGTATTCTGTATCAGATAATGTTAAAAAATCAAGTTCACTGTATTAATAGTTCCCGTAAGGCATGATTTAATTTAGTTGTAATAACCGGCTAGCACTTACGTTAAATCATGTTCATCTTTCCTTAATATATTCAAATCGTAACCGGCGAAACCTTACCATAAACATCTATGTACATAATAACTTTGCAACCATACAAGTATAATTTAATAACGATTTTCTAATCATAATATGGCGCGATCATAATTTTTTCTACCTATATTACCTATAATTAGGTTTTCAGCGATCAAGATGGTCTCGTAGGTCATTGTTGTTAGGTTACCTTGACACCATTGTGGTGCCTAGATTTATATAATACCTATATCGGTGTACTATGAAAATTGGTTTGTATGCCTGTCAGACAGTTACTTCCAGACACACTCAAAAATACATACGTTTGTTCCGAGGAAATTAATAGCAATAACATGATTTTTCCATTTTTTTGTCAACTTTAAAGGGCGACAGTTTATGAGTGAGTAATGTGTATACTTCAATGGCGGGACCAATTTGCATAAATTTGATATGAAGACACACAAGACTTTTGATAGGCTTTTTATCCCAGAATAACGCAGATCATAGTGCTGTTAGTAATAATTAATTTAAAGAGTAGACTTTGATGGTACCCCTTGAACTATAATTTGTCGGTCTTCAAGTCGAGAGTAAACCGGTTTCTTCTAGGCAAGCGCGCTAGATCGTAGATTATAACGTTGCTTAACATCAGGCAAGTTGTAGTCAAGCATGAGCCTATCTAATGTAAAAAAAAAAATGGTGTCCATAAATATCTAATCATTATGTAGCTAAGCTATTCCTAATATTATCGTATCATGAACAATAATAAGATTCAATAATTATAATTATTCATTAATATTGAATATTGTATATTTTTAGACTGCGCGCGCCAAACCACGAGGCTAACGTTAGTTATATATATTATACAATGGTGGTAATAGGGCGTTTACTGCTCGCGTGAGAAATTGCTGCTTTGTGGGGAAAAGTGGCGTTCTACAGACATTTTAATGAGGTGAAATACTGGAAGATATTCTTTATTATAACTGTTTACGTTCCTAGAAACATTGGCCGCTTTGAAATAATTACCACTAGTCCGATAATAAAATCTCAGTTTAAGTAGGCAGATATCTTTTGAGTTTCAGAACAAAAGAATTTGTAGCTTGTAAATTAAAAATAAATGCCTATTCATTGTTCTAGTGAAAACTTTCCACCGTGAGAATTGAATCAAGTACTGATAACTCAGATCAATTTGAGCGATCCTTGTGTATTATGTCATTGCTTTTATAAAGAAACGTCCCAGAATACAATATGGTCTCACCTTGGCAATGCCTTACACGAAAAATTGTATTTTACTGTAGATTATGATGTTTAAAAAATGTTTATCTAGTCCCTGTCAAGTGTAAAAATATGAATCACTCTTACAAATTACCACAGCCTCACGTACATATCTCTCATCGTAAATGGCCACCACGTAGCGTAAAAACACGCAAGCTGACATGTCATAGCTGCCATGACACTACAGTATATACAAGGTGTAACAGAAGGGTGTGACAATATTAAAGAGTATACATATATATCATGTAAGGAGTCATATACCAAAATATGAAAAATTAAATCGCATATATTTTTTACCATACAAAAATTAGACAATATTTTTTACTTGATTTCGTGGCAGCCCTAGCGAGTGACGAAACCGAAATGAGCACACATTCTTTCATCCCGTTCTAGCATTAGTTTTAACGCAACGTATTCTCTCTCTCTCGCGCTCTCAGAGAGACACCGCCGCGCCGTGTCATTTGTCAATAAAAGAAAAGTCAAAGAACGCTCAAAATGATAAGATGTAGGGTTGCAAGTCTTAAAGTTTTAATGAAAGTTCAACTTATGATTACTCGAAATCTATGACACTTAGAATTCTGAAACCCAGTGGGCTGTATTCTATATATACATAGGTATGTATAGTATAAGTATTGTCACACCCTTCTGTTACACCTTGTATATGTATACTGCCATGACATGGTCTATCGGTCAAAGTCATAAATAAAAAAAATTAAGACATATCACACAGTGCCATCTAGCCCCATACCACAGTCTAGAAAACCATATTTTATATTGTGCCCATAATAAGCTTACGTTTGTATCATGGATACTAGATAATGGATATAATCACAGATACTTTTCTTTTGTAAATACATACTTAATAATTATTATACATAGAAACTTAAAATAAAATAGCCTCTATTGTACTGCCACTAAAATTAATATGTTAATGTTATAATTTCACACTTCACTTTGAATTTCCATAGTTTTGTCAGCAGAAGTTGCCTTATTGGCAAAGGCCTCCTCTATTGTTTTCTAAACTTGTTCTCTTTCTCTCGGTCAGAGCCATGACCATCGTTTAATTACTACGAAATACGTAATATTCTAGTAAATTACAAGGCTGATTTGGCGAATGATATAATCTTTTAAGTTCTACTAGTTAAACAACCTTACCTTAAGTAATTAAGATGTAGCCTGGCGGTCATTACTGTCATGATTAAACTAAATTGTACAATTAATAGCTGTTCTTAAATAAATGTCATTCTCTGAAGATTGTACGTCTATTAAACACCAACAGATAATACATTTCAAAATTAAATAAACCGTAGCATTCAATCAGGCAATGATGCATTCGAGCAAAAAAGATACTGTAAAACCGTACCTGTAAAGTAAGTGATTTCGATGGAAAATGGCGATACATGCCATTTTCATTCGAATGAGTACTTTAGCATAGATAAATTGTTAGTTATGTCTGAATTGGTGGCAAGGTGGCATCTAATCTTACTCATGCAATGTTAGGTTCTTAGCGAGAGACCAAGGTTGATGTGGGCTGAACCAGACTAATTTAACGAAGATACTTTTAATTAAAACAAGTCATGCCAAGATATTACACGCCTTTGTTAATTGTCTGGTGGATTTATACGTGTTGTTGGTTTATAATTAGTTGCTTTAGTCGTTTTATTGTTCTTCGTAATATACAATTTTATTTTATCGTCATTAAAATAAACTGTGAATATTGATTCAGAGCTTCAATGTATTTTAACTATTCTTTGCAAGATTTACGTACGAGTCGATTTGAAGGATATAAACTATAACCATATAAAAGCAAAAGAGCGCGAAATTGATTTTGTTGATGTTTGTTTCTTCTTGACTCCGTAAAAGAAAATGAGAAACTGATTATCGTGACATTTTTTTATATCAGATACAACAAGTTACTTATAGCATAAAACATACGATTTAAACCATATATCTATCAATCAAATTTCTAGAAAACAGTATACGTATAATATATACATATTCTGTCCTAGCAGCAAAATTAAATTTCTAGTCAGATGTTCCGTTCCCTAATTTACATTGCAATAAAGGTAAGTTAATTAGAAGGAAGGAACAAAGGAGGTTTCCTGCCATTTATAACCTGGCTTAGGTTTGCCCGAGGATCGTCTTCTTGGAGGAATAAATTTAGATTTTAACTTTATTTTAACATTGCCAGTGTCTTTATTAAACAAAGAACAAAACACATTACAACTTATTCTTCATAGGTCTTTTAAGTAACAGTACAGTCAGTGTCAACATGGTCCTTGGATGGGTGACCGGAAAATGGCATTTACACTGAGTACTTTCGAAGATTATTGAAACGTTTTACTCTATAGGATCCGACTGTTTGACTCTATCTCTCTCTATTGAGTCGTATTTCCTCATGACTGAGGTTCGTGATTCCCCCGCAGAATTAATTCGTTAGGGGACTTCTCTTGGGCAGATACATCGTGGTGGGCGCCCACGTCCTTCCACGGAAGACACATGTCCTCGAAAATTGTGGTCCTCATATGTGTCGGTTTCCTTACGATGTTTTCCTCCACCGTTAGCGAGTGCAAAGCCACACATAACTTGAAAATACAAGTCATTGGTGTAGGGCCAGATTCGAACCAGGGTACGTCTGGATGAATAGCAGACACTGGAACCGCTGAGCCACACTCGCTTTGATTCTAACAAGGTCCATAATGCGGTTGAAAACTTTCAACAGCAAAATTCTTCAGTCTCTTCAGTATTTAATTCACTTATAAAATTTGTTTTGACTTGACATAACAACATTGCCATAGACTCAGTAGGCACTAAGTAGGTTTCTTAACATTTGCCCATCGCCTATACTGCCTAGGTAACTGATATTGATATCCGTGTATCAGAAAATCAGAACCAACCAGTGAGGCCATATTGTGCAACACACAGGTACTTCATAAAAACAAGAAATAAAATATTTCCGAGCACTGGGCCATTTATTTTATCGGACCACATGTATCGATGTGTTACCGAAGGACAACGAGTTATTTAAACACGGGCCAAAAAAACTATGCGACCTACACTACAATTACTGTAGCATTTTTGAATAAATTTTGTTAGGATTTTTAGGATTCCCTGGCGCGGCGTATTTTATTTAAATATTAGTGATTATTAAGACACCATGTATAAAGCTCTTATTTTGCATTTTAATTAGCAGTCAGTTATAATAAAAAAAAAGTTAGCTAGCAATAAAAAATTTTTTTTTTTTTGAGTTTGAGTTTGAGTTATAATATCTTTTTAATCGTATAATACAGTATAAGCATGTTAGAGGCCTTTGGGGTGGTTAGTTAAACTCCGGACACCAGAGTTGGCCACTCTCATTCGATAAGAAGAAGTATAATCATATAGTATAAGAAATTTTAGTCTTGGTTTTTATTTTTAGTTAGCTTTTAAGATCGTTTTTTTAATAAAAAAAATTACCACTATATCACACTTTGCATACTAATGAAATTAATTAATTATAGTCATAAAATAACTAATTTACTATTACACTAGTGAGCGCATCCATTTAGGTATCTAATCGCCTATTTTATCTCCACACTTATTTATTATGAAATCATCATGTTGAAGATATTGTTATTATAAGATAATGATCAACTTATTCATATTTATACCGTAGTGGGTTCGTGACATGGCTTAAGTTATGTGGGCATTGTATAAAGCTAGCGAGCCGGTAAAACTTTATGATTCATAACTTAAATCTTTATTAAATTATTGTGTGTAATTCGCAGAAGGATCTGGGAGTCTTCCACGATGTATCTGCTCAAGAAAACTCCTCAACTCCATCGGGATCACAATGCTCAGTAATTAGGAACGCAGTTTAGGAAAACGAGAACCTAAATTATTATGTTGTTTATTCGTTACCTAAGTCTGTACTACTACTGTCTTAGAACATTCACCGCTAAAATAGGGTAAATTATTCATGTGAGGACGCATCAGTAGGTAACCTTCCCATAGGAAATATGTTTGCCGTAGCCGAAATCGGCTTGGAAAGCATCATTATTACCTAAGTTAAAATGGCAAAAATCTACAATAAACAGCAGCACCGTCCTCAGCCGCATTTCAAAAAAGAAAAAGATAAATGTTGTTGATCCGCTTTTACGCCCCTAAGAACCTATTAGACATCACGCCTGTTATAATTGACATAGGTCTACACGAGCAAACTCGCGAATTACAGCTAGTATACAAACAAACACAAAACGTGCTAAAATATAAACAAAGTTCACGCGGAACGATGACCATTCCGCGGTATCATGCTAAGTCATAATAAACCTTCACACTTCGCAAGTCTTGGCTTCCAGTAAATCATAACAACGTGGCTTTGAAACTCAAGAGCATATAATCTAAATATATATGAAACTCAAAGGTGACTGACTGACTGACTGATATAGTGATCTATCAACGCACAGCCCAAACCGCTGGACGGATTGGATGCCGCTTTTAAAGGAGTGACATAGGGGATGAAGTTTTACTACTTAATGCGAGCGAAGCCGCGAGCACCCGCTAGTGATACGATATAACAAAGATGTGGGCTTTATTTATTGATGATATAGTATTGTAACATCCATATTTGGTGTATTTACAATTTTGAATTTGGCGGTCATTTTAGCTTTCTTATATTAGTATGGTAACACCGTCTTACTTCATTTATCTCATCACTAAAACTCAATGGAGTCTTTAGTCGATGACGACCCTCGAATTTACCGATTTTGCGAATATGAGGTCCCCTCACTAACATATCGACGTGGTCGCCGTGGAACCAGAGATTGGGTTTTTTTTACTCAATATGTAGTTTTAAGTAGTTAAGTTATCCACGAAAAGAGCAAGACTTCTCATGTCATGTCAATTAATGATCCTAGAGTTCACTACCCTTCTGTCGAGACTGTACATAACCACTTAGAAGAACAGTTTCCAATAGTTTCATTTTTAATATGTTTTTACAAAGCCCATAATGATATGACCGTCTGCAGCCAAGCACGGCACGAGGACTAATAGTCTTTCCACGATTTTATCCCCCTTTTACCATACACCAAGTAGATAACAACCCCCCCTGCTGAAGTCAGTTAAGATTGACATCAGCTTTCATTTTGAATTGTCGATTTTTTTCCAATTAGCTATAAGTCGTGTTACAAAAGCTGTTGGTACTATTTATACTATGCTACGATGATTGCAACGTTTGATAAACATCAACGTCGTAGTCAAGCGTGAGTCTTTAGAATAAGTCTTTATTTAATTAAGTATATCAAGAGGGAGGGTTTAAAACTTTGCGTTGTCAAACCCGGAACTATTCAAGTTGACATTGATTACAATGAGCGAATTAAATGAAAACAAGAAGTGAAATAAACCCGCATATTCATTTCAAGTCCATAGCGGAACCTATTGGCAAAAACCGATACCGGAAATTATTTTATTGTGCGTAAGTAATCTATTATTAGTATCGGTGACTAGTATTAGTCACTGTCACCATTTTACCCGCGTAATGAGTACCTTTAAGTAACGTAGTTTATGACTTAATGTTCGTATTCATTTATTTACAACTATTTTTATTTTGATTACAATTATATGTAGGTATGTAAAAAAACAAATATCATATTAGTAGTTTATGCAACTGTAATATAATGAAGTTGTTTTAATACCCGTGTTATATGCAGTTGCATACACTACTTTATCTTCACTAATGCAATTAATCAAACAACAAGAGTAAAAGCTGACAATAGTTAATTTTTCATATAATTTTCTAGATTTTTCTGGCAAAAGATTGTGAGTTACTTTTGTTGCCAATTCTAGAATATCCGGAGGCGTACAAATATCATCGTCGCTATCCATTTTTAACTTTTAATTTGTATTTAAAAAACAAAACACATTGCGAAACATTAAATTCACGCGTACGTGTATTGTCACAGTGATTTTGCCGCCATTAAAATCTAACCAACGAGAGCGCAGCGCGACCAACCTGATTGGCCTTGCAATCAGGTTGGTCACGCTTTTTTGATGTTATAATGAGCTATTACGATATCGATGTGGATATTATAACATCATGTGAAATTGCTTAAATTGAGTGTTTTGTTGTCTGTGCTATAACAGTAGTAATTATAAGTCAAGTATTGGAAACATAAGGAGAATGTTACAACATTAGTGTAGATAGGTAAAAGAACTTATAAACTAGTGATGCCGCCGGCAACGGGGCAGGACTCATGCTACCGGTGGTAGAGGCTACAAAGACAGGAACTTCCGAACAATATGACTTTATGTTTATTAATACGGCTATTAGTTTTTTTTAGTATATAGCTTTATTGGTAAATGTATGTTATTGTGGGATATTAAAACCAAAAGCTAGTGAGTATTGAAGTGTTTTAACAAACTATGCTGTATGAAGCGGTTATATTTTTTGATATCTTGAACCGTTTTCGCAGCGCACGCAACGGAAGCCCTCAAAGATGAATAATTTACCCCGTTTTTTCCTCATTTTCCATTGTTTCTTCGCTCCTAGTAGTTACAGCGTGATGTTATATAGCCTTTCTCGATAAACGGTCTATTCAACAAAAAAATAATTTTTCAATTCGCACCAGTAGTTCCTAAGATTAGCGCGTTCAAACAAAGAAACAAACTCTTCAGCTTTATAATATTAAGTAAAGATAAGCTTAAGCTTGGAATATGGATCACGAGTAAAATTTTCGTAAAAACAGTGGTTAGTGCGTAACTAATTATTAAAAACTGTGTTACAAAGACGGATAGCGTCTTTATACGAACAGCTGCTGAAATAAATGTAAGCGTTTTAAAAGAAAACTCAAGTAAACCTAAAGCAAAATGTATTTTTTATGCGATTTCCACAAAATTACGTCGTTTTATTTTATCTGTAACATCTAAACCACGTTGTTTGAATCTTATCAAGACACGTTTGTAATAATCTTGTGTGAAGGTCTAAATTTATTTTTAGACCTTAATCTAGGGTTTGTTTGAAGACAAAGTAACATAACATTAGGTCCTAAAGTTATGATATATAATAGATAGAAGTTAAATTAGCTAAGGAATGGAAAAACAAAATTAGTACAAAACCACGACAGTAATTGACACTTTTAAATTTCGTATTTAGAACAGTGGGCCTAGCAGGAATATTACCATCGCAGGATCCGACAATTTGTCGAACCATATTTCATACAAAATTCGTACAGCGAACCTGGTGGCGCGTAACTGAACTATTTTACTTTCGAATACGTTAGCTCCGTAGGATTCTAAATATGATTATGTATGGACGTTTACGTAGTTTGTGTGATAGAAATTGTTTTTGACAGATGATCCGTAAATACCAGACCCAGCCTTCGACAAATAATCGGAAGTTTTCTCACCTAAATTTTTTCAGTGAGAATCATTGTCGACAATTTTGCCATTGATTTTTAATGGATTATTTATTAATATATTTTGATAAAAATAATTTAGTACGGACATATGTTACTTTATTAATTTATGTTTAGCGAAATGTCATTGTAAATATAGTCTGTGACACTAGTAATAATAATAATAACACAATACAATTGATGTTGAAATTGTTTTGCTGTTGTTGTCAGTTTTTGTTGTTTTGCTATTATTATTAGTTTTTTTGCTTTGTGTTGTTTAAGGATGTTTTCTGTTGTTTATTGTTGATTATGGTTGTTCTTTGTTGTTTTATGTTGTTTATTGTTGTTTTTGTTGTTTATTGTTGTTTTAGTTGTTTTTTGTTGTTTCTTGTTGTTTTTTGATGTTTTTTGTTGTGTTTGTGGTTTTTTGTTGTTTATTGTTGTTCTTTGTTGTTTTTTGTTGTATTTTGTTGTTTTTTATTGTTTTTTGTTGTTTCTTCAACAAAAAACAACAAAAAACAAGAAAAAACAAAAAAAACAACAAAAAACAACAAAAAACAGTAAAAAACAACAAAAAACAGTAAAAAACAACAAAAAAACAACATAAACACAACAAAAAACAACAAGAAACAACTAAAAACAACAAGAAACAACAAAAAACAACAAGAAACAACAAAAAACAACAAAAACAACAATAAACAACAAAAAACAACAAAAAACAACAAGAAACAACAAAAAACAACAATAAACAACAAAAAACAACAAAAAACAACAAAAACAACAAAAATCAACATAAACACAACAAAAAACAACAATAAACAACAAAAACAACAATAAACAACAAGAAACAACAATAAACAACAAAAAACAACAAAAACAACAATAAACAACAAAAAACAACATAAACACAACAAGAAACAACAAAAAACAACAAAAACAACAATAAACAACAAGAAACAACAATAAACAACAAAAAACAACAAAAACAACAAAAAACAACATAAACACAACAAGAAACAGCAAAAACAACAATAAACAACAAGAAACAACAATAAACAACAAAAAACAACAAAAGCAACAAAATACAACAAGAAACACCAAAAAACAACAAAGAACAACAATAAACAACAAAAAACAACCAGAAACAACAATAAACAACCAAAATCAACAAAAAACAACAAAAGCAACAAAATACAACAAGAAACAACAAAAAACAACAAGAAACAACAAAAACAAAGCAACACCAACAAAACTAAAAAAAAGCACATCAACAAAAAAATAATATACCTACCTAGACCAATCTACTTAATTGAACAAAAGAAGGAAACAAATACGTACTTAACCGGAAGTAAATATAAAATTAATCAAAAAGGAAAGAGAAATATTATGAAATAGTTCTTCCGGGTATGATGACTTTCCATTACTTACTATCGAATTCTGACTCCAGCTACCAATGCATTCAACTCGTTAGTAATACTTTCGACTTTACGCACGGAAACTTGAGCTAGGGGCACAGTTTCCCCGTAATTTACGGTACTAGGTACGAAAATTTCGCTTCCGATTGTAATGTCCATTTCCGTTTAATTGTTTTTTCCATAAAACTATCAAACGGAAATGAATCTAATCGTTTCATAATTAGTCTTGTGTTGTTTAAGATGTGAGATGTTTTTTTTTCGAACGAGCTTACGAACATTATTATTTAACATATTTGCATACATTTGACTAATCATCAATTTAAATAACTATTAAACACGTATGAATATGTTAGCATACGTTTAACCAGCCTACTTTTTGGAAAATCGATTATTCATTCAACTACTTTAATAAAAATTTTGAATTTAAATGTCAGGGTCGATTTTGTAATATTTTTGAGTTTTTAAAGACTTCCGCGTTGTCTGGTTAGTCTATTGCATTTTTAGAAAATGTTTTTTCATTCAATTTAATTGTTGGATTAAGTTTTAATGAAGCTCGAAGCCACATCGATATTGCATCGCCATACATGGGTACTTCGTCATATAATTTATGGTTCATAATAAAAATCATTATAATCAGGACCTCGAGTAACGACGACTATCGTACGAATATAAATAGTTGTTGTTTCTCTCAATGTATTGGGCCGACTCCCTATCTATCTGATTTGTCATTTTTCCGGCTAGAGGGCGCTGTGTGCAATGTCCCACAACTTTATTTTTATTTTTATGTAAAAGTACATAGAGCGAATGACTACCATCGTAGAGCCTGTATGAAGTTAACCTCTAGATTTTTTTTTCTATAGAGTGTTTTGTAAATTAGTATCTATGCGTTTTGAATAAGAATAAATTAATTAAAAACACACTAAAAGGCCAATAATGTACAAAACGTGAAATAATGTAAAAAAAAAGTGGTACGGATATTACCTTATATCTGCATATATCTTTGTTGTCACAGAATACATAATCTACATAAGTTGATATTCGGTGTAGATGAATGTTTATACACTAGTAAATAATAATATTTCATAATCATCATCATCCAAAGCCTTTTCTATCCCACTGCTGGGCATAGGCCTCTCTTTGAATGTGCCAGCTGTGCCGGTTTTGTGCAGACCTCATCCATAATATTTCGTATTTCATGTAAATTGTAAATTACGTAATTTGTACATATTGGTCAAAATTTTATTTTATTTTAAGTAGAATGCACATAGATTACCCTTTAAAATTTACGCGTCATGGCTATACCTATGACTTTTATTAGCATGAACTAATGCAATTCTCACAATAATATTCTTTTAAAATATGTTTCCAAAAAGTTCAAAACGAAATCTAATTTATCTTTAATCCCTGTCTCACACTAATAGCATCCATATTTTTAAGACGATAAAACTTTAAATTTGTATTCTATCATCAATTTACATCATAAAGGTAACATACATAAACATAAAATCATCATTTTAATAAATCCTGAGTAAATTGTATTTTTTATTGTGGTTTTCGACTGTCCTCTAACCAAGTATGACGGACAAACGGAGGATTTTAAAGCCCTTACCGCAGCAGATTCGATTACGTATTTAAAAACACTAAATCTATGAAGTAGATACTTTTAAAAATGCCTTACTGTAAATAAATAAATTAAATGAACGAGCGAAGCATCTGTGCATGAACTGGTACAGTTTTCAGGCAATATTAGATGTCGATGATATTGAACGAACTTTCAGGATTTTTTGTGGTTGTTTGGAGCTCAATTTTTATACGAATGTACCAAAATCGTTAAAAAAACGTCGTATTTCATGTGTTAAACCTACCCTTTGTGTCAGTTACTAAGTAAACAAGCAAATTGTGCTCCGGGATAAAACCAATAAATTAACTTATTTTCAATGTAGGTAATTAATTCAATCTGTTTCAGAAAACAAACAATAAATGTTGCTGCTATATCCTGTTGGTGTACAACTTTCGTCATTATCAAGAAAATAAGAGATACCTTCCTCTAGTGTGTTTATTTAGGGCAATTTAATTTTGTCTCAATATACGAATTAGTTATAAGTCATTTTGTCAAGAGCTAAACCCGCACTATGGTTGTTTAACTTAAACTTTTATTGGAAAATGAGCGTAAATAATCACGACTGGCAGGATTCGAACCTGCGTACAAATTAGTAATTCCAGACACGAAAGCGGGCTATTTCTTCAAGGTCGTCTCGATTTGGCCAATTTTATGCATACCATGGACCCGAGGCCATTAAATTGTTATGTGCAAGGCGCAGTCGTGACTTTACAATACTAATTATTGTGGCTAAATTAAAAAAAGATATAATTTACTAGTGGGTGCTCGCGGCTTCGCTCGCATTAAGAAGTAAAACTTGCATCCCCTATTTCACCCCTTTAAAAGTGGCATTCCCAAAAATCCTTTCTTAGCGGATGCCTACGTCATATATCTACCTTCATTCTAAATTTCAGCCCAATCCGTCCAGTGGTTTGGGCTGTGCGTTGATAGATCACTATATCAGTCAGTCAGTCAATCAGTCAGTCAGTCACCTTTGAGTTTTATATATTTAGACTATGTGTATATTCTCAAATTTAAATGAATAAATATGAAGTTATGAGGATAAATCTCTTACTAATTTTATTTTGGTAGATCGTAAGCGTAACCATTTATATTCTGTGGCATAACAATGTTTTCAATTCTCTACAGTAAAGCACGGACTATTAAGGACTATTAAGGAAGATATCAGCAAACGTATAGAGGCATTTGAAATGTGGACGTATCGACGTATGATGGCTATATCTTGGACTCTAAAAGTCACGAATGAGGAAGTTTTGCGGCGAGTTGGTCAAAAACGCAAACTTTTGCAGACCGTCAAACAACGCAAAGTTGCGTACTTGGGTCATGTGCTCAGGCACGATAGGTACGAACTTTTGCAACTTATAATGATGGGAAAAATTGCGGGGAGAAGACGAGTCGGTCGCAGAAAGAAGTCCTGGTTGCGGAACATTCGAGAATGGACCGGGATCAGAAGTGCCGCAGAATTGTTTCGTTTGGCAATGAACAAAATAAAGTATGCAGAGCTGACTGCCAGCCTTCACTAGTTGGAGAGGCACCATAAGAAGAAGAAAGCACTGGCTGAAAACTTTCATTCAGATTAAAGGTTTACGTCATTTTAACTTTAATTAAAACAGTTTCTTCTAGGCAAGCGCGCTAGATAGCTACAACGATAATCTACAACGTTTCTTAACATCAGGTGAGCTTAAGTCAAGCGTGAGCCTATCAAGTTTATAAAATAATACATGTCAGTATATATAATATCTCTAATCTATATTTCTACGTAGGTAGTCTAGGATAGATACAGATACATTCAACGAAAAACCATAAAAAAACTAACTCTGAATATCCGTTACTTAATTAAGCACAATTATAATACTTTCAAAATGGATTCCGTAAAATAATATGATAAATAGATTTGTTGAACTTTGGTACATAAATAATGTAATAAATATACCTATCAGGTATTAGAATAAAAGATAAATTAAACAATACTTAGCAAAATATAAAAAATAGAATAACAAAACTCACCAAAATAGATCTCGGAATATTAACACTAATCAAATCTGTAACACTGGTACCCGCCAGGCCAACATGCGCGCGAGGTTCGAAAATTACAAATTCAAACCAATAACCGCTATCGAACAATCGAATCGAGTTCGAAAATCTGAGTTCAAAATTCAACTATCGCAAGAAAAATTGAATTGTCTTTTTTATTGCTACCTATACAACCTCTATGGTTTACAAAATAGGTTGTAGCGGTAAAGCGCGTGCGCCGTGCTTGGAACCACGGCTGCAACTACCCACTGCTCATTCCTAACCAGCCTTGAAAGCTACTGAAAGCCACATCTTTCGAATGGTTTAATTAGATCGATTCTGGTTTGAAGTAGGAACCACGACATTTGACGACATTCATGGTCCCGCCACAGGTGAGGTAGCAGTCACAACAATGGTTTTTGCGAGAGGAAAGTGCTCTGACGTTTGAACAAATTTATCAGGTATGACCTCTAAGTTTTAAATAGCAATTAAACGGTGTAATAGTGTACCAGTCGTTAAAACGTATCGAATAAAAAGTTTGGGGAAAATGTCTGTATATTGTCCAAATTTTTTACTCCATCTTTTTTACGACTACAAACATCTAAAACTTCTGTCTCTACTTTATGTATGCACCTACTACATTTATTATAAGTCATTACTGAAGGTAAGGAGGCACACAGAATAATTAATTAGGGAAGCTCTCTTGGGAAAGTACATCATTATGAAACAAATTTATCTCAAAATTGATTACGCGATTCCTTAATCATTTTACTTTATCTCAAGTAAAGAATTTTCATGGAAAATGTGCATTTAAAACGTTTCGTGTTTCTCAGCCATTTCACAATGGAAAAACCTCAGGTCTAAATCCATAATAAACGTCGTTATTTGACATCATTAGTAGCAAGTAACACTTTATAGTAATTTTACTATTTGATTATACTTCGGTTCTGTGAATGAAACAAGGTTGAAGTTCTTGAATTTTTCTCCGAGTCCGATCCATATTTTTCCTTTTGTGACAGCCGTCTTGATTTCTGTAATTAAAACACTACTAATAATATATTCTTTTAACTATCCACTTACTATAATTGACACTTTTACAACAAAGTCAACTAATCTTTCGCTAGGATCCGTATTACGAATTTATTTATCACATTATTTTTATTTTATTAACTAGAACTAATTCTTTATTTTATTGTGTGTGAGTGGCCAAATCTGGTGTCATAGGTTTTAAAAACGCCGAAAGGGTCTCTGATTGGGCTTAACAACTCTGTAATAACTTTTTCAAGTAGGTAAGTCGACTGACATTGCAAATATTTTAATTAAGATTGAAATGAGCAAAGCAAAGAGTAGGAAGCTGCGTTCGTTTCATGACTAATTTATTCAATTTATAATTACCATCTATCAGCGGAGATTTGCAAACTCATTGTAAACACCTGATAGCAATTAATATTTGCAATTCCTTTATCATATTTACCTTGCAGGTATTAGAATAGAATTCTTTGCGAATAATGTGGATTTTATAGAATTCTTTAGATGTCTAGTATCCATATACTTAGATAGAATAGCTAGGTTGAATTACACGTTTAAACAGAACTAGTGGGTGCTCGTGGCTTCGCTCGCATTAAGAAGTAAGACTTGCATCCCCAATTTCACCCCTTTAAAAGTGGCATTTCTAAAAATCCTTTCTTAGCGGATTCCTACGTCATAACACCAATTTTCAGCCTGATCCGTCCAGTGGTTTGGGCTGTGCGTTGATAGATCACATTGTCAATCAGTCAGACAGTCTCCTTTGAGTTTTATATATTTAGGTTACTAGTAATATCTAACTATAATCTTTTAAGAGCGGGTTCAGTAGGACAGTCCAGTCTATAACTTTTGTTTTACGACTTGGGGAAACTTACATATTATATCGCGTTATACACAATAAATCGATGTTTCTTTCTTCGATTAAATATACGATAAGTGGAAAATTATGGTCAAGCTCAAACCTAATCCTTGTAAAAAAAGTGAAATACATGTCTACCTTAACATGCGTACTACCATAATCTATACTAATATTATAAAGCTGAAGAGTTTGTTTGTTTGTTTGAACGCGCTAATCTCAGGAACTACTGGTGCGAATTGAAAAAATATTTTTGTGTTTAATAGACCATTTATCGAGCAAGGCTTTAGGCTATATAACATCACGCTGCAACTAACAGGAGCGAAGAAATAATGGAAAATGTGGAAAAAACGGGGAAAATTGTTCATCTTTGAGGGCTTCCGTTGCATGCGCTGCGAAAACGGTTCAAGATATTACAAAAATGTGTATGAAATAATTATTTCTCTTAAAATAATCTAGCAAAATGTCCGCAACAGTATAATAACTATTTCAAGCGGACGAAGTCGCGCGCATCAGCTAGTATGTATATAAGTATCCTAACACCATATTGGGTAACACTTTCTCAACGCATTATGCTAATTCAAATTAACGTCAATAAACGTGGGAAAATCATTTGCTTAGATAAGTCACGTACGAATATATAGGTATTTTACGTACGTAACGTAAATGAAATACATCATTATTTAGTTGTTGTATTATCCTTGTTTCATAAGGGATTAAAGGTGGATATGACGTGAATCCAAGCTAGAATTAGGTGTATCAATATTCTAGCAAAAATACCATTCAATTCAAAAAGAAACATAAGTACTTAAATCACTTTTCAGCCTCAAAAAGTTTTAAACATAATACAAAATTGTAAGCAAATTATCAATATCATAAATGCTTAAACATTCTTTCAGGTTCTAACTATTTTGCGTAGTTTTTTAATTACCCAATTACTACTACTCCAAAGCTGAAAGATAACGATGAGCTATTGACCTTACTTGCGATGCTCCACTAAGCAAACTGCATCACTTTTGGTCCAGCATGGTCAGGGTCACTCGCAGGGGTCACTCCACTATTGTCTTTTTATTTGTCATTGAACATCGTCAATAATGATGCAGGGGAAAAAATCTGCAAAAGGCCTAAGGCTTATCTATCTTGAATCGATTGAGTTAATTAATTATTTTGTTTCAATGTTTTGTTATTTTGAGTAACTTTTTATAGCAGCTTGCCGTAGCGAGGAGAATTCAGTTAAGTGGATAGCTTTTTAAAACTAACGAAACTAACGAATAATAATGTGTAAGTATTTTTGTATATACTTGTGAATTATATGATATTATTATTTATTTGGTACACTTTGGTGTTCTCTCCACCATGGGAGGTACATGTTGCACGGGCCGGAGCCAAGTGCTTCTTAAATCTAATAATTTTCTTATAAGTATCTATTATTATCTTTAATTCCTTCACAGACTCTCGGGCCTTACGCCCGGTATTTTTAAGGCATCAGTGGGGACGTAGCCAACACTGAGAGGCCTTTTACAATACTATACTTAAAATTAAGTACAAAATTACAGAACGAGGATGTTAGGTAGGTATATAAAATAACTATTGCAGAAATGGTATTAATGTTACAAGCTATTGTGTTGAGTTGTTCATTGACATAATTAACTGGTCTATTGTATGAGGAACGGCACCCGCCAGTTACGCCTCATTCATAAAAATTATAGTAGGTGATGACTTGCCACTCACTAAATGGGCCCTCCACAAAAGGCAGCCTAAGATGGCGCCGGAAGGGCAACATTGATGTGAGTGGCTTAGGGTGTCGAGAGGTGTGCTGCGCGTTCTCTGAGCGGTACTAGCGGCGTTATGCCCTTTAACACTTCCACCCTGGAGCTTAGGTACTTAGCTCTTGCATCTTCCACTCCCGGACGGCCAATCAAGGCAAGCCGGGAGGCAGGGGGTCTCATTTAGCCCCCAGGGAATCGGGGTCCGCGGTGACGCCACTCACCGATGACTCGCCATAAAGTCGCCCCTGCGGTTTTATTATATTATTATTTTCTTTATTTCACTTCACAGATTCTCGGGCCTTACGCCCGGTATTTTTAAGGCATCAGTGGGGCCGTAGCCAACACTGAGAGGCCTTTTACAATGTTATACTTAAAATTAAGTAAAAAATACAGATAGAGGATGTTAGGTAAATAAAGTAACTATTGCAGACATGGTATTAATGTTAGAGGCTATTGTGTTGAGTTGTTCATTGACTTAATTAAACTGGTCTATTGTACGAGGAACGGCACCCGCCAGTTATGCCTCATTCATAATAAAATATAGCGGGTGATGACTTGATGACTTATATTATTATTATTATCATCATATTAGTTAGTTTTTTTCGTATATAACCTATATTGCATTAATATTGGATAAAAGAGATGTATAGATTATAATAACGAAAAATTTAAAATAAGCTTTCGCTCGCATACTTTTTTAAACCAAATACTTAAAAAAAAAACAGCAAGCATGTTCACAATTTAGCATGAGAGTGGTCAGCTCTCTCTCTGGTGTAGAGTTTTCACATTGATTTAAGGACTCTATACATCTATATATACTCTGTGTGCTTTTATTGACTTAAAGTACACCAAATAGCAAATCAGGACAATAAAAGTTGAAAGTCTTATGAGCCATCAAACTGCATAAGAAAAGTTTAAAAAGTAGTTGTACATTATTTGCGGGCTGCCATTCTGCACTTCACTCTTCTCTCTGATAAAAGCAACAATCTCTACTGATATTTATTTTGTGAAACTTCAGATGTTTGTCATATACACAAATCAAAAATATTTTTAGAGCGTTTTGCGCGCTACAGTCAAGATAGACGCAACAAAATAGAAAGTCATTCACCGGTATTATAACATGTGTAAACACAAACATCACTATGTCCATATGTATAGGTATATAGTACTAGTAGGTATGGCCCAGTCAGTGACAGTCACGTGAGTCCAAACTTGACCGACACACTTTACATAATCCTACAACCTACTTGTTACTCGGATGTGGATGTGACAGAGCGCCGAGAGAGAAATATTGAAGCTTCTGATCTGTTGTTTTGTTCTGTTTAAACGAGTCGTATGAAACTCTGTTATCACATTGAAATAAATTCTTGCATTTGATCAGCACAGAGGAAGACTGTGTTCTATAGTGGAGCATGTCTGAAATAAAAATGAGGTGTTTATCAATTTTAGGATTCAGTAATGGAATACAATTAAATGATTCGAGATTGTATCGATCGGTTGTCACTTTAAATGTGCAGATATAGATTTAAAAAAAACTTATGTCGTCATCGCTTCATATCATATTAAGCCCTAAGTAATCATACCCTAAGTATTATAATAATTACCCAAAGCCTACATTTTATCTAATCTTTTACGCTAAGACCACCACTGATATGTCTCATCTACCAAGTTCTTTAATCCAAGTATACTACGATCCTACTCAAGCAGCCGTGACATTCTTTTAGTTTTGTATCCATTTGCAATGTTATGCAATATGACACATTCCTTATTGTATAGCATTTTAGGAAAACAAAACATCGTTTTACTTGAATTTATTCTTCAAAGGAAAAAGGAAAGTATTTTCAAGACCGCATACCAACCAGAAAATATCTATTGTACCTACTTAAGTAAATACAATATAAAATATTTATGTTAAAACTTAAAGCTGAAAATGCAAAATTAGATGTAGCCCTCTTGTAGCACTAGACCACTTGGACTATCTTTAGGCTTTTCCTAAGGTTTTCCTTTTATTTTTGTTGCCGGATAGTTGTAGGTATTAAATGTAGATATGTAGATCCAAGCTGTAGCAAGTTAGTTTTGTCAAACATACTAATTTTTAGCATTACATTTAAAAGCTTTTCTTAGTTCACATGCCCACTAAAGAGTTAACCAGTAACCTACACAATGCTAATGGGTAATTACTTAGTACAAATGCCTGTAATGGTTGAACATACTAAACACGACCAACTGTGGTCGGCCAGTGTCGAGTGTAATTGACAATAACATTCCCGTAGTGGCTGCAAGCCTGCATGGTCACTGACCACACCGTGATACCAATGGACAGCGAATGGTGTAGGGCTGCGTTTTTTTTATATGTTTTTATATGTAGGTGCTGTGTTTTTTATTATTCGTTCGTCTGGATGTCACGTACGGTTTGCTCAAAATAACCTAATATATAATCAGTGCAGCAGTAGACTGTGTAATATTCTGGACTTGGTGTGAACTATTTAATTTAACCATACACCCTGTGTGCAGATTTAGGTTTACTGTACTATATGTTAGCTCACAAATAGTACAGTATACCTAAATCTGTATTGATTTTAGAGTTATGTAGTTACTATTGTAATAAATATTTTGGTCATTACTATTGATAAATAATTTAGACACAATGTGATGTGATAATGGAGCAAATTGCTGCTCAAAATAAATAAGATAAACTGTTTCCGAGATCGCCACAGACCACATCGTAGATACAATGCAACAAATATTTTATTGAAATGCAAAACAATAAAACATTGAATGATACTGCTAAACGTAATAATTGAAATTTTTGATCTGTTATAAATCAGCAGGTTCTGCGTTACAATGTCACTTACTCAGGTATTCAATTAGCAGTTAGGTAATCTAGATACCCAATTAAATCCTACACGAATAACTGGTATTTGAGCAAACATTATAATAAACGTAGCTTATTAGTATTTGTTAAATAAATGTGAAATGTTGCGACTACATTTAATCGACCTTATTAATATTGTTTTAATTCTAGGACAAGGCAAGTGACTCGCTAAGAAGGTTTATGACAAAACCTGGCCTGAACAATTAGTATTCCTTTTAATTAGGATAAATTAAACTTATCTCAGACCAATTGAACTCACCTAATAGATAACTTAATTTGTACGGATTTACCATCTTTATTTTTTTTAACGAGATATTAGGTTTGTTTCGACTTTAGAGTTCCTAATGTTAAACATCACTGTAAGTCTATGATTTTGTATATTTAATGGTTACTAAGAAGATACTTGTGCTCAAATGCAAGCGCATTAAGTATTAAAAAACATCCAAATAGTACATCTTCTTTCTTCTCATTCACGAAAATTTTCAAAATTTTTATAGTTTTCTTCTCCACGATTTCTCTGTGCCCTACATTTCCTTAATACATTTTTATTTTATGTTATTGTTATTAATTGTCAATCAGACCAGGGTGCATTACTTGGCTTGGCTATATAAGTCTGGTACAGATTCTTCATATCAATAACTGGAATAACGTGACTCAGGAAATCGTAATTGTCATGATTTGTGAGGACTTTGTCTATTTCCGTTCTGTTATATCTTTTGTAATGATTACTACACACCCACCTTACCTTAACAAGATGAAGGAATAAAAAAAAGTTTAATTTGTTATTGTTTGTTGTATGTGCAAATCATCATTGATGAAACAAGAGAATAAAATAATACGGCCTACTCTAATTAGCCTTATTTTTGCTCTAATATTTCAATTCGTATCAATTTGTTCCACATTGTGTCTTCATTTAAGTGAGTTGTAATTTATTCACCCAATTAGTACCTACCCCTTTTCTTGTACCTACACTTCATAGGTTTTTAAATAGCTGTATTTTTTTACGTGGGATAGGTTTACGTTTGACTACAGCCTGCATTGCTGCAGCCTAGGGTGTAACACGTTTTAACCTAGAAGAAACCTATTAACCCTAGATTTAAATGTATATGATTTTATTTATAGTCTTATCTTAATAATCAATTTTCCTAATCCAAATATATTAAAATTTTCCTCCTCCGAATCGTAAGTGCGTAAACCAATGTTTTAAAATTCAAAATATTTTTATGAAACTATTATTTTCAAGGTTCCATCATATTTGCATTTTCCACCGCGAGAAGATATTAGTAGGCACCTAAATTAAAACATTTTTGAATGAGCCTTCCGGGGTCATTTGTTTTAATTTTATGATCCTGCCTATGTATAGATTTGTCGGTTTTTGATATAATTTGCGAAGATGATTTGAATGATTTTGCTAAATTTGTTTTTTAAAATATAATCAAATCTCTTTATAATATTTTTTTATGTTACCTATTTATTTTTGTACGATTTGTATATCTCTATTGATCCTTAAATTGCTCAAATGCCGAGTCGTTCGAAATTATTTCTGCCTAACTATAGTAATGTACTTTTATAAAAGCCTTGTCTCTGTTCTGTGAAAGACGCTTGTATACGTAACATAATCTTGATTGTGTTTTTAGAAAATCTCTTGTCCTTTTATTTAGTTCTTAGCAGGTTTCGTTAGCATGAATGTGATGTGCGGATGTCTTTAGAGAAGCTTTAGCAAGTACCAAAACTAATTAGTATATAATTATCTGTATACTTAGTATTGTATATACAGTATTACATATCAGCATTTCTATCTCCACAGGACACCAAGCTACATAAACCCAGGCAGTGTAGGTCACGCGGCGGACCCAGTCACGACTCCACGCCGGAAGGTGGCACAGAGGTTATACCTCCGTGTAGCTGCTACCTGTGTAATGTGGTTTTCTCTGCGTGGTGAAGAATGTTTTAGACCTGGCTTCTAAATATAATACTAATTCTAATGCAAACAGCAGAAGCTGTGTTTCCTGCGAACTATAAAATCCAAGGGTGCATGGGTCTATATTCCGAGTAAAGTTAACTTCTAGATAAGCGCGTTACACTCAAACGCGAACCTATTTACATTAAAAAAAAACAATAATTGCTTCTTTCCATAAATTAGCTTGACATAAGATGATTTTCCTAGAGAAGCAGACACGCAGACAGCATATTTTTTTTAAATGTATAATCTGGACACTGGACAAGTCAGTTCCGAGGTTGTAGTGACAATATTTTTTTGCATAATGGATTAGATGAATAATTAGATTTATAGAGTTGCCCTTGACCATGCGCTGTAACAACAGTTACAATTTCGGACCTCCAATTATATCTCGCTTAGTAACATTATGTAGAACGAAAAGCTTATGAATAAAACCTAAAAGTTTCAATTTAAAAAATAATATCTCCTATTCATATATTCTCTGTATACATATGTTGGAATTTTGATTATGAGTTGAATATTTAGGTAAGTACTCATACCTTATTAATACTCAAAGGTCAAAATTTAAATATTTCTGCACCAATTTTCGATAAACACAGGCTGTTCTAACTGTATGTGTAACTATCTGAAATAAAAATAATCATGCGTAAAGTCACAGAAATCTAAATAAACAGGTACGTTTATTTATATTTCTGTGCGTAAAGTATATATATGTACTTATAGGACCTAAAACATGAGTCGATTGGATAACATTTTATTGTTCCTATGCCAACAATACCACCTAAAGCACCAGGTTTTCTAAACTCAGCTTACAAATAATGTCTAAGTACATTATTCGGGCACTAGTTCTAAAGATAGGATGATTCATAATAGAACAATGGACTCACGCATAACGCTGTAATCAGAAGGAAGGTCACCTGTACTGTATTTCACTACTTTTTACTTTCACTAGGCAGACAACTCGCCTGATTTGCTTCCTACTAAATATATTAGTTTTGAAGTTATCCTGTATGAGAATCTCTCGTGAGTCGTATTTCCTCATGACTGAGGGTCGTGACTCCCCCGCAGAAGAGGAGTTTTCTTAATAATTATAATAATTTACTTTATTTACACAAAAATCCTTAGACTAGTATACATCATTTGTACTTACTAGCTATAAAATCTTAATCTAAGTATTATTATTCTTGGGCAGATACATCGTGGTGGGCGCCTAGGTCCTTCCACGGAAGACACATGTCCTCGGATATTGTTGTTCCAAACATGTCGGTTTCCTCACGATGTTTTCCTTCACCGCTAAGCGAAAGTTATTGGTGTAG
The DNA here is from genome assembly GCA_927399415.1 of Macaria notata. Taxonomy (NCBI): domain Eukaryota; kingdom Metazoa; phylum Arthropoda; class Insecta; order Lepidoptera; family Geometridae; genus Macaria; species Macaria notata. Next base: position 10,940,928 of record OV656745.1, on the reverse strand, counting down.
GGCCGGATTTGAACCAGGGTGCGTCTGGGTGAAAAGCAGACACTGGCACCGCTGAGCCACATTCGCTTCGTTATAGGAATAAATAGATTTAAAAAATATACAGACTTCATTAAAGGAGAAAGCTTTCAATTTGTGTATTCTTGGTACGCAATATGTTGTTTTCTTTTAATACTAGAGAGTGACTATCTCCTCAGGAAATGGCATAAAGAGAGATTGAGTAAAACAGCATATCTACCTTTACAAAAGTATACTGTTGTATAATATAAAATTATTTTATTCTAAACACTTAGCAATAATACCTATCTCCACCATCGTCCGTCCAGGATATAAGTACAAGTAGGTACCTAAAAAGATCCGTGTAATTTCCATAAGGTTGTATAAGCCATGTTTATATTCGCGACAGGTTCCAGTGCGGGTTTTTGTGACGAAAATACAACTCTACGTGACTAATCTGACCTACTAAAATGTCCTCTGATTACAAATCTCAATTAAAATTGCTATTTATGGGGTTTGCTCTGGTTAAACAATCTAAGAAGAACAGAGTATGTAATTTGTTTATTTTATCATATCTATGGAGCAACTTTAAGAGAAATCAGCAATGACTATCGCCCACCAGCACAATAGATACGATGTACATACAAATGGGCCTCACATGTTTTTCAGTAAATAGTGTCTTGTATGTCTTGTGTCTTTAATTCTACTAAAATAAAAATGGCTTCAAATTTTATCAATTTTTTATCGTCAGATGCCACAGACTATCAGAAATACATACCCTTTAAAGCAAGCATTATACCAACACATCCAAATGTGCGCTTCAAAGGTTTGAAAACACGTACCTATATGATCATAGAGTAATATAATGTACATACATTTTGTATTTATATTATTTCTTTGCCTTATATACTACATTTCCCTACTTGTAGGCTGCCGTACTGATGGCTAGCAGAAAAAAATGAGACCAGATATAAATCATAATTGTTCAATAAAATAATTGTAACATACATCACATACTTATTAAGCAAGACATAGACACAATCAATGTCGTTTAGAGGAAATAAAACTAGCGCAATATATTTTTAACGTTATTAATAGACTAGAGCATAAATAATTATAGGCAGGATCTATGTTATGTGTATCATACCTGATAGCATGATATAAAAGCGGTCGTGAGTTTGTTGGTTTGGTGGTCCTCATTTACGCCTTAACGGGACACCTAGATTTAATCAATATCTAAATAAAAAGCACAACCAATAAATGTTTACAAAATGGCAGAAAATTAAAAATAGCAAACTAGAATGGAACATTGGGCGGTCTTATCACATGGTGTATATTTCTCTAATCTAGGCAACTTAGTTTGTACCTCTTGCGTAAGTATGGAGGCAGTGGCAAATTTTGGAAGCAACACAGTAGGTAAGCACAAAACATTCCAAAAAGTTTACAGCTGAATCTGTGGTATACCTACTGGACTGAATTTTATCGAAAGAACGACGTCGCGGGCATGTACTAGTCTATTCTAGGTATATGTATTTCCCAATATGTCATGTATCGATAATAATATCGATCGGCGGAAGTGCTCGTAGATTTATGTTGGCGGATCTTATAATTGTAACGTACCCGTATACTTGCTCTAGTTCAGTTATACAAGGTTTACACATATGTATTAATTTTTGTTCCGTTCTTTTTTAATCCACACGAGTGATTTAATATTTTCCGAGGAATAAATGATCGCTTAGTAGGCGTGTTTAAATTATAATACTAGTGGTATATTATTTTAAAATATCTATTAGTCTGGAAATAAATAGCTTATGATTTGAGAAAAATATTATATTTCTCTTACACTGGAAATATGTCTGAAATAGTTACAGTTTAATGTAATAAAGCGTGTTAAATAATGGATTTACCCAGTAGTGGTAAGATTAACGAGTTTCAATTTATTCATTATATAGCTCTGTATAACACCCAGTGATTAGGTTTTTTACTAACAAGTTCGCCGCAACGAGTAGGCGATAAATATTTTAATACATACTAGGTGTCAGCTATTTCCTCTAGATGAATATTTAATATTTATATGTTTTACACAATCTTTATATCTAACATTGGAATACTACAAAATTACTTAAGTATATTAGAAAAAACCCATATATGATCACTTAGATTTTACAGGATCAAAACTTATTAGAAGGTAGGTATTAACTAACTTCGTACCACAGACCGTAATCACACGCATGTTAAATAAAAAAAAATATTGGGAAGTGTCCAACCATTCTTCTACAACTACTAAAAACGGTTACTTGCTTGCCAACTAATATAATATTTAATAGCTATACCCTAGTTGAAGGTTACAGTTGTCTCGAAAACGGAAGTCTGGCTGTCCGGTTGCTCGGTAGACAGAACTAGTCCACGCTACATATGTATTATACTTAGTACTATAGCTTAGTACATAGTATTCCTACCCCGGTTCTAGATCTGCCGTCCCGCGTAACTGTTATCTCCTGTTCTTTTTCCGATAGCAATAGTAGGAAACCTTCTATTGTATTTACTCCTGGACAAATTATAATAGCAAGTCATTACTATGATTTAATATGAAAATTTGTAGGATACTGTAAAAGTCATCAAGTCACTGTATTATTTATTTCTTTCTTTGGTTTTTCGTTCTAAAATAATTTGTTAATCAAAGACCTAAAAATATGATACCTATATTCTTCTATCTACAATAAACTTTTGCACAATGGAGTTTACGCATTTAGGATTTATGCATGGTGAACTACCCGTCATTGAAAGTGAGCGATAATATAATATTAATTAAGCACTATTTCACGCGTCAATAGTGAATGTTCTGTATAATAGGAGTCAGGCAGAATGTCGGTCGTGTGAAGGCAGTGAGGCGAGAAATGGCGCACTGGACCGAACAGCGCCACCTCGCGGTCGACTGCGCAGTCACTGCGCACTACAGTTTTTAAACAAGATAACTAGTATAATTTTATTATGACTTAACTAGTGCTCTAACGCTTGATAACGTATTCGGGGATAAAATATAGTACAACTGTTTTTTTTTGTATTTTCAAAATATAAAACAATTTATGCAAATCATTTTTAGAACTGAACGTGTTATGTTTATTTGAATAACAATTTGAATACAATACATTAATGAGCAAAAGTTAGGCTAATATCTGAAATTCGGGTATGCTACATTAAAAATAGAGAAACTGCAAAATTATAATAGCAATGTCATCCACGTGACTTGCTATCACAAAATGTACAGTAAAAAAGATAAGTGCAACATTTAAAAAAAATATCGTCATTTCGTTCCGGATCTCGACATCTGCCAAGTCAACAGATTTTAGTCTTAGATTATTTTTTAAGAAATGATGATATATATTTTCTCCTGGTCTGGATCATTTTTAGTCCAAAGAATGGAATATGCTATTCAGCACAGAAAAGTTACACACTTAATTGGCATATTTGCACTCGGTTTTTTTTATGGTGGGTTAAATAAATGAATTTTTAATATTTAGTGACTAATTTCTAAATTATTGCCTGATAATTATTTTGTTAAATATGTTAAATAGTTATAAATTTTATCCAAATTCAACGATTAAATAACTTGTTGCATATTGAGTTAGATTACCATAAGTAGCCATATTTTTAATTACTTATAATGCAAATTGGTTACGACGGCTCAATTTTTCAACTGCGCTTCAGACTCCCACGCGAACTTTATCAAATTATAGGTAAGTTATATTTCCAGAAGCCAAGGTTACGCACTTAAACTTGTCTCATAAAAATACTATCTTGGTTTATTTATGCAACAAGTTAGTGTGACCATTATTTGGCATTTTTTATAAACTTTGTTTTTTTTAAACACGGACTGGGCTTACGTTTAATACAGCCTGTCTGATGTTAAGCACCACTGTAGTCTACGATGTTTTACGTTTACCTAGAAGAAACCAATTTACTCCTGATTTGAGCACACCTGGGTTATAATTTTAGGTACTACAAGCAGTGCGACAACCCACAGTTCGTAGTTCATTGGGTAGATACAGGTAGTTACTGGTATCCGTCTGGCTAACTACCACCCTGAAATGTAAATTTTGTCACCAAGCGCGTAACAATGTGTTATGTTGTGAAGCTTCGTTTGAGAGCCAATTTCATTTCAATACATTTCAATATCAATAATTCATGATCCACTTTGGTCAAATGAGAGAGAGAGTTGTGTTCTTCAGGTGACGGGTTGTCAAATGACGATGATCCAAAAAATCGTCTCATATTTCCAGTCTATCACTATCAAACCAATATAAAAATACGAAAGTTTGTATGGAATACGGATGTAACCTCTCCACTTTACGTATTTACTTGTTGGTGATAAAAATAATATGACATTCTGATAACCTATTTGAGTTTTTTGTCTCGGTATTGCGACCAGCGTGGATAAAAAATAGAGATATTGACAAAAGCCTTAAAAAAAACATATGCAAACCAATTTACTGTATATCTTGTGTTTTCCTTCTGAAGCTATGCTATGCTTGTTATTCATGATCATACAAATCATTAAACAAAATAAATATTTAGTAAGTAGCCGTATCTTCATAAATATAAAATTGTATACTTGCATTTATAATACTGCAATGATCAAAATAACTCCAACATGGTCACCCTACACAAATCACAAATATTACACCTCGTTAACAAAGATGCCGAACTCCGTTACAAGTTGTGTGCTCGCGCGCGACCATGGACGCGACCTGGGCCCTGGCGGCCATCACCGCCGTCTTGGCTCTCATCTTCTACTACGTCTCCACGAGAAAATTCAACTACTGGAAAAAGAGAAACGTCCCCTACCCCTCACCGCTACCATTCTTCGGCAACTATGTCGAATACATCCTGCAAAGAAGATTCATATCTGAAATCTCCCAAGACTTGTGCAGGCAGTTCCCCAACGAGCCCTATTTCGGGACTTTCTTCGGCACTGAACCCGCGCTCATGGTCCAAGACCCGGAGCTGATCAAACTGATCATGACGAAGGACCACTACTACTTCAACAGTCGAGAGCTCATGGAGTACACTAAGAGAGAAGTGATCACACAGAATCTGTTCTTCAACTACGGCGATACATGGAAAGTCACTCGGCAAGGTCTCACACCCTTGTTTTCTTCGGCGAAGCTCAAAAACATGTTCTATTTGATAAAGAACTGTGCGAGCACATTCGAAGACATGCTCGATTATGAGACTAAGATGAGCGACACGTTGGATACCAAGATGTTGATGACGCGGTACACGATGGACTGCGTCTGCAGCTGCAGCTTTGGCATCGACGTCAAGGCCATGGACAGGAATCCAGATAACAACATGTTCTTGAAGATCGGGCAGTTGATATTTAGCAAGTCTTTTATTCGCGGTTACGGGATCATATGCCGGGCGATGTGGCCGAGGATCTTCTACGGCCTCGGGTTCCAAGCCTTCCCTCGTCAAATAGATGAGTTCTTCGGCGGTGTAATAAGCGATGTATTTAAGTCGCGAAACCACGAACCGACGACTAGAAATGACTTCGTTGATCTCGTTCTTGAAATGAAGAAGGATAAATATATTGTAGGAGATAGCATATAACCAATCAGAAGACCGGTGGTTCTGCAAAGGTGCAAATCGAGCTGACGAATGAGTTTTTAATATCACAGTGCATATTGTTCTTTGCTGCTGGGTATGAGACTTCTTCGAGCGCCCTGAGCTTGACTTTGTTTGAGCTAGCGAAGAACGAGAAGGCACAGAGACGAGCTCAGGAAGAAGTGGACGAGTTCCTGAAGAGGCATAATAACGAGCTGGTGAATGACTGTGTCACTGAGATGCCTTACTTACAAGCTTGCGTCTCTGAGACTCTGCGACTGCACCCTGTGTTACCGATATTAACTCGAGAGGTAAGCAGCCATTAGTCCATATCAAAAACTTCTGTACACGGTTACATAATTCTGAATTGGCATACGAACTATTAAACTATTCTAATAGTCGCAACCCATGTAATATTGAACAGTTTATTAGCATATAACACAATAAGCATAATATTTAGTAACGAGTTCTACGTTCTCACTTTAATATACGTATTTACTGACTTTATAACAATACTTGTCCAGGTAGTTGAGGACTACCAGTTCCCCACCGGTCTGCGGCTGCAGCCTGGCACCAGGATACACATCCCGGTGTACCACCTGCATCGCCACCCGGACCACTTCCCTGACCCTGAGGCCTTCAAACCCGAGAGGTTCCTGCCGGATGCAGAGCATCCTGTCAAGCCATACACCTTCATACCCTTTGGAGAAGGACCTAGGACTTGCATCGGTGAGTTAAGTTCTAAATGGATATAGTTTTTTGTAAGATATATAATAATAATTGAATCAGATGCTAGATGATTTGTACTGACCAGGTACCAAATCTCCTAGCGCCTGATGAGAACTCAGAGCAACGCCGGTATAAGACCAAGTCGCTTTGAGCCTTTTATAACCTGCTGGTGGTCAGTTGTCTAAGTAACACTCCACGATGTTACCTAAACGCCTGACGAAACTGCCACAGCAACAGTACTGAATGGTATTGCTGCAACAATCACCGCAGGCACCTACTAGGGGGGCCTAACAGCTCTAACCCTAGCCACACCTAACACCTATGTCCTACAGGACCCTGTCACCATACGGGAGCACTCGCTCCAGGTCTGCTAATTGACGTGACCGCTTACCATCAGTCAACGTACTCCTACAGGACCCTATCTTTGGTCAGAGATCCCTATCCTCCTAACCAGGATACTCACCACTAGGTCCCTACTCTAACCTACCTACCTATCTAAGCCCTAGCCCTAACCATAGAGCAATAGATAAACATATAGATATAGGTGCAGGAATGCCTGTTGCCAGCGACCTAAGGCAACAAGCGGATGGGGGGAGGGAGTAAGGAATGTGTACGTCGTGCAATGTACACAGGAAATGATTCTCCACTGCCGGTCACCCAGACTCTTGTGACCGATCACTTGTCAGTGATGGAGAAAGGTGTCTTGTCCGCGGTGGAGGGTGGATGGGTATGGCATCTGTCCAGCGGCGTAATGCTGAACAGGGCGTGGAGCTGGTTGCGGAGATTCACTCGACGCAACCAGGGCCTCCCGTGGCACGGGCGGGTGGCGGAGGCGGGCGGAGCAACGCTCGACGCAGTGGGCCCTCTAGTAACGAGGGCGGGCAGAGCAGCGCTCTGGGCAGGATTCCCTCTGGCAGCGAGGGCGGGCGGAGCAGCACCCGGCAGGACCTCTCTTGATGAGGTTGGGCGGCTTCTTCTCCTCGGGCTGGCTGGTCCTCTCTTGATGAGGTCGGGCGGCTTCTTCTCCTCGGGCTGGCTGGTCCTGCCTAGCGGGGGCTCCTCCAGGGGTGGTGAATTAAAACCAAGGTTGCGGTAATAATTAACATTTATTCATAAAACACCAGTTTATATACAATTTTTTGCAACAAACACATAATCATTTTATCGTTGTGTGCCCTGTCGGTGTGATGCGGCGTCAGCATTCGGCCGGCGATTGCGCAGATACTGAACCAGCATCCGTATCTAGGTCGTCGTTTTGTCCGCAGAGCACTTTGTGATGTTCAATGTTATGTTGCATTGAACATTCTGCCAGCTCTCGAAGGTAGGGTGTTGTCGTCAGCGTCTTCGAACCCTTTCATCTCGTACAGTCCAACTTCTGTACCTTCTTTGTTTTCGTTCTTGACGGTACTGGAGTGGTTGGTGGTGGCTCTCATCTGGTTGAGCTCGCTCGGTGAGGGTTCTTCTCCATCTGTAGGTCCGTTGTTGTCCTGGGCCTTGGTTGGTGGTGTGCTGCTGCTGTGGTTCCGGAGGCGCTGCGCAGAAATTCTCGCCCATTGAATTACCGTTGGAGAGAAACGGAATATTAGTATGAGTAGGGTGATCAATGTAACGGACGAGATAAAGCTGGATAGATATGTGTGATTGCTTATCTTCTTCCATTGAGTACTATCTATCTCAGTTTGTAGACCTTGTTCTTGCTTAATTAAGTTATGAAGGATACTCCTTGAATTGTCTATCACTTCCTCTTGTTTTATCTTAAATACCTCCCTACTGATGTTATGAGTATGAGCCTGAAAGTCTAACGGCTTTATATATGTAGCTAATACCTGAACTGTTACGAATCTCTGGGCAACTAAGATATGACTACTAGTTTTAATAATACACGTATCTTGTATCCGTATAATACCAACATCTTGTAACAAAACTTCCTTTCTTTTACCATCACAAATTATGGATGCAGGTACTGGCTCCTTAGTCACGAACAACCATGTGTTTGTCATGTACAGCTGTTGCCATACTATTTTGTTTACCAACTTGAATGATTTTGTGTCACAAATTATTTGAGTGTTGTTTGTAAATATTTGATCAACAATGCAATTTAGATTTAATTGCATGTTCCTCACCACTCGAGGAAAGCAAATGTATCGACCGGATTTCTGCAAGCAATTTTTGAACTCTTCATCGTTTAACTGGAATGATAACTCATTATTATAATCTACCCCAGCAAACGGTTCATCTTTTTCTATCGTCTGGTATTCATTCACTGCATTCTTCTTCGGTATCGCCGTCACGTGCATCAACGTATACTGCGCTACATCTACTATGGGCAAGTATGCGTAAACCTGTATGTGTGTTACATTGTCAGTTAGTCTTGTCTCTAACAGTTGATTGCGTTGAATTTTCAGGTTCGATGGTAACTTCTCGTTCGCTGACTTTATTATGGTACTTATGTTGTTTGGAGTCAGGATACTGTATATCGTAGCTTTAGCTAGGTACACCTCTGATAGTCCTGAGTAGTAATCAATTATCTCTTCGATGTAATTATTCGCCCACTGATAGGTTTGTATCACTTCAATTTTCAATTGATTTTCGTCTATCTTCGAGTACCAGTGATCTTTGTTTTCTAAGTATCCAATAATCGTTTCTATCTTCGCCTGAAATTGATTTAATTTTGCTTGTATCCTTACTTCAGTGTCGTTCAAATGCGTCATTGCTGAAATCATGAATTTCGTTTGATGTCTAGAAGCTTCTATTAACTTTTCTTGGTTCTTGTTAAGAGAATCAATGTCTCGATAGACTCCATCATTCACTCCAAACACTGATGTCAAAAATTCCCCCAACAATCCTCTCTTCCTTCGTGTATGGTCCGCTTCTAGTAGAAATTCTTTGGTTTTCTCAAATTTACCTTGCTGTTCCACCAAATGTCGATAGAACTGTCTACAGTGTGTGTCTACTGTCATTATTTCAGCCTTATCGCATACCTCTCTCACTTGATTTGTAACTCTTGCTATTTTTTCCGAATCTTCTTTAAGGTTGCTTCTGTTGTATGTGGTTTCTATGCGAAACACTCCACGATCTATATTTGCTGTTCCTATCTGTTCTACGTACAACCCTGGTTGTACCGTTTGCACCGTAAACGCTGCTGTTTCTCCGCTAACAATCTGGAGAAGTATTAGTAGCGGTAGCAACCATCTCAACATCTTGCTCGTTTTCCTTTCTCTCCTGTTCTTCTTTTCTGCCGTGTCTGCACATGCCATTGCATAATTAGCTTGTACATTTATCTTCTCTTCATCTTTTTCTTTTGTTGGTAATGGAATCAACTTATGGATTGACCTTTTCATCGTCGTTCCATTTGCTTTCTCTACTGTTACAACCCTCGTGAAGTTATCCTTCCCTCCGTGTGTTGCCACTATTTTCGCTAACGGCCATTTGTTTGGATTAACATTGTCATCTTTCATGAGTACCACTGTTCCAATTTCTAAATTTTCTTTGCTTATCTGCCACTTATTTCTTTGTTGTAATTGATGCAAATAATCATTAGACCAGCTTTTCCACAACTCTCTTTTCATTTTCTGTACTTGTTTCCATCTGTTTGTTAACGTTATGTCCACATTTTCTAGTGAGTCCGGCATTCCCACTGCTTCCCTTCCTATTAAGAAATGACTTGGCGTTAATACTACGTTATCGTCGGGATCTTCTGTCAACACACACAACGGTCTCGAATTCAAGCAGGCCTCAACTTGTTGAAGAAATGTGGTTAACTCTTCGTAAGTTAGTGTTTGTTCTCCAATTACTCTTTTCAGATGATGTTTAAGGGACTTCACCCCTGCTTCCCATAAACCTCCAAAGTGTGGTGATAATGGCGGTATAAAGTGCCACTGTATTCCCTGGTTTGTTATTGTATTTTGTACCTCGTTCGATCGTGTCAACTCCACGATTTCTTGAGTGAGTAAATTCGCTGCACCTACGAAATTGGTAGCATTATCGCTATACACATGGCGTATTGGGCCTCTTCTTGCAATAAATCTTCTAAATGCCGCGATGAATGACTCCGTTGTTAAATCTCCAACGAGCTCTAGGTGTATTGCCTTGACGGATAAACACACGAATACCGCAATATACCCTTTGGTTGACTTATGTCCTCTTCCTTTCGTTGCTTTGACCTGTATCGGTCCAGCAAAATCAACCCCTGTTTGACAGAATGGGTAGGATTCTGTTACTCTCGCCGCTGGTAGGTTCCCCATTTTCTGCCCATTGGTGGTTGCTTTAAACCTTATACATCTCACGCATTGTTGTATGTGTTTCTTTACCATTCGTTTGCCACCAAGAATCCAAAACTTTTGTCGTATATATGCCAACGTTTGGCTGTTAGTACCGTGCAACATTTTAAGGTGTGCGTCACTGATCATTATCGATGACACATGATGTTTGTATGGCAAAATGATTGGGTGCTTCTGATTATACGGTAAATTTGCATTTCCCAATCTTCCTCCTATTCTCATTACTCCTTCTACTTCAATGAATGGATCTAAACTTGCCAGTTTGTTCTTTTTCGCCAACGGTCGTCCTTTCTTCAGAACCTCGTACTCTTCTTTAAATGCTTGTTTTTGAAGTTGTGATACTACTTTCATCGTTGTTGTCTCTATCTCCTGACACGTAAGAGGCCCTTTGGTGACCGATCTGTCACCCATTCTTCGACAATACGACAGAACTCGCACCATTCTCTGGAAACTTGAAAACCGCTTCCATAATTCGTTCTCGTCTTCCATGTCATCAATCGTTACATGATATGACTTTTTCACTTCATCAAAGACTTCTGGTATCCTATGCGTAGTCTGCATGACTCCACGCTTCAACCATTCTGGTCCTTCCCACCAGAGTTCCAATTTCCCTAAGTAGTTAGGTGATCTCCTCTTGATATAACATCTGCTGGATTCTCCTGTGAGACCACGTGGTTCCACTTGGCTTGAGGTAATTGTCTCTGTATATCTGACACTCTATTCGCTACAAACGTTTTCCATCGTTCGGCATCTCCTTTAATCCACCCCAACGTTATCATGGAGTCTGTCCAGCAATATACATCTGGATCCTTAAATTTCATTGCTTCCCGTACTTTCACCATTAGCTGTGTCAACAGAGCTGCTGCACATAGTTCTAACTTAGGAAGTGTTGTTTTATGCTTCTTTGGTGCAACCTTAGATTTTGCTTGTAACAGCGTAACGTTATATAAATTGTGTTCATCTTTAGTTCTGCAGTACACCACTGCCCCGTATGCTTTTTCTGAAGCGTCGCAAAACCCATGCAATTCTACTTTCATCGCTGATGTAGAATAGCACCACCTTGGGATTGAGATATCTTCAATCGATTTTAGCCCTTGTTGAATCTCCAACCACTTTATTCTTATGCTTTCTTCAACTGGTTTATCCCAACCTGTGCCATTTATCCACAGTTGCTGGATCATAAGTTTCATTACAATGATAACCGGTGCAAGCCATCCCAAAGGATCAAACAGCTTGGCTACTTCTGATAGTATAAACCTCTTCGTTGGCTTTTCATTAATATTCACAGTTACTTTAAACTTAAAACAGTCTTCTTTCGGTGGCCATACAACTCCCAATGATTTCCTTGTTTCGTCTAACGGTATTCTTAGCATCGTATCACTTTTGTTTCCTTCAGGTATGCTCTGTTGTACCTCAACACTATTCGCTGACCATTTTCTAAGGTTAAACCCTCCACTCTTAAGTAGTTGTATCAATTCAATCTGCAGCCGTATCGTAGATTCAACCGTGTCATGGCCTGATAAAACATCATCAACATAAAAATCTTCCAGTGCCACACTGCTGGCCTGCGGAAAGTTATCTCTCTCGTCATATGCTAGCTGTTGAAGCGTCTTTACAGCTAAATACGGTGCTGACGTCGTACCATATGTTACTGTTGTTAACTCATATTCTGCGACTTCATGCCTCGGTGTTTCTCTCCATAATATTCTTTGATAACTGTGATCCTCTTCGTGCACCTTTATAAACCGATACATCTTCTCGATGTCCGCTTCAATTCACTTAGAATTCACTTCAAATACTTTTTGTTTTTAAGAACCTGACTAGACTAGATTTAAAGTTATAAAAACTAGTATTCATAAAAACCTATGTTTAGAATTCAAATATTGTACGGATTCGAAGTGTCTAGACCAAACTACGCATTAATAAAATAATAATATGCACATTATATAAATTCATTTTATCAATGCGTTAAAACAAACAGTACATACTGTTAAAAGATATAAAACACAAACAGTGGAAAAAATATTTGTCTCGACTTCTGTGTATTTGTCAGCCTACAAGAATATGTTTTTCATTAACCTGTTTCCGACAAAGGATGTACAGGGGCTAAACTAGATTAACAATCGATAAATAATTTGATTGATATTAATTTGTCAATTTAATAAAATAAAAACATAAAATAGCCTTTATTTCTACTACTCTTAAAAGATAATATAATATTTAACAATAAAAAAAACTTAAACACTAAGTTTTCTTTATTGTTAAATATATCATATTAATTGTCAATTTAATCTATTTTAATTATCTCTACAGACCTAGAATACTAATTATGCCGATCATTAAATTATACTTATTTATTTTCATTTTAGAAGAAATATATAAGCAATATGATGCATCGGATCCGAACAGCTTTGATTTGAGCTAAACTTTTAACACATTAAGCCCCTAAGGTGGGTTGAAACGTCTGTCTACTCTCACACGAGCCCTAGCTTATTCTATTAAAATGTTGTTATTATAAAATGATCTTGATTTCTACTCCGTCATATAGCTATGAAACTAAAGTAGATACTTTACAAATAGATATTTGTTCCAGGCATGCGTTTCTCGAAGATGCAAGTGATTCCTGGCCTCATCACCTTCCTAAAGAAGTACAACTTTGCTCTTGCTCCAGGTAAGTCCTTCACCTTCTTCCAAGAGTCGTGTTATAAGTTATCATGACTCCCATACGGACCCAGATGTCGTGACCAAGTTTGAAAGCCGTTATTGAAAAATGGGCCCCCAAAATAATTTAACACCGGTTAAAAGTCAAATATTGGTTAATCTTTTTGAGTAGCGGTCTGATGGCAGTTGAGCTGACTCTATAAATTAGAACCATGGTCAAAAGAAACAACATTACATTTAATTATCTAGGAAGACCCGTGCAATGGTGACTGGATGATATTAGAAAGTTAGAAGGAAACATCTGGGCAAGAACCGCGCTAGACAGAGAGTATTGGCGTAAGAGGGAGGAGGCCTATACCCTGCAGTGGGTCCCATTAGCTGATGATGATGATTCATATATTCTATTCGATTAACTAACCAGTATCTGTTGATGACAGGAACCAGCCCCACATTCCGCCACAACTGCACGTCCCTGGTGCTGCAGCCGGTGGAGGAGCTCCGAGTCCAGGTGGCGGCGCGGGACGGGTGGGAGGGGAGGACTTATAAACGATGAACGAGGGAGGAAGGACTTATGTTTTAGTATAATATATTTATGGCATCAAAAACCTTATTTATTTAATTTACTTATGTACTACCAGCTTAAGCCAACACGTACATTAAGCCAACTACTACAATAATGATAAAGCATTTGGGTAGAACATATTATACACTTTGTTACTAATAAACAACGAAATTTCCTATATTTAGAACGGAACACATCTATGACTCTGTTCTGAGCAATCATTGCATTGAGCAAGCTAATGGCTTATAACTAAGTTACAACATTTGTTTGTTAGTACTATATTTATATTACTATGTTTGGATTGATTACAAATGATGTGATCTATGTTGCCCACGCTAGGTTCCCCTGTGTCGTGGGGACGCTCATCCTTCTGGCTGGATGCAACACACTATTACTTGCCACTCTGTATAGATTGTAAATGCACATACATGAGTAGAGTTAGCGCTAAGGAAATGGGTATTGACAACTAACGCATAACTTTCTATGTCAAAATTTTTGTTCTTCGATTTTTGAAGAGTCACGAAATACAACTGTTCAATAAAAAGTTCATCACCCTTTGATAAAATATAATAAATATAAATGCAGTACAGAGCAATATAATTGCGTTAGTTATACTTAAGCATAAATAAGTCTAAGCTAAACGACACTGACATTCTGTAAAAACTTATAAATAAAAAAACAAAGCAATTCATATCTCTCATTAGATAAAAAATACATTCAACTTCGGATTAATACTATGATCTGTCTTACTTTAAGCATGTAAGTTGTGGCGGACACAAGCGCGCACGGTGTGGCGCTGTGCCCCTGGGTGGGTGGACGGCTCGCGGTTCTCGTCTTGAGAAAGACGTCTGCGCCGGTGCGAACCGTCCCTACGTCGCGAAACTTAAACTTGTGTGCGAGATGCCTTGAGGAGGCCTAGTCGTGAGAGATGCCTAGATAGGGTACTAAGTCTATTGTGGGTTGAAAGCGAAACCAATGGTGTTGAATGAAGGAAACTATGAAACGAGGAACGGTACCACTATCTAACACCCCCTACGCTCGCGACCCTAGCCCAGGTTCACAGCAGCTGCCCGCGGTGCGGCTTCTTGTCAGCCCCTCGATGTCGCCGCGGTGCTCACTTCTTCGAGCAATCTGCAGGCTGGAATCCTTCTTGGCTGGGGTCTTGAGGGCACTTCTTCTTTCTTGATTTAGACGTCGGCTGGAACTACTACATCACATTCGATCGATCGCGTGTCTTCTTCCATGTCTGAAGTTGGACATGGTAGGTACCAATTCAAGGATAATCCTTATGTATGGGGTTGGGCTCCGGAGCACACAGGCTCCGGGGAAGTTAGAGAGGGGTTACCTTAGCACGGCCATGAATTTTTTGCGTGCTGTCTCACTGGTTCTGATATTTTTTTTTATGTGCTCGACCAGGCTCGCTCTTTTGCCTGGGATGCTTTTTTGACAGTACTCAGTGAGTACAGAGGGTGCTTGCTGATTTTTTTAGGTAACCCCCCTCGTGTATGTGTGGTGTGTGAGTGTGGTGTGTATAGTGCAGGAGGCCTCGCGCCAGTCAGTCGGGTGACCGACGGCGCAAGGCGGCGTTGCTGGTGATACTAGACACCGGTGCCAGCCGAACGGCCTCCGGTGCCTAGTGCGGGCCGGTGAGTGCCACCGGCGCGTCCATCGACTCCTCCTCTTCTGTGCTGGAGATGAGGAGCTCCCTCTGCA
The DNA here is from genome assembly GCA_927399415.1 of Macaria notata. NCBI lineage: Eukaryota > Metazoa > Arthropoda > Insecta > Lepidoptera > Geometridae > Macaria > Macaria notata. Next base: position 10,925,385 of record OV656745.1, on the reverse strand, counting down.
GGACACGCCGGCGGGGGCGGTCGTTGTCGGGCGGCCTCGCGTGGAGCGGGGCGAGACCTCGCAGGTGCGGGTGCGGTCCGTTGTCAGCGCGGTCGAACATGCCACGTGACAAACGGACCACAAACTGGTGAATCGTCTCCATCTGCAGGTCATTGTGAAGTATGTCATTTCTCACGTAGCGGCCGGCTTTGGTGATCCGACGCAACGTGGTATTCTGTACCGTCTGGAGACGTTTTCTTAAGTTCGGGTTTAGTACAGAATACCACGCTGGGGCCGCGTACGTGAGTCTTGATCTTATATACATTTTATAGATATTGCTCTTCGTTTTCAGGGGTAGGGTCGAGTTTAAGACGGGAGCTAGCAGTGCGCGCGCTGCCTTGGCCTGCTGCTCCGCGTGTCTCGCTTGGGACCTCATGCTGACGTCCTTGTCGATATAGACCCCCAGGAACTTCACCTCTCTCTGCCAGGTGATAGGCTGTTCTCTGAGGGTCAGTGGCTCCAGTGCTGCGTTCTGCCTCCCGGTGACTAGTGCGGCCGTCTTACCGACATTAACGGCGATCCTCCAGTTATCCAGCCACCGGGGGAGTGCGTCCAGCGCTCGTTGGACGCGGATCCTGGCCGTCTTGGCGTTACGTGCTGTCGTGTAGTACGCGCAGTCGTCGGCGAAGAGGCTCAGGCTGACCGGGGGCGTACCTTCGTACTCCGGCTCTGGGATGGGTATGTCGTTTGTGTAGACCGAGTATAGCAAAGGGGATAGGCAGCTTCCCTGTGGGACCCCAGCTTTAATCCGCTTCACGCTCGAGACTTCTCGTTCCACGTCTACGTAGAAGTCCCGGTCTCGTAGGAAGGATGCAATTAGGTGGACTAGTGGTACCTGTAGTGTGGTGGTCGTCTTCAGCTTGTATAATAGTCCCTCGTGCCATACCCGGTCGAACGCCTTCTCTACGTCTAGGAAGACGCCCACGGTCCGCCTCTCGACGTTCCTGGCCTGGGCTAGCTCGTACAGGACCCGCGTCAGCTGCAGAGTGGTGGAGTGGCCTCTTCTGAAGCCGTATTGCTCTTCCCTGGTCTGTATGTGTGGCCTCATACGGGTAATAAGGAGACGCTCAAATAACTTACCCATATGAGGCAGCAGGGTGATCGGGCGGTAGCTCTCAGCTTTCTGCCGGTCCTTCCCCGGCTTGTGCAGCATGATGACTCGCCCCGTCTTCCAAGTGGATGGGAAGTGCCCGGTCCGCAGCACGCCGTTGAAGAGTCGGGTCAGACAGACGAGCGCCTTCCGAGGCATCATCTTGTAGGCTGCACTCGGAATGTTGTCATGACCCGGGGCCTTCTTGGCGTTGAGGCGACTCGCTGCCCGGAACACTTCCGTCGGGGCGAAGTAATCCTCTCCACTGAGGGGCGTGGGGGTTGCAGCCAGGTAGTCCTCGATAGTGGTGCGTACCTGCTGGTGATGGTCGTGGACCTCTTGGCCCGCCTGGTCTGGGACGGGGTGCAGTGTGAACTGTCCCTCCAGGTGGTCTGCCAGTAGTCCAGCTCTTGCGGCGGCGGTGTAGTGCCTCTGCCCTGTGCTATCAACGAGAGGGCACACTGTTGGCTTGGTCTGTGTGAGATGCCGGTTTAGCGTGTACAGGTTCGCGGTGTCCTCGTCGCACCTGTCTATGTGGGCGCCCCAGCAATCTCCTCTCCACGTTCTGACCTTCGCTGACAGCTCCTCATCCACCTTGTTCAGTTCCGATTTCACGCGGGGGCATCTTGATGTTCTCCATAGCCGGACCAGCTCCCTCTTCTTCTGTCTGAGCTTCTGCAGGGAAGCAGGAAGCCTATCACGGCATTGGGATGGGGCATCGTACGTGGCTCGGTCTTGGCTGGCTTTGATGAATTCGGTCAGCTCCTGCGCGCAGGCCTCTACCTCCTCTGGCGTACTCAGGTGACCTACCGTCATGTTGTCTAGCTCGCCGATGAACTGGGGCCAGTCTATCCTTTTCTGGATGGGTCTGTGTACTGCGGTTGTGGTGCTCGCGACGGTGATCAGTATGGGCATGTGGGGCTCATTGAGCTCGTACAGGACTTCAATGGACATCGGAGCCCCAATGCCCCTGTGCATGACCACGTCGAGCACGTCCGCTCTGTATCTCGCATTAGTGGGGATGTGCGTAGGCGAGTCTGGTCCCAGTACTGTGGCGCCTAGCTGCTGGGCGGTTCTGGACAGCGCTCTCCCGGCCTTGTTGATCGAGTGGCTGTTCCATTCTGTGTTCTTGGCGTTGAAATCCGCCGCGAGGAATGTGGGCACGTTGTGCTTGAAGACCTCCCTTATGTCTGCACTCACCATTGGCGTCGACAGCGGTGGTCGGTAACCGGCGTATATGTGGGTCTCACGCCCGGCTACCTGCGTCCGGACCCCCACCGTGCGCGTCTCTCGGAATGGTAGCAGCGGGAGTTCTTCGTGGACGATGTCGCGGCGGACGAACACAGCGGTCCCACGGTAGGCCATGTTCCTGTCGCTCAGCTCATCGCGTCGGTAGCACACGTAGCCCTGTAATTTGCAGAGGAGGTTGGGTCTTAGTTTGGTTTCACCTATTAATATGATGTGTATATCCTGCTCCTGCGCTAGGAGCCGGAGGCTGGCCTGTTTTGATCGCAGTCCTCCTGCGTTCCAGTATAAAATTCTTGTATGGGTCCTATTCATTATTTAGAGCTTGGAGTGCGGCCAGTGCGCGCATCGCCTGCTGCTGCATCTCTTGGGCAGCGCGGGCAATGGCATTGAGTGACTCCATCAGTACACCCAGCACCTGTGCGTTGGGCCCTGATGGGGTCGATGTTACGGCAGCGGCTGGTTGTTGCGGCTGCTCTTCAGTGGTTGTTGCGGTCCGCCTTGTAAAGTGGGCGGCGGGTCGCTGAGGTAGAGGTTGGGTTACCGGATGTGTGGTGATGTATGGTCCAGGTTGAACCCTGCGTACGGCTGGTACCGGCATCGCGCCCTGCAGGAACTGGGGCATGGGCGCGGGCGGCTGCTGTGACGGCTGGACCGGCGTGGGTGGGAGCTCCTCGTCATCCTCCGGCCGGTATTGTGGTTGTAGGGCGGCACCTTGGGCCCCCGCCCTGCGGGGGTCCCTGGGGTGCACCTCTAGGCGCACGCGCGGCGCTGTGGGCGCGCGCAGCTGTTGTTGGGGCTGCCTCGCACGCCACCCTAGGTGTTGCGCATGTTGAGGGGCGGCGAGGGTGGCGGGGGCAGCGTCGGAGCGGCCCGCCGGTGGGCGGGCGGGTGTCTGCTGGCGGGCAGCCGGGCGGCTCGCCTGGTGGCGGGCGGGCGGTGGCTGCTGTGCCGCAGGGCGGCCCGCCTGCTGGCGGGTGGGCGGCGGCTGGTAGGCGGCAGGGTGGTCCGCCAGTTGGTAGGCGGGCGGCGGCTGCTGTGCTGCTGGGCGGTCGAGGGCGGCGTGGGAGCGCCCTCTACCGCGTGAGCGCCCGCGGGAGCTGCCGCGAGAGCGCCCTCGCGAGCTGCCGCGGGATGGGCCTTGTGCGGCCCCTCTGGGTGTGTAGCCGCGCGGCTCCTGCGCGCGCGGCTGGTGGTGCTCGGGGAAGGGCTCGAACGCAGGAGGTCCTCCCTCCGTGGGGATGGGAGTGGACGCCATGGCGCGCCTGCGGCGCCTGGCGCCTCTCCCTCTGGATCTTGGCTGCTCGCCCGGGTTGTTGGCCGGCGGGCGGAGCGTGGTCATCGGAGCGGCGCGCCCTTGGTGCTCAGGGGCGCGCTGTGGTGGTGGCGCCCTTCCGCCTGCCCGGGTGGGCGGCGAGAGCGGGCGTTGCTGCGGCGCGGTGTGCGCCCGCTGGGGCGGGCGGCGGTCGCCTGGGATGACGATCTTGCGACGGCGCGCCTCCCGCCGGAAGTAGGGGCACGTCCGGCTGTTGGCTGCGTGCTGCCCGTCGCAGTTGGCGCACTTCAGCGGTGCGCCCTGTGGTTGGGGGCACTCGCTCCCGAAGTGGGCCCCCGCGCATTTAACACAGCGCTGGGGGCGGTGGCAATTGTGGGAGGCATGGCCAAAGTGTTGGCATCGGTGGCACTGTGGTACCACCGCCTTGCCGCGCCATGCCTCGACCACAATCCTGGGCATATTTAGCAGCTCAGTTGTCCCGTACAGCCGGTTAAGTTCACTATCACTTATGTGGTCCAGCTGTATGTGGTATACGCACTTCACTGCTCCGGCGCGCGTCGGCAGTGCGCGCGCGAAGCGCGCCGGGAAGTTTAATTGTTGTAAGGCACTCACGATCACTTCTCCTGGCGTGTCGCGCGGCAAGCCCCACAAGGCGACTTTGTGGGGCTTCTCCTCCTCCAGCGCGTAGCAGTACCACGCCAGGTTCGGGTTGCGCGTCTGCTCCTCCGTCAAGTACCGCTGTATGACGCGGTACTCCTCCCCGGAGCGGGGGCGGAAACGCACGCCGCGGTCAAGCGGGCGCGCGTTGGGGATGTGTCCTAGTCGTGCCCTAATAGCGCCGAGGTGCTGGTGCCAGTCAGCCCACTCCTCGACTATCAGCGGCGGGTAGTTCCGCTCGCGGTTGTTGGCGGTCCCGCGGGGCACGGTCGCGTCGATGACGCGCGGCGGGCTAGCGGTGGCGGCCGGGCGGGCGGTAGGAGAGCTGGGCGGGCGCGATGGCGGCACAGGCAGCACGGTAACTGCCCTCGGCGGCGACGCGCGCGGCTGCTCCCTCGGTGGCGATGCTCTCAGCATAGCCGCATATGAGGATGCGGGCTCATGCTGTTGGGCTGGTGGCGATGGCGGTGGCACAGAGTCACGCCCCATTGACTCTATGCCTGCGTAAGAAGTATCATCGGTCCCTTCAGGCGCATGCACCAGCGCGGTGGTGATGCTGCGCCGGGAGTTGTGTGAGGAAGCCGACGAGAAAGCGGCGTCCGGTGAGTCGTCGCGTTCTTCCGGTTCCTCCTCCTCCTCCTCCTCCTCTTCGGACGAAGAGGGCGATGGCGAGCTCTCTCCTCCCTCTAGTCCGTACACGGACAGCGGCGACACGCGTGGGGGCGGGGAGTCTTCGCCGATCCTCTGCCGTTTCTCCTCGTTGGAACGCAATGAGTGGGATATGGCGGAGCGATCGACCTCGTCCCGCTTGCGCCTAGCCCCGCCCGCCGGTGCTGGCGCGAGCGGAGTCTCCTCCTGCAGGGACTCAACCCCGCGGATGAGCCTCTCTGGTGCTGGCACGGCGCGGCTCGGGCTTTGCGCACGGCGAGGTAGGTAGCGGCCGGTGCGGCGGATCTCGTTAGTGAAGAGATCCCTCTCCACTATTTCTATCCTGCGGCTGGTACTGGGCCCGGGGGTGGGCTCCTCCGGGTCTTCAGCGCGGGGGGCGCCAGGTTCTCCCTGGCCTGACATGCCGTGAGCTTGGGTGCGGCCTCACCAAAGTCTATAACCACTATTAAACCACTCGGTTGGTCACACTGTACTCACGGTTTAGTCCGGGTGAGCGGGGTTGGCTACTGGGCTGCACGTTTGCACCAACAAACAGCTAGCCAGTCAGCCAGTGCCACTCGTTTAATGTTCGTGCACTAACACACGCGTAACACAGGTTTCAGTTCTGCAGAATTAATACAATATAACACTGCACACAAGTTGAGATGAAATTCAAAAAGGAAATAGTCACTGTCTATATTTAGATATCGCACAACACAACACTCGCGTACGAAGCGTATCTAGGTCGTGGCGGGGGTGAGGTGCGGTGGGCGGCGGCCGGTCTTGCGTCTCTCTCTAAGGCGGCGGCGTGGTGGAGCTCTGACGTCAGAGCTGTGGAGCGGAGACACGGTGGAGCGGCCTGTATCCTGGTGATTGTGTTCGGGTTCGACTCGACTTTCGCGCGGAAGGAGTGACGTCTCGACTTTCACGGGAAAGGACGAATCGCGAACAGCAAAACAGCAGGACCCATCACATTCGACCGATCTTCAACCGCGGCACTGGAATTTATCGTTACCGCAAAGAGAGCCCCATTAAAATTCTCTACATTTTGAAGCAATTTCATTATGAGTGGCACCATTTCCCGTCCATATCTTTATTGATCTTAAAGTTACACACATAATATTTACACCATTAGAAAGCCCTTACAAAACTCTATTTATACATATAAAATTTACACAGATCAACCAAGGACTTTAGACACAATCAGCAAAAAATGGTGAATATTTACACAAAACGCAACTTTCATCATACATTTTCGTTAATTACAAACTGACTACGGTCGTGATCCGCGAGTATCATACCATTCTAATTAGATCTCTTCACGCAGCATCTGTTTCACTAATGATACTCGCGGAGCGTGGACGAAAATGATACATTCTCTTAGTTTGTTACGCGCACTCACTTTCACTAATTGAACTCGAACAAGGCATGCGTCGCTGCCTTCACTGTTCATATTAGTTCTTTTCATACATTGTCCACATGTCAGTTCATGCATCGCCGACATAAGTGAACATTTATAAATAAAATAAATATGGAACTTTTAAGTACATTTCAAAGGTTTATTATATTATTGAGGTTAGTGGCTCTGTTTTCGTACTTTTCACATTTTTCTGTTGTATGTGTTTTGATTATGCTTCATGGTAGTGAGTATGGACATTGATACAGGTAGGGTCTACACACGTATAAATAGGTAAAGCACAACATCGTCAATACAAGTTGCTCCTGCATTGCACCGGAAGCTATCCTGCCACAGAGTAGATAGCAGTGACCACGCCGGATGTGCCATGTTTCAGTCGGCGGCATAGCACAAAGGATAAACCTTGCTAACACATTTCCTGAAAAAAAAAACACGTTTCGAGATGAGAACTGAATAGAGAATTATTGTTTATGGTGGTAATGCTATTTTAAATTAAGTATATCATAATTACAGCATATCCTTAGTGTAATTAGTAAAACAATGATAATTTTAAAAAATACATTGAAATGTAATTGAATTGTAGAAACTTAAAATGATCTTATTACTATTTATTTATTTACTACTCTTGTACTACCACTAATACTTCTTCCTATAATATCGAATTAAAGGAACTCCTACAAAAAATTAAAGATATTTATTGCGGAATATAGGTAAATAAAGATAGTAGGAGGATTATATGTATATGTAATGCGTAAACCAATCCATTACTGTTCTATGTACATGCTTCCAGTTTGCCTGAACCACAGACCTGAACAACGTTAAATAATGTGAATTGTCATTGATTGTGAAGCTGGGTTTGATTTAAGGAGTGGTTAGTTACCTGGAGTAAACACTGATACTGATTTTATTATGCAGAGAAGAAGACAAATGAGGAGGTACTGGGCATGGTTTATGAACTAAAAACAATACAGACCACAATAGAGAGCAGAAGACGGAAGATGTCTGGCCACCTTATATGACATGACAACTTTATGAAAACCACTATCGAGGGGAAGCTAGAGGCAATAAGTGGAAGAGGAAGGCCAAGAAGAACATATTTGTATATCGATCCAATCAAAGAAAAGGCAAACGTCCTGTCGTATAAAGAGTTCAATTAATAGGGCAAACATCGAGGAGAGTGGCGCATACTCTACAGAAAAGAGTAGGTACCTATCGCTCTGAAATTTTGAATTAATGAATGTATGTTGCATATACATTTGTACATGGATTTTATGCATAATGTTTTGCTATAAATAGGTTTATCTTTGGATGCAGATAACCTTTTGCTGTGGTGTTCAACAGTGTTCATTATTATTTAACTTAAAACTAACACATACCTACATCAAAAAGGTGTTTTTTTACATTGTAGCATAGACAAATTTTGGTAATGCGAGACGTGGACCAAGCGCGATAATTTCATGAAAAAACTCATGAAGTTATTATACGTAATTTAGTAATAAATTCAGCATAGCTCAAATCACCTTTAAATGGGATTTACAAAAAATATAGACTCCTGCGTATTTACCAATGATATCACCAGAGGTCATTGTCGAGGCGAATTTTTATAGATACTCTAATTAATAGTAATAAAATAAGCAATAAAAAAAGGATTCTTAACTTGATTTAGTTTTATCGAGGTTCCAAAATAAGAAATATCATCATGATATATGACCTTCTGTAGTAGACTACACATGATATCTTATAATAAACTTAATTACGATAAGAATACATAATAAGAGGGGAAGAAAAACTAAACATACCACACAGGATCAAAATAAATGTTATTTTTACGGCTATGTCGTATATTAACGGCTATGTCGTGTAAGGTAGCATAACGTATTCTTGAATCTGTTTAGTTTTAGGCTCTATGTAGGTACTACTCGTATCACAAACTCAAGAAGTATGTACATATTTAAGAAATTTTTTCACAAATAATAAATGCATACAATATAGAATAACTGACGTAAAGCTTATATATATTACGATATCTATCTTTTTATCAATGAATTAAACAATTTAACCATATCCGTGTTCGTACACGAGTAGATATGGACTTTTTGCCTCATTATACTAATATGCAACTTAATATAAAAAAAAATTAATAAATGTACATAGACGTAAGTTTTTCATATGAAAACTAACCTTTAGAGTTTTACTAATTAGAGAGTTTAAATAGTTACTTTCATGTACTTATGTATTCATTAGTAGGGTATATATTATTTATGGTAGGTAATCTCATCATTTAATAACCATTAAATCATCTCAACAGAAAAGAAGCGCCGATTTTCTATATTGGACAAAAACTTTTCTACCACGATTATTTCAATTAGGTACAATTAGATAAATTGTAAAACTGAATGTACTCCGTAATTTTGTACATAAGTATGTAGTAATTAGACCGTAATAGTAAATAATGTGTCGTTTATATACGACCAATAATTATTTAAGATGACTTCCTATTGAAATAAATACAAAAATAAGAGCTTGCCATTTGAAGTACTTACTGTGTACTTGCAAGCATAATTGGACTAGCTTGTCTGGCTACTATTTCATTATGTCGGAAAGTTAATATTGGAAAACGATGATTTTTGTTAAAATATATATTGAGTGTGTTTTGTTTCAAACTGAACACTTTTCATCACAAGAAAATAATTGCATACTCGCAGCATCATAGTGACAAGGCTATTATATAAAATAGATAAGGGAGTTGCCTTTTGTGTTTTCGGTACATGTATTTAAGTAGATATAGAGATAAAGATAGCTAAGTAAGCAGAAAGCTAGAAAAAGTAATCTAAATAAATTTAATATTCATTTATTCTTGAACAATCAGTGTTCATCATCAAATGGAAGTCAGTAAGTGGAAAAAAAACTGGTCATTGATGTCTAAGCCACATTAGCCAGAACCCGTGTCTCCCAGCCAGGTCTCTCAGCCGCTCGCAGCCTGATGTGTTTCCTGGTGACAGTGACGATGGCTCGAGGGTCGAACTCCAGCTCCGTGGGCTGACCAGCACCCAGAGACATTTGGTACTTCTTCAAGAACGTCACCAGCGCACACAGCGTCTGCATCTTGCCAAAACGAAGACCTGCCAAATCATAGAGATTTTGGATTTGAAACAAAGGATAAATTGTATGTAACTAGTCGTAAAGGAGTAATTTTCTTTCACCTAAGACTGCTCATTTTGTGCAAGTAAAAAGATATCCAAATATGTCAATACAATAGCGCACAGAGCACCTCTAGTTTCATACATATATAAGTGAATATGGAGAATTAATCAACTAATCACATAGTCATATAAAGCTAATTTATGACCTATATACATATTATTGTTTTAAGTTTGTAAATACCAACTTAAATAATATAGAATATAAATGAATCGCTTAAGCTAATAAGTAAATAAACATAATATATACTTTAAAATTTAAATGCTTAGTTAATTTTTTCTTACATTTTGCCTGTGTATGTCCATATCGCATATTATTATTAAAGTAATATGATATAGATATGAAAATAATCAAAATATACACTTTCATGTATCATTTTTGACACTTTATCTTTCTTGACTAGTAGGTACATAGAATAAACATATTGATATGCACATGCATCTATACTAAAGTCGCGGCAAGAGTTTCGGACATATGTAGTTAAAATAAAGATATCCATATATGTATGTAGTTTAGTTACAAATTTGCACCAGGGAAGATAGTGAGTCGTGCTATCTATTAAACATGCTCCCTGCGCAACTAGGGCTTATATCTATAGCAAAAAAAGCTATGTAGCCTTTTTATAGCTTGGTAAAAATGTACGTAAATTAATGCAAATTAGTATTATATGATATCGAAGAGCTCCGTAGGTATATCATCAGCTTTCTTACCAATACAGGTCCTAGGTCCGTCTCCAAAACCAAGGAACGAGCACGGCTTGATATTGTGTTTATTTTCGGATAAAAATCGCTCCGGACGAAACTTCTCCGGTTCAGGGAAGAACTCCGGGTTATGGTGTATTTGATACACGGGAATATGGACCCTGAGCCCTGCTTCTAGGACCAGACCCGATGGCAACGTGTAGTCTTCTATCACTTCCCTCGTATGGACTCCTAAAGCTGGATATAGGCGTAAAGCTTCATATATACAAGCTTCCAAGTACGACAGTTCACTCACACACTCATACTTTAAATGATTGTTATGCCGCTTCAGAAATTCATCAACTTCTTCTTGAGCCCGTCTCTGAACCTTCTGATTATTGGCTAGTTCAAATAAAATGTGGCTCAAGGCAGTTGCAGACGTTTCGAAACCAGCTGCGAAAAAGGTAAGACATTGAGCGATCAGAAGTTCATTATCCACTTTCACTTTAGCAGCCTTGGAAGTGCCATCTTTCATGTTGTTCAAGCTATCTCCTTTAAGGTAGCTGTTCTCATTGAAAGTCAATATTAGATCTATGAAGTCGTTTCTATTCGAAGGTTTGTAGCCTCGTTCTTTGAAAACTGTACTCAAGTAATCAGAGAAAAAAGTGTTCGCTTCTTCTGGGAATAACTGAAATCCAAAAGCATAGAATAGAGACGGCCATATCGCCCGAGCAATGAATTTAAAACCTCTTTCGTTCGTGTTTTCAAAGATGCTATGGCCGATTTTAACAAACGGGTTGTTTTCGTCTTTATAAATAGTGCGAGTGTCGACGCCGAAGACACAGGAGCCAATGCTACCAATTGTGAATCTGGTCATGAGATTGTTGACGTCGAATTCGGTGGTGCATCTGAAATCTTCATCTAGAAACTTCTCGAATGTGTGCGCGCATTTCTCGAGTAAATGGAACATGCTCTTCATTTTTGAAGACGAGAACATTGGTGTCAAGTTCTGTCTCACTACTCTCCATCGATCGCCGCCGGAGAAGAAAATGTTTGTTGTCAAAACTTCCTTGTGAGTGTACTTGGATATTTCCCTGCCACTGAAGTAGTAGAAATCTTTCGTTAGGATGAGTTTGATGAGATCCAAGTCTGTGACCATTAATGCGGGTTCTGTTCCGTAAAACGTGCCGAAGTATGGTTCGTCAGGGAACTTGTTACAGAGTTCCTGAGCAACCTGGCCACCATATTTCTTGAGTAAAATGTAGGGAGCGTAATTCCCTAGAATGGGAAGCGGTTTGATGGAAGGAACCCCTCTCTTATCCCAGTATTTGTATCGAGCCTTGGATAGGAAGTAAACTATTACTAAAATTATTGCCACAAACAGGAGTATGATGAGAACAATCATTACTGACTATTGTCCGTCATGAACTGAACTGCGAAGTGGTTGTGTGTGTGATTTTCTTAAATATAACATTGCTTCAATAGCACTTGAACATAAGTTGTAATCATTTCCTGCAGATAATACATATCAGTACTCGTGACTCAGCATTTTTTTTATAAATCATTATCTAATTTACTTTTGAAAACATCTTAAATAAAACCATAATTACGTTTTCAGGGTTGTCTATAACAAAAACTCCGCTGTCTGTCTGTCACATGGACTATGTGATATATAGATGCGTATTTCATGAAATGTAGTCTAAGAACGATGAACGACACACAATGAGTACCTTCCCCTTGTGGATTAGTTTTAATTATTTAATGTAATATGTGAGGTATTTGCTTCTGTTTACTTGCTGCGAGGCTCTCAAAGAGTGCAGAGCAGCTGCCAATCTTGATAACTCTTTAGCACCACCCGGGGAAACGTGTAGGGACACGGGTAAACTTCCTACGGACGCGACAGAAATAGTAAGAAAGTGCTTCTGTTTACTCAAACTCTGACGCCATACGACTAAATAAATAAATGTAATATGTAATACGTTGATTTTTTAAGCTTTAATCATGACTAAATATGTGATAATTAATTGTTTCTTTTTATGTATTGACATGTGACTGCTGTTTGATATGAATAAATATTTGAATCTGAATCTGAGAAGGGCTCCCATACAACAAATATGTTATCTTGCCGATTTTATAGATAAAAATATATAAATACTTAGTAGGCAACCCTTCGCGCGCGAGTTCGACTTACTACTCGACCGGTTATATAATTTTAATACAATTACTTTATTAGCCAAAATGTTAAATTTACATTTACCCTGCTTACCGGAGAATGCATGTCCACACAGCATACTCGTAACGCAACAAATATTAGTATCGTTATACAAATACATAATACATACTAGCACGGGACGACCAAACTAAGTTATAATCAAATGATTTTCAGACCTATACTCAGATACGCTGAAAACTGTGTATCTAACACGTGGAGATGAACCTCTTCGTATCGATATTCCCAATAAGTATGAAAAAGTGATCAATTTGTAAAGCTGCTTGTGATTCAAGGTTCGTCGTGTGTGACCTCCAGTACTGATAGACAGACATACCGACAGTGTGCTGGATTAGTAGCAGTATGGACCGTCCCTGGGATGAATAAGAGGTTAAATAAATCAATCAATATAACTTTATTGTACACCAGAAACATGCCCAGAATAGAGCGGTCTCTTGCAGGCAAATTAAGGGTGAGTAGTACTCATTCTTTCTTGGCATCTCTGCCTTATATGGTTGTACTTCTGTATTATGTGCCTATGGCAAATCTCGGAAATATAGCGACATTAAATCAAGTATATATAATATGATAACTCATATCGATAAAGATTTGATCGATGTGTTTCATCATAAAAACATATTTATGAGACATGTTGACTAGTTGAAAAAATTAGAAAATTCACTTTTATTAAAGTTCCGAAGGAGGTCAGTAAATATTTTTCAGAAAAATATATGGCACTGCGACATAGACTATGAAGCTTAATTAGTTATTCAATCAACACAAAAACAATCCCTTAACCTTATTAATACAGATAGTTAAAATATAATTCACTCAAACCTTAGAAAATATTACCTATATAATACCACCAGAGATCCACCAACCCTCCGAAACCTTTTAAAAACCCCGTCTACTGGCATCACAGAAGCCCAAGGTTGCTCCCCTCGCAAGTTAATTTCTGAAAGCCGTTTATTACCTTAGCGAGTGAGTTATCATTCTGCTACTACTGTGTCTAGCTATGTATAGGATCGAGCCACAGTTTCTGTTACACTTGCTTGGTCCAGAACCACAGTGGAGGTAATGGTTAGTATGATTGAAGCCACAGAACATGTTACAGTTAGTATAGTTGAAACCACAGTTTATTTAATAGTTAGTATGTCTTTAACCACAGTATATGTATCAGTAAGTAGCCCGCAGCCTCCCAGACGAGGTCTCGGCGGAGCATGCGCAATACTCTCCTGGATAGGGTGACGAGCAGTTACTTGTGAGGGAGGATATTTACCCCTTGGCAACAGGTGACGTTAGCTTAGAAATAAGAGGGGTTTGAGAATTTAAGCTAGATTTAAGGATTTAGAAGATTTTGTTCTAGTGTAGTTGTTGTAGGTGATCTTGTTTTAGCTTAAATCAGTAGCCGTGTTGTTGCCACAATGAAATATTCTTCTACAATTTGTAAATTTTGTGTATTATGCTCGCTCAGCTAATGCATTATCTGAGTTAGCTGTTGCTGTGATATTTTATTGTGATCGTCTAAGAGACATCAATTTCGTTAAAAAATTATGATTCTCGATATTTTTAGGGATATTTTGGTGTAGTTATACGAACAAAATCTAATTACAAGTATGCACTTCATCATTTTAGTATAGATAATAGAAAACTGATTACTTACCATCACATATATTATATCTCTAAGCGTTTGATATTATTTCTTATTATTTTCCATGTTTTATTCCAATACCTAACTATAATTATGAATTTATCCCAAAAATCCCAAAGACATATCCCCCCTCACCACACCCTCTATCTAGTACATCAAGGGGACGCGAGCAACAGCGCGCTTCGAAAATAAATACTCGAGAAAACCCACTAAAATCGTCTAAAACATATCAAAAATACCCTAAAACCTGTAGAAAATCCACAATAATTCATATCAGCGGTTGTGACAGTGTTTTTCTATGTGTGTTGGTGTTTTTCTGTGTGTTTACGTCAGTGCTCGAGGCATGCATGGTTTGACATTGGAGCCCGCAGTAAGCTCGCTGCAATCTCCACGAAGATCATACAATTTTGTTTCTACGCAATTCTGGTGATCGTGAAAAGGTGGGTTGGAATTTGTCTACTGTTTCGGAAATGATTTCATTTTGATTAATGATTTTAAAAAAACCGGCCAAGTGCGAGTCGGACTCGCGCACCGAGGGTTCCGTACAAACCTGCAAGGTTAAATATTTTGTGATGTAACTAAAAATTTATGGTTTTCGTAATTTTTCCTTTATCTATGCTATAAGACGTTGCTTCGTACCAAATTTCAAGATTCTGAGTTCACGGGAAGCACCCTGTAGGTTTTGATTCCCTTGCAAGTGTCGAAAATTTGCGGCATAAATGGCTGTATCTTTTGATTGCGTTGGCTTAGAAGTTTGATTTTTTCACAGCTTCAAGGGACAGTAGACCTGAGTAATTGATATAAATTTCAGCTTCATACCTCTACGCGTTCCTGAGAAAAAGGGTCTTGACAGACGGACGGACGGACGGACAGACGGACAACAAAGTGATCCTATAAGGGTTCCGTTTTTTCCTTTTGAGGTACGGAACCCTAAAAAGATAAGTTCTTTAATATTTTTTTAACGAAACATCATATTTAATTAATTTATCAGGGCACCTAATATATTAATAGGCCAAGACAAAATCTGCGATTGAATTTAGCAAGCAAAAGGCAATCCGAACAAAACCACAAAATTAAGATATCAAGATAATATATAATCACTAAACACGCTTATGTGGCAATGATAGACTTTGTAACAGTACGTAGGTACGCAGATGATTCTAAAATTAGTTAATTAAGTAGGTATTGAACATAATATGCTCAAATAAATGTAATTTCTTCCTTTCATCTCGCGCTAAAGCCATAAATTCGCCTTGATAACAGTGGCACTTGTAGCCAGTTCGGCACTTGGGGCTCATTGAAGTCATCTTAAGGCCTCATTACTACGATCCTATTATTGATTTTGATGTATTTTTTATCCTTTTATTTTTATCCTATCTTCTTCTTATCGAATGAGAGTGGCCAACTCTGGTGTCGAGAATTTATCAAGCCGCCCTAGGGGCCTCTGACATGGCTTTACGACTGCCGTACTTAACAAACAGCTGGGACCTACAATTTAACGTGTCATCCAACCCACAGAAGCGCCTAAAATGGAATGAATGGAACTTTACGGTTACCCATCCAAGAACTGACCGCGTCGACCTTTGCTTAACTTTGGTAATCGCATGCGATTGCCTCCCGTACCTGAGCTACGGGCGCTTCTATCTATTCTATTATTGTATTTGATGCGTGGGTCCGAACAATATTATTAGTAGCGACGATGAATAAACCTCAATGCATTAGGTAACTTGTGTCGTACCGATACTATCTGCGACTAGGCTGTCGAGAGATAGAACTCACACTTCGAAGATTTCATGTAGGTACCGCAGCAAGGTATTTCAGAATTTCGGATACTTTTCTCATCTTGAAAACGAAACGCCAATCCTTAGAAATCCTTGAAGGTTCTACGATTGGTTGATTGACATTAATTTAAGATTATGTCAGATTAGATGTCTATGATTGGCGGTTCATTTTCGATTAAACATTTTTAAATTTTTGAAACACCATACTTGTTATTACTTTTATCTGTTATATGGCAGTAAGTTTAAATTAACGTTATTAATTAAGTTATCGTACCTAACTAGCTACAGTGAAGTGCCTACTTAGTTCTAATTTTTAAGTTTCATGCCTTATGCACAAATAAAACTGGCGAAATTACTCTACATCGACTGGCCATATTTTTTCTGCATCTGCACATTTTTTTCTTCTATTCAATAGTTTTATTAGCCATAACATCTATCAGAATTACATTTAAGTGCAAAGGGCACCTAATTAATTAATAAAAGACTACTTACCTTGTCTCTTAAGTGCGTTCAAGAATCGTTAGGCAACACTGCTATGACTATAACGTAACATTCTGGCAAAATCAACTGTTCGGAGCAGAACTACTTGAAATTAAATTACGAACAATTAATATCACCCACATTTCGGCAATGTCCTCATCACATCTTAAAGTGACACCTATGATACCTAACTCCGCCAGGGTTGAATGGGGGTTGTATAGATACATACCTATAGGTATAGATACGTCTAGCTCTCTCCGGAACTTCACTTTGGTGCGAGGTCCTTGAACTTTCAAGGTCGCTGTATCTCACTCAAAGTGTTTAGAACCTAAAGGTACGTAAGACTTTTAACTGTGTAAGTGTGGCCGTGAATGCAGTCGTTGTCCTAATAAAGTTAAGTGATAATGGATTGGTTTACTGAAATTGTTGATCTCGTTTTAGTACCTACGATACGCAAATGAGCTTACATTTATGATCGAGATATCTTTTAACAGTTCTATTTACTCGTATATTGTGGTTTTACTGAGATCACGGTCTACACAAGATCGCGGTCTAAGTAAAACTGACAGTACAGGAACGGGTCCAAAGTTAGGTTAGCACGTATAATTATGATAAAGAATTTTAATTTTAAGAAATTTCAAATATTTTGCTGTCTACCGCCAAATATATCGTCAAGTACACAGACCTCCCTGCTCTGTCTTCACTTGAGAGGCAATAGTGCAACAGTCGCATTACATTTTCATCTGTTATAAATGCAACAAAGAAGGGCTTAGGCCAAAGAGGAGAACGCGAACGCGAAGCAAGAAGAGAGAAAAAACAATTTTATTGAAGAGTTAAATAAAAACCGGCTAAGTGCGAGTCGGACTACAAAGTTTAGTTCGGTTTATAAAATAACGAGAAATCAAAGGCGCGGTGGTTTAAAAAAAATGTATTTGTTGTTATAGCAGCAACGGAAATACATCATTGTGAAAATTTCAGCTTTCTAGCTATCACGGTTTATGAGATACAGCCTGGAGACAGACAGACAGACAGCGGAGGTTTAGTAATGGGATCCCGTTTTACCTTTTGGGTACGGAACCCTAAAACAATTATTGTTTGTTAGCTCGGTGCGGTGAGCTGGGCATGGTGTGCGCGTGGTTGGAGCCGTCGCCTGCATGGGCAGCCTGCCGGACCTCACGGAGCGCTCGCGCGCGCCGCCGCGCCCCGCCGTGCGGACCACGTCCGACCCGCACCGACACCGCACTCTCATTACACAGGTAAGTATCCAGGAGTAAGAACATCTGTCCCGCACGATCATTAGGAGTTTTCATGTTCTAGTTCCCAATAACTAAAACTCTGTGGTCTTCTTGAGTATAAAACAGATATCTTGAAGAAAACGTGTTACAACACTAGAATTCAACGATATTCCATAGGCGGGCTCCGGTCATACTAAAAGTAATGTTCAGTTAAAAAACACGTCTTGAAAATCCATTAGCTCTTAGAATCACATGCTGATCAATGATGAATATTATTTTAAAATCGTCATAGCATAAAGGGAATCTAACATCATCATATGCTTCAAAGTAGGTAAATCTGATATAAATCATGATCAAGAGATATGTATATTTCTGCAAATTTTTATGAAATACGAGTATGTGACGTTTTTGGTCTAACTTATCTACTTACAACCCTTTTGCATTACGTCATGAAATGATACAAGATTACGATAGCAATATAAATTTCTTGTGATAAAGTATAACTTCCGATTGGTATTGCGATCACGTAGCAGAGAGCGAGGGTGCCCGCGCGGAGACTGATCGTCTCCAGCGTATAATTTACTGGAGGGATCACCATTTATCGCCTTCGTCCGAGCTTAGTGACCTGGCAGAGTGGAATTGCAAGATTTATTATGTATTTTCCACTAATTTACATGCAAATGCAAACCTTACTTTGAAATTGCATGCATCTACACGTCTACTCATTTACTGCTTGCAGATCTATGAAGACAGCCTGCATAGCACTTACAAATATGTTTATCCTCGACAGATTCCAGTGAGGACAATATACAAGAAAGACTGGCCATGGCGCAAGAGCAAAGCGACGACGCGTGCTGCGATCGGAGCTACTGCGAGGCGAAAAGACTCGGCGGCGTCATCAGTGGGAGCTGCCTCAGTGCGGCGGCTGCTGGCACGAGCTCCTCCCAAGCTGCCGCGGCCGCTGGTCCACCGCTTCACTCTCCTCTGCATCTCTTCGGGCATGTGTGCCACCGCCCTCGTGCCTTTCACCGCGTACGCCGGCGCCGAGGCCGGAGCCCTACCCCTGGCCATCATGCACACGGCCGCCGCACTCGTGGCTCCGTTCTCTCCCCTTATACTGCAAAAGACTGGTGCGAGGACAGTGATAGCGACAGCCCATTTGCTCGTGTGTGTGCTGCTGACTGCTCACACGGTGGCCACGCCACTGTCCGTGTTGTTGCCTCTGTATGGCATCTGCGGAGTGACGCTGTCGCCGATGTCGGTGGCGCTGTCAGCGGCGGCCAGCACGCTGGCGCAGGCTGCGGGAGACGAGGCGCGGAGGAAGGTGGCTCTGCGCCGGGCGCTGCGAGCGCTCCGAGCGGCGCAGGACCTGGGGCTGGTGGCTGGGGCCATGCTGCTGGGCGGGGCGCTGCTCATATGGCCCGAGGACCGCACGCCGCCACAGCTGACGCCTCCTCCTACTAACTACTCTTCGCCGCGGTGGCCGCCCAATGAAGAATACTTCATGGAAGATGATTATGAGGTTAGGTGATTTTGTTTGTATTGCCTTATAACTTTAACGATAATTCCTGAGTTTACCCTTTTGCTCATTTTAAGGTTTCAGAAATATTTAATACAATTTACTTATCAATCCCGTACGAAATAAACTCTCTGATACAAAATTAAAATCAATGTAAGTACTCACCCTTATTTTCACAGGTAGGTCTACGTGTAATTTACTCCCGATACTCACTAACAAGTAACACCTACAACTGAAGTTCACCTTTCATCTTTTATATAACATAATATGTAGATCATGTGACGTGCTTATATCCAGGAACGAACATGTGGAGCGGCGGGATGCCCAGACACGCAGTCAGTGCTGGGCATAGCGCTGAGCTCGTTGGGGCGGCGCGTGGTGGTGGGCGTGTGGGCGGCGCTGGCGGCGGGCGCGGCGGTGCTGGCGGTGTACGGCGCCAGCTCGGCCCCCGCGCCGCCGCCCGACGCGCGCTCGCTGCTGCGGGACCCGCGCGCGCTGCTCGGCGTGCCCATGGGGCTCTTCATCGGCCTGCAGCAGGGGTTTATATATACGTCTTATATTAAGGTCAGTTCTGTTGTAAGCCAAACGAAACTGTGGAACTCTCTCAGAGGCCCGAATCTCTATTCCCCTTGAACTATAATTTGTCGGTCTTCAAGTCGAGAGTAAACCGGTTTCTCTTAGACAAGCGCGCTAGATTGTAGATTATAACGTTGCTTAACATCAGGCAAGTTGTAGTGTCAAGTGTGAGCCTATTTCATGTAAAAAAGGTCAGTTCTGTTGTAAGCACGTTTTTAAATTGTACCTACACTGAAAGCTCTGGTTCTTCCTGTTCGTACTTTTGTAGTAATTTTATTCCCAGTTCCTGAAATTATTTTTTGACTCAGCCAAAATTACTGTGGTAGGGGGATGCTTAAAAGTCTCTCTGCTATTAGTATCTATACTCTCGAGTCAAACTATGAAGCGAACCAGCTTTGGGATAGTGATAGAGCGTACTTAGAACACACTGAGGTGATTATTTGAAACATATTCACAATACTTGTACAAAATTTAAAGGAACAATAAACAATTGTTTTAAAAAAAAAATTTAGAAGACCATTGGTAGGTATATTACTTTTCTTAATATCATTTACAGTAATGTGATTTTTAAATAGTAAATTGATTATGTATATTTATATTTATTGAATGTATAATGAACATGAACATTATATGTAAATAATATGACGTATTTATGAATAAATGAATATTTTGATTATGATTATGATTAAGATTATGGTTTATACTTATTATTACTATGTACGTTACATGTTACAATGTCCTATCTCCTACGTCGCTATTAGAACAAAAAGTAACCGTTGTTTTTTTGTTAATTTCAGTGGTACGGCGTTTGCGTGGACGGGTGGTGGTGCGCGTGGCGCGCGCTGTGCGGCGCCGGCGTGCTGCAGGCGCTGGCGGCGGCCACGCTAAGCATGGCGGCCGCCAGGGGGCGCCGCACTGCGCTCGCGGCGGGAGGTGGCGCTGCGCACGCCTCACTTGGTGCGTATTTTGGTATAACTAAACAAAAAACTTCCCAATGAATACCTTCTCCTTGAGTAGTATTGTGTTCCATGTACTGAAAGTCGTGGCTCTCCCGCAGAATGTATTCGATGTATGTAGGTGCTCAGGTCCTTCCATTGATGGATAGGGTTCTCGGATTTTGTAGTCCTCAAATATATCGGTTTCCCCACGATGGTTTTTCCACTGCTAAGCGAGTGTACATCTATATAAATTGGAAAAAGGTAGTTATTTAGGGCTCAGAATGACTTTATACTGCTACGATCCTTTGTAATGAAGACGCTAAAAGTGTGTGTTTTTTTAGTTGACTTGATGTTTAACGCTTCACATACTTAGCTGATTTATCTCTCTAGTGCTGGCTCTGCTGAGGTGGCGCGCTGCGCGGACTGACCTGGCGCTGCCAGCTCTCGCGGCGGCGGCCTGGGGAGCCTGTGCGGCGCTCTGGGATGTACTGCAGGTTAGATCCACCTCAGCTTCTTGTTTACAGACAACTGGACTCAGTTTTGTGCTATTTGTTCTGGCCTATAGGCTTCATAACACTCATTCTCTCATGATTACATTTCACCATAATTCGTGAGAGGATAAGCGATCCTTAAACCAGAAGGTCTAGGATGAAACATGCTTGTCCTCTATGAACCGATTCACTACATAGTATTGTGTTGGTGTGTCCCCAGGCGGGCGCGTGTATCGGCGGCACGGGCTGGCGCGGGCCGTGGGCGCTGGTGGTGCTGGCGCGGCACGCGGGGCTGGCGGCGGCGTGCGCGGCGCGACACACGCTCTGCGTGCGCGCGCAGCTTGCGGCACTCGCCGTCGCACTGCTTGCTGCTCTACCCGCGCACGCGCTGCTGGAGCTCAAACTCAGGAGAGGTTAGTAGCAAAATCAAATATTCCTGTTTTAGCATCACGCTAGACTACAGGCTAGCGATCATCATATATCATGATTAGAGTAAACGCTGCGAAGATGTGAACCTACGCTACGAATGTATAAGACCTAAAGCCTCGTCCACGATGGCACAGATTCTACAGCTTTGTATGGTATGTTTGTTCTACTCCCACGCTGCCAGGACCACAGTGATTTTTTTTATAGTGATCTTATACAACTGTGTGACTTTATTAGCCTATTTTCCATGTCAATCCCTAGCGTATAGCTGACATAAATATATTCCCCAGCAGGCGAGCAGTCCCGCCACAGGTCCTAGCGGCGGCCCACGGCGCCGCAGCTGGCGCTGCCGCCCGACGACGCGGCGCCCGGCGGCGACGTGCCGTGCCATGTGCTCGCCTAGACACACACACAGTGGGACAACCAGTGTTGTGGGAGTGTGTGTGTTCGCAAGAGGATACACACGCTCTTTGACAACCAGGTACTGTGGGCTATTGTGGATATTGGAACTATATGTACCTCAAGTTGAGTGTTACTTTTTAAACTGAATTGCAGGAACGTCTTTTAAATTTAAATGCCAAATTAGCCTTACATTTAGAATGGCCGTCTCTGGAACCCTGGCCGTCACAGAATGAAATAGCTAGACGACATCAAGACATGGACGAAGCTCAGCTAGCCGCATCTATGTAAAAGAAGAAGCATGGAATCGCAAGAAGTTTTGCCAACTGACCTCGAATTTCAATATGAAGATGGCACCCGATGGTGGTGATGATCTCTGGAGTCTAGGGTGGAATTTAAAAGATAAAAGACGTTGCTGCATCTTAGCATTTAGGTAAGTATTAAGGTTTGCTACATGGTTTCGTCTGGTGAGTTGATGAGTCTTTACTCAACTTACTCATGTTACAGGAACAACACTCGTGTAGTAGATGGTAAAACAAGATTAAAAATGAATGACTACATGTTGTAACAGCTTTAATGGTAGTTTCAATATTTAGGTATATATTTAGGAAATGTATAATAAGAAATCTTTATTGATATTGTAGTAGTATAAATTATAGGTACACAACACCTACCTAACTAGGTATAGGTATAAGTACGAATTGTCAACTTAAATTTAGGTTTTTTTCTCGGGTTTCTGTTTTTTTTATTACGATGCCAATCTGCGCTCAATTGATTAAAGTGCGTCTGCAATGAATTATATGTATGTACTTAGATACTTAAAACTTTATTACTTACTTAGGTTTTACACAAACTGATACAATTAATAAATAATTGATCTAACGAGTGTATTATATCTGTTACACAAATTAAAACTAAACTATTAAGGAATTTTCTGTCTAACTTATTAATTAATCAATGCGAGGCACATAATTATATAAATATTATATAAGTATATTTAGTAATAATTTGTAAGTATATAAATACTATATGTTCTATTGTAAGTAATTAAAAAATTGAATAGCTTCTTTACCAACCAGGGTTCACAATTAGGTACATATAGCTATTAAGAAGTTTATATTTTTTATCAATAAATAGCACCTAAAATAATATCACTATTTGGATGTATTTACTCTCTGTAACTTCTCGTATGATTAAAATTGTTGGAATGTCCCAGTGTGATAATGTATTTTTTTTCTTTTGATTCCGAAATATTAAAAAAAATCTGAAAAATATTTCTAAAATTGACACCATCATAACATATTTCATAGCAGATGATTTACATATATTAGTCTTAATTATGTTGAGATTTTCGCTATTTTCTTGAATATCTTTGTAGGTATATGATGTTGACATTATTATGTTCTAAAATCCTGGTTTCCCACTCTTTTTTCAGTTTTAGTTAATGATACTGCATTGTATGGTCGATTCTAAGTGTTGTTTACGAATGGAAAATAAAGCACTAATTGTTGAATGGACTTTTCATTTTTATTGTAAAATAAACCTTACCTAATACGTTGCATGAATCGTCTCATGTGTATACTCGTGCATAATATAATAAAGCTGTAGAAAGTCAAAAATCCGACCATAAAAGATATTAGAAACAAAAAAATTGGGTATATTTTTAAATCCATGTCAGAACACGTTTCAGCAGTTTTGAGCATTTTTGTGTTTAATTAAACAGTCATCACGCAAAAACCGCTAAACGGATCATAATAATTTTGGTAAGTAGGTAGTATGAGTTCTTAGAAGTGTTATAGGCTACTTTTTATCCTGAAATAATGCGAGCGAAGCCACGGTCGTCCGTTAGTCTTTTAATTTGACTGGTCTATTAGCTTAGTTGGTAGTGGCTCTGCCTTCTAATCTAGGGGTTGCGGGTTCGATTCCCGCTTGACACAAGTATTTATGAAATTTAAGATTTATAATTACTTGTTTTGAGTCTGGTCGTTTCTATGTATTATAAGTATGTATTTACAAAAGAAAAGGGTCGAGCGGGGTTATTACGTCGGCGGGGTAATTAAATCAAATGGCAATAACTCCCGAACTTTAAGCTTTTGGTCTATAGTGACATCTTTTGCCGATAAAGGAAGAGCAGATGTGTTCCATAAAATATAGATGGCGCCAGTCGCACGTAAACTGTTTGACTGACAGCCAATTTTGACAAGTCGCCATTTTCTTGAAGGACATGAATACAGACGCTCCGCAAAAATAATAAATTTTCAAGTGATTGTTGTGAGTTTTTGGTGTTTTAATCAAGGTAAGTAGTGAAATTAAAAACTGTAGATTCTTTTCTGCTAATTCGTTTGATCCTATACTTGGTTATTATTGCACTATTGAACTTGACGTTATAACCCGCCAAAATTTTAACGGGGGGCAATTAAGTCGAAAAACACTGACGGAATTGCCCCACCGTTTTTGTATGAATGAGCAAAATGCTAGTGATGTCCATAGTGTCGACATTATTGTCGATGACCATGTTAATTTTTTGTGAGTAGTGACGCGAGTCACGTGTAAACTACTGAAGCCATTCGCTTAAAATTTGGCATAGAAGTCGACTGTTGCTCGCTAGTATAAGCGCAATTTTTGTTACTAAACTAAATATAGACTAGCCTTGTGTTGTGTCTGAATAATTACAAACTTCCAAATAAACATTTTATTTATTATTCAAGCCCCGTATGAAACAGCTTTTTACAATCTTATTATATGTTCATTTTAGTAATTTTAAGAACTTTTTGCTTATAAATCAACTGGGTTTTGCTATGCGTTATAAAGTTTTAAGAATTTTATTAACTATATCTTACATTCTTGTAGATGGTCCGGCATTATATTAGGAAAAAAGAAAAAGCATACACAGACTTAGATCTTCAGAAAGCTATTGATGATGTGAAAAATAACGGAATGAGCAGCAGCCAAGCGGCACTGGTTTATGGAATACCAAGAACTACAATCAACACTAGGCTTCAATGTGTGCATGATACAGTTGGCAGACCAACTGTGTTTTCTGCTGACTTCGAAAAACGAATGGCGGAGAATCTTCATATCATGGAAAAACATGGTTTTCGTTAAGTAGAAAGGAAGCATCGGTTTTGATTTCGGAATACGTTCGCCGAAATGGAATGACAACACCCTTTAAAGATGATATTCCTGGCAAATAATAATTTCACGTCCTTTCTATGCTATGCGATCATTGGACTGAATTTTAACGCCTAAGTTATTTCTACAGGGTTAAAAAAAATAAGACTTAAATATTGTTTTGAGACTGATTTTGCCTCATGATGCAGCTGTTAAGTCATACAGTGTTGTTAGTCATACTTAAACATTATTTTTTTGTAAAAATGAATAAAAATGGACATTCGTGGATAGCGGCCATTGCGTCCGCCACGCAAAAAAAATGCCCTGAAGAAGTAACACTTTCTCGAGATCGCATCGAGCACAGCCCAAGAAAAACCACTAAAAGACTTTATTATTACTCTTAAATTCAAATGTTACCTACTATAATTCGTGTAAATTTATGTTATGAGGTACTTAAGTTCTTAATTGTTTTTTTTTACTGATAATTTTAGCAAAATAAAATACTTTGAAAATTTATAGTTTAATTTATTTATACTTGTTTTAGAGTTTAATCCCAACTATAAAATCACCAATAACGTAGTTGCCTTATTTTCGATGAATTATAGCTAGGTACCGTTTATCGACTTTCATGCATCCCAACCCTAGTTTGACAGGATTTAGACGGAATTACCCCACAAAAAAATTAAAGCATGTTTTCTACAAATTGGTACTTCCTACCTGGTCATAAAGCTTAATTTCGCATTCTTAGCAACGTAAAGATTTTCTAGCTTTGAATTTTAACGTCGTAACTTCATAGATGGCGGATATATTGCAAACTGATGTAATAGCCCCGCAGCGGGGTTATTAAGTCAATATGGTATCTTCATAAGATCTTTTCCTTTTTGAGAGTTAAGAAACGAGTTTTTCGCTACAAATGTATGATGAACAGAAAGAGGGATAATGACTTTATTATAAGGATAATTTTATTTTACTGTAACTTTGCAACGGACAATTTTATGGGTTTGTGAAATTTTGGCGTATTTTTTTCTGACGGAATAGCCCCGCTTGACTTAAGTATTATATCCGTTATCTAGTACCCACGACACAAGCGTTTGCTTAGTGTGGGGCTAGATGGCGCTGTGTGCAAAGTCCAAAAAAGAAATTAAGGTACTTTTTGCAGTCTTCGTTTGTGTGAGCGCATTTTTTCTTTTTATGTTATGCAAGATTTTTATTTGTTTAGCTTTAGGAATTGAGATACACGTCGACTGTTTCCCCGTCCTAATAATAATTGCCACAGGTCTCATTAACAAATAAAACACACAAACAACGTTAACACATTTAATTTTTCATTATATTTTCTAATGCTAGGACCCTATTACATCGTCGTCTGTTAACTTTAAGCCAAGCTGTTCTCCTCAGTCATGGAAATCTTCTCACTTAGAAATGTATTATGTAAGAAAGCATATTCATTGAGAAAAACAAAAGTAGAAGGTAACATTATCAACTTAGTTATAAGAAGGTAGGTACATAGTAGGTAAGTATATTATTTCTCAGTCTGGAAAATAATTAAAAATAATATTAAAGTTTAGTATATTGACGACCACGAAACAGGGCAACATTTAGATTACAATTAGAGTGTATAATATTTATGGGATAATTACAATAAGTAACATTACAAACGCTTACTATTATTGTCTGCAACAATTAGGTGATATTTTAGCAACTCAGTTGCCCATCGGTGGCAAAGATAATTTTATCATTTCGACACTACTTACTTCATTTCCTCATTTACCAATCGCAAATTTTAAGATTATTGTTATTAGTTGTAAAAAAATCTAAACATTCTATTCTGCTTGCACTTATTTGATACAATTCCTAATGTATATTATGTATACTTAAAAAAACATAAAAGTTATCTATGTAATGTATAAGGAAGGGTAAATGAAATAAATAAATAAAGCTTATAACAAAAAAATAAAAGAAACTCATATCACAACGAATTTTGTCTTTATTCAATAGTCTATTCGTAAAATAATCTAAAAATAGCATCACAATAAAAATAGCGCACATAATTATAAGAAAAAATGAACAGAGTTTAAAACGTATAAATTAAATTTTACAAAACAAAAACAAACGCACATTAAATCTGGACAGTGAGCTGTAGGTATGCTCATTTACAATAAATACAGAACTGACAGTATCATCTATAACTACGCACAAATTCAATTACAAAAATGCAATGAAAACCTTTCATGGATGTTCTCATTCAGTAAATTAATTTCGTATTTAAAGACAATCACATGAAATGATCGAATAATTTCATCGTACATTTTTTAAGCCATGTGAAAAATGTAATCGTTTTATCAAATAATAAATAGTAACAAAAATATTAGTTGAACAGTGTAACGTACAAAGACAAATTCATTATCTACCTTAATTTATCGAAGTAGGAACTGAGCGTTGTAAACTTTAATTCGACGTAAGTTTGCAGAATATAAGTAAAAAATCGTTTTGAGGAAGGTTTCGTCTCTTCAACCAGAAGTATTCTTTTCTCTCGTGAAGTTTTAGCCTAGCACAATGAAAAATAGTAGGTACGTCAAGTACACATTGCCTGCAAACTGTTTGTTACTAGGATTTTATTAGTATTGAGCAATTGTACCTAAACTATTTTCTTTATATTGGCCAGCAAGTAAGTCAGTGCACGCACAGGCCGCAGTTTTTTCTACACTTCAGAAATTATTCGAGTATTGTTCACTCAATCGTTATTTTTAGTCTTTATAGCTGAGTAAACAAATAAATCTGCATATATTTGTGTAGTAGTAAAGGTAAAGTAATATTTATAGATGGAGCCTACCTTACTAGTATTGTCTGTGGCAAACTCTTGAAGGCATTTCAACAAATATGGTGTTAGCTACATCTGATATATTACTTAATCTTTAGCAAATGTTCAATAATATTTTTATAATAAGCTAAGGTGAGGCTAGATTTAAATTAGGTACTAGCCTTTAAATTCTCACAACACAGACTATTACAAATTACAAGTAATTAACATAAAATTGATTAACACTTATGAGATTATTTATAAGATCCCGGAACACGACGAAATGCATCCATTTTTCGTTTTGTTTCTGTCGCTATTATTATAAAGGAGTAATTATTTACAGAATATACGATCAAGTCTATTCTTAAACGCTCGTTTCGTAAATTTCGTTTCATGTAAATTTTGTAAACCGCCATGAATAGTATCAAATAAGTTCAAAACAGTAAATATCTAACAAAATTATTATCAAACGAGGTATTTGATCAAGAAGGCCATGAAAAAAACAAAGTCTGTTTCGGTACCAAAGTAAGGACGTAACGTAACGTTAGTTCACAGAGTAGGTATATCTTGACAACTTCCCCGTTCAGAATGTCGGTACGTAATGTCTAATGCGACTATATCTGGACATAAAAAACATATGCTCACTTTGGTACATCACGGTATTGTCTTGAAGCCCTAGATCAATCAATCGATATGTATATTAAACAATACATGGCTTCGATAATTTGACGCGATTTGAACCCTGATTTAATCTTAGAGGACGTACGAACGCAATACATGACTATTTCATAATTTTAATATCTACCATTTAAATACAAATAACAGCGATCTAAAGTTTAAACACTAGATATAAGCGTCGATAAATTATAATCAAAACGTTAATCAACAAATTAAATACTGTACGAAGCGAGTTACAACCGATATCGTGATTTATCCATCCGTTCCGCAATACTTTAACAAATAACGAGAAGTGTGTGTGTCGCGTCGCTTAGTACTAAATAACGGTATCGGTGGACGCTACTGCTACTGCGCTTACCGCGGTACGTTATCGTTATTTGCTAGCAGTAGTCTGGCTCCGGCCACCTCCGGGACTAGTCTGTCAGTGGCTCTCCCACGGTAACTTCATCGCTTCCGAACGCAATCTTTCCACTCTGAAAGCAGAACTGTTATGAAGGACGACGCTCGTGTCTCTAACTACTCGGACCTACCGCGCTCGGTGGTGGAGCGCCGGCGCCGGCGAGCCGCAAACCAAATTAGACTATAACACCTAGAGTTAGAGGTGGAATTACACCGGCGTGTAGTTTCCGACGGGCTTGTAGAACATCTGGCCGGTGAAGACGCGGCGCATGATCTCCTTGAGGAGGAGCCCCTTCTCCTTCTTGATCTTGACGAGGAACCCTCTGTTCTCGTTGGCGCGCCGCGACAGGTAGGGCAGCACCTCCACCACCGGCCCGTACGGGACGTACTTGTACGCAGAGTAGCCGGCTTGCCCTGCGAACATGCAATAATAAATAAAATAAATAAAAATAAAAAAGCCATTTATTCAGCTATTTATAAGGAGCATGCTCACACATTACATTGAATTTCCAATAACATCATCACTGTAATTTTGTTGTAATATAAAATAAAATGTCATAAGGTTGTTATTGATACTGGCTTTGTCTATAGTGGGGTGATGCAGACTATGTCTTTAAGTCCAGATTCATACAAGTAGGACGACACATGAGCAAGAGGTGTCCGCTGTTGAATAAATTAAGTAGTGTACTCACCGAGTGGGAAGGTGATATGGTCGCACATGCCGAGCAGCTGTCCAAAGCACACGACGCGGTCCTCGGGGCGGATGTTGTGCTCCTTCATGAGCTGGATGGCGTACCGCACCGTGTCCTCGTTGTGCGACGCCACCATGATGCCGAAACGGGGGTCGGACGGCTGCCGGGCACAATTGAAATCATTATTAATCGATTTACATTTGTTGCTCGCTTGTTTCTAACCGGTGTTGGTAACTTTCTTAGTAATTATTCTGTACGGTTTGTCTTTGTCATTTGTTGTTTTTGCAAAGACAAGCTGTGTAAAGTTTTAAGAAGAAAGAGTGCCCTCCACTCTCCACTCAGCGAACGGTTTTTTTTCCAAATCGGTCACACCATTTTTTTGTTGCTTTGCTGTTGCTACTTTTACCGATGTTAAAGTTTTTTATGTATTTCTGATAAACAGTCCCACTATTATACTGGCTAAGTGGCTACCACACATGCATTAATTTCACAAGCAGTGTGTAGGGTGTGACTGGTTAGGAAAGAACGGAACCATTATTTTAGATGTGACATTATAAGCACCCACGAATTGTTCGGTGACTTGTTTTACATACACGTAGAGATGTGTAGAGTAGTACTGACCGTGACCCGGCTGAGGATCTCCTTGAGGCACTTGTGGAAGGAGACGGTGGTCGCGTCCACATTCTCACACGTGGGGTCCTCGTAGCCCATCGCCGCCGCACGCGCGCGCTCCTGCAACATTATACATTCACATTATCATTATATGATAATCCAGACAAACGGGGAACCTCAGTCGTTGATCTGTGTAATGTGTATGTCAGTATGAAATTGACCCTCTTGGTGCACCGAACTGATTTGTTACCTCTATAAAGTTATCTTTTAGTTGACATGCCTTGACATTCAAGGTTTTTGTTACATACACGAAACGCAATCCACAAGTTCAGTTCGTAAAAAAAAATACAGTTGTTTAAGAAGCAAATTCTTTCTTCGCGATTTTCAAAAGTATTCTAAAACTGATATTGATATCAATATCAGTTTTAGTTTAACCTATATAGGTACATACTTAAGCTCCCTTAAACACGTAACCTTTAATAACCAGTGACTCTGTTTACCTTAACACCTACATATGTATCCTAGTAAGTGTTCGTACCTGTTCGATGTAAGCGCCGCGCACGTGCTTGGCGCCCCACTTGAAGTCCTGCCGCTCCGCCTGCTCCAGGTCAGTCAGGATCTCCTGGTACGTGTTCTTCAGGTAAGACTACGTACCTGTTCGATGTAAGCGCCGCGCACGAGCTTGGCGCCCCACTTGAAGTCCTGCCGCTCCGCCTGCTCCAGGTCCGTCAGGATCTCCTGGTACGTGTTCTTCAGGTAAGACTACGTACCTGTTCGATGTAAGCGCCGCGCACGAGCTTGGCGCCCCACTTGAAGTCCTGCCGCTCCGCCTGCTTCAGGTCCGTCAGGATCTCCTGGTACGTGTTCTTCAGGTAAGACTACGTACCTGTTCGATGTAAGCGCCGCGCACGAGCTTGGCGCCCCACTTGAAGTCCTGCCGCTCCGCCTGCTCCAGGTCCGTCAGGATCTCCTGGTACGTGTTCTTCAGGTAAGACTACGTACCTGTTCGATGTAAGCGCCGCGCACGAGCTTGGCGCCCCACTTGAAGTCCTGCCGCTCCGCCTGCTTCAGGTCCGTCAGGATCTCCTGGTACGTGTTCTTCAGGTAAGACTACGTACCTGTTCGATGTAAGCGCCGCGCACGAGCTTGGCGCCCCACTTGAAGTCCTGCCGCTCCGCCTGCTCCAGGTCCGTCAGGATCTCCTGGTACGTGTTCTTCAGGTAAGACTACGTACCTGTTCGATGTAAGCGCCGCGCACGAGCTTGGCGCCCCACTTGAAGTCCTGCCGCTCCGCCTGCTCCAGGTCCGTCAGGATCTCCTGGTACGTGTTCTTCAGGTAAGACTACGTACCTGTTCGATGTAAGCGCCGCGCACGAGCTTGGCGCCCCACTTGAAGTCCTGCCGCTCCGCCTGCTCCAGGTCCGTCAGGATCTCCTGGTACGTGTTCTTCAGGTAAGACTACGTACCTGTTCGATGTAAGCGCCGCGCACGAGCTTGGCGCCCCACTTGAAGTCCTGCCGCTCCGCCTGCTCCAGGTCCGTCAGGATCTCCTGGTACGTGTTCTTCAGGTAAGACTACGTACCTGTTCGATGTAAGCGCCGCGCACGAGCTTGGCGCCCCACTTGAAGTCCTGCCGCTCCGCCTGCTCCAGGTCCGTCAGGATCTCCTGGTACGTGTTCTTCAGGTACGTCTGGTACGTGTTGAACACCAGAAACTTGTCCTGAGGATGGAAATATTGGATACATTTGGATTTGGCCGTCTACAATTACCGTTAAACGCACAAGCGACTTTGATATCTACTTAGATACATATATTATGAATTCGTCATCTGCATTGTCACGCATGCACAGTTGTAATGAAAAGGCACGGTATCTCACCTTGTTATACCGGCGCATCATCTCGAGGCAGATGCGCGAGATGGCGGGCTGGAAGTAGGTCTGCTCGGCGTCGATCATGATGCGCACGTCCACCTCGTTGGCGTACTTGATGATGTGGTTCAGACGCCGCAGCATGTTGCGGAACATCTCCTCCTCTGGAACGGGGGAAGGAGTTGGTTAGTATGGCCAGACTATTGAATATATCTTTTTCTTGAGTTTGGAAGAACAGTTGATCAATGTCTAATAAAATCCTTATGAACTATTGATTTGATCAAGTTAAGATTACAATCTACTCAGTTACTTGAGTCTGGTTGGGATGCTCTTATGTATTTAGATTAAGCCAAACCATGTTTCTCTAGTAATACATACAAGTAAAAGCTGTGAATCATTTACAGTTCTTACTTGTATATGTATGTTTAGAGAAGTGGTTCCATACAAGGATAATCGGTGAAAATGTCATTATATGGTCTATGCCGAAGAAATAAGTTTATAAAGGAAATTTGATTAATGTAAACGTTGTTTATGTGCCTGGTGGTAGTAGGTCATAAAGCAAAAGGTATTGGCAATGCTAGCCAGTATCATTACAAGTTTAACTTTAAAGAGAAGATGGTGTACCTTTGGGCGATATCTGCGAGATGAGTCGCCGCATCTGGCCGCTCTTGGGGTCGGGCACCCGGAACGAGTCCGACAGGTTCATGTCCTCGTCCAGGATGTTGGTCCACGGGAACAGGTGCACGATGCTGCAACCAAGCATGGGGGGTCAGTGTAATGTCGACAGAAGTTATACTGTCCTCGTTCTTTATTGGACAACTAAAATAGATCCATTTTTGTTACTAAAACTTAAGTATAGGACTTATAACCAATGTTAGTACCTATTATAAGATGAGTATTGATACTTAATTTAAAAGAAAAGGAGCCCAAGCTTTGCTGGAGCACCCCACACAAGCCAGGATCGCCAAAAACTTTCGTCTTATCTGACCATGACTCTGACGAAGTGCCTCAGTGAATTTAATTAAATTCAGTTATTTAAAGTCAATTTTAAAATTTACCCAAAGATTAGGTATCATTAAATTAAGACCCTGGAAGAAGCTAATCTTTTCGGTTCTTACCGGGTAAGCACGCTCCATCTGAGGCCATAGCCTAATAGCTTAGCTTACTATCAGGCAAACCATGGCCAAGTGTAAATTCGTTCTAGCTAAAAAAAATACTCTGTGACACAGAGCACCGGCGACCAGTAGATACGGCAATTTTGAGTGGTATTGATTTTTCGTGTACGTTTATTTGACCAATTTTTTTTTAAAATCTTGACCTAATGTAGTGATTGTGGATACCATTGCAAGCACACAGAGGCCCACCAATCCCATACTGGCATTATTATGATTTCTGATTCTCGCCCGGATAGCTTCGTTACTTCACTAATCACATGTTACAGTTTTTGGCAGCCTAGTTTTGAGCCTAAAACTGCTTTTACGGGTGTCAATACAAAAAAGGCGCTTTTGCGATCTAAGATAACAATGATTTGAGTCAACTGGATGTTACGAAAACCCCTTTGACCGCTAAGATCTGCCGCCTTGTAAAGTCTCAGTTATCATGAGGCCTAACGCGAAGGTTGTTTTCTAAAATGTCTGGACTTTATCCATTGTTAGGCAACGACAAGAAATATAATGTGATGAATCACGAAGAAAGATGGAATAGATGATCAGACAATTCAGCTGCATAGCTTCTCTCTATCCTACAAATGTGGCGCGTAGGTAGGTAGGTATATGTAGGTAGGTAGGTATATGTAGGTAGGTATGTATATGTAGGTAGGTAGGTATATGTAGGTAGGTAGGTATGTATATGTAGGTAGGTAGGTATATGTAGGTAGGTAGGTATATGTAGGTAGGTAGGTATATGTAGGTAGGTATGTATATGTAGGTAGGTAGGTATATGAGTTAATATTTGAGTAATTTGAGTACTCGGAACGATAGCCTTCAAATGGAACTTCATTTGGTCGTAGATGTGGTAGTGGCATGATGATGAAAACATTGATAACTTTAGCTTATAGAACTTCACAATAATTTCATAGCAATTATAACATTGCAACATTGTTTTTAACGAGCGCTTTAACCTAGCGAGTACAGAGGTTCGTGGAGGCTTACAACTTTTAACTAGATGTCGCCACTGACCGGTCCCGTAGTAGTGGCTCGCTGGAATAATATTTATAAAGTATATGTTTATAAGATCCAGTACACTATTTTATTGGTAAAAGGACCATTCGGGCTTTGCCCGGTCATTTAAGTAATCAGGCCTACCAGACTTTGGCAAGGTAAAGTAGTCCTCAAAACGTAAATTAGTCGTACTAACAACACTGAGACCTGACAGCCTAATTTACGAGTCAGTTTCACTCACCCCTCCTTGTCCGAGGTGATCTTCTTCATGAAGTCCTGCACCTGAGGCTTGCTGGAGTGGTCTCCGAAGTACCGCTGCAGGTCCTCGATGGTCTTGTGGTGCGTCAGCACGTTGCCGGTGCCGCCCGCTATCTGCTGCATGTAGTTGCGCGCGCGCATTATCACTTCTGATAGTTGCAGCTGGAAAACGAAACAAAATTTTTAGCTAGTTTTGAGATTTCCGGACGTGGGTCAACTTTTTATATGGAACCGCTGATATTTCTTGATAACAGGATCGATTTTTTTGTATGATATCGATAAGAACATAGGACACTAAATAGAGCGGGCTATAACACATATTAATTGGTGGGGTATGTTCATACGCTAACGCTCTGATGTACTTAAAAAAGTTAAGAAAGCAAGAAGAAAGGATTGTTTTAGAAGGAAGAATAATTCGTTTTGCCAACTTGCTGAAAAATATGTGTAGGTACTTACAAGTAACTGCGGCCTGCCCAGCGCGGTCAGCTTGACAGCCATCAGACCCGTACTCTTGGTGATACCTGGAACGTGACATACACAACACTCATAAAATTTCCTTATTTTGGATCAATGAAATTGTAACAAAGGATTTTCGTTCCCAAAACTACATACATTTTGAAAAATCTTCTTCCAAATTCCGAAAAGCGACTCGTCTCTGTATATACATTTTTAAAAATTATTTCCGCCATTACTTAAATTATACAAATTCTGGCAACATTATTCACTTAGCTAAATAAACCAATTACCAATAACCATGAGTGTCCCACTTTGAC
This sequence comes from Macaria notata, assembly GCA_927399415.1. NCBI lineage: Eukaryota > Metazoa > Arthropoda > Insecta > Lepidoptera > Geometridae > Macaria > Macaria notata. The sequence goes on along the minus strand of OV656745.1, from coordinate 10,890,077 downwards.
ATTGCCCTTTGTAGTCTGCCAATCAATATCGGGTTTATAGGTAAGCTATTGTAAGCCTCCGACAATGAGGTTGAATAATACCGATGAAAAATCTTATTTTCGAAGAATATGATTTTTGTGTAAAGACTATGTTAGGCATAATTTGACATTGGACTAAAAATGTGGTTTTATAAAAGAGAGACATCCCTCGATCGAGTTCAACAAAATGTATAGGACTACTCCCAAAAATTAGGTTTTATTGGCTTATCTATATGGTCTCTCCAGCACTTTTCAGCACAGAAGATGATCACCATTTCATTCCTTTCGAGAATATTGCTCCAGCAGTATCAAAAGCAACTCACAGCATAACCAGAAATATTAAAACGCTGCAGAGCTACGCAGCTTACAGCAACAACAAATGCAATCCGCGCGGCGGATTCCTTCAAATCTCATAGGTACGCTCTTTGCTCAGCTTAATCCGAAGGCACTTCAACTCACCGGCGACGGCGTCAATGCTCTTGAGGAAGGCCTCCATATTCTTCTCGCAGGAGGCCTCGTTGAGGTAGAAGTAAGTGCGCGCGCTGGTCACTTTGTAGCGGCGGTCTGCGAAGCGCTGCTCCACGTGGTACTGCTTCAGCGAGCCCTCGTCCTTGTTGTCACCGCACGCTGAGATCGACGCGCTGCGGAACACGTGGTTTATACATGAGATGATGGAATAATATGGAACTATAACCCACAAGGGGAATAGGTCTTTGAAAATGTTATTGTGAGAAAGTGGTGAACATCGTGGCATTTTGTGTCATTTGCTTTGGTGCCTAAACTGCCTAGATTAGACTAACAAAAGTCTGTCTCTTTGTGTGTGTATCCTTTTTTTAGATATTTCCTGCAATTCACTACATCAGCTACATTTCGACTAAACAAGTTACAAATCCGAGGATCCCTTAGAAAATCTATTGTTTTCTATGTACCTACTATAATTCATGGTGTAGAAAAGAGATAATTGATACCTACCAAATCTACGTCACTAAGAAACTACTTCTCCTTCTATAATCCAGTGTTTAATAACATTATGAATTCGCTCCTCAATTGTTTTGTCTATCAATCACGGTAGCTCCCACACGTTTCAATAATAGGATAGGAAGACCTACGTCACATATTTCATAGCCAACAACCCTGGGCACTGACCTGCCGCTTAGATACACTACGACCAGTGAGTCACGATCACACCACCTTGAAACCTCGCACTTTCACTATCAGAATAGTTTCCAGAGAAGCTCGAATTGGCACGAGCAAAAACCTAATCCCAAATTCATTCTAAACCCTATCCTCATAATAACAGAGTATAATTTAGTATATTTTGACAGTCCACGTGTCTAGATAGTGTAAGAAGAATCGTTGACAGATCTAGGTCACCTCAATAGGCTGAAAGCTATTTCTGCTGTAGGTACTTTCTCTACTACTTTGTAATTATTTTGAGAAGATAATCAGTTAATAGGTATCTAACTAAAAACATTGCTAATTAAGATATTGAATCAGGCGTTACTTTGCGGAAATCCATTGTTACTGAAACTCTGCAGAAATATGTAGTGTTTTTCCGCTGCGACTGCTCCTTAACCGACATCAAACAACAAACTTGATGGTTTTTAGGTGTGTTCCTCCATATACCACCGCCACACCTCACCTCCTAACCAACGTGGCCTCCGTGGATCTCAAGATCTTCCCAACACCGCACCTTGTGTCTTGAAGCTTTGCTGTTCTCTTTCGGCAAGATATTCTAGTCGACACGTGTTTCGCCTCTCCACGAGGCATCCTCAGGACGTTTGATGTCGGTTAAGGAGCAGTCGCAGCGGAAAAACACTACATATTTCTCCAGAGTTTCAGTAACATTGCTAATTATATCTTTTATTAGTCTGATTGTAATTCAGTTTTATGCAGAGGGCTTTTTGAAATTCTGGTGATTTTGGTATCAGGAACAAGTTACTGATAGCCAAATATACCGATTCAAAATAAATGTTCAGTTATGGAGCGAAAGGTAACTTTAGCAATATTTAATCCTCAGGCAAACGTGCAATCCTGTACATATTAGTATGTATAGTTAATTACACAAGTAAACGTGTAAAAAGAATAGCTTGTTCCCATCGGGCCTGGCCCAGTTGGCGTGAGGCCAGTACCGCATTTTCCTCCATCCATCCTCTATTCGATGGATGGGCATCGAATTTTTTTCAACACGAGTTTTCTCTCGTAGTCCAACTCTCTCAGTCAACTGACATAAGGAGATGCACGCTTTTATGAAAAGATCGCTGTAATGCTGGTTAGCAGTGCAAGTTAATTAAGACTCTTTAGAGACTATTCGAACTCCGTATCACAATCAAAGCTGAATTTTTTTTCTCATTGCTCTGTTGCAAAAACTAATGTAAAGCCGTTAAAAAGTGTTGTTTTTTTTATTAAAATACGACGGAGATGCTCAAAAATAAGTATGCAAGCTTTAGAGTAAGTACTTAAGTAAATGTGATATTTAGTTTTCACGTATTATGTGGCATTGCAAAGAATTAATAACAACGGATTTTTATAGAGGTTTCTCTCAAGTTTTTATAACAATACCAAAATCAAGATTACTTAAAAGCTGCAAGTGTGAAAGAGAAACTAGATCCACGTGATAGCGCGGCGAGCACGGCACCGGCGCATGAGCCGCCCACGGATGACCAAAAACGTGTTGATACTAGATTGAAGACATACAATTATTTTGTAGACAAACGTTTTGCAAAAGTACCTATTTGCCTACTAAGAGGAAAGTTTAAAAGTATATAGCTTGCTTAATCATCGCTATTTTGTTGTAAATTAAAAGATTAAAATAACAGAGAAGAAGAAGAAATAATCGTCACATCTAAGTAATAGATCACTGTATTATAGTTCCCGTAAGCACAGAACACAATCCGTAAGGCATGATAAATTTAGTTGTAAGGACGAGGCGGCCCACCGGGACGCGCGTACTGACTCGTCCTCTTGATGATGGAAACCTCAGTTTTCCAAAACTTGTCGAGCTAATTATTGACGTAAGGGCTAGCCGGTTATTACAACTAAATTTAAGTAATAGATGTATAAAGTGTAATAGTTGTATCGTGATATAATAGTTTTATAAAACACATAAAAGACAAACTCATGATATTGTCGCGTCATTTAACCAAGATCGCGATATTAAAAACACATATGCATTCAAACCCATGTAATCCAAGACAAACCTTTCCTAATAATCGTTTTACTACGTAAGTACTTAAGTTCTAAGTCCACGGCACTGCGTCCTCATCAATTGCCATTATAAAATGTTCCATAAACTTGCATGGATATTAACGAGCTAATTTGAGTAGGAAAATATTGACACAGCCCCACCTAGAGCAAACTTGTCAGCAGAGGTGATTCATTGAGATATTATGTATCTATCATAATTGGTATATAGAAGATGCCCGCTGCTTCGTTTGCGTTGTTTTGGGTCAAAAACGCCAAATGAAAAATCACTGATGTTTACTAGAAAATAGACGATGAAAAGATTTGCTATTACACATTTTTGACTTATGTACTCACAGTAATCAAATTAAATATTAGTTGTAAGTAAAGATTTCAATTCAAAGCTACTTGTGCACTCTATCAATCCAAGCCCAGTACTTGTGCACTCTATCATATGAGTACACGGAAGATTTGCTTAAAATCCTTAAGTAGAAGTACCTATATTCACTCACACGCACACAAAGACACACACACACACACACAAACACACACGTCGTCCGTTCTTTTTAGTTTAAATCTATCTATGTAAATTATTCAACTATTATGAACCAAAACCGTAGCTGCATATTAAAATCATACCGTTTAAAAGCACCTGTGGCTGCTGCGATACAGGGGTACCTAGTGCAGTAGCCATTGGTAACTCTACATTAAGGTCAATTGTAATAAAAAAATTAAAACTCTGTTAGTTAAGTTATCTTTAAGGTAAGAAATAAATAAATTCTAATTCTAATTCTACTTTTATTTTTAATCTTTGTTTATGGACCTTTATCGATATTCGATTACCCACCTAGTAATTCAGTCCCCGCCTACAGATAATCCTCATCTACCTATACAATACCTAACTATAAGCACTAGGTATGTTACACGAGCAGTAGATAACAATGTCTCGCGTCAGCGCTCCGCTGTCGTCAGCGAAGCCCCACTGTAAATCATTTACCGATAGCGTACGTGAAATAAAACCTACGCGTTGGTAACACGGGTTAGTATAATATAATAGCAATGCGACATAATGGTTTTGTTCATACCACGTAAAACTTTTCTGTAAATAATTTTTTTTTACTGGGCAGTCAGGCATTTGACCATCAGGACACCTGACACTCGGTCTAAACGAAATTTTCTTCTGAAGCATCGTAGTGACTATCAAATAGATGGACTTAGTTCAAATCAAAATCAAATCAAAATAATTTATTAAGCCAAAAGATAGTGCGTACAAAAATTGTTTTTTCTTAGTGTCTAGATGTTTACTTACTATTTCAGTTTTGTACTTGAGTTTGTGACCGTGCCACGCGCTAGGTCCCTCAGTGGGCCTGTATTACGTAAGCTACTGCTACATTCCTCACTGAAATCCTACACTATTTACGAAAATCAATAATTGCAAGATGAAAATCAAAACAAACATAATTAAAAAGAAAAATTCATTGTCAGGCTGCCAACTTTTAGAATTTACCAGCTTTTGAATGCCATATGTAGGAAAAGAATATGTTCATTTGAAAGATTTTTTTTTCAAATACCAAAATACATTTTAAAATGTTACTAAATATTTACTAGTAACAATTAATAGAAACGAGTAACTCATCTAACTATGGTTAAATTACTATTCTATATTTGAATAAATACTGTTACTTTTTTTCATAATTCCTACATAACTACGCACAATATTTTCAAATTAACATATACGGATTAATATAATAAACTACATTTTCGGATAAATCAATGACTGATAATAACTAGTGACTAAAAAAAATAGTAATTATTATGTTGGCTATAATGGTTGAATATGCCTGAAATAAATTACTTTTATTTTATTTTATTACAATATAGCCAATGTCTCTTACTATGTATGCCTTAGTACCACTAAGTATATATAAAATTTCTTCAACTAGTTGAACATAGGTACTAATCTGATGAAACTATTGATAAATAACGAGAACTATAAAGAAAATAAAACATAAACCCAGACACAGCTAAGTCGGTTAGTTTCCCGGAACTCGACACGAATTCCTTCAGTTTCTCACTCGACAAACATCCTCTGCAAGAAAAATAAATAAAATCAGTATGTAAAAACAATAAATAACTCTACTTGGACATTAATTTTGTTTCGCTATTCGATTAAAACACTTTCATGTAATAACTTTAAATGTGAACTAAAATAAATCACTCGAATCCGACTCTTGTTTGGATATTATTAATTAGAAGTGCTCAATTACTCAGTTAAACTCATAAAAATAATTCAACGAGGAATTAGTTTATATAAGTGTTTTGTTTTCTTTCACTCTTTCCAAAGTAACACTAATCAGCTAATCGCTCGTTGATTTAGATTCATAATCCGTTATATTAATCATTTAAATACTTATATACCGAGTATAACTTGGTTTAAACTTAAGTGCTCGAGCCAAAAATGTACGTATTAAAACCAACGTGGTTTTTATAAAAACAGAACATTCATTGCACCTAACTAAATAACAACCACGAGGGTACCTATAGTCTAGTCACATGACATTTTGAAGCTAGTCAGACCAGTTTTTATGTTGTTTCGGTCTCCTAGCAGTTTCAGTTTAAAAAATATTGCATAGGTAGAATTACTGTACAAGTAAGTATACTGCTTTTTTGTAGTTAAAAGATTAATAACACAGTGGCTCCCCAATCATATTAACGGCACTTATGTTAAACGTCAATAGTTATACATATGTATGTATGTATGTGACTCGAAGTATATATGTACCTGAACAGGTGAAAACTATACCGTTCATTTCCTTTACGAGTATCTCTCTTAGTTAGTCCCATATCACTGAGGAACGTACGTTAATGTTTGTACAAGGCTAATTTACTTAGAGAGGTCCAAGAAATAACTACCTTCTTACTAAATTTCTTCTTCTTCCATCTCACTGAAAACAAGCTATCCCAAAGATATATGCCCACATTTATTACAAACCTCACAATACGAGAAAGAGACATTGTGCTCATCAGACTCAATATTGGCAAATACAAATAGTGTGACGCCAAACATTGTAGCAATATTCTCTTTTTTCCATGAAAGCGTCAGTCACGTGTGTGCTAAGGTTGGCTTAGCATCGAAGGCCGCACTATTATCGAATTATCATCACAATCAGCTGCTTCAAACGACACACGGAACAAATTGTTTCATATTAATTTCAAAGGCTTAAAGACTGACTATTGTCTCGCTACTACAATGTAACTTGAAGTAGCGAGCTGTAGAATCAATGTAGATGCATAAAAGATGCTTTGAGATTTAGTTTTCAAAACTGGTTTGTTTCAAGTATCATTTATTATGTAAAATGAAAGACAGCCATATTTGTCTAAGCGCCGATTTGTTGGCTTATTTCTGCACAATGTTACTGATCAATTAATTTAGATGATTTGGTTTCGATTGGTGATGAATGGGTCTTAATCTAAAATGGTCCAAATCGCACAACAAACAACTTGATTTCATATTTAAAAAATACAACAACACTTACAACATCAGTCTGTCTCGCAGGACTCTCTTCATTTACCTAACATTAGATCAGATAAAAGCTAATTGTACTGATCTGAAGCTAGATTATGTCTTACAGCTTGTCAAAAACAGTTTACAGTAATCTAGTTCCTAATTAGCAGAGAATTTGGCAGAATACCGGTTTTACACAGAGCGACAGTCATCAAACCTTCACATTCAAGGGAATACCTCTCTGTATGTGAAAACCGTACGTATCTTCCACACAATTTCATGTATGGATTAAAAAAATACTACTTAACATCAATACACCTCCAGAAAAAGCTCTTAAATAGACTCGAATAAACACTCAAAACCATAAAGCTAATATAACAAAGCCAAATAAAGCGTTTTTTGAAGTAAAGTATTGCACATCCAGAAAAACCAATGATTAATTCTGAAGTAGGTAATGGTAATTGAAATCATTTGACAAATTCACTCATCACACTTACACACCCATGGGCATCAGGCGTAAGGGCGCTGGAAGAAATTAATGGATAATTAAAATACATATTAATGCATAAATGATATAAAATATGCAGAGAATAAAATAAAAGAGTCAATGTAAAAAATAAATGTTGACAGAAAGATCACATATGCAGATGATAAGATATTAGATGGCATTTAAAAAATAAAGCGTAATGAATCAATAAAATAATAAAATAAGTAAAAATATGAGTATGAATAAGAAACAGTATCCACGAGTAGTATTGACATTGTAAGTTCATGCAAGTATCGTAAAATCTAGAGATAGTAAAACTAGGTATATACATTGATGATAAGTAAATAAACAATGAAATTGTCGTAGGTGTTGCTTAGAGATAAAACCGAGGTCAAAACGTAAACGACCATAAAATATTTATGCTGATACATTATGTAAATGTAACATGTACATTGTATTGTACATAGGTACACACATATTTCGTAGACAGCTTGTATAAGAATATTGAAAAGCGTAACTAATAAAGAACGACAGATATAAAATAATAATCTGTACAGTATTATCACAATTAGAACGTGAAAATGAGTCACAAGAATATAATTCAGTATAATAGTATACTTAAAGGTATGGCAAAAATAATTCATGAGATTTCTTAACAAATTGATGATAAAGAATCTCGTGACAATGTTAGCTGCCCAGAACAAGAAAGGGATATGAATGACAAATAGTGAATGAATCAAAATACAATAAGGTAAAATAAACCGACTAATTACATTAGACAACGATGATTTTGCAAGGTTGCCGAAAACTAAAATGGCGCATACAGGGAGTGATAGATCTCATCTCAACTAAATGCCACTAGATCTGATAATGAGCATAATTTTACAGCAGCACAGTAGTAACCAGTAATCGCAAATACTAGCAATATAAGATCCTCATATAAATAAAGCAATGTGAATGTCGAAGTCAGGCGTTTTTCAACGTCCAATATTTAGGTACGTATTCATCCTAATAGGCGACGATGTAATCATATCATGAATAATATGAATATGATGACTATGCAGTGATCATAAACCAATTGATGATGGGGTCCAACAATTGCGTGGAGCATGGGAACGTGCAGTGTCAAACCAACTCTCATCGTATTTTACTTTGAGGTCAAAATAATCAAAAATCTCCGTTTTTGAAGACTATGTTTCAATGAACTTCGTTTTACATTTTCACGAAGAAGAAAGGAATACCGTAAGACTATCTCACATAATTAATAGACGCCCCTCTGTTAGTGGTAAATGATTCCATACCTGACTTCTCGTTTCTCAGCCTCCTCCTGGGACAGGTCCTCCTCCACGGAGTAATCCAGGATGGACTTCACTCCGAAAGAACGCAGCCTGAAACCAGACATAACTTTATAACTCTCGCTATCTCTCACTTTCGTTTCGTACGATAATGAGAAAAGAACATACTCGTATTTATATACGAGTACATACAATCATGAAGCTCAACCCACAAAGATTACATTTTTGCCATTCAGATAGCGTGGCTCATCAGACACGGATAAATCTAACCCTTAAGCTAATTATTATCATTTGAAAATCTTACGTAAAGTAGTAGTTGTTGTAGTAAGTTGATTAAATCTTCAAGTTCAGGTTCAGACTACGAAGTGACTACGTTGGATGTGATAAATTTTACTGACAATTTTTTAGAAACTCTTTCTTCTAATCGAAAGGCTTGAATAATCAAAATTACCTCTCGATGGTAGGCCGGATGGTGTTCTGGTCCTCCCCGGCCACGAACTGTCCGTAGAAGGTGGCCTTCATGATGATCTCGAACAGCCGCTGGCCCACCACCTGCCGCAGCCGCTTCATCAGCTGCAACCAATGAGAACAGAGGTTAGGTGATGGAAACTTAGTGTGGGGCTAGATGGCGCTGTGTGCAATGTCCCGGTACATTTATTTTAAACTTCTTCTTTTGACCACAGTCAATTCCGGCGATCTGGTGGTCACATTTCTAAGACTGACCCTGACATAATATAGAATCCAAAATTAGGACTATTTAAAGTTGGTGTCTTCTGTTTGCGGATTTTTAAATCTGGAATAGGAACTTTTTCTTACCATAGAACTGTTTTTTTAACATAAAATGTTTGACCCTAGCGCATCTATTTTTAACAACAATACAAGTAAATAATTCGTCAGAAATTTAAATTTATAAATGTTGGGACATAACTACTGATACTAAAGCAAATTTAAAGCTGGTACTGTGAAAGACAACTTTTTCTTTAGTTACATGTATGAGACAGGTCGTGCGATTCATGTCCATGTAAAGAGCATGCGAATTATAACCGGTTGTAGAAATACACGCATGGTCTAGATCTCTAGATAGGTTCCATTGAATGTATGGCGTCCTAACAGCTTAACTGTAATACTAGTTGATAGACCTGTGTTTCGAGCAGGGAGATAATACTAATTAATAAGTAGGTAATAGAATTTAAAATTATTACGTATTAATTGACATTTTTCTATTATTTGATTTAATTAGTATTGACTTGATTTGTAGTTATTAATTTTTCTAATTGCTTCTATTATGTTAAATAATTTTCTGTATGCAAGTTGTGTATGTTTTGTGTATGGACTACAAGTTCGAAATAAATGACATTTATTTAGTTTTATTTAAAAAAAAAACCCTGTGCAATGCATGAAGACAATGAAAGCAATGCTTAGTTATGAATAAACCAAGAATGGTTAAAAAGTTTCGTACTAATTAACTATCTTCAAAAAGAGAGGTTAAGTCTTCTGAAGGTTTAGTTTCACAGTAGGTACCGTGTATCTATTATAATTAAAAAGTATGGCCAAGTGCAAACCCGTTCGCGTTAAAAAAATAATATTACAAATGTACCTAAGCTGGCAGACCACTCAATAGTCTAAAATAGTTTGTACAATTTTTGCAATGTAACTGACCTTTTACGAAAATCATTTGATATATTAAGGAACAATATGCAACTTTTTAGATAATTTTAAGCCCTTAATTGGGGTAATTATGTAGATCTAGATTCTAGTAATCGAAATCAGTCAAGATCAGCTTATTGAGATCATTCAGTTCAGGGAAAACTACAGAAAAACACAGCAGCTGTTACATATCCACTTATGCGGCGCTTGACAACACACAAGTAAGTAAAATAAACGTAGATGACAGCTTTACGAGCATGCCTGAAGTGACTTTGTCCATTGTGTTACAGAGTAGTACAGAGTACTAATAGTACTTAGTGTAGATTTATGAACTTCTTAGAACAGATTCGTCTGTTCAAGGTCGGCGTAAGTTAAAACGACCACGACGGATTGAAACAATCATTATGTAGGTAAGTATACATTTGTATGCCTAACTACGTACTCATCTGTTCGTGTCAGTGAATTGGATGGTTTCTTATTCATTTTGAATGGAACGAAAATGTTAAGGCAAAACAAAAAGCAAGTATATCTACAAAAAGAGTACTTGTACAATTTATTAATCCCTCCTCGATTTAGGTGTGTCCGTCTAGTAGTAATAAAATATAGCAAATATGTGTAATAGGATATAATTATTGCATTAATATCGAGAAAAATAAAATGTAGGTAAGCTACAAAAACTTGTATTTAAAAAGTAATTTCACAACTGAAATCGCTGAAAGTCTTTCACCGTCTAAAATGTTATTTCCCTGCAAAAAATGTAGAAGTGAAAATGTTTTTGTTTCTGCTTGAGGATGCCACATAACACTTGATGATTTATGTTTGTACTCGCACCGACAGAAGCATAGAGGTTTATTCATACTGTGAGCTGAACATGTTTTCATAATTTATTAGGTTTTGGTATCAGGTGTCACTATATTATAAAACGGGGATCTATTGATGAAAAAAATACTTATAATATAATAAGTAAACCTTTAAACACAAACAGATATTGATAATGCTCAAGGGTCGTGTTACTTGTGTTGAATCACGAACAATTAATTCAAGAACACGTAGTGTATGTAGTATGTATGTATTGTGTAGTCAAGCGTAAACCTATCCCACGTAAAAAAAACACTGGGCTTGTTATAAATATATTCTCCACAACAAATCTAAAAGTCGTAATATGAATCTGCAGTATCCGGTAGCGTAAGTTCTTCGAAATGTCATAAATAACAACGCCAGCAAAATTAACAAACTAATTGACAGTTAGATAAGCAAGTGCCGTGTAAAATCTACATATCATGTTACAAAGATTATGAGTTACCTACTGGCAATGAGGTTTTACAAATAGAGACGTTATACCCATTAAAAATCGCCCTAGCGCGTGGCGAAATTATGCTATAGCTATTTAGGTAGTATATACGCAGCGTTGTTTACATCATTCATGAAAGTAAAAGTGGTCAGAGATATATAAAGCCCCGTTGTGAGAAAGAGATAAACGTATGTTTACAGCTACTTCCGCCGTCAATCGTGAATTCGAGTCGCTATTTGTCTCTTTCGTGGAGATGGCTAAGTGGCAACGCGTCACTGGTTGATTTATAGTAATATTAAATATTTGTATTTTCATTTTAAAAGGATAAACAATAATTACAAATGAAACGACACATCCTTCTTGCTTTTGGCACTCGTCCCAGTGTAATTATTGCACTTTCTAAACACATACGATGGCATTGTGAATATTTTTTACTGATAAAAAGTCGCGCCGTCAACGTGCGTCGCCGCGCGTTGCTTCGAGGCGACTGACTGAGCCGAATCATGCTACGTAGCCTGATTTGAGTTCGCTACACAGAACGGGGTATAAACGCATCTACCTCAGTTTATATAGAATATCATTGCCTACTGGTAAAAAATACTTCATTCGTTTCGTAAGGTGACCACAATGTTACGCGTTATAATCTTCACTATATAAAACTACGCGGTATAATCTTACTCAAAAAACTTGACGACTTAAACGATTTAATTTGTAGTACCTACTCGTAAATCGTTTACAGTATTTGTATTGTATTACAGTATGAAGTTCCTAATTAGGAATCGTAATCCAAATTAACCTAAAATTGAACCTCTTCAAAATCCTTTCTGTGTACCGCCTGGTTCCCTATTTTATATATTTAAATTACGTGCTCGTTGCTTACAATTTCTATATGTTTTGTTTCCCATATAACAGCCTTATAATTCGACTCGACTCTTCATGTGGACACACCGTTACCGGCGACAAGTTTCGGCACTGACATTGAACCGCCTGAAGGTGAGCACACCTATACAAACACACACACATACACATGCCTCGTGTTGTGACGTCACTATACTGTTCGGTATTATTGCAGCTCAATATGTTTGGTACTTAACAAGGTATTGATATATTTGAGCAAATCGTTGTGTCAGTCTCATACATATCTTTCCATACTATCGCATTGTAGGATTCCGCGAAAAGAATGGAAAAGAAATCTGTAACTGGTTACCCGCCAGCAGAAGGGTTTACATAAAAAATACAAAATTTCTAAGGCTACTTGGCTGCGCAACGCTGGCTAGACGACATCGAGAAGAGAGAAGATTAGAGAAGAGAACATGGGCAAGAGATGCGCAAAATTGTGTGTATAGCCGCGTGAGGAAAAAAGGTTATGCAGTAATCCCTATGATGATGAAGTTAGATACTATGACAATATTGATAGGTATTAAAATTCTCAGTTCGATCATTGTATTATGGTTTGAAGGACAAATTTCCGCTGCATTTGCGAGGCATCGAGACAAAACATCCGTCTCGTGCGAATTCTAATGATAAGTGTAGATATACTGCATTTAGAGAACCAGTTCCATATCAATTTACTTTACTTTTTCAGGGAATTTATACAAATAGCAGGACTTTTTTAAGTAGTTGCAACTATAACTCAACACACTATAGGTGTACGTTTGTGCATATCTACCTATTTTCAAATTCACGAGTGAGCAAACACATTTATGAAAAAAAGAAAATTCCTGTAGATACAAAATTTACGAAAGCCGTCTTCAGAACCACTAAAGGCGTCATTATTATAAAAGCATGCATTACTAAAATAGAAAAACTTAGCACTCTAATTACTAAATTAATTGACAGTGCACCGATAAGTTAAGCCTTGCTATGTGGTATTCAAGGTTTTCTATCGAATGACGTGGATTAGTACCTACACAAATGAAGAAAATTGAAAGAAGAAATGTAAATTATTTTGGACATGAAGATATTTAAAACAGGCACGAACAGTAGGGGCGACGTTTAAATGGTTAATCAATACTTTTAAACAACTTTGTTACTTGGCAACTGTTCTTTAAAGCAGCACTAGTGGCGTCACCCTATGCTACTTGCGTGTATCCAGATATGAATGGCGATTTTTACTTTAATCCTCTGATCATTATTTTTTCGAAAAAGCTTGGTGTCTTTAGTCAACATAGAAAAATCTTGGAAAGTGTATGTAGGTACATCATAAAGAAAGTCAAGCACAACTATTCAAATCTTTACAGTTATAAAGATCATGTGCTGCAGATACCTACTTGATTCATTAATCGGTGTAGAAAAAAATATAGTTTTACCTCTACATCTACATGTGCCGTTACGTAACCTGATTAGAGTGCCTAAACTCGGAGCGCGTTAGGCAGCCAGCTCCTAGGTCTAGCTCAGATACGGACTTAGGTATAAACAGCAGGGGACGAAATATTTTTGAGACAATAGAATAATAGTCATTCAAATTCACTTTTAGCGTTTAGCTTAGAAGTAAGCTAAGATTGTAAAGCAATGGGGTAGACAAGAAATAGATCTATTTTTTATCTATCAGGTATGCTGGCCCTAGCATCTTGATACGTAAAGAACAAAGTTAATAATATACCTATATTTGACTTTCAGCACCGTTTTTATGACATGGAACAGGGTTTTAATTCAAGGTTTCTTTCAATCATACAAAATCTGTCAGTTTCACAGCACGAATTATTTGAATACAGATTCTGTTAAGAGTTGCTCTCAACACAAGTGTAGCAGATGCAGTTCACGTCGCTGGAAATCGGAAATAATGGCGAAACATCGTAAAAGAAAAGATGATGACATGAATGGTCACGACCCGCATGACTATCCCTGACCCTCTCCCTAGATCCACTCCCCCAATCCGTCAGTGCTCCGTCGCGGGCGGTGGCAAGGTCGCGGGCATCACTGCGCGAGCGACGCGGCCCCTAACTATATACAAACTAGACATACCTGACTGAATAGAAAGAATTCTGAAAATACTTGTTACTAGGTAGATAAATAGATATAAGTATTAGCTGAGAGCATAGATACGAAACCAATTAAAAGCCTAAAAAATCATTTTATGCAGAATGCCGTAGAAAAGATTTGTGATGATGATACTGGTAACGATTTGCAGATTCTGAAACCATTTACGTAGATATCCTAACTGAAAACATAGGCACAATGGTAGAAAGTAGAAAGCTAGTTCACAATGGAATAGAAAAAACTCTGAATGAAGATAATCGTTGATAATTTAATAGCGATATACAGAGTTACAAGTAGTAAGGAGTAGTGTAAGGAGTCCAGCCTGCTGATGGATAAACCAACTACCTAAAGGTAACTGGCTATTTATGCTTATCACCGCGAGTTGGGGAATATATAGAAATTTTACCTAATGATCAAATTGTCGATCTGTGGTCAAGTGCAAACCCATTTAGCACTGATATGTCTTCAACAGGATTAGCGAAAAGAATTATTTTATTGACTTTGCACGACCGCACTAACCGTATTGGAAATACTCAAACTTTTCCGCCTACATTCATATTGACAAATCTCATTACATGAAAGCAGATTATTCCGTTTCCACCCAAAAACTTGCTAATATTGACTAATCCATATAATGTAATACTTATACACGTAAGTGTACTTAACTAATTTGAAAAGGAAGCTTAGTTTATACGTACGCCGAACAAAATATACATATTGCATGCCATGAAAAGCGCGTGAGTACCTATCTATGAAAAATATCATTATGCGTACTTACTACAAATTTTTCGAAACTTTATATTTTTTATATGAACTTAAGTATTTATTTACAACTTACTTTTTTGATCTGCTGAGAGGTCTAATAGTTTTTAGGACCTTTATATTGTACAACGTGTATTTGTAGACGATGGCTAGACATGCATTTGCATTTCATGTAGCAATTTATTTATTTAGTTTGCTTTTTATACTTAAGAGGTTTATTAGAAGGTAGTAGATATCTACGAACATATTTATGTAGGTAGGTATGTATGTAGGAATGTGTGCATAGCATAATATACAGAAGAGGGGAAGAAAATCATTATTTTACACAAATTAAAATATGCACGGTAGCTTACTAACTACTTGTTTCTTATCTATATCTATATCTTTCGTAACCACCACCATCATCATTGATTACATTATTTATACGGTAAGCACGCTCCATCTTAAGCCGTAGCCTTTGCTTGCTATCAGGTAAACTTTGGCCAAGTGCAAAACCGTTCAAGTTAAAAAAAACTGTAGTGACTGTACGTACAGTGACTGTAGTACTTATCATCATCAACAACCTTGTATTTAGACATTAAAAACAAAGATACTGCCGTAGCTTTAAAAAATATTAGAACTCGTAACAGATCAAAATTTTGTTACTGTTTTTCTTTATGCCCAGTCCTATTTAAACTTCCGTATTCTGTGGACCTACGCCACATATTTATGCGGTTGTGCTAATCTAGTATTTAAGTAGCGCTGATATGTTAGTAGTATCGTTGCTAAGCATTCAATACGCGGCCCCTTGCCTTGCTGCAGCTATTAACAGTACAATGACATTTCACAGCAATAAAAACGCATTTTCATAACCGTACATAATATCTACTGTAAGGTTTGTCATAAAGGTCGATGAATATTCGTGACTGAATTTTATGGATGTCTACTGCCGGTTATATTTCAGTACAGACTTACAGTTTAATACATTCATACTTTATATAAAATTACAGGCCACAGAAAATAAATACCTAAAAAGTTATTATATAAGAACAGAGACAACTTATACAGTAAGAAGTTCGTTAACTCACCAGGTAATTACACACCTAAACCCCAATCCTTACCACTATGAATTTTATAGAAATACTATATAAATTACACTTCTAAGATTTCGTACTACCTACGTACTGAAAATCATGATGATCCGTTCAGCTTTTTTTGCGTGATGCGCGTTTAAATAAACAGACAGATAAACAGAGACACAGATAAACTAACAAAATTTCTAGTAATCGTTGGAACGTTCCATCTTTTTTTTTATATATCTGCAATGTTTAGACTTTCGACCCTCTTCAGCTTTATTATATGTATAATTGTGTACCTGTAAGTGTTGCTCCTACCCACATCGCCATTTCGCTCGAAATATTTACTGATTTTACTTTACTAAATATAACTTGCATTGGAAAGTCCAATAACTACATATGTATGTACGACTTTGCTTACATAATATCAACAGATGTACATACATTCTCGAGAGACTATACACATCGATGCATTACAACCCATTGTCCTGGACGTCGTATTGTTACCAGCTCATTAGTTTGAGTCATCAGTTTTACATAACTAAAGAGATACTTTGCGAGAAACATGCCAAAATGGAACGAGCCAAAACTATTTTTTGAAATGTTTGAAAAATTTACGTTATTCAGTTTAAGTTATTAGCCATAATGTCTTGTTGCTAACCGAATGTATTTTGTAAATGTTATCACCAAGAAATGTTACAAAATCTACAAGTTATTTGTAGATTTTGAATTGCAATTAATTACTAGCGCCCCGTGATTTTACCCGCGTTAATCCGGGTCAATCCGGGATAAAAAACCTTTAGCCTTTGTGGTAATCCAGGGTCTTATCTATCTCGAGAATGTCAAATTTTATACACACACGATCGGGTAGCCTGTACATACATACATACATATATAATGGTATAAGTCAAAGTATTAAGATACCCTAGAATTTGGCACGTGTACAGTAGTCAGTAAATTTAAAAGCAATATGTCAGACTGCAGCGAGACACCTGCTCAGTTAACATTTAACGTGATTTCATGCAGATGCTACTCTACAATCCAATTTAAGCCTTAAAATTTAGCTTGTAAGGTTATTATTTATAAGAACCGTCAAGAATGACTCTTCGGGTGCTGATGGAAATCGGGCGGTACCATAATCTTTGACGAAAGATTTATGTTATTTTTGTCGCAAACATATCCATGTCACAGGCAAGTGCCACCATAGCTGGTTAGACTATTTGGCTACTTCACATTGTCGATTAAAAATATTCAATGTAAAATCCTGAATCTATAGTGGTTACTAATTTGATTGAATACTGATTTATCTAATTTCATATATTTTTCTCCATAAAGAGTCATAGCCAAGAGTGTAAAAACGTTATCAAAATGGCACACTTAGCTTTTGTTACTTTTAATGATTTTACTAAGCTTAACGGACGAAAGTTAATTATTTGGCAACCCTTAAAAAGTATGCTAGTAGTTAACAAAAAGTTGAAATCATCTTTTTAGGGTTCCGTACCTCAAAAGGAAAAAACGGAACCCTTATAGGATCACTTTGTTGTCCGTCTGTCCGTCCGTCCGTCCGTCTGTCAAGACCCTTTTTCTCAGGAACGCGTAGAGTTATGAAGCTGAAATTTATATCAATTACTCAGGTCTACTGTCCCTTGAAGCTGTGAAAAAAACAAACTTCTAAGCCAACGCAATCAAAAGATACAGCCATTTATGCCGCAAATTTTCGACACTTGCAAGGGAATCAAAACCTACAGGGTGCTTCCCGTGAACTCAGAATCTTGAAATTTGGTACGAAGCAACGTCTTATAGCATAGATAAAGGAAAAATTACGAAAACCATAAATTTTTAGTTACATCACAAAATATTTAACCTTGCAGGTTTGTACGGAACCCTCGGTGCGCGAGTCCGACTCGCACTTGGCCGGTTTTTTTTTTTTTACGTGGGTTAGGTTTGAGTTTGACTACAGCCTGCCTGATGTTAAGCATTAGTGTAGCCTAGGGTGGAACACGTTTACCTAATATAATCATTACTTATCATACTCACGCGCTAATATTAAACTAAGCCGTTATTTGTACTTCAGTATCCTATGCCGTTATTATAAATCTGCGAGATGATAGTAAGGGTAATGTTGGTGCGATGGATGGGAATTGTTAAAATTCCTTTGACGTGCAGAACTTGTTCCGTGAGTTTTATGGGAGGTCATTGACATTGGCTGGGCGAAATTTATTTTGCACTTACATGTGACGATCACTCACATAATGTCATGCCACTGAACTTACATAATAATATATGCCACCGCACACTCGTGGGGAGCTGAGAATGTACCATTTCTATATACATAGTAAGAAATTGTATGGAATAGTTTTATTTATTTTTAAGTTCGTTTTTAATCCGTTATTTTGTTTGCAAGCCTGAATAATAGAAACATACTTAAGTAATTGATAAAATTTTACTATCGATGAAATAATGGTAATTACTTCCAGTCATAGAAATGATAAAAACCTTATTAGTATAAATTGTGTGATTCTTGCTTGATATATTTGTACACGACTGAAATTGTCTAAATCTGGTAGAATAACCTAAAAACGCAGGTGTGAAAAGTATCGCACATTTTGTGTAAGTATGTATGCATGATGTGCCAATTATAGGTATATTTATTTTACATGCAAGGCTGATTTTGGTGAATAACCGAGGAAAACTAGATAATACCGGTTTTAGTTTCAATACTAGTTTATTTTAGACATGTTTGTGATAGTCACGGATTTGGCAATGCGGTGGATGACTGAACTGAAATGAGATTGGTTCACAAACGAGGCTGCCAGAAAGCACCGTTTAGGACTTAGTCGGGAGGAACATCATGCCTATATCCTGTTCCTAGTATACTTTAGGAATCACCGCGGCGGTTGCTTATCTTTGGCACAGAATACAGGAATAGGTACAAGCTTTAGTAATCGCAAACGGATAAAGCATTATACTGAGCATTGAGCAACAAGCCTTTTTCTTAGGTTTTTTTCCATAGAAACACAAGAATTTAGGTATTTCTTAATCTTGAAATTTTAATCCAAAAGTCGTAAATTCTGTGCTGTCTATGTTTAAGTAGGTAATTAAAGGATGATTGTACATTCATGTAAACAGTGATAGTGGTGACACCTGGCGACTGAAAGTCTGAGATAAAGCTTGTACAATAAGATATCTTTCCAGACTTACGCTAGACGAAAACTATGTGTTTTTACTTAACTACACAAATACAGAATATCTACGTTAGGATAACTGATATCATTTGTTGTTACACGCGAACGATCTTTGGATGGGTGACCGGTTCACGATTTTGCTTAGCCATTTTGTTCAGTCAAAATATACCTAATCGAAAATTAAATTAAATCGAAAATTTAATTTATCAAAATACTTTGTACATTATAACTCATATTTTATCGTTGTTTTAATTTCATAGCCTTTAAATATTAACAGTAAGAACCTACAAAGAACATACAACCTGAAATGCTTATACTAGCTTAACGACCTGATAAATTGAATCAAACGCCTGATTTTAATGTGTAAATAGCATTAAAAAGAATTTATTTTTACATGTTCTTTTGACATTGTATTGTGCAATGTGTACGAAATCCGTTTCTTTTGGTTTGTCACAGTTCGTGAGTGATCAATAAAGTATAGAAATGTATGTGAATAGACGATAAATAAGTACAAATTAGAACCACGTCTGTAGACTGAAGTGCTTGACTCAATTCGTGGCATGGCTCTAGCTATAAGTATGTACATAGGTATATATACATTTTGTACGAGTAAATTTTAGCTACCTAAAATCCAATAGATATGTAAACATAGGAGGTAGGTACCTATAGGTTTTGTTAGACAACTCAGTGAAATTATATATCATATATATTCTGAATTTCGTTTTAGCTTACTTACTAACTTTATTTACTATTTATAGGTTGCACTGTAACTTAATAATGCAAACCGGAAAACTTTCACAAAAAATATCAAACCTTCAGTTATCACAACTAATTTTGAAATTTTATATTAAACTGTAAGCTAGCGAAACTGATTTGATTTCAATAGAGCATAGGCTCTAAACAGTGATAAGATTTTTAAAAAGGCTTATCTCAATGTCGATCATCCAATCTCTAATCTCCACAAACAAAGGCCAAATCTCGTGGCATCGTAAAACACCTCGAATTAACACTTGTTTTACAGCCACCATTAAAATAGTTCGTCTCATTTCAGTTTGCCTTGGCACTGACTGATTGCAGGCGTGATTTAACCGGTTCTAAAGCAGATTTAGTACATTTACCCAATCTGGTGCAGTACCGAGTAACCGACTGCAAAAAAGGAGGTTATCAAGTCTTCTGAAAGTTTTTTTGTGGATATGTTACGCGATTACTCCGTAATTTATGAACTTTAACAATAAACAACATCTTAGACTAACATTGGTCTATTCCGTGTTAAAAAAACCGATTTAAATATTTGTTTTATTTGATTGGGATTGTTTCCGAGATGGTCCCATAATTTCAGTAATCATCCAGGCATTTGATCATCAGATCATCTGAAGCAGTAACAGTGTTCTATATTAGCTAGCTAGACCGAAACCAGAACATACTCTAACATATGCTATACAAAATATATACGAAATGTTTGGAATATATTTGCTATAGAAAGTTGCAGATGTATCAAACTCATAACGCTCTCTTTAAGTCGATATTTCTATCGATTTTCCTGCAATAAGTGCAACAATCGATCTACATAATAAAATAGCTATATTGATCACTGGAAATTCACAGCTCAAATTCTATTGACAATAGAGTGATGTAACCAGTCTTGCCATTCATAACAATGGTCAGAATGTGTATTCTACTAACATCGTATACACATGCCTGATACAGTTTGATATGGTAAACTTAAGTAACGGCCTCTGACAGATTTACTCGCGTTGATCCGGTTTAAATAGCCCGAGTTTTAATCCAGAATCTTATCTTTATCCATACCAAATTGCATCCAAATCGATTAACCGTTTGAGTGTAACGAAGGATCACAAACATTCGCACGAAAAACTTTCAATAGTATTAGTAGATAAAATGACGATTAATTGAGTAGGTACAATAAAGTTGTTTTCTGTAGATATTAATTTACCATTAATTACCTCTATGTTTTCAGGCAATTCTTTCACCTTACTAGTGTTTTAAATAAGTAGAATCAATAACGACAAGATTTATAAATAACGTATCAATCACTCTTTGCAATAACTACGTATAGGATATAAGATAGTTACAAAGGAAAGCCCAGGCACCAACTACTTACGTAATTGATAAGATTGTAATGTATTTCATTGTTTAGAAAACGACTGCTTCAGTTGAACAGGGGTTTTCTTCACAATACCGTACTAGGAATTTACGTCCATATATTTTCCCTATTTTCTGTTTATTGAAATTTGGATATGTGACCTCCAAACTTGTATATGAAGATGGCGCCCGAGGACGATGATAAATGTGGATTATTATTTAAAAGCAACATTTTATTAATTCCATAGCAATGTCTGCTTATCGACTTTGTCGCATTTCCTTTGAATATGTAAAACAAGTAGACTTTACGAAGCAAAACCAATTTGCCGACCACTACAGGAAAATCGACTTAATTATTATAAGAACTTCTTAATTAAGTAATTTTGATTCGAGATGCATGAAGCCAGATTTTAGATAAAATAGGTAACTACACCTGACCTGAAGGAAAACGAAGGTTATATAAAAGCACAAAAACGGTCAAAATAACGTAGGTATAGACTTATAAGTATGTGTGTACGTATGTAAGTAATATTTACTAGGAGTTTGATATTGTCTTACGTATGTGGTACCTATGTTTGTATATTTATTTATTGCTTTTCTACGACAAATGTCGTATGGAGGGACATAGGTGGTAGAACTGGTAGTGGTAGGATACAATTAATGCCGGGACAACGCAGCCGAAGCCATGGCATCCATATACGTAGGTAGTATGTGATAAAAACTGTCACGAAAAAAAAACGAGTTCGTAACATAGTTTTATGATCTATCTAAGGTCAACGCACTCGATAATAGACCTATAAAAGGGCAGGTATCACAAGAGGGGGCAATTGAATATGAATAGACAACAAAAAGAAGGTAGACCCATTCAAAACAGGTTCATTTATGCGTTGCGATTTCAAGTTTTCTAATAAGTAGAATCATTTTTGCAATGTCATAAAAACGCTATAAAGAATAATCAGCTCGTCGTAGCTCGGAGCTACATAGGTAAGTGTGTCAGATTGTTGAACCTGTGAAGGTGACGGAGCGAGCATCAAGCTCGGTACATTCTACATTGGACTCGCATCCGAGGAAATGCTGTAACATACAACATACCATACAATAGAGAATATACTCGTACCTAACTTCACGACTAATGGCTAAACAGAACTGTAGAATCTCGACCGGTGTAAAGAGATTTATCGCCGAAACTACATAAATACAGAAATACCCGGCGTGTTTCAGCGAAAGCTATTCAGGCCGAGCGTTTTAATTGTTGTATGCGACATTCCGGTGCAGGCTGCACGCTCCCTGCTGCCGCCGGTCTGGTGGCCGTCTGCCCGCGCCGGCACCACGCATGCGCTGCCATCGACAAACTCCATCCCATTGATACCCGCTTCCATTAGGTAACCACCTCCCTGCTCCCTGCCCGCTCGACCCCCCGACTATCGATCTCTCGCCAACTTCTCAGCCGACAAAAAACCAGAAAAATCCCACTAGCGACCGGCTCGCCTCCCGCCGCTCCGGCCGAAGGACGGCCGCAGTTTCGGGAGCTATTTCTGACCGGCGGCGTGTAAACATTGTTATGCAGACGGTTACGTAAGGCGCGACTCACCATGGCGTTGTTCTCGACCAGCCAGTTGACGGAGCATATCTGGTAGACGAAGTAGGCCCGCACCAGCTCGCTCGTCTTCTTGCTCTTGAAGGCATCCTTGGGGCTGCTAAAGGTGAGGTCGAGGTCGTCACGCGCGGGCGGAGGCGCCGACAGCGCGCGCACGCCGCGGGGCGCCGAGCTGGCCAGCCGCCGGAGCAGAGCCATGGTACATGCAGACACGACACGCGCCCGCCGCTGTCGCCTGACAACTGACACTGACGTCCGTTCGATACGGAGTCGCTGCGCGCGCCGCTTTTAACTCGGCGGAGGTGTGTCTCGGGCAGCGCGCACCATTGGCCGAGGCTCGCGCCGCAAGGCCGGCTCTTGGCTCCCGGCCGTGCTATGCTGGGTGTGCTGACCCGACACCACGTGCTACCTGCCTCTTCATTCCATACTTACAGATCGAACGTCATTACATTTTTCTACCAAGCCGAAGCTAAATAAAAAGCCCTGCCTACCATAAGTTTTTTGCAATAGTTTTGAATCACGTGCGGCCCCCGCTGCCAATGTTTTGGAAATATGTATTTAACGTTTTTTTTACTTACACGTAAGCGAACGAACATCATCTATTCCTAGTTATTAAATGGCTCTTTATTTTACGCTTTCCGTAACCAATAGGTTTGGAATTAATTTCACTTCATAAAACTTAGCTAATACTGTCATAGGGAAAAATCTTTCTGCTTAATAAGTAGGTAGGTAGTAAAGTATAGGTAAAACAAAACATGATTTCAACGACTCATGATAGTATAGTCATAGGAACGAAGATATTTTCAAACTTTTCCTTAGTCAGGCTAAAAACGCCCAAACCTTACATAACTCCCAGGCAGTTATATAAGCTATGCTGACTAGCGGCAGGGTTCAAAAACCTGACGTGACCTACAAAGGCTGCCTGGTAAGCACTATACACACCGCTACTGAAACCATGAAGAGGCAATTTTGGATAATTGCCAAAATATCCACTTAAGTCTGGATTTTATAATTTGTTACTAGGTCCATGGAGATTTATTTGCAGAACTATTGATTCAGGACATCTTGAACAACTTTGGGAAGTAGGTATTTTTACATTTTACAGTCAGGCATTTCACCACCAAGTCCACCAACTGCGCTCCTTAGTTTTCACGTATTTTAAGACAAATTAAATAGTCGTGATACCTTTTATACCCTACCTTGTTCGGTGATTCCTTCCTTAGTGAGCATACATTTTGTAGATGATCCTAGTGTTACTATCACTATGCCATCCCGAAAAATCACTATAAGGTATCACTATTTGCCAAATTTCAAATGTGTAAGAATACTAACAAAAGACATTTATTGAGTCACGAAACAAAGTATTCTTCACTGGTGGAAGCCCGCGACTTCGCTCGCATTATTATATAAAAAGTAGCCTATGACACATCTAAGACTTCACTTTATACAACGGTAGATACATGGTACATACCAAAAATCATGCTGATCCATTGCGCCGTTTCTGCGTGATGGGCGTTTAAATAAACAGACAAAAATTATAAAAACTGCTGAAACATGTACTGTTATCAATTTAAAGTATACCCAATTTTTCTTATAAATTCTATGTACAGTGATTCACTTTTTTCAGCTTTATTATATGTATAGAATAGATGTTACAACACCACGTCATAGAAAATGCATAGTATACATACCTAGCATCAAGAGGCCACTTACATGTAATTACTCACTATGGAAATAGGAATAGATTTGAAGTGGATACAATCTGGTAAAACCGTAGGGAAGTTATTATTACAATTACCAAGAATAAACAGCAGATGTAGTGAAAACTATTCATTCACATTATCTGGGAACGTGAAAACCATGTAACTGAATCATATATAGATAGATAGATTAACTCTTTATTGTTGACACATGTTAAAAAACAGTACATAGAACAAATTGCACCTTAACTAGTGCCACAAGCGGCGGCCTTATCGCTGAAAGCGATCTCTTCCAGGCAACCTTCGGCTGGAGAGAAATAAGCAAAAAGAAAAAAACAATCATATATTATACTTTTCCTAAAAAATTGAGGTAAAATTCATATTTACTAATCAATAATGTTCACGAATATAAAGCTATTGTTATAATTTAATTCAATATTATGTAATTAAATCATGACTATTACAGCAATTGGGTTTACCTAATAACATGTTGTGAATTGATGAAACTTTGGAGTAATATTCAGTGTTTTTATGCTGCGCTGTGTGTTTTTCAATGCCTTATATTGTGACTAATTAAAATAAATTTTTAATAAAATATTACCTGAAACTAAGATTCTCAGATAAATGACAGAAATAATACAACAAACGTTTCTATTTATGCCTCATTTATTGGCAAGGAAAATAATGTTATATTTCTTTTTAAATAGAAATCAATGTCGGCGAAAAGCATGTCCACTAAGGCTAAATATTACATATTTTATTCATATATAGTTGACTAATATATAGCGCGATTGCTCGAAGTAAATATATTATTTCACTAACACATTTAATATAACATACATTTGCCTGAAATGTACTTACATAATATAAAATACATAAATTGATTTCCATTGCAGTTCTTATTATATTTCTCATTCAACTATGTATTGTAAATTACTTTTGCGGTATTGTCGTATTTTTACCAAACTCCAGTGAATTGTTACTATATACCAAACGATGAATGATTGGCAGATAAAACGACAAATCCAAATAGATACAATTTACTTTATGTCTCCTATTCTATATTAAATTGCACATTAATACTTGGGTGACATTTTGTGTCCAATAACGGGCACCTCTGTCGAAATACCTACTCAGCTACATATTTAAACAAAATTAAGTGAAAATTGTGATAACAACTTGAGTTTCCATTACTTATTATCAGCCACTGGTATAACCACAATACATGGTCTGTTTATAGACCAAATATTAAGACAGCCACCGCCGTGTGTTCTAAATTAATAAATAATAATATAATTAATTCTACACATGCATTAAGGCAAAATAAATTGAACAGTAACGCGATGATGGAAGTTTATCTCTTGTAATATATTTCAACAAAATCTCTTAATATGTAGTCTGTGATAAAAAAGATTTATCATGGGTTCTTTATTACTCTTGACAGTCAGGCATTTACCCACCAGACTTACCCCCCTTAGACAAGAGGCGTATACGTACGCGTTAGTTACGTCACTCCCATACATCGCTCTTTCTATTCCATAAGCGAACTTCAGTACGCTCACTAAAATATGCCTCTTGTCTCAGGGGGCAGGTCGCTTGCAGCACACCCTCACAAGCGCCACTGGTCGCGCCACACCTGCATCGGAATGGATCTGGCACTCAAACAAAGCTGCCGGATCTGGACGAATCAATTACTTTTAATGAGCTGATTGATTTCTAGAATTATAATTTTTACCCAAAAATAACTGCTGATTACCTACGAATTCAATTAGCTTTTATTACCCACGAATTCAATTACTTTTTATTTTATAGACATAACGAAAGAAGGAAGCATGTCTATATGTTATATTTATCATTTTATAGACATAAAACTTTAATAAGCTTATTAAAGTTTTATGTCTATAAAATGATAAATATAACATATAGACATGCTTCCTTCTTTCGTAGTCGGCTAAAACATATAAAGTAGCTACTTATAGCAACCGCGCACTATGCAGTATGGTAAAAGAAACACATGTCTAAATATATCTTACAAATACAAAATGTCTATACTTAAAATAATAAAAACTTAAAACTACACACTAACACTAATATGTACATTTTAAATATATTTTGTTTTAGTAAATGATATAAGTAATTATTAATTATTGTGATTCTTCGTTCGCGTACATTCCACAGGGATTATCTTTGCACAGGGGAAATATAAACTCATATTTGTCATATACAATTTAAACACAACTAGGTACATAAGGGTCGATTTACTCCATTTAAGGGAACATATTAATAATTTATTTAAAAAATATTCTACGAGTGGTAATACAATATTAATAAAATCTAATTATCATTAAATTGCATATTTTTATATAAATAAGACTTGCACTTGACCAAATAAATACGGCATTCAATGTTCCCCTGTACACAGATATTCCATCACAAATCAGTTCCAACTCTCTTACTTAATAAAATGCAACCTCCGATATAAATTGAATAAATAGTCATTATCATCATAATAAAATCAAATTCTAAGGTGTTCAGGTTAATCTATAATAAACCGTAAAGAAGAAACCAGAAACCAATAGCCAGAAAAAAACGCCAATGGCAGAAGCTCAAAATCACACTGAACAGTGTATTTAACCAATAGCTCACCTGCAAGCCGCTTCACTATTTCGAAATATCTTTACTCAAAGACGAAACGCCAATCACAGACGTCTTAGCTATGACATATAGAAGTTCAGTTCTATGATTAGCATTTCGTTTCCAAGTGAAAGCTCGTTCAGTGAAACACTTTCCTGAAATGACACTGGCTGAATATGGAGTATGTACATATGGATGTACTGATATGGGTGAAATTAATGACACCAGTTACATTTCATTCTGTTCTTATACTTGAATTGGCGGTTTTTTTAAGTCACCTTAAAATTAATTAATTAAGATGTTTTTACTGACTCTGGACTCAATTTCATCTCTTCGGTTTAGTAAGATGTTTCCAGTAAACCTGAACAGATATAAATAATCAGAAAATTGTAATAATACAATATTAATTTTACTATAATAAAATATATAATAAAATGCATTAAAGAATTGGTATTGGTAAATAAATATGGGTAATTGCTTTCAAATTTAAATAACACGTCTCATTCAGGAAAATGCAATAATTTATACAATATTTGCACATTAAACTGTATGTCGTTCAAATATGAGATTCCCATTTCTGGCAAGGATAAAGAAAAATATATCAAAAATACTTGAGTTTTTAGTAGCATTTATTTAGCTGATTCCTAAGGCATGTGTCATTGCATTAAATTATTGCCATTAATTGAAAAATCGGTATCGCCGGGTGATAGAACTAGAAACCAAATCGACTACATTGCAGTCCCAAAAAGATGGAGATCGTGCGTAATAAGTACCAAGACCTATCCAGGTGCTGACTGCGGTAGTGATCATAAATTACTAGTCGCAAATCTTGTCCTTAAGCTGAAAAAATGTTACCGACTAGTCGATAAACATAAACGGAGGCTTACAGCAGGAGAACAAGCTACCTTTAAGGCACGAGTACAAGCTGAACTATCGTTGGGGATGCAAATAAGTGACAGCAACAATGTCAATGAGAACTGGCATAAGTTCAAAAAACTGGTGCTTGCAGCTCACGAAGAAAGCCTAGTGGAGACGCGTGACTCACCCCGCAGTTCATGGTTGTCAGATGAGACATGGGACATCATAAACAAAAAGAAAGATCTACTGAAAACTTTCTCAAGTGAAGACAGCCGTGAACAATATAAAGTTCTCGCCAAGGAAGTGCAGCGTCGATCTCGAGTAGACAAAAATCAGTACCTCAATGATATCTGTAGGGAAGTCGAAGATCATGCCCAAAAGATGCACTCTCGAGATCTTTTTATGAAAATTAAAGTTATAACGCGGGATTTCAAAGCAAAAACTTGGGCAATAGATGACGCGAATGGAGGTTTGCTCACAGAGATTGACAAGGTAGTGAATAGGTGGCGAGGGTACTGTGAGGATCTGTACACAGACACGACAGCGACAGTAAGGAATCCTCAACACAGCGTGATCGACATTCCTCATGAACCCGACATTTTGAGATCTGAGATAGAATTCGCAGTGAAGAAGCTGAAACTTAACAAATCGGCCGGAAGTGACTGTGTATTTGCCGAGAATTTGAAGCTTATAGGGGATGACGGCATGGCTATTCTACAAAATCTGTGCAATCAAATCTGGAAGAACGGAGAATGGATCACTGACTGGCAGGAATCAATTTTAATACCTCTACATAAGAAGGGATCAACTAAGTCCTGTGGTAACTACAGGACTGTGGCGCTCATATCCCATGCAAGCAAAGTTCTGTTGTACGTTATCAATGAACGCCTTAAAGCATTCTTGCAGTGGCAGATTCCAGTAGAGCAAGCGGGATTTGTTAAGGGGCGGGGCACTAGAGAACAGATTGTGAATGTAAGGCAGATCGTAGAAAAGTGCCGTGAGTTCAACATTCCAATGCTGATGTGTTTCGTCGATTATTCTAAGGCGTTCGATTGCATACGATGGGAATGTTTGTGGAGAATCCTGATCGAAATGGGAGTACCCGATCATCTCGTTCATCTGATAGCAAACCTATACCAAAATGGAAGCACAGTTGTGAAGGTGAACAATGTCCTATCGAAGCCGTTTAAACCGCAGAAAGGTGTGAGACAAGGATGCATCCTATCCCCGATCCTCTTTAATATATACGGGGAATATATAATGAGACGTGCCCTAGAGGATTGGGATGGTGGTATATCCATTGGTGGCAGAAAGATCAGCAACCTGAGGTATGCGGATGATACCACATTATTTGCATCGTCTGAGGAAGAACTGGCGCAACTACTGTCTAGAGTAGAGAGAGAGAGTGAGTTAGTCGGCCTCACCATCAACAAAGCCAAGACCAAAATCATGATGGTAGATAGACCTGGCTTGCTAATTCGCTCCAATGAACTCAGAGACCTGGAGTTCGTTGACCAGTTTGTTTATCTTGGCTCACTTCTAACTAATGAGGGTGGCACGGAAAGAGAAATAGCCAGGAGGATCCAAATGTCCAAAGCAGCTATGACTAAACTCACTAGAATATGGAAAGACCGTAACATATCCCGAAAAACCAAGGTGAGGCTGGTGCGTACGTTGGTATTCTCTATCTTCTTTTACGGCGCCGAATCCTGGACAATTAGGAAGAAAGAAAGAGACAAAATAGATGCGTTTGAGATGTGGTGTTGGAGACGGATGTTGCGTATCCCGTGGACTGCACGCCGAACCAACGTATCTATTCTAAAAGAGCTCAAGATAACCACAAGACTGTCTGCTATCTGCTTTCAGCGAATTCTCAAATATTTCGGACACATTGCTCGTAGGGACCCTGACAGTTTAGAAAAACTGATGGTAATTGGCAAAGTCGATGGGAGAAGATCACGCGGCCGGTCGCCTACCCGCTGGTCTGACCTAGTTAAGACCCTTACAGGCTTGCCAATAACCCAAGCTCTCAAGACCGCGGAGGACAGGACATCATGGAGAAGCATAGTGCACCAAGTGATCAAGACTTCAAGCTAGACACGACCTTCAGCAATGAAGACAACGACTAAGAAGAAGAATTGAAAAATAAAACCACATTGAATGTTATACACGCAATCTTGCCTTTATGGGTAAGACAATAGAATTTTAACTTGTGATGTGTAGTGTACAAAAATACATCAAATGTACTGATTTAGACAACACTAACGCCTTGGCTACATCAAACATGCATTTAGAGGACAAACATAATTGTAAATAACTTTTGCAATTAAAATCTTGAGTAATAAATAATTATTCTGCTTCATGTGATAAGACCTGAGATCCAAATATTTTTATAAAACATTGTGCTAGTTAATATAAAATCTAAACCGAGAGTATCACTGTTCAAAATAAACTAAACTAATAAATTCGTGTAGACATTTAAATACTTGAGTAAAAAAATGCCAGAGTCACGCCGAATTAAACTCATTTGTAGTACATTTCATTTTAAGAATATACTCGATAAACGGTTTATCGAAATCATATAAATTATATGGGAAGAAAATCATATATACATAATGTACCTATGTATGTTCAACATATTTGGAAAATCGTACATAATGTAAGTATGTTGTTGTTGTTTCAACATATTTTGGGCCTGTCTCGTGACAATCGATTTTACCTGAGTTTTATTACAAAAATTAAGGAATAAAGTAAAGCGGCAACTGTAAAAAAGAAAAAAAATGTATATACATGTGTAATTATATATATAATTTTGTGTTTACGCCTTAATTTAAATTACATTCCAATTCAACCCTTTACTCGTTTCGATCTAAACTCAGATTAATATTTAAACAAGCATAAGAATAGGTTAAAGATAGGTCCAAAAACCGAGTATTTCCTACTCAACATTATGCATCAAACTAAGAACTATAACTCGCACAAGTTCTGACTCGGAAACCTAACCCAGACCGCATCCATACCGAGAGGCGTATGTACAAAGCCGAATGTCATTCATATACCAATCCTGTACAAAAATAATAGGGACACACAAATATCATTATATATGCATTTTCCATATATACAAGACCTACGTAAATAACGTCTTGGTGTTACCAATTTATTGATATTTCTATTCTATTTAAATTTAATCGATAACGTTTTTTCCACGATTACAAACTAGAGTATAAAATTTCACCACTCAATCTATTCGGCTAATATAATGTAAATTGTAAACAATAGTGAAAAATAAACGTATAGTAGACATAATCATATACTCACACACATTTATATGTATTTAATAGTAATATAGGCACAAATGAACATTATTGAGTGCCTCAAGCATCTACTACTACCTACACATAGGCGAGGGGTAAATTCCTACTTCAACCCATAGACAGCTTCTATGAGGATCATCACTTCGTTACCATGATCATCTCTCATTAGCATGGTCACGCTTGAGTGATGATCATCTTTTATTAGCATGATCACACTTGTGTTAATATGATACTTTCATCAGAATTGTTCTTTAATGATGATCACCTTTTGTAAGCATGATCATGTTTGTATTATGATGATCATATTTCGTTAACATGATACATTTTTAGTCAATTGATTTTTGTTTGAGTTAAAAACAATGATATCCCAACATTACACTATAAATTGGGGTTTCTTTTAGCACAAACAAATTAAGCAGCCTTTATAGAACATAATGAGTTAAAGCTGCCAATTTTTCAATAGTTTGGATAATGCAAACTTTTGGTTCTATAATAAATTTTGAACATAAAAGTGTTCTTGCAAGATTAAATTTTGCATACAAACAATACTAGGACAATTTGTCCACCAAATGTAGGTACAATGTATTTATTAATTCTGTGTACATACCTGTATTTATATACACTTTATAGTGGAATATTTATTCTTGTAGATCAAACATTCTTCATTGTTCACTTCAATTAGGGTCTGTATCATAATAAGTATATATTATTACGGGTGTTTTTCTTATAAACAGAACGTTAACCGTTTAAATTTTTGTATGCAAAATTATACCTGCGATTTTATCAACAAAATATATTTGATTGTCTATAACATAACGCCGATGGCATTATTTAAATGTTGGACATTAAATAACCATAAAGAAGTGAGACGTTTGCATATTCCGTAAGTACTACTACATATGTATCTACCACAAGTGTCGCCTACCCATCTACTTCACACTACCATACAACTGTCATTTAGCATTTAGAAAACATTAAAATTAATTGCATTTTCATATTTCGCACCGTGTATGTATATTTCGCATTTTGTCTTAGAAATCTATAATATATTTATAAAGTATCTTCAAGAGATTGTATTCACGATTTTAAAAAAGAATGTACGCAATAACGTACGACATTAATGTACGATTTCATTTTTCAATTAGTGCAGCCGATTTTCGCCTCGAATAAAGCTACACGCAAATTTGAACACTACTTAATTTGGAATAAGAGCTAAATTAGTAGGAATTCACAGGTACCTCCTTCCGCGGGTACACCAATGTTAATAAGAGTTATTTTGCTTTGCACCACCACTGTCGGACCACTAGAAATACTTCGCAGACACGGCCTGCTGCAGGACACCCAATTATCTGCAATGGACGGAAATACAACTATTATGCAGTTTTATAACCTGAGTTAGCTTCCAGTCAGTTTGAAATGTAAATTTTAAATAGAGCGTTACATCACATTTCACGGTTAACTTGGCAACGATAAACAAACAGCAGCTAATAGGTCGACGTGTGTATACAAAATGTAAATTAAGAAGCTGCAGTGTATTTGTGTGAAAGGCTACAGTACAGCCACACTATGCGGATATGCTGCGGTATTGTGTACTAGTAGACGCCCACGTCGCTCGCATTAGTTCGGAATAATAAATTCGTCACTCCCATGACCTCATACTACCTACATACATATATAAAAAATCATGAAGATCCTTTCAGGCGTTGAAACCTGTTCTGGCTTCGATTTAAAGTACACCCAAACATTTCTTTCGGATTTGTTCATTGTACAGATTTTTGCCCTCTTTAGCTTTATTATATACTAGTGGGTGCTCGCGGCTTCGCTCGCATTAAGAAGTAAAACATGCATCCCTCTTTTTCACTCCAAGTGGCATTTCCTAACATCCTTTTTTAGCGGATGTCTGCGTCATAACATCAACCTGCATGCCGAATTTCAGCCCGATCCATCCAGTGGTTTGGGCTGTGTGTTGATGGATCACTATGTCAGTCAGTCACTTTTGAGTTTCATATATTTAGATATAGAAGAAGATATACATAGATGTACATGTACTCGTCTACAGTGAGAGAGACTGTGTACCTAGTCTGTAGAGTCTGAGTCGTTGACGCTGGAGCGCAGCTTGGAGAGCGTGCGGCGCGCGGCCGGCGTGCAGTCCTCCTCGTCCGACGAGATCACGATGCAGCTTGGAGAGAGAGAGACTGTGTACCTAGTCTGTAGAGTCTGAGTCGTTGACGCTGGAGCGCAGCTTGGAGAGCGTGCGGCGCGCGGCCGGCGTGCAGTCCTCCTCGTCCGACGAGATCACGATGCAGCTTGGAGAGAGAGAGACTGTGTACCTAGTCTGTAGAGTCTGAGTCGTTGACGCTGGAGCGCAGCTTGGAGAGCGTGCGGCGCGCGGCCGGCGTGCAGTCCTCCTCGTCCGACGAGATCAAGATGCAGCTTGGAGAGAGAGAAACTGTGTACCTAGTCTGTAGAGTCTGAGTCGTTGACGCTGGAGCGCAGCTTGGAGAGCGTGCGGCGCGCGGCCGGCGTGCAGTCCTCCTCGTCCGACGAAATCACGATGCGCTGGCGCGGCTTCACACCCGTCGCGCCGCGCGTCATGCGCCGCGCAGACGGCTCGCCCTCGCCTGCAATAACACATACACATTGATGACCGAACAATGCTTTAGCGGGCAAAGAGGTGAGAGAGGGTTAAAAATGCATGGGCACGGCAAACGTATCCAAATTTGAAAATTTACCAGCTCAGCCGCGAAATTCGTAGTTATCAGTTATCTTACTGACAAGAACGGTTCAAGCAAATCACACACGAGATGAAATATTCCGTGATCAACCTCAAGGCCAGATCCCGAACTTTTATGGCCAGAAAATTAAAAATAATATCACAGTGAGTTACTGAAAATAAAGAAAATAGCAATCCTTTGAATTCAAAACGGGTTTAAAACTATTTTATTTTAGCAAGATTGCAATAACTTCCTCAGGCTTTCTGAATAACACCTGCAAAGTAGATGTCTTACCATCGGACTTGTCGTCTTTGTGCTTGGTCGCCTTGGCCTCCTTCTTGGCGAGGCGCTCCTGCTCCTTCTTGTCGGCGCGCGCCCGCTTGATGGCCTGGCACTTCTCCAGTGAGGGCGCGCCCTCCAGCCCCGCCTCGCGGAGCAGCTCCGTCATCTTGGCCACGCGCTCCTTGTTCTTTGTGCAGCCTGAAAATTAGGGCAGTTGATTACATATAAGACAATAAGTAAATTTGATGCACTGGATTTTTGCACTGTTTCTAGTATACTATCAAAGACACGCTTCTCTTAAGTGTACCCCTTTGCTTCGACCGTGGGGTGAGAGTACTATAAAATGTATAATTCAGTAGAAGCACATACCTTCAGTAAGCTTCTTATAGTCGAAGCGCACCCCGGCCGCCTTGAGGAACTTCTTCATGTCGGTGATGCCGGGCGCGCGCAGCTCGGGCGGCACGGGCGGCCGGCCGCGCTTGCCCGTGCCTGCCGGGGCGCCAGGTGGTCGGGGGGAGTTCTTGGTGCCCTTCGGCCGCCCCGGCCCGCGCTTCAGGGGGGTGTCCTGGGGGTAGACCATTCGTTAATAAGACAAGAATAAAATACATTTATTGAGTCACGAAACAACACGAGAAATAGAACACAATAAAATAGAGAGATAGAAATACACGTTTCGTAAAAAAAGATGATTGATTTCACAGAAACTCACTGATACATTAAATATCAAAGGTGTGGCCGCAATTTCGATGACCGCTGTATGGATTGGCCAATTATTTTAAAAATAAAGAGTTTTAATCGGAATTTGTGAATTTTGAAAGTCGCCCTAAGCAGTGGATGCAACAGATCGATAGCAAATTGGACCTGAACTAGGTACTGAACAAAGATTATAGCCCAATTGACCAATAAGTATAAAGCAACTGTAATATGAATTGACGGGATAAACATCCAACTGAACAATGAAAAGTGCAACTTATGGTACTATGTATATTAAGCGAGCTAACACAGCCTCTACTATCATTAGCTAGAACCCATAAGAGGCCGTCCATTAATCAGGTGATGTTTTTTTTTTAATTTTTAACACCCGTAGTGATACATGGTGAGGTTTAAGATTAACCCGCGCTTGTGATATTTCGTGACTTTTCATGGAACCCCCCCTCCCCCCCTTTCGAGCCTCACGTGATAAATGGACGGATCACAATGTCAAACTGTTCGTAATGAATTTTTATGCATTTTCTTCTAACTAAAATAATTATTCGCGCTGCTTATAAATTATGATTAAAACTGATGATATGAATGTTAGATATGTGTAATATTCTAATGATATTTAACAACTATAGTTAGTAATGATGTAATAAGTACCCTCACTTCATCACTGTCCTCCGAGTCGCTGCCGGAGGAGCCTGACGAGTCGTCTGAGGAGGAGGAGTCCACCGTCGTCACCTGGAAATATACAAGGAACAATTTCCAACATTTTTTTTTGTAAGTACTTAATAAAAAAATACTTTCATCATACATACATTTATACCTTACCTAAAATACCTTTTATTCATAGGTTTTAGCAAAATAAAAAACTTAATTAAATAAATAAATAAAATAATAAATAAATATTCCGGGACATTGACAAATATTTTGTTAGTTTGTTTTTCATTTACAACACAATGGAACCAAATTCCAAAGAAACATTAACTAAACTAAAATCCGTAGCGCAACATAATTTACTATCCCGTCCAGCTCCACAGAAAATAGTCGTTTTATTGTGAGCAATTGTTTACATCGGCATCTAAAGAACACGTTTGAGGAGTACAAATAGTCAGAGTCATTTATTTATATCAAATATTTGATACACGTCACAGAAATACAAGTAAAAAATAATCAAATTAAAATAATAGTACAATAAAATACAATAATTATTGCAAAACAAAAAATATCAAATTAAATTATTGTACAATTCAATTCTAAAAAATTCAAACTACATAAAAAGTAGAGGGTAAATTTACATAAAAATACATTAAATTTGTTATTGTATGTATTTTATACCACCTTCATTTTCATAAAGTCATCAAAATTATAAAATGCCTGCTCGATTAGCCAACACTTCAGTTTTCTTTTATAGATAGATCTGGAGGGCGCGTCCCTTATCTCAAGCGGCAGTCGGTTGTAGACGTGCGGCGCGGTCGCATACATGAGTCGGGTCGTCTTCGCGAGCCGGCAGCGCGTGACACACAGGCGTCGCGCGTGGCGAACCTCACCCGGACGGTTATCGCCGATGTGAGAATAATCATCTATATGATCCCACGCATACAGTGCTGCTTGGAGGCACACTAGGCTTGGAGTTGTTAATATACTGAAGGATTTAAAATAGGGCTGTGCTGTACTGTCCTGCGGCACTCTAACGATCGCACGTATGGCTCTTTTTTGCATTTTAAGTATGCGCTCCCAATCTGCGGCGCGTCCCCATAGCTCGATGCCATACTGCAACGTTGAGTGTACTGAAGCGAAGTAGCACTGCCTAACCATGTGGTGTGGCAATATTTCTGACACACGCCTCAGTGCAAAGCATGCGCGCGCTATCTTGTCACACATTTTATCAATATGTTCTTGCCACATTAGAGCACTGTCTATTATCAATCCCAGAAATGGTGTCGATTTGACTTGACACATTTCTTGACTATCTATACATACTCTCAACGGTCTATACGTGCGGCCGGATAAATTAAAATGGATGAACTGAGTTTTATTTACATTTAACATCAACCCATTCACCTTGAACCAATTGTTAAGGTCACGTGATACATTGTTCGACTTGATTTCAAGGTCATCTATTGTGTTAGAGGTCACTATCCCCGCCACGTCATCTGCATACATATATATATCAGCATCAGACACGCTTTCTGGCAGATCATTCAGAAGGAGGCTGAACATGATGTTGGATAGAGACGATCCCTGCGCTACACCGATTACAGTTTTTTGGGGGCTTGATGTAACTCCTCCACCCGTTCCAACCTGGTATCGGTCATCCATGAAATCTGTAAGTAATTTCAGCGCAGATTCATTAATGCCATAGTGTCCCATCTTTGCACATAAGACCTTTCGGTCTGCGACGTCGAATGCTTTGGACAAATCGCAGAAAATAACTGCGACTTGTCGTTTAACTTCGCGTGCTTCAAGAACTCTCAAAATCTGATGACTTGTGGCAAGTGCCCAAAAGAACAGTCATAAAAACAACGATTTTGCAAGCGTATCACGACTCTTATTAATAAGAAAAACGATATGTGGCGGTATGTAAGACTAGACTCAAGGGGGTTCAGACATTCAAATGGGATATTATCACTTAGAAACACCACCCTCATTACTGAGGAATACTTAACGAAAAAATAACTAGTAGTAGTGAGTAATAGTGACCATAATTTACTGGTAGCGGATGTGCGAATACGTCCAAGATCTTCACGGAAGTTTACCAAAAAGCCTTTAATAAAACCGGAGACACTATTTTTCAAAACTCTGACTGAAGTTGCTTTTGAAGAACAAGCTAATAACGCGCTTTGTGGAGAACAAAAGTGGCAAAGTTTCAAAAACACCCCCCGACGAAAGCATTTTACTGCGTGAAAGAAAATCGCAAACCACAAGCCAAGAAAAAGAGATGCATGAGTTATGAAACCTGGAACACCATAGACGAGAGGAAAAAACTTAAAACCTAAATTATATCTACGGCTAGTAAAGAGTACAGCGACCTCAGTAAAAAGATCCAGAAACTTTGCAGACGGGATAAGAATGTACATCTATCTGGCATATGTGCCAAAATAGAGCAGCATGCTGAGAAATACCAAACTACAGATCTTTTTAAGAAAGTGAGGCAAATAAGACAAGTCAAAATGCAGCCATGGGTTATTGAAGTCAGAGATGGCAACATTGTTAGTGATGTACGTAGCAAAGGTGGCTGAGAGAATGAGAGAGTACTGCGCAGAGTTATACAGTCTGGATCAACCTAACAATGACCAAGTACCGTCAGATGGGCTTTGGATAGTGGCAGATAACCTTGAGCCAGAAGTTCAGCAATACAAAAGTTAAAGTCTAATAAAGCTGCTGGCTCAGACAATATAACTGCAGAGTTTCTTAAAGCATTAGACAAGAAAGGAATGTCAAAGCTTCTGGATTTATGCAACACTATGTGGAAAACCGGAAAGTGGCCGGAAGATTGGACGCAGTCTTCCATTCTCCCTTTGCACAAGAAGGGTGCTACAAGAAAGTGCGATAACTATAGGACAATAGCACCAGCAAAGTACTACTTCACATTATCAACAATTGGCTACACACCACTACCTGGATTGGCAAATCCCCCAAGAACAAGCGGGATTTGTCAAAGGAAAAGAAACAAGAGAGCAAATACTTAAGAGGGGGCCTAATGCCAGCAAAACGCAAACAAGAGGTATTTTCGATGCCGCTCTTTGATGCTAAGAAACAACAACATAAACATAGCAACGAAAAAAATATTGGAATATGGGTATAATCCCAAAGAAGACAAATAGCTGCATAGAATTTTAAAAATAAGTCGGAGTTTTCCGGCAAAAAAAAACTACAAATGCCAAAGAAAAAAATCTATTTTTATTCATTTACTCGAAATTATCAGCGATGACCGCGCATTATTTTATATGTATAAAATAGATACATTTATGTTTTAGTTAAGTCACCAGTTACTTTTTCAATTTGATGTACAACTTTTGAGTAATTAAATAAAACTCGGTCAAAAATACACCGCGACTTTCAAATGGAAAAATGGATTTCAAAGTCTTGGCAGGAACAAGATCCAACTAGATGGTCCGATCAAGTGGCTCAACATATTGGCTCGAAAGCAAGTATAGCCATCCATGAAGCCACAAAACACCAAGTGGTTCGGGACCATCACGATGCTCAGCAGTGAGCAAACGATTAAAGGAGGAGGAGTAATAGTACCTCAGTGGGTCGGTGCGGCGCGGCGTGCAGGCGGGCGGCGTGCAGGCGCGCCGCGGCCGCCTTCTGTGCCGCGATGTGCGCCGCCTGCGCCGCCAGCCTCTCCCTCTCTGCGTGCGCGTCGTAGTAGTTGTGCAGCACCTCCAGCGACACCGGCACGTCGCCGAAGTACACCTCGTTGGGGATGTGCGACGAGTCCAGGCAGTCGTCGCTCCACCGCCTGGTAGAGAAATACGAGGGGTTAGAATATATAGGCGGCTATTTGATACAGCATATTTGCAATTGTTATGTTGTTGATTTAAAAAATATTATAAAATATTCGGTGAAGTCAAGTTCCAATGAGTTGTCACTTTTTGTTGTTAAATAACAGATTTTCGAATAAAATAATGTTCGAATAATAAATCGTTATAGTAGTTCCAACCATTTATTTTCTTTTTGACAGATCTAATTTGTCAGTAATAGTGTTGTGACCAAGTGATTATAGTGGACACGATATCGATTCATTTCGATATGTGATCAACGAAATAGCTGCAGAACATGGTCATGGGGTTCTTAGACTTCCACCCTATTATTGTCAATACAATGCCATTGAATTAATATAGGCTCAAGTAAAAGGACACGCTGCTCGAAAAAACACAAAACCCCCATTCATGGCATAAAAATGCTTGATTTATTAAAAAATGCATGTGTGGAAGTAACTGCGGAAAACTGGCAAAATGTAATTAAAAAAACACAAGAAACTACAATGGCAGATTGGGATAAACACGTGGGATAGATAATACGAATCAACAATTAATTATAAATGTCGGCGATAGCTCGAGTGACAGCGACGATGAATCCGATTTTGATTAATAAATAAATAAAAATAAAAGTCACAATAATTGTTCCATATCATTTCATACCAATCTATATTTATACTACATTAGAATGCTACATTATACCCGTGTAAAAATGGTTACTAAACAATACATCGATATCTCAATCGTAACATCACTATGTTGATAGCCATAGAACGTAAATTTTTAAAAACCTTTGTTATTTCATGTAATTTATAAAAAAACTACTACTCTAATGGACTCAATTTGTAAAAGATGATTATTATACGGATCAAGAAACAAATTTAGGCAGTTGCCATATTTTTAAAACCTCGCATTTAAAAGTGAACTTTTGCGTAACATGATGCAGTTACGTTCTATTGCTGCTGTCAAATAGAAAATAAACGGTTGGATCTACTATAAGACGAACCAAGTTTCCATACCTTCTGAACTGTATCCCGGAGAAGTCCTTCCGGAAGGGTCTGACTGCGTACTGGTAGCCGGTGCCGCGCGGGCGGGGCGGCGGGGCGGGGGCGGCGCGCGGGGGGCCGCGGGGCGCGCCCGAGGGGGGCGCCGCGGGCCGCGGGGGCGTAGCGCCCGCCGGCTTCGGCTTGTTGGTGGAGCCCTTGGGACGCCCGCGCTTCTTCGGCTTGTGGGCACAGGGGGAATATCAGTACACAATATCACACCATACAACGTTTATATGTAGTTTTTATTACATATATCGATTGACCAATTTAAGATGGATACAAATTTGTACTTAGCAGTTAGTTCTTACTACCTGACACATTTTTTGTCTCATTTGGTAAATGCAGCGGCAAGCCTAGACGGAGATGGCGGGATGACCTAAGCAATAAACAGAGAGGAGTAGAAAGAGGATAGAGAGCCTTTGCCCAGCAGTGGGACGGAACCGGCTCTTAATAAATAATAATTATTATTTGGTAAATATATTAGGCTGATTGTGTTGTTTTCCCACTACTTCCCTAGAACTCGCTTGGAACGCCAGACGCGAAACAACGTGTAATATGTATTTACCACTATTTATATAATTTTCGAGTGTTGAACATCGACATTATGGATCACTTCTTCCTTTTTGGCACGCTCTAGCAGATGTTTAGTCGGAGAGAGGTGCGTTGTCCAGCAGGCAGCACGGCACCGGTACTAATGTCTTTCCCACCATTTTATCCACTTGGTGTTTGATGACAGGTGGATAAAATGGTGGAAAGACTGTTAGTACCGGTGCCGTGCTAGCCCTGCTGAGATGCGACATATTTTTCAGAGCAAAGACTAAATAATGTTATATCAACTGTCTCATATTATTTAGTACGTGTTAGAATGCGTACGCACCTCAGCGGAGGGCGGCGTGTGCTTGGCCGGCATGGAGCCCGACTTGGGCAGGTCGGGGCTGCTGAACGGCTTGCGCTCCTCCTCGCTGGAATACAGGGACATACACAACTTATTATACAGGATTACTGATGACTAAATATATTAATCTAAATGTATAAAACTCAAAGGTGACTGACTGATATAGTGATCTATCAATGCACAGCCCAAACCACTGGATTGGGCTGAAATTTGGAATGAAGGTAGATGTTATGACGTATGCATCCGCTAAGAAAGGATTTTTGGAAATGCCACTTTTAAAGGGGTGAAATAGGGGATGCAAGTTTTACTTCTTAATGCGAGCGACGCCGCGAGCACCCACTAGACTTATATATGTACACTCAAACAAAATAATTATAAAATATTGTTAGTTTATTTATGTAAATTTGAGCGGTTTTATCGCGATAAGCTTGCTTTTGGCGAGTGCCTTTTTATGGCAGCTTCTATGATTTATGGATATGGACAGCAATATCCTGTAACATTTTAATACCGAAACTTACGGCTATCCCTAAATCCTTTGTAAAGAAAAAAAACGATGGTGGTGCAGACATAAAAAATAATAAAATATTGAATCAGGTTTCATTTGCGGAAATCCGTCGGGATTACGCAGCGAAACAACACTTTCGAAAGTAATCATCAAGAACCACAAAAACACCTTTGATTTCATATAAGGGTATGATTTCTTGACATCCGTATGTTAAATCACCTTAAAAGGATTGTGTAATTTACCACTAACACTGTATAATTAAAATTAATCTAATCTACTGTGGTTTTGGTGGTAATAAAAAAAACTAACCTACTGTGGTTATAAAACATTGCTAAGTCGGCTATATCCCATTCAACGACTTCACTAAATGACGTTCATGGTGGTTCAGGCAAGACGTTGGACGTTACATTCAACGACTTCACGAGTTGTCTTACTTTAGTAATTCAATGAAATGTCGTCATTATATGAACGCGCTAGTCATTCAATCGAATAGCAGATCCAACCAGATGCCTGCGACATATACATACATTCTCTAGTCACGTGTTATCAAGTATTTCACCAAGTTGCGTACCTCTTGTCAGCAGGTTTAGCACCGGCGTCGGGCGCGGGTAGTGCGTTAGTAGCACTAGGCGCGCCCTCCGACGCGCCCTCCGGCTTCGACGCTTCTGCAATAACACACCAATGTGAAGACACAGCTGCGATACTTTACGGAAAGGAAATTAAATTATAAATAAATATAATTCATTTATTTCGGGTTACTGGGACCCATATCTGAAATTCACATCAAAATAATATCTCATTTTCCTTTTATCCTTATATTATCCCGTGATAATTAAAATTACTATTTTTTCTTTAATATTGCTCAACTATTTATGCCGAGATGGAAAGCCCATCTCTGTAAATAAATAGGTGATGTGAGATCGATCGTAATATTAATTTGTCCTATTTTTATACCTATATTTTGAGGTATAAATAATCCCTTACTTAGTCATTCTTATTTTGTTTTGGTCTTACTATGCAACAATTTACTGCACATTAATAACCATGTCACTATTGATTTGATCGTTAACAATATATATGATGAACATCAATATAATCTCAAGCTGCAACACCTAATTTTTATAAAATTTCCGAAATGCAACAGTAACAATGAGCGATGTATTGTATAGTGTGATAACTGATTATCTACCTCAACGTGTTACAACGTGTTTTATCCACTCAAGCGCTGGCGCAACGCGCTAGCCTAGCCGTAAAGCGCTGCGCGGGCGAACAAATTACCAACCGCAAAATACCGCGTATGGTTTATTAGTTTTTTCAGTTTTTACCTAATTTTCAGTAATTACATTAATGTCCTACAAGTTGTTTTGGAAAGTAGACAGATAGGGCTTTATATTAATGTGCTTTGTTGATATAGTTACGAATGTTTTAATACACATAAATCACGTGAACTAAAAATATTTTGATTATTACGTTCACCTGTTGTAAATAATTGATATTTCTGAACAAAACAGCAATACAGTAAAAAAATATTTTTTTTTCAATAGAACATATTCTAGGCTATTAAAGAACAAAAAATAAAACATATCTGTCTATTTTAAAAAAAGTTGATTAAAGTCATAAAAATGAGCGACTTGTAGTGATTTCTATAGGACGGGTCGGCGCGCTAAATGGAAAACAAAAATTAATAACGTAATACTCATAGGTTTATTTTACAAAATATTAATCTATAACATGGTTTATATAAAACTAATTGAAAATAAAAAATAAATTAATAAAAAAAATATGTAAATACCTCGATAAAAATCATTCAATGCCTTGACTACGTGTAAAAATTGCACAAATGACACCATTCACAGTTTTGTGGTTATCACATTAGTAGTTTAGTAACACAATAACATTATTATCACACAGGAAACAAAGTGAAAAGTTTTATAAAATTTAATCTTCATAAAAACAGAAGAAATCACTACAAATATTACAAATAAAAAAACTAGTCGACGCGACTGAAATAGGCCACTGTAGAGGCCCGCAGCGCTTCAAGCCATGAAGTAAGGGCGCATTCTCAGCGTAGCTAGCTGCTTAAAATGATGCTTGCGTGTATGCTATGGATTATTATGCACTTGTGTGTTCATTTATTTTTCCAAAGCCAAATACTCAAAAAACCTAACGTGTTGATGAAAGATCATAAATATTGCCAACAAAACTGGCACTTGTTTGTAGCCTCAGCCTCTCAGTGGTTCCGTGCCATGAAATATTATTTATATTTCCTTTATACTTGTTCTGTCTTAGGTTTAAAAATAAATCTGGTCTCAAAATAAATATAAAAAATAGTAATTAATTAAGAAAACAAATTAAAAAAAAATATGTTGTTAAAATATGAATATTACCGACCAGGAACTTAAAATATCAACCGAACCCTAAAACCTAAGGAACAAAAAAGTACGGTAAAAACTATAAATACAAAAAGCTATATGCAGATGTGTCATGAAATTTGTGC
Source organism: Macaria notata (assembly GCA_927399415.1). Taxonomy (NCBI): domain Eukaryota; kingdom Metazoa; phylum Arthropoda; class Insecta; order Lepidoptera; family Geometridae; genus Macaria; species Macaria notata. Next base: position 10,845,339 of record OV656745.1, on the reverse strand, counting down.
CTTAACCCTACAGCAATAGAGACGAATATAACTTTCGTTATTCACCTTAGCCCATGCTGATGCAGGTTCAAGTGTTTCATTACACTTGAAGCATATTCGTCATAGGAAGGTTGTTAGTAATACAGTAACCATTGTTTATTATAAGGTATGTTTGTACTTTGATAATGAATGTCTCTGTTAACACGCAAATAATTTTAACAGATAACACACCTTTACTTTTGTAATGGCCGACACTGGGCAACTACGGTTGCCCGCAGCGCTTTTGCTAGTTTGTACCTGAAGTAACAATCCTACAAAATATAAATTAATCCCGTATTAAACTGTAATATTTTGTTTTATCTATATACGATTATGTTTATAAAATACGTTTGTAATGGATATTGCTATTAAACATGTTTTGAATTTATTTGCCAACTACTTAAAGGCGTATCGCAGAGACAACATTTTTTCAAAATACTTTTTTTCTTCAAATTTAACCACATTTTTAAAACTAATACGGTGGTATGACAAACAAAAGTACAAAATCAATATGTCTAACGAAAAACAGTAATAAAAACACTTATTTCATATTTTAAAAATCCAAGTTCTTGGCGCGTATTTTCATCTGCACTTACAAAATTCAAAAGGTTGCCAGATATTTTTTTTTCTCTACGTCCATTGATATTTTGCTTCTAAATAATAGTGTTGCTCAACCTATAACGTTTTTAGTCGATTATAATCGTGTGTCATTTTAAACAGACGACTGAGTGGCTTTTTCACATCACTTGAACCTAAATCAGCTGTAGGCCACCGCGGTTGCCTCCATCGCTTTATCGAGCATCGCGCGGGCAACCACGGTTGCTTGCATCGCTTGAGTGGATAAATCTGTAACTTTATTATGTTATTGTCAAATATTTTTTGTTTAAAAAGTGCCCAGTGTACGAAAAACCAGTAAGTAAATCAAGTTCATTGTACCACTAGGATTAAATTTTACACTTGTGTTGTACTAGTTTATAAGTTATGAATCAATATAGACCTTTAAAATTGAATTGGTTATCTACCTGCTGGTTTATCGCCAGGTTTCTCGGCGCCCGTGATAGCTTGCCCATCTGTAACACAACAAATATATGTGATAAATATTTTTTTATAAGTTCTCATTCAAACAAGATTACACATGAATAATCTTCTTTATTTTTAGACACAATATTGATCTCACTGAATCTGACACAAATCATAATGGGAAAATATAAATTTACCTTTGTTTTGTAGTTCAACTGGTTTTTGCGACACGTCAACTGGTTTCTGAGCTATATCTGTGAAAGATTAGATTAAATAAAATATATAACAATAATAATTTACATATTAAATAAAATATGTATCTCTAACATAAAACATACTGAGTTGAGCTGAGTATAAGTTGGTGTTGAAGAGACTTGCTACAATATGTCAAGGATCATTTTTAAAACAATATAAGAATAATGGTTTAGTAGTATCTACCTAAATAGTAGTTTAGCAAGCGGTATTGCATATAGGCGCTTCCGTGGATCGGATGATACGTTATATAGAAGGTATGTAATGGTATGCTTCCATTAGTTTCAACTGAACAAAACAATTATGTGGGGAATCACGACCTTCGGGTCAAAGAGAGAGAATGGTAAACTTACCGAGTGGTTTATCAGTAGGGGGTGGTCTGCTGGCGAGCTCGTCCGGCTTGAAGATGTCTGTCTTGATCTTTATCTTGGGCTGGTCCAGATCTCCGCTCTGCAAGGTAACAAATAACTTGAAATTTATCAAAAAATATATGCATTGTTATTACATATATCACTTTTTGCAGAAAACCTAGCTTGCTTTGTTTTCGGTATATATTTTAGTTTGGCGATAATGAAATTTAAGTAGTTACTAAATACTATGTTGCATGCTACTAGTTAAAATGGAGTTATATTATGTAGTATGTACCACACCATAAAGTAATAAATGGACATATTTATTTATTCCTTTGTTTTGTCCTGTAATTTACAAAATTTGTTTATATTGCAAAAAACCCTTATCAATCGGTTCAATCCATATATTCCATATGTACCTACTGTAAGATTGTTAGATAAATATATATGACTAGTAGACTAGGCTTCGCTCGCATTATTTTAGATCTGAAGTAAAACTTGCATCCCCTATTTCACCCCTTTAAAAGTGGATTTTCTATAAATCCTTTCTTAGCGGATGTCGTTTGACGACCATTCTTTTTTTTTTTTACATGATATAGGCTTACGCTTGATTACAACTTGCCTGATGGTAAGCAACGTTATAGTCTACGATGTAGCGCGCTTGCCTTGAAGAAACCGGTTTACTCTCGACTTGAAGACCGATAAATTATAGTTCAAGGGGAATAGAGATTCGGGCAAGGAGTTCCACAGTTGGGCTGTTCGCACGATGAAAGTCGAAGCAAAGCGCTTGGTGCGAGTCTTTGGAACCTCAACTGTATATCGGTGCCTCCTTGCCGTGCCTCTACTCGTACGATGGTTCTACGTTATAACATCTATCTGCATGCTAAATTTTAGCTCGATCCGTCCAGTGGTTTGGGCTGTGCGTTGATAGATCACTATGTCAGTCAGTCAGCCACCTTTGAGTTTTTATATATTTACATTAACGTTTATACCATGATCTCTGAGTCGGGGTGCGGGCGCTTGTGTGCGTCGGCGGGCTCCAGCTTGATCTCGGGCTTGAGGTGCTTCACGTCGAGCGGCTTCTGCGCGTCCAGCGGCAGCAGGTGGTGCGCCGCCCAGCCCTTGTGCTCGTACTGCTGGACTGCGGGGACACTCTATTACTAACTAGAAATAACTATTAATAGGAATTTAGCTCAAGTTGTGAGTGATGTGACTGGACTTAAGATGTTCCTGGTGATGATATATATTGTAACAAGCAACTATCCTATACAATAAATATTAAAAAGAAAGTAACTTCAGAATGGTTAACTTTTTTGTTTAAAGCTTTCAAACTGACCTAAGGGTATGTAATGCCTTGCCATATTATGTTGATGCCCTACAATTTAACATGATACTCGACCCATGGAAACACTCAAAATGAAATACGAAAAATCACAATAACCACCAAGAAACACTTTTATAATTTAGTTACACAATATAAAAAAATAATAAATGTAGTAGTAGTAGTAGTAAATAATTTCTTTCTCCACCTACCCATATGCGTCTGCGGCATGTGGTGCTGCTGGTGCGGGAAGGGCTGGTGGTGTGGGTAGTTCTGGTGCGCGGGCGGCGCGTAGGCCAGGTTCTGCGCGTAGCCCGCCGCCGCCGGCCCGTACGCGAACTCCGCGCCCGGGTAGTGCGCGTTGTACGCGCTCGCGTACGGCTGGTACGGGATCTGGTGCCCATTGTCTGCAATCAGGTATAAGTATTATGTTTCAATGTTTTATCAGTAGCAATCATGAAGCATTTAACTGAAGTGATTATTGTTCTCACTGATTGTCAATTGATTAAGTAGATAATTGGAGAAATTGGGGACCAACTTTGGTCAGCCCATAAACTATCATCATCTGCCTGAATCTACTATCTGTGAAGTGCATCTCCCTGACTGCCAGTTCCCTTTCAAACTATACTGTAAGAGTGAAGCTTTTTATCGGGTAAGCATGCTCAATCTTAGGCCACAGCTTTTGCTCACCATCGGGCAAATTGTAGTCAAAGGCAAACCTGTTCTAGTTAAAAAAATCTTAACTCATGTTATAAATTTTATGTATAATAATAAATAATTGATTATATATTCATGTAAACAAAAAGAACATGTGTAAAGCTTAACTTATCAAGCTAGGTTAGCCTGTGACTAGGTATCTACCAAGTCCTACCCTAGATATTTGTGTCTTGTTTTTAGCAGTAGCAATCACGAAGCATTGTGCAGAGAAGCAGTGATTAATGCTCTCACAGATTGTCAAATTGATTAAATAGGTAATTGAATAAATTGGGGACAAACTTTGGTCAGCCCATAAACTATCATCATCAGCCTGAATCTAGTAACTGTGAAGTACATGTAAAACAAAAAAAAAATGATCCCAAGGTGGACAGTTTTAATAAATTTGGTAAAATATACTTTTGACTTTGCTTATGTTAGTTTTCAAGTGTATTTCAGACTTATCCAAAAATGTATCACCCAAGCATAAGATTTCTGTATACTGTGCCGTCCATCAGGTTAGTAGTCTGCCCTGCATTATTAGTTTTCATTCACTTTAGAATATCTCTGTCCTCAATTAATATTTTGTGTGCTCAATCTACTAACTTTTAAACTCTAATGGACAATTGGGGCCTGATCTGTCAACCTGCTTGGAATGTATTGTGCATTGCCAACAAACTAACACATAGGTACATTTTCATTGGCAGCTAAATCCACACACATAACATTTGCTCTAAGAAAAGGTGACTGCCCAAGAGTACAACTAGGACACGAGGAGCTCCCCCATAAAAATGAAGTTCGCTATCTTGGAATGTGGCTGGACAGACAGCAGACCTGGAAAACACACATACAAAAGAAAAGAAATGAGTCGAATATTAGATACCGTTCTTTATTTTGGTTAATAGGAAGGCATTCCAGGCTGTCACTAGAATATAAGTTACTTGTCTACAAAACCATACTAAAGCCTATATGGACATATGGCATAGAACTCTGGGGAACTGCAAGCCACTCCATGTGGAAATACTACAAAGGTTTCAAAACAATGTATTCCGAAACATTACCAACGCACCATGGTTCACAAAAAAAGAGGAAATACATGAATACCTGGAAATGCCCACCGTGAAGGAGGAAATTCAGAAACAGAGCAAGAGATACAAAATTAGATTAGAGAGGCACACAAACGTACTTGCAACAAATCTTTCAAAAAATGAGTCAGTAAGACGGCTTAAGAGGCCCCAGATTGCTGATTTAAACAAAGAAGGGATGGGGGTCACTGGACTCCAAACCTGAAAAGCCTGCACACAATCAACAGCACTGCTTATGGCTCTGCCGATTGCAGCGAGAAAGGAAATTGGAAAAAAAAAAAACACATAATGTACTGGATTTTCAACTTTTCCCTGACTTAAAAGCCACTAAAATCATACCCTGAAAAAAGTTAGATGCTCATAATTAGCATATCATGAACATATATGTGACTATATGTGACAGGACAGGCCTGTTAGCTTAGTTGGCTCCACCTTCTAATCCAGGAGTTGCGAGTTCTATTCCCCCATGCACCAAGTATTCATGAATTTTAAAATTTATAAATTTGAGCCTGTTTGTTTGTATGTATTATAAGTTTGTATTTACAAAAGTAAAGTATATAAGCATTATATCCATTATCTAGTACCCGCGATAAAAGTGTTTGCTTAATGTGGGGCTAGGTGTAGATGTGTGCAATGTCCCGGAATATTTATTAATTTATTTATTAATATTTAAGGTTCATATTTGTACCAAATAATTGAAGGTGCATAATCTTGGCGACAAATCCTACTTGTTCAGAATGAAAGGTCACAATTTTGTTGGGAACAGGTTTTAGGAATCACACAGTTATTAATTCCGCATTTCTTCATCATCATCACCCCCTGCCTTCCTTATCCCACTGCTGGGAATAAGGCTCTTTTGTATGTATCCTGTAGGGATCAGGGGAACATTTGGGTAAAATAATATAGCTGGCTGGGCAGGCTTTATAATAATAAGATTAATAACATACATTTGCGAGAAAAACCAACATTCATTTCACACATAAAACCTATTTAATTGTGTGTTTTTATCTAAAAATTATTTACTACTTTTGTCTTATCAAATTTTTAATCAATAAAACTATGATATGTACCTATATTAATGTTTATCATCTAACAAAAATGTAATTTGCACACATTTTGTAAATATTCAACGGAAATGTGAGATCTGTTCAACCATATCATGTAGTATTCAAATTGTAGGGATTGAATTAATTTTCATTTAACAAATCAATCAGGATATATGTGTATATTTTGGTTCAACTGCACACATTTACCTAATCACTAATTGCAATAAAATTTAGCAGTCCAATACATAATTAGAATAGTATACAATAAGCTAACTCAGTTCAAATTTACATGGGCCTCAACTGGCCAGGGATCAATGAAAGTTTCAACAATTTTACAAAGCAAGCTGAGCTCAGGCAGTGAGTTTATGCAATCAAGGCATGCAATTGTCCTCCTTTCAGTGCTGTATTGACGTTTATTTGTTTTGATTGCACACCACAGGGGCGCCAAAAATAGGTGTAACGACCAACACTTACAGGCACAACACACTTATTTCCCGTGAAGTTTTCAGCAATTTTCGGGTGTAAAACACTCACCTATATAATTTAGCGGCAAACCATTCCCTTGGACTACTCCGTGGCCCGGCTCTCCTTCCATACGCAGCCGCTTTTGGTTCATGGCTCTTTCGGCCTCATAATTCATCTTGGTAACTAAAAACAGAAACCGTGATCATACTCAATATCACCCAAACATTATTCCACGACGCGAATGCATCAAATTATCACACAGTTTGCATCTTTCTGCGTTTGCGAGCGACGCCACCGGACGCCACCACAAAACACAGGTTATAAATGAAAAGCAAACACAAGCGTACCTTTGTTGGTCAATGATTGTTATTGATTTTAGTTTATAGACGCACTTAGAGCGTTTCTCGCAATGATTTCGTACATAATAGGGCACAATGTTGAGTCAAATTAACTGTTGCTTGAAAAATATGCGTGAAATTAGCGGCCTAATGACAGAAAAATTAGAAAAAAACACAAGGGAAGCCGAGTTCTTGTATTTTTTTTCTCATTCTTTCTTAAGTTTTTCAAAAGTTTGGCAACACTGAATAAAATTTAAATGATTTTTTTTTATCTCAAAATTTCATTAGATTTTTAAAATAATTAAACAACCAGTAAACTTTTAATTTAAAAATATTTGTCTGTGATTCAATCAGGTTTTTACAATAAAAAATAACGTATTTAGCATATTTTTACCTCTGAAATATATTTATTGGAGTTTCAAAAACAGACATGGTCACATTTGATGACAGTTTATCATTGCAATTAAAATAAAATTTCTACTAAATAAGTAGATTTAGTAGAGCTTTTATCCATTATTAAATATCTATATGCAACAGAACAACATTCAGCGGCATATAAAGCAGGATGTACATAAAGTTTTTCATATTTTTAGCTATGTTGTTGCGTGTGTTCTAAAAATCTGTCACAATAAACGTTTTCTTTCTTGCTATAAAGTGTTGTTTATTTAATTTATTGTATTGAATCTTTAAAAATGTTAGAATCTAGGATGTTACATCTTATAAAGGCTAATGATTGTGAGAGACCTTCATGCTTAACAACTGAATCAATTTGAATTGAATTTGGCCTAAAAGCTGATCCTGAATAAACACTTAGGTACCTGTTCTTTCTGTATTCTGAGACTTAACTGAGCTATGTTTCATCTTAAACTAATATGAGTACCAATGTGGGGAGCTTATACTTGGCAATAAATAAAACAAGGTCAATTTTCAAATTAAAACAGTTTATTTAAGATATTAATGAAAAACTTTACCAAAATAAAGTGTATCTAACTTTATCCTAAAATAAATGCAACAGACAAGCACAAGACATTACACAAGACAAGACATTATTCACAAATTATAACAATTTCAAATGCCCTGTGACTTTATCAATCATATCTTTAGGAGCTGGTCCAACTCCTAATACTGTAATAGTATTTGGAGCTATCTGAGTCCGGCCAGCGTCTCTTATCATGGATGTAATGAGGCCCATCTTATAAGCATTGTCAGCTATCTGCTTCATCTCTTCAAGAGAGTCTGTTTTCACAGCCACTTTGGCCTGGCCATCATTTTGCCAGATTCTCAGAGCATCCGGGTCCTTCCTCTGAGCTTTTTCGAAGGCACCAACGGCTGCATGACTACACTGTGCTGCTATTTTTCCCTTACTCATTTGCAGGTCTGTTCTTACAACTAGAATCATTTTGTACTCTTTGTTTGATGTGATCTGAAACATTGAAAACATTCTTGTTACATTATATAGATGCTAGAAAGTTTTAGGCATCACAAACACATACTATGAAGGACACTGCTACCATGTTTTAGAGTTTAGAATAAGTAATAATAACTCTGGATGAAGAGTTGTTTTGTTTACCTTCGCCGATGCGGAACACGAATATATTAACATAAATATTTATTCATAAGCTCACCTTTTTGATAGCCTTCTTCGCTTGTATTGAAGATGAAGATGATCCGAAGAATCTTTTGAACGCAATGAATGAGATTCCTATACAAAGGCCGCAGCCCAATCCAGTAAAAAACGAAAGATTGAAATCCATTTTCTTTGAATTAGTAATGGTGATATAATTTTTGGCTTCTTTCGTGTTAATTTCAATTATTTAATCGCAATTTTCTAAGTTTCCTCTTACAATGTAAGATAATAAGATAACCTAACCTACAAATTTCGAAAGAAACTTTTGACATCTTTCAAATTTAAATTCCAGTTTGCACGGCCACATTTGTCGACAATCATATCAATGTACCACCAATATCTATTTTTTACGGCTGTACATTTAACAGTGATGCCTGAAGAACACAAGAAGTGCAATCATGATTCTTGGTGCTTTCAAATTCAAAATTAAAGCGGTTGCTTGGCAACGCAAAATGTTTATCTGATCCATCTGTTCACATCATATTTTGATATAAACCCTTATTTTTTCGCATCAGTGGTTTTCTAAGATCCCGTTTTGTATAACTCAGACATAAATTTCCACTGACCATAATGCATAAGAAAACCGATATGAGAGACCTGGCGCCAATGGCTATACCGCACGGGCCTCCGGTGGAATGTACGCCCGAGTATTTCAAATCATTGATGGAAAGCCGCAACATGGTCAAGTATGTTATAGTTGTTTTATGCATTCACTTTATGTGAATTAAATGAATGTGTTATAAATATATTATTTGAGACATTCTGATGGATACCTACTAGAGTTGGCTACTTTTTGACTATGATAAAGAAATCGACTAACTTCTTGACTACAGAGTAGATTGTTCTTGACCGTCATCTTTAGTGTTATAAAAACACTAGTGGATGCTTCAGAACCCTAATGCTTGCAGTGGGCGATACCAGGCTGATGATGATCTGATGATTATGTAATCAATATCAATATATCTAAATAAATATTATTTATTTATTTATTAAAATCCCGCTGGCATGTAATTGTAGGTAGGTATTTTCAATAAGTTGATAAATAGTTTTGCTCTGTATTTTGCTGTAGAAAGTACCCAGTATGGGACGTGGCGCGGCCCACGCCGCAGGTGCTGATGGAGCAGGCGCGGCGCGACCTCATGGACGCGGAGGAGAAGCTGGCGGAGAAGCGGGGGGAGGACCGCGAGAACAGGAGGGTCATGGACGCCAAGTGGGAGGACCTCAGGAACAAGGAGATGCTGCTCAAGGAGTCCTTCATCAGCTTCAATAAGGTACATGTTGGTTCGTTTCATTGGATCTTGATGTTTTACTAAAATCTTACACGTTTTGGGAAAGGCGTTGGCTCTTAAGTGAAAAAATGTTTTCCAGTAGAACCAGTACTATGTATTAACATAGTACCTACCTACTTACTGGAACTAAAAATAGCTCTATTAGAGGTAAAGCTCGCTTAAAAGCGCGATATGGCTGTGGTTTATCATCATCATCATCAGCCTAATGGAACCCACTGCAGGGCATAGGCCTCCGCCCTCTTACGCCAATACTCCCTGTCTTGCGCTGTTCTTGCCCAGATGTTTCCTTCTAACTTTCTAATACCATCCAGCCACCGTTGCACAGGTCTTCCTACACTGGCTTTGGTTACGATATAAATATTGTAATAACAATTGTGGCGAAACAGTACTGAAAACAAAATGCAGTATCTTCGTGAGGCTGTAGAGTGCACCCGTTTCATCGTACTAACATTTTTAAACTCAAACTTTAAAACTTCACCACTTGATATCACCTGTTTCAGTTCATCCGAGAGAACCAAGAGAAGCGCGACCGCGCCGAGCTGAAGATGACGGCAGACCTGGAGGTGCTGGAGCGGAAGACGAGGGAGACAGAGGCCATGAGGCTCAGGGTCGCCGAGATGGAGGAGGTCAAGCAGATGATGGAGCAGCAGGTCAAGGACTATACCATTTACGAGGTAACATGGCTGATGTCGACTGCCGCCATATTTATTTCAAGATGGCGAGTGGTCATTTGCTCTTTAAACAGGGAATTTAAAATAATTAATTATTACTTAAAATTTATTAAATTTTCTTTTATTCTTTTTGTGGAAATCCTTGCCAGATTGTCCTGTCCCAGTGAACTATAATTTATCAGTCATCAAGTCGATAGTTAAACGATTTCTTCCCTGCAAACGCGCTAGATCGTATAGGCTGCAAAATTGCTAGAAATGTTATTAAAAAACGACAGTATAATAAATGTTAACAATAACCAACTTGATCTAAAAATAAAGATTAAAAATCTTAGGCTAAGTACGAACAAGGGCAGCAGTAAAGTAAACTTCTAATATATGGCGTAGTCACATAGAGACAGCCTAAGAAATAAGACGATGATAGGGTAAATTTAGGTATCCCGTATTTATTTGCAGGATTACCTGATGGCCGTGGTGCACAACTACCCCGAGTTCAAGCAGCCACTGGATGTCCTCAATAGATATGAAGCATTGGGTATGTAGGAGCTAGTCAATTACAGCGATAGTAGGTAGGTATATGATATAATACGTACCTATACGTATACTGGTAGAGAAAGAAAAGCGCAGGCTTACAATCGGCCGGCCGGTTGTAATTATTTTTAAGCGCTTTCAAATGCAAACCTGTAATGGGTTTGTTTAATATGGTCTTTTTATTCCTTCCCTCCAGCTGCAGCAAAGAACACGCTGGCAGAGCGCCAGGAGCGAGACCTGGAGATGCTGGAGAGTGCTCGCCAGGAGATCGCAGAGCTCACTGAGGAGAAGAAACTATTCATCATGGGGCTCAACAACACGCTCGCTAACTTGAGGGTACTTTTATCACATTCATATCATACTGCGGATACCAATCCTAACAGTTATTTTCAATCCCGGTATTAGATCTACAACACTTCAACAAAGGCGAAATGCGTCCTCTTCTACGCTCAAAGTATTAGATTGATTTGTATGGAGATAGACTAAAAAGATCCCTGGTTAACCAAAAGTCTTAATTTTGTTTTATATGTTGTCCAGTGACATAGTGAAATATTGAAGGAGCCATAATAACCACATATACGCATAAACGAATATGGATCAGTACCTAAGTATTTACTGTAGCCATATCTGATCCATCACATGTGGTGCCGATTACTTTTTATCCCCAAAAAGTGCGGGCGTTCTCTAGTCTCTTTAAATTATTTCCCACAGTGGCGCTACGACAAGGTCCGCAACCGCGTGATCAAGTGGGAGCTGGCGCTGAACCGGCTGAAGGAGACGGCGGCGGCGAGGCACGTGGAGCTGTGCCACGTGCGGAGCGCCATCTGGAGCCTCTACGTCAAGATCTGCAAGCAGAAGGTACGACGAGGAATTTCGCACTTACTGACAGTCAGGGATTTGTGCACTAAGTAGTTCAACTGCGACAGCGATACTCTGCATGAAGGAGCTCTGGAATATGTGTGCTAAAATGGTTCTTGAACGAAGCTACTGCAACACACTGTCAAGTGTTTCAAGTTATTCATCTAACCATGATGTATTTTGGAAGCCTCGTTCTCTTAACGAAACTGCCAAGACACTAGCTTTTCAGAGAAAGTTGCTTAGCGGGATCTTGAGATGACCCACATATTTTTAATATGCCTTTGTTCCATGATTGACTGCTTGTTATCCACCGCAGGGTCTCACCATCGACGTGCCCACATCTGACTTCGAGCAGCAGCTGGTGGTGATAATGCGCGCGCTGCTCGAGCTGCGCAGGATCTACAGGATCGCACAGCGCCGCTCCAAGGAGAAGTGAGTTTGTTGTGTATGTGTTGTTATACTGAGAGCAGCAGCTGGTGGTGATAATGCGGGCGCTGCTCGAGCTGCGCAGGATCTACAGGATCGCACAGCGCCGCTTCAAGGAGAAGTGAGTGTGTTGTGTATGTGTTGTTAGGTATACTGAGAGCAGCAGCTGGTAGTGGATTTCATACCTATTACACACAGATAACTTGTATATTATAGGTACTTGATAGCTAGTAAAGCGACCTGCAAAGTTGTCCGTTAGTAAAAACATTCAAATTGCGCGGATAGAGTGGAACGATACAGCGTCAGACTCCTTTGTAAGGACGATAATTTAATCCATGGACTCTTTACGTAAAAATACCTATTAAGATACTAGGTACTAGAAACGCTTTACATCTTCGATTGGCTATGTTTGATTTCTTGTTATTGTTTTTACAGGGATGGTGAATCGATGGCCACGACGACGCATTGAAGTGCTCATTTGAGACTTTAGACATATTCGTCTTATATATTTACTTAATCCCAGTATTATTCTATCTAGTCCAAACTATTGTGTGTGCTAATTTATAGATGCCAAAATATTACCCTTTAAATTAAGTATGTGCCTATTTTGCACTAAGTCAGGTATCTTACTTCTTATTATATTGATACATTTGTACTTAATTAAATAATGTTACGTTAATTCCAGTATTTTTATTGCCATTAGCATCTTCAGCTACTATCTGTAACGACCTACTGCTAGGTATAGACCTCTTCTTGTCGCCAATGGATTATGATAATGTACCTATAAGTGTTTTTGTACATCGTAGGTATTTTAACAAATGTATCCAATTAGGGCAGTAGTTTAATTACGAGCAAATTACCAACATTTCAAAGGGTTAATTATGTTAAAGTTTTAAGTAAGTATGTAGTTTTAGTTGATTGTTCCTTGTTCTATGAAATTAGTTTGTGGCAATTAGATTGGCAAAGTTTCTAATTTGTCTTGTTAAATCTTATAACTCTTTGTAAAGCTCCGTTTGCACTGGCACTCATAGAGAAAATTCTGTGTAAATTACGACGTGCATTTTATCTGCATGAAATATAAACAATATACCTACCTAATACCTAAAAATACAAAGTAGGTATAATTAATTATACCTACGTAATACAATTTATAATATGTTTCGTTAATCCTCTGGCCTTGTGCTAGTCGTGAGACTTTGTTCCAAGGCAAATACGCCGCCATTTTGAAGAAAGTACTTACCTAAAATGCTCGTCCCTATCCTACATAAGTTGTTGAATTTTATCTAAGTACCTACCTATACAATTTTATTAAGATAGTTAAGAAAAAAATAAAACAGCTTTATACAGTGTATTAAACCCCTTTGAATATTAAAGATCTAGGTACTCAAATACGCTTCGTAGTCGTCGCGTGTTACTTAGAAGATAGTCTAAACAGTTTCACTATCGGTAACTGCAGTCAACTCAATATATACTAGTTAATAATGCCGGAAGTACAGTCAGCCAGGAAGTTGCAGAAGATCCCCAACTACTTGGACTACATGGAGTTACCTCTCAAGATGGCGGCGTGCTGGGACTGGTACCCCCGCCCGGAGAGGGAGAGGCAGGTCATCGCCAATAATGTGTATCTTTGCTTTGGTAAGTCACCTTAATAATTTGTTTGGTTAACTTATCAGAACTGCTTCAATTGCATTATACTTAAATAAAAGAAGTCTTTAAAAAATTAAGGATATTGACCACATTAGTTACTAAAGAATAATTATACAATAATGTATTATAAAATTGTATACGCGAATCCTCTTACTGCTAGTGTCTTTCTTGCACAATTTATTTATTAATAGATATTGGAAATGCAGAATTAAGATGAGAGAGACATAAAATTGAGTTAATAATAGTGACATCTAGCGGATTAAATTGGTCACTTCTACATCTTTAAACTCGTCGCATTAATTTGCAGTTCTATTCGTGATCACAAAGATAGCCCTGGGTCTAGCTGTGCTACTCTACACAGAGTGGGTGGACACCATGTCGAGTCTGGACAAGATCGCGGACTCGCTGCCTGCAGTCACTAGCCTGGCTATAGTGTCGTATTACGCCATCTACCGACAAGATCTTTACAACATGGCCAACTATATGAACGAGAACTTCAAGTATCGCTCCGCCAGAGGGCTCACTAATATGACAATGCAACAAAGTTATGATACGGCGAAGAGGTAAAATCAAACAAATATTTATTATATGTCCCCTTGATCCTTTATAATGTTTAAAACACTTGCATATTTCTTTTTTGAAATACTTACATGTTCCCATGCTAAGCCATTTGAAAAGTTGTAGTAAATATTTTAAATACTATCTACGAGTGTAAGGAAGTCGAAATGCTTCAAAAAATTATAGGTGTGCCCGGACTTCGCTTTGCTGTCTTGGCGGGAGCATATCCGTGTACCCTGAATTTTGCGACGCTTGCGATTTAGTTTTATTTATTTATTTATTATTGGTCTCTGTTTGTATTGTTTTGTTCCAGATTCGCTCGCATCTACACTGCGTGCACGATGTTCAGCGTGTCGGTGTACGCGGTGCTGCCCTTCCTGCAGGAGCCGCGCCAGCACTGGATGTACATGGACGTGTCGCGCGCGCCCTACGTACACCTCACCTTCCTGCACACGCTGCTCGCGCAGCTCTTTATTGGACTCGCGCTCGGACAGTTTGGTAATGGGTTTATGTTAATAACTAGAGGGCGCTCGCGTTAAGATGTAAATCCTATTTCACACCTTTAAAAGTGGCATTTCCAAAAATCTTTTCTTAGCGAAGACGTTATAACATCTACCTTGCATGCCAAATTTCAGCCCGATCCGTCCAGTGGTTTGGGCTGTGCGTTGATAGATCACTGTATCAGTCAGTCACCTTTGACCTTTGTATATCATGTGTAGTAATAATGATGTGAGTAAACCTATTTTAGTTGCACACAGAAAGGTAAACTTGTGGCGAATGTTCCTGTATTTTTATGTTTTTACCATCTGCATAGCAACCCATGAGTGCAATTAATGATTTTGAATTTTAAGTAAGTATATATAAAGATAAAAATTAGGTATCAACTCAAAGTCCGGAGAACCACACTTCTAAGCCAATACAGGCATGCTGTAAATGCGACCAAAGTCCTCTTGTGTAAATTCCGCCTTAGACGACTCCATCCTATGCTCTTTGGTTGTGTCGGTGCAGTTGCCGCCATATTATTATTCTCCGTGTTCTACCATATGCCTAATTTCCTGATAGCTAGATCGGTAGAGCATTAGACTTTTTTTACTTATAAATAATTGTCAAATTTAAAAAAACTTTACCCAATTCTCCATTGCAGGTGTATTCTTCGCAGCCAACTCGATCTTGCTATGCGGTCAGCTGGACGTGGTGTGCTGCAGCCTGCGCAACGCGCGCTACTCCGCGCTCCTCGCGGTGGGGGTCCAACACTCGGCGCTGGGGAGCCACGCCGGGGTGCTGCTCGACGAGAGGCACAGCTACTTGTATAATACGGCGAGGATGGAGGACTCGGAGTACCATTATGATAAAAAGATTGTAAGTGTGGAACGAACAAAATAAATCAATGTAGGTATTTTCTTCAATGAAAAACACTGATAAGTACAATCTTAGGCAAACATAACATCTTGAGCCATGACCTTGAGTGCACAGTAGACGATTTTAAGGTATCGTTGGTGGAAAGAGAGGTGCGCGGGGGCATTCTGTCAGAACACGTCCCCGTGATTGGCCGATCAGTTGGCCCCTGTTCCCCGCGTTGCGCGCATGTTCCGCTAGCGTCTGACTACACTTGCGTGCAGTGTCAATAGGCTATTTCGAGTTTAGAAGTTTTGTTGTTAAAGTTTGTTTTTTATTGTATTATTGTTACTTACTTTGTTATATCGTGTTTTTACCTACCAAAAACTTTTTGGACAATGCCGCCAAAACGTAATACAGTTCCGAAGAAAAAAATGAAAATGATTTATTTTGTGACAAGAAATTACATACGTTTTTATGTTTATATTGTTGCGCAACTAGTGGCTAAAACTTGTCTAGTTTTACTTATATAAACGACTTTACAGAATCTCACTTTATATTTTACAAACACCAACAATGACCAATAAAATATGTCCGGAAGTGTACATGCGCGAACTTACCCCCACTACGTCGACTTTGGCTCAAGATGTTTGCCTACCAGCCAGTATACCTAAGCTACTGTATTTTCACCCGTCTTTGATTGGCTAGTTCTTCTTTCCTACCTATTTTTTAATTAAATTAATTGGTTTTCAGGTTAACAATTTTCAAACTGCACTGTTCGAATATGGTAAGTTACACAACAACGGTTTAAACCATTGATAGAGAAATATAATGTTTATACTACTGTCATAGTAAAACGTAAAATTGTTGCTCTTGTACTAAAACCCTAACTGGCATTACATTTCGGGCGCTTCCGTGGGTCGGATGACACATAAATTGTAGGTCCCGGCTGTTTGACATATTACGGCAGTCGTTAAGCCATGTCAGAGGCCTTTAAGGGGGCTTGATGAACTCTCCGACACCAGAGTTGGCCACTCTCAATCGATAAGAAGACAAACCCTAAAATGTTTTGCGTACGTTACATACCTGTTCATTGATATAGGAATCTTCCCCAGACATGTACGACGGAGCATACGACGCGGCGACCGTGTCGGCGCTACAAGACTGCGCCCGCCTGTGCCAGGTGATCAACTCCTACAAGCAGATGTTCGAGCGCTTCGTGTCGCCGCTGCTGGCGCTGCGAGTCGTGCAGGTCACCCTGTATCTGTGCACGCTGCTCTACGCTGCTACCCTGGTACCTACACACCTCAGCTACTAATATTTACACAATCACTGGTGCATATGCATTGAAAAAATCTAATTTATTTATTTATAACAATCAAAGCGGCCGAAGCCAATTACATTAATTATTTAAAACAATACTTATTCTACAAACACATAATCACGTATAACTTAATAATAATCATAATAATAATAGTCAAACAAGTCAAACAAGTCAAATTTAAATATTATCTACAATAAAACATTCACACATTCATTCATTTCTTCTACGCACTTCTAACCTTGCAATCTTCAAAGCGTGAG
This sequence comes from Macaria notata, assembly GCA_927399415.1. Classification (NCBI taxonomy): domain Eukaryota; kingdom Metazoa; phylum Arthropoda; class Insecta; order Lepidoptera; family Geometridae; genus Macaria; species Macaria notata. The sequence continues at coordinate 10,828,228 of OV656745.1, read as the reverse complement.
TGAAACGTTCCATCCTAAAACGTATGATTGCTTACCATCAGGCGAATTACGGTCAAGTGCAATCCCATTCCTTGTAAAAAAAAGTCGAGAACGTAAATAATTTATTTATGCTGGCCTTTTTCTGGCTCAACGTATCATATTACCATCCAGCGTGGTAATGCGGCCAGTATGCTGGGAACGCTGCCCTCTGGCAGTGAGCTGGAGCACTTAGATTATCTTTAGGCTTTTCTAAGTGTCCCTTTTTTATGTTGCATTTAGAAGTAGTAATTGTAAATAATTTATTTAAAAATTCGAGACTAACTTTATGACGTACCTACTCGAGTGGTGTCCCAATTTATAGACAACAAAAATGTACTTACATATCTACCTATGTATTTATTATTTCAGAAGTTCGACATGGTGACAGTGGAGTACCTGGCCGCTGTGGCCTTAGATATCTTTGTGTACTGCTATTATGGAAACCAAATCATATTACAGGTAAACGTCATAGAAAGTAATATTAAACTTTGAAGCCACATTAAATTTTATAACATCACTTTTATTGCAAATCCACCAAATACAAAATTACTGACACTTTCACGCCATAGAATATTGCGATACCTACTATGTTCGTTTCTATTTCTTTTTATGTATCCCATTCTTTTCGGCTTACAATAAAGAATTGTAATCAATATTATATTACTCTATGATTGTAATGTATGTCGTCTTTGTTTGTTGTTGTATATATTCCGCGTTTAAAAGAGAGTACCTAGTCTTCTTTTTTTTATTTAGGTCGGTAAACTGGACAGCACAGCAAACATACATACAAGTGACAATACAGCTATTGGTTACAAACAAAGTCCTACCTACTACAGACACTGCATTGAACATAAAAAAAAACACTCTTAACATTGTGATAATATGCTTAAAATACGTAGCAAGATTTTTTTCTTTCTTTCTTTCTATGTTGGTATAGGCGGAGCGTGTCTCGTCCGCCGCGTACCAGAGCGCGTGGGTGTGTATGGGTGTGCGCCCGCGCAGGTTGCTGCTCAACATCATGCTCGCCAACCTGCGCCCCGTCACGGTGCGCGCGGGACGCTTCCTGCCCATGGATCTGCACACTTTCGTAGTGGTGAGATATTATATTGGAGCATCATTATATTAAGCTAATTTAAAAAAAGAGGTGAAGTTAATTAAATCAGTAACCAAAGTGTGCAATGTGAATTGCTGGTTGAGTATGACGTAGCCTGATGTCAAGTAAACACAAATGAAAAGCATTCCTAACCTTGTTCGGCTCGATCTACCTCGACTATAATACTACTATAATATTTATATTGAAGCAACCAATATATGTATTGATTAGATATTAGATAGATTATATAGTTATTAGTAACTCAGCAATAGTAATTCTTTTTTCTCTTTTCAGATCATAAAAACTTCATTCTCCTACTACACTCTACTAGTCAATGTCAATGAAAAATAAAAAACCTACACCTAGTTTTAGATACACAACATAGTAGAAAACCTTTTAAAATAGACCTAGTAACGAAACTATAAAGTAAGCCTAGTCAACTAGTTGTATGAAATAAAATCACAAATATTGTAAGAAGTATTTTATTTAAGAAATTAATATACAGTTCTTGTCATACATGAGTAAATCATTGATTCATTTATTGTTCGGCGTCGGCCGCGGATCAGTCTGACGCAATCAGATAGCAACGAGACGACGCGACGTCTGCTTACACACGCTATGTAAACATAATATACACACATGCAAGTACTCTTATTTACTTGGACAACTAACCATGTCGCTTGAAACGATTCTCGCACAAACGACAGTGTGGTCGTGGTTGAAACATGCCAGCTTTAGAATGAAACTGGCACCAGTTTTTTATTACAAATTTCAAAACATTGATGATATTAATCAGTTATGCCGTTGTCCGATTATTCAAAAATCAAATCTGTCTATTACTAAGAAATTCATTAGAATTAGCAATAGACTAATCGGAGCGCGCCGGCGCAGCTTCTCCAGCATAGTGTTACTGAACCATAAAGTCTTGGACAACTACCCATGTCGCTTGCAACGATACTACAACGAACAACGACAGAGTGGTTGAAACATGCCAGCTTTAGAATGAAACTGGCACCAGTATCTTATTACAAAATGTCAAAACTTTGATGATTATATTAATCAGTTATGCTTTTGTCCGTTTAATTAAAAATCAAATCAGCCTATTACTAAAAAGTTCATTAAAATTAGCAATAGACTAATCGGAGCGCGCCGGCGCAGCTTCTCCAGCATACATTGACTAAAATATAAAATCATCATATTGTTTATGCTCATTGAAATAATTCTTTCATTAATTCATAATTCTCAAATTAGTTAAAATAGATCTTGGTATTATGCAAGTATAAGTGTATATTTATAGAGCGCAGGTAAGAAGCTCGCGCGGACAGTGAAGCAACCTCTGGGTATCCTCTCTCCCGAGCACGTTGCAGGGGACGGTACATTATTACTATATGTTTCACTTTGTTCAATCTTCTACATTACGCGGGTTTTACAATAGTTTTATGCTTACTACTTATTATAATTATTTAAAGAGTTATCCATTTTCACCGAATTTAATTTCTTTTATATCATTGTGTCTTGTTTTAAAATGCGATCCGTCGCGCGGTTTCAACGTTCGCTTCGTATTTTTTATTATTATAAATTACACGATAAAGTAATATTTAAACACAGGTTTACTTTTGTAACATATGTTGTATTACGCCATGTATTTGACGAACTAGAGAACTGAATGCATTCTTGCCAACCGTCAGATTTAGGAAACGTTGAAACCGCGCGATGCCTTACACTGTACAAAATACAATTTGCATTTTGCGACTGAGATGATTTCGTAAAGTTGAAAACAAAGCTTTCGTATATTTTAGTTCAGAGTAGCTGTCTCACTCTTTCACTAACATTATCCGATGTTCCATCTCAGCCGCAAGCGGCACAATGCTTCCACATCGACCCGGGTGGACACAACAAGCATACGAGGTACAATCATACATCTAACTTATACAACACATCCTTCCTCAGCTTCTACACTGACTAACTAGCGAGACAGGGGAAAATAGACTTGTTCATGACCTAAACAAAATCAGAATTGCATTTAAATCATGAGACTGTCTATTCAATTGTATTGTGATAATGCATGTACTAGTATATTCATATCTTCCTTCCCCTGTCTCGCAAGCTCACGTCAGTCGCTCTCCCCACAGGGATCGCCCTCATCAGATGATTACATAAAACTGCCACGAAACGGGATTACAAAAATAAAAATAAATTACTAAGTGCAGCACTGGCAGTTTCACACTATAAATTACTGAAACTAAATGACAAATTAATCATTATACGTTACGCCATAGATAAAAAATAGTTTACAATATTATTTCTACCAAATAATGAAAGTTATTACGTGTGGCAACTTTCGACGAGTGTGCGGATAGTTTGTGTTTTTCGGAGATCATGCTTATGTTCTATCAGCTCAGTATTGATGGAGCTTGAACTAATGTGTTTATCCATGATTCCAGTATTCTGATAATTACACAATAAGACTTGTATGGTTTAGTAAGATACAAACACTAGAATCTCTGTGCGCTCTTTGACCGACCGGAGAACGTACAGAGAGCGAGACGCGCGCCTAAATTAATACTTGAATGCTACAATTTCATTTGATAATTTACAATGAATGTAAGTAAAGATACAAAATGGCGGATGCAGTCCATCAATGCACACATTGCACGAACGAAGCACACTACGACTGCGGCGACTGACTACTTTATATAAAGTTTGGAAGCGTCGATAGCATGTTTTTATACAGCCTAAAGTAGTTAAATTACGATTATTATAAATGGGGATTGTATTTATTTTATCCAGCTAATCGTTACAAAATTCTATTTTATTACTAGAAATATAAGAACCGTCAAAAGTACACTTCCGTATGAGAGAACGGTCCATCGAAGTTAACACAAACACTAGCGTACAATATGTGTACATGTATGGAATATCTCAGGTGACACATGTCGCCACACTTATATCATAATTATCATTTTACACTTTATTTGGCCGAGATAATTCATTTTTCAAACAGAGTTTATTCTTGATGGATATAGTTAGTTACTATTCTTAAAACTCCACAGCCAAACAAAATGCAGTATTGTAGACATACAAGGTAAATGTAATACAATTTTCAAACATAACTGCTTCAGTGAGAAAGACAGACAGTATACATAGTTCTCGCTTCCACTGACATCAAACGCGAGAGAGAGCGGTGATGCTGTCCGTCCTTTTCTAATCTTGTAACTCTACATTCTTCATCAGACTTATTGAATAGATAGATGTATAGACATTCATTCTATTTTATGCTGAACAAGTCAGCGTTTGATTACAATTGCGAGATGATAAGTAACGCATGACAACTTTTCGACTAAGGTTGATTATATTTTATTAATCATGCGAATTGTAGTCAAACGTTAGTCTATCCTCCATAAAAAAACCTCAAACAGCCACGATCAAGTATGTAAAGTCATCAAGCAGTAAGTTAGCGAATGTATTGTAGTATGTACCTAGTGCGCGTGCATTCCGTCAGGCGGTCGGACAACATGTACACGTGTGTGTGTGGAGGGACGCAGCACGCCGCGCTGTTAGCTGCGGGGAGACAACACACCTTGTACACACCATACGGGGGATAACATAATATGTTTAAGACAGGGTGGCACTGAGGGGGAGGCAATACGAGAGGAGGCAGCACTATTGGATAGAAACAATATCATATTTTAATGGTAGTAGCTATTAACTGTAAAATAAAGAGTAATAAAGTTACATTAAAGTTGTAACTTAAACTTAACTAAAACCTTTTCAGAAAATTTAGATGATTTTTAGAAATACCTTCGACGGATTGCCACACTCAAAGTTTTATCATGAAAAGGTTAAATGTCCACACGATGTTACATTAACATTATATTGGGATATTAATGGGACTTTCAACAAAAATATAATTTGATTCATGCATGTCATTTCACACACAATGGTTCACACACAAACATGTATTGCATGTGTTTGTTACATACAAGTGTGTGTATCACACAACACGGATACCTTTGTCTAGTGGCGGCAGATCATATATCTCTGCAGTACAAAATAGATTCACTTATTATTTTAAATGTATTGTTACTAGTCCGGATTATTGGCAGTTGTTTTATGGGACTAGATTACAACTAAATATTTCTCGCAGAATTATATCTTACATCTACAAAAAATCAACGTCAAGACGAATGACAACATTTTCTTGTAACTTTTGTCAATCAATGAGGAATTCTGCAGTTCCTCTGTTTGTATGTTTGTAGTAAAGCTGTGGTATATGAGCCGAGCCCTACCTGCAACACATGTAGGTAGCAGCTAGCAAGTACGCGCACAATACTCACTTCTTCTTGTTCTTGGGCTGCGCGCGCGGCGGCGTGTTGGGGCGGCCCATGTTGAGGCCCGAGTACAGCTTGCGCTTGTCCGCCGGCTTCAGGATCTGGAACGAGCACATCAGCGTCTCGTCCACGGACATCAGCGCGCCTGCAACACAGGGGAATAGCATTATTGAGGGTTCATGAGGCCTATCGCTTAGTCTATAAGATGAGAAAAAAAGATAAAAGAGTTTTATTTGTAAACAGACAAATGGGAACCAATATAGTGTTGTTCTGCCTTCTACTGTAGTAATAACTGTGTTGTAGAAGGCAGGATCTCCCAGGGAATCAATTTGTTTTCAATTAAAATAGTATATCTATGTATTTGCCTTTAAAACCGGTATTTTGTTAAACGCACGCACGACGCACTATCTGATGACGATCTCAGAAATTAAGTTTGCGGGGAGGAGGTACAAAAGTATTGAACTTTGTACTGTTATCTATCAGTTTTAGAGTACAGCATGTCACAAGCGACTAAGCCGATTTGCGAGATTCAATTGTTTGTAGTTTTACTCCCACAGCAATGACCATTTTGCATAGAACAACCGGTTTTTTCCATGTATCCCAGTCGTAGAATAAAAGTAGTTACTTTTAGCGTACCGAAGCCCGCTTTCAAACTTTAAAAGGTAATGCGTTAGTCCGCTGTACCGGTATAGAGTGGCAGCATATAGCTGTACCTGCGTTGTCGAACTCGCCGCAGTAGTTGGGCGCGGAGAAGAGCGTGACGAGCTGCCGCTTGGCGAAGAACTCGTAGCCGTCCTCCACCACCTGGTGCGCGCGGCAGATCAGGTCGAACTCGTGCTTCGACAGGAACTTGCCCACCACCTGCACGTACAAATCATTTAAAAAATCAATCAGAATTCGTTTAAATATTAAAACTCTCGTGAGACATTTTATCAATATGTTTACTAAACGGGTACACGTGACAACATACGCGAATTACTACACGTGAGTGAAACAAAAACAGTTTTGTAAACATATTGAATCAAAATTCGTTTATTTTAGTAAATCCTCAGGCTACAATAGTTACATAAAATTTAATAACAAAAAATTCACGTAAGTACTATTAAATTTTCATTTCTAACAATTCGAGAGTTTTATAAATAAATATCTTAACTCAAGAGGAAATTGATTAAATGCTAAGGCTTACTTTTTACATGTTTTCATTGGACCCCAAACTAGGCAAAAAGCTGTATCTTGTAATTACTTCATTACAAGCTTGAAGCACCAGTGGCTCACAGGCTGACTATAGATAAGTAATCATTAATGAGAAACCATGAGAAAAGAAAATTACAACTTCCTTTTGTCCGTGTCTGCTGGTTGGATGACATTTACATGTACATGTACGCCGGTCTTTACGGAGGTTTGAATATCGCAAAAGAGTTCGTTGCATTGTTCCATTTAGCCATGCCACCAATTATTGGGGTTTATCACGTCAGATTATATCAATCGAACCCATCCAGTTTTATAAAAGCAAATATGAAAGTTAGTGAACAAGATAAAACGTCTGTCTGTAATTCAACAATATCTGATCATCATTGACGCATCGTAAACATAAATTGCCGATGCAAATCAATTCAGCGTCCGATGGAATTAGTAACAGCTGCATGGGCACTCAAATAGAGCCTACAAACAGAACGTCTCGATACAAGATACATAATGATAAGCAATCAACACAGGAAGTCGACATGTGTGATAACTATCCACGTATTTGTCTGTCAATAATCATAGAATAGCGTGTGTTTATTTATGTAGTCGATTCTAGACAAACTAATACCTATGTAAATAATAACAACTAACTCATACATGGTTTGGAATATACTTAGTGAGTAAATTAGCTAACGGATATATTATTAAAAATAGACTTCATTATGAATTAATGTTTTTTTTTTTTTTTTTTTATTTAGTTCATCTATAGAATTGTACTACAATTAAAACTTATAACTAAATACACAAATATATAACGATATGTACGCTTCCTTAAACAATGAACCTAGCTAACTTAACATTAGTGACAAAAATAAAACCTACCACCACTTTAAAATAGACATACCTACACAAAAATATAATACAAAAAACATTAACTAGTATTTAAATAACTTATGCAAATTCAATTTTACCGAAGATAGAGAACCTTTATTAAAGACATCAATAAACAGCCTGATATTATCTCTGTTGTATACATCACACATACGGTTAACCGGGGAAAACTTAAGAACATTAGTACGACATCTAGCCGGGGTGAAACTATTTTTCCATAGCGTCCTTGCCTTAGGCAATGGTACTCTGATGTTCATCTTTGCTAATACCTCTGGACAATCAACGATTCCGTTTATCAATTTATATAACATTAGAACGTCGGCCATTTCCCGACGTATTTTCAATGATGTGATTTTAAAATGTTCAAGTCTAGAATGGTAGGATCGAAGCTTTTTACATTTGAATGTCATAAAGGCCAAATGGTATAAAAATAATTTCTGTACTTTCTCTATATCCTCAGAATGATTTTCGTATCCAGGATTCCACACTACAGAACAGTATTCTAAAACACTACGTGATAGGCTGTTAAAAAGAGTTATTGAAAGTTCTTTATTTAGGAAGCCCTTGGCTTGTCGTGACACGAAACCGACCATTTTTCTCGCTTTTCTAGTGATTGTGTCCACATGCTCTCTAAAGTCCAGCCTTTTGTCAATTATAACACCTAAATCACGGATAGACTGCACTTCCTCCAATGGGGAATTACCTATATGGTACTGTGCCGGAAAAGATGTACGCTTTCGTGTGAATTTGATGCAAAAACACTTGGCTGTATTGAGTTGCATTTTGTTTTGGTCACACCAAGAGCTCACCAGATCGATATCGCCCTGAAGATCAACCACATCCTGCACACAATTGATTTCTCTGTACAGCTTTAGATCGTCAGCGAAACACTTCACACCTGACGTCACCCTGTGAGGCAAGTCATTAATAAACACTAGAAACAGCAAGTTACTAGTTACTTAGTCGTTATGTTATTAGTTACTTGAAAAATAATACTAACTTTGTTTTTTTCCGGACATGAAAAATATTGCAATAAAACGTTAATTTAGTATTCAAGATTCATTTCAATTCAATCACGCTAACAACTAAAAAGCATACAGCAAACACTATGTACCTACATAATAAGTGCTGTACTCTTTCTCGCATGTACTGCGGTGCGGCCGCTTGTCAATCAGTGTGCATTGAGTATTTATCTTGTGAGTGCAGTACAGCTAACTGCCGACCCATTACCTAACCATGTAAACAGCCCCAATATGCTGGCACACGCTCGTCTCGTGTCACACAACGTATTACATGCAATAGGCGCCTCATTAGCACAAACGTTAGATATGTACGTCAGTGGTGGCTTAGTCGCAAATATCACGGGATACATCTGCTTGCTGATTGGTCGTCGACATGTACGTAGTATAGGACTGGATACTTATTGGTTCAAGACGGAGATATTGTACAAATATATTATTGGCGCCCTGAGGTTATTACACGCTTTTTCTAAAGTAATAACCCCACACCACATTTCAACCAAATGATCAGACGTTTTAACGTCAAAAACGGATAAGTACTACATATTAACTCTATAACATTAGTAGGATGGTTAAAGCAACATTTACATAGGTAGCTAGGTGTCACTGTGTTATTTTATTTATGAACTTTGTATATCTGTTATATGCGCCGCATACTTGACCTTTGCAGTCGATATCGCGGCGCCTCCGCCGACCACAATAAGATATTACAAGTATATCTCTCCGACCGACAGACGCCTTTCTATGCTCACTGCGTTTCTAGTTTCTAGATTTTATGAATAATCAATGACTGACAGGGATTGGATTGTTCTAGCTTCAGCTGCGCCGCAGTACATGGCTTGCTTGCAAGGAGAATGTATTTATTTTACGATAACATGGGACTTCTTGACTAGCTTGTTGATATAAATAAATAAATAAATATTCCGGGACATTGCACACAGCGCCATCTAGCCCCACACTAAGCAAACGCTTGTGTCTTGTATATGTCTGCTTTTTATGATTATCTTCTTTTTAAGAGACGATTCCATATGTATACCTAATCCGGTATTAAATTGATGAACACAATAACATTCTACAATGCACATATTCGAAAGTATCAAATGAATTACCGGTTAGCTCTCGGTTTAAGAAAGCTGGTTAAGCTGGATTATCCACCAAGTGATCGCAGCATCATAGCAGAGTAGTGTGTGGTGGTACTGACCTCAGTGCCGAAGGTGAAGCTGACCCCGCGGTCGTTCTCGCCCCAGCCGGCCGTGTCCTTGTCGGGATCGGACCAGAGCAGGTCGCACAGCAGCCCCTGGTCGGGCACGTCCGTGGGCCGCATGATGCGCCGGATCTGCTCCATGGCCTGCAGGTCGGGCGACAGCCCGCCGTGGCAGCAGAAGATCTTCTCGTCCACTGGAACGATGCACAACAACACGTTTAGTATACAAAATCAGAGTTACATTTTATACTGATAGTCGCCTAAGCTGCGTATGCTTTTGTTATTCCGATTAGGAATTCTAGCGAGTGAAATCTTAGGTATATTGTTTTATGAGACTGAGTTTCGTAAGGAAATCGTACACGAACAAGATCATAATTTAAAAACTTGTATGAAAATTGTAGTAGTAGTAGTAGTACCACAATATAAGTCAGTACGAGAATAATCATCAAATCTAAGCTTACGCACATAAAACATTCATCTGACAAGTCAGTGATCAAACCAAACATGGTGTAGGTACATGTAGCCCATTCATCATCTCAGGCTTCAATTCAAGCCTCGGGCGCAATCTGTGTTGATTGATGACAAATCCATACGAGTTGACGAGTGTCACAACATTTCACTCCTTTGCGAACATTACATTTGGCTTATTTATGTTTTTATGATCTAACTGAAGGAAAATAGAATTATCGTTATATCTCCCACTGCCATTTTAGTTTATTAATTTCCATGTGTTTATTTGTACGTATGCTGTAATCTTGGCGAAAGTTTAGTTATTGTAAAAAAATTGAAGACAAAAGTGTTACAAGGAAATGTGACTATGTATAATTTCACTAAAGGTTCAAAGTAATAGCGTGATAGAAGTAGATATGTGCTGTCTGTGTCGTGAGTAAGATTCAGTGAATTTCCATTCTTCATGCAAGACTGCATGATTCCCGATAACCTCTTCTATAATTAGCTAGGTATTTACTTATCTACATGCAGCTACACTGGGTCAAGTCAAGTATTTACTCTTAACTCTCCTTTGTATGAGGTCATTATGTCATGTTTACGAGAAACATTTTCGATACGGATATATCATACTCACATTTATAAACACACAAGTCAGCAATTAAAGCTAACTAATGCATTGGCTTGTAAGATGCATATCATGAGATAACAAAATAAGTCTTGTAAATATAGCGAAAATGAACAACCCTAACAAAATAAAAATAGTGGCGTAAAAAGTTATCGTCATTTTGGAGAGCAACGTACGATATGATACAAAAACATGATACGGATTTTCAAGTTATAATAAAATCTTCTTGTAATGAGATGGTACTTGGAACACGTGGTCTGAAACGTATTCGGGATTTATATTACTCTCACAACTGTCTCCTAGGCATTTGATGTGACAGACGGTAATATCTGACAATGTAAAACCTACATAATGATGTTATTATATCCAGGATTATACCTGTCATAAATACAATCTAGAAGTAAATGCATTATCGTATTTTCATTTTTCAAATATTTTTCATTTTCATATGTATGGTACAAACACGATATGGAATATAAATTTATAGTTACGATGATTCCATTATACTTTAAGCTAAGCCAAAATTAAACCACCAATTACGACAACACAATTCGGGTGTCGTCGGTTAAATTTGTCAGCATCTTCAAATACGCTTAGGAGATAAACTCATTAGTTTGAAAGGGATGTGAAATGTGAACATTCCCGGAGCTTGCCTCGACCTTGCGAGAGTGCGAAGCGTTCAATCGAAAATCAATGTTTACTTCGCAGGCGACGCACTCACAATGCTTGACATGTTCACGATTACTGGGAAATAACGCATAACAACTTTTATTCGACGACTTCGGATACTAGCAAAAAAAACAGCTGTTCGAAACAAATAAGTCAGAAGTCATTTACATATTTTCAGAATATACAAGTTGTAAACAATAGTTGGCGTTTGGTGCACTGAAGATAAAATTAAAAGTTTATGCGTTAGTTACCAGTAGCCCTGTATGTAACAACATGTTTAAGATATCGGTTACCTCATCACCTGTGCGCTCGCTCGATAAGATAACAGACAAGAGCGGAGAACACGTTTTTACGGAAAATATACAGTTATCCGCTAAATGTATTGTGTCATGGCTCAATTACTTACTTTGTTTATAGTATTTTACAATGCTCGTTTAATTTTATAGCCTAGATCTCTCGCGCCGTTTTAATTGATTTGTAATGCTGTTAGTACCAACTAGTACGTACACCTTTACAGCAATTTTATTCGGCGAGAAATATATAATGACTGCGTATGCAGTCACATGTCTACAAACTAAATAATGCCCGTCTAGTGTTTTAAGATAGTCATACATCATTAAACTGCTACATACTTATATAAATAAATTCGAAATTGTATAAATTTTCTAAAAATTTCAATCGTCTGAGCTAAGCGATCTATACGAGGGGTTGAAAGGCGTGAAGCCAGCATGTTTGGTATTAAGTTGCTGGTACCTAGTTATGTTATGCCATCTGCAGTAACCAATGTTTTTTATCAACACTGGAGACGGCTCCAGTGTCCTGCCGCGCGGTCGGTTCCCGACCCACACATGTGCACGCTGTCCCTTTTTTGTACGCAGGTAGTATTGTAACTAAGTTTAGTTTTAAGTATTGTTTTGTAAGTTAGTATTAGCGTAGCCATGTAGGCGAATAAACGTCCTTGGTTCCTATAAAAATGTTTCATTTTTGGAACCCCTTCATCTACCAGCTCAGCTGAACCGTGCGTACCTGTCTGGCGCAGCCGGTGCGGATAAAAGGAAGTCCAGACTTCTTTAGTGACATCATCAGCCGGTGTATGTCACGAAGTTCTGGAACCTGAATCCGCGAACCAAACAAATACGACTCCTGGACGCGTGTGCAGCTGTAGAAGAAACTGGTTCGAGGTTGGAGCAGAGGACGGCGCCGGCAGCTATACTCATGGAGGGTTTGCGACGGCATGTGAGTAGTACCCATCACTAATCCCATGACCTCCTACCTATTCCGCGAACTTTGTAAGTGGGACAAACATCGCTCGCTTACGAGTTGTCGCTGCATTCTGCACTAGAATCGGCAGAATCAATAGCGACTTAGATAGATCTTAGGCTAGGGAGCTTGTAACTGAGACTAGCATCGCTCGTGTTACAAGTTGTCACTGCATACTGCACAAAAATCGGCGGGATGCATAGTGACTTAGGTAAGTTTAGACTAGGGAACTTGGGAGTGAGACAAGCATCGCTTGCTTACAAGTTGTCACTGCATACTGCACAAAAATCGGCGGGATGCATAGTGACTTATGTAAGTTTAGACTAGGTAACTTGGGAGTGAGACAAGCATCGCTTGCTAACAAGTTGTCGCTGCACTCTGCACTAGAAATCGGCGGAGTCAATAGCGACTTAGCTAAGTAGAATTAAGCTCTAGCATTAGATGAGGCTACAAAATCTAGCCACCTTAGTGAAGTTATAATGTGTAAGTATAATGTAATTTTGTGTGTTAGGTATTAATTTAGTTACATACTACTGTTTTGAGTTAATAATGTCAGTATTTCTGTCAAGTTGAGATCATTTTAATTACTAGATGGTTGTCCCATACGTAAAACAGTTTATGTTCCAAAAACCTATCCAATCCTATCCTCAAAGTGATGCAGGTAACTCTGCCTGTCGCCTTCATGATGTCTCCTGATACATCAAATAAGTTCCAGCTCTGGTGGCGGTTGAAACTGCCCTACATAAAAGTGTTTGTGCAAGCCGTTAAATTAAAACTAGTGAAATATTTAATCTACAACAGTGAAATCCCAATCAGTGCCGTACTTTAAAAACGTATTTGTGATAACGTTACTGGAGTGATTAAACAACGTTACATAAGAGAAAAAAAAATGCAGAACAGACAATGGACAATTATAACAGGTTTTTGTGTTCGTTTTCTAAAATTTTATATGTAAATTTACTTTAACTATTTAATTTTCTTCGTAACTGCATTGCCTATGTGTTTATTTGCATATTCATGTAAAAACAATCATGTGTTGTTCTATAAAATTGCCCCATTAAATGTTGAAATGCAGTTTCTAACAAGTAACTTATAATTGAATGTAAAATCTGCCCAAACCTGTTTATAAATTACAGTCTGCTTTACTTGCTCTAATTATTTTTAGATTTGCATTGAAATATTTTATATACACTGTACTACTAACTTTTTGTTTATTATAACAGGTCACATTCATCTAACATTCCTACATGTAAAACTTTGTATAATTTTACTTTATGTGTAATTCTATTAAAATTGTTTAAGTAATACCAATAACAATCTTTCATATGCAAAAATTTTAATTTTTTATACGTTGATTTATTCATTGCAACCACCGAAGTGAAACTATGTAATTGATAATAAGTTGTAACAAATAATGTTATATTACCGCGATCTGTTAACACACATACCATTATAATGTAGTAGATATTCAATTTCTAAACTAATTATAAAAAAATGTTATCGCACATCCTAATTCTATTTTTTAATTTTGAAATATGTAAAAGGCATTTTAACTTGAGAAAAAAGAAACACATTTTTTTATTAATAATTTAATTTTAATTCGTCTGCTGAAGCATTATCTTTTGATTTGTTGCCTCAAAGTGCGTACGTGTCATTATGTAACGACCACATACAATAAAATATGAACAAAAAGCGTAACTTTGTAATAAGGAAATATAAAGACAATCAAATTTAATATTAATTAGTAACATTTATTGCTTGTGTAATAGAAAGAATTTAATCATGTTTGTCCATATTATTTGTGATCTGACTATTTTTGCAATATTTATATTATTACCTGCTGTGAATTTGTTATTCTAAATCCATACTAAATAGCATAATAATTATGAATATGTATTTTAAATAATAGTAACATTACCTAGCATAATACTTTAAAAACGCTACTTATGATTTCCATTAATAGTCTATACTTCGATTGTTTATTTATACCTATCTACCATGATTATTTTGCAATTATGTTGTCTAAAATTAATTCAGAAAACCACATTATATTTAGTTGAATTTAATCAATTGTTTTGTCTCAAACTTATGGTAAATTTTAGTTGAGTTCTTCATGTTTTGATAAAAGTCTGTGCATTTTCACTAATATGTAACTTAAATGTTTTTACTTAATGTATTTTTTATCCTTTGCACTTATCCATATAAATTTTATTATTGTCTTTCTAAACCCAAATGTAATTTTCCTCTGATTTACTCATCATCGTCAAATTTCATTCTTATGGACGGAGGAGTTATGTTATGCCATCTGCAGTAACCAATGTTTTTTATCAACACTGGAGACGGCTCCAGTGTCCTGCCGCGCGGTCGGTTCCCGACCCACACATGTGCACGCTGTCCCTTTTTTGTACGCAGGTAGTATTGTAACTAAGTTTAGTTTTAAGTATTGTTTTGTAAGTTAGTATTAGCGTAGCCATGTAGGCGAATAAACGTCCTTGGTTCCTATAAAAATGTTTCATTTTTGGAACCCCTTCATCTACCAGCTCAGCTGAACCGTGCGTACCTGTCTACCTACACTAACAACGACCAGATTTGGCCGCGCGCCAGGGCCCACCCGGCAAATGAACAACTTTGCCAAACTTTTACTTCAAGAGGTAAAGGTATCTCTAGGTGGTGCTTAATTTATCGTCCAAACTTATAGCAGGTATCGATCCAGCTCTATTAAGAAAAAAACTGAACAGTATAAAAGTAGTTTTCGGTAGATACCTGCTTCAGTAGTAAACAAACAGATCTAAGTGTCTGAAATTCTGACGATAAATATGGGCAAGTGTCGGAGTCAACTTCAAACAAATCCGCCATTTTCTCATCAAATAAATAGACATAATATTGTTAGTTCTTTATACATACTTATACTACTTAGCTACCGTTCTTGTTGTAGGCGTAAACAAGTTCTTCAAACAGAAAAAAGGTTGATGTGACATCCGTTGTATCAGACGCTCGCCGCCCGCGCCTCAGGAATCAATATTCCCGATGAAGCAGTAACGAACCGGATGGCTCCGGCTCGCTCCAGTTTCCACTTCCAACGGTTGTCTCCAATCACGCACCAATCAGACAAGTTTGCTCCCTCTGGACCTATTGTTTTCAGGGCAGAATGTGCTCAAAGAGATTGCTTCGATAACACGGTTCTACGAAACAAGGGTCTAGTTTCAATATTGTAACTTTTACTGACCACTACTATGCTATCTATTTAACAAACAAGCTATCTAGCAAACATTTACATTTTGTATTAAGAACTAACAAGAACTATCAAATAAATGCTATATTTACCTATAATAGTTTTTGTACAAACCTTACAAGTTTTAAATCAAAACAATAAAAATTCTTCGCTATCGTGCTTTTTCTAAGCCGGTAAAAGCCTGGACTAAATTATGAATTCAAGTTCACTATAGGTCGACCTCTAAAACCACAACAGTTCCTTGTGAGGGACAAGGCCTGAACCTCGGTACTTTATTTCAATAAAATAGTTGGCTATTTCGCGTGCCCGCTTCAAGCCACTGAAATTTGCTCTTGACATTCAAAGGGAAATATTAACATCCTTGGGCTCAGGTAGGGTTTGATTTACATCGGCCCCGTTGTGGTTGGTGGCATTGTTAAATTGTTCCAACTTCTATCGCTTCCAGACACGTCATTCCTATGTTTACGGCCTTTGATAGACGAGCTTGAATGTTTTAGGTGTAGACATTGCGTATTATTTCTACAAAAATGGATCTGTCTCATTTCATAATCAAAGTGGGCGTGTGAGGCCGTTTTAAGGCGTCTCCTTACAGAGGCTATTATTAGAATAATAAATTTAAATATATATAAATGGACCCGGGAGGTTTAGTTATAACATTTAGGTAATTCTCGGTACTGATTTTCCGGAACAACGAATGGAGATGAATAATATTGTCTTACAATTAGGTAAAGGAAATTCAATAAACTTTCATAGAATCCGTTAAATAAATAGCTTTGATGATTATCTTTATTTGCTTGAAATATTCTCATCTCATTCGACAATATTCATTAAGGGTATGAATTTACATTAATCCACAGTTTATAGATGTCAGTAATTAAAATAACACTGAGATCGAATTTAAATAAACACTCGCAATCAACAATCTCAGTAAAAGTCAAGCACTTTAGACAATGTGGTTCCTTAGCAACTTTTTCATCGAACAAAGTGTAATTACTAGTTTCAGAATGTAAATACATATATCGCCGAGCACTTAACGACGTGATCCAATAGCTTGGCATATCCCACCTTGGATCACAAGTTCGCTTGTAGCGATATGGTGTTCAAAAGTATTAAGTGTAATTAAACACTTGATCAAAAAAAAACGCGGATGTAGCCGCTGGTACTAAGTTCAGAGTGTCATTTCCAAGCTACCTTCCTCTCAGACATGCAGCAGCCGGCGCATAATGCCCCGTGGTTGGACGCGCAGCTCCACGTGCGCGCCGCCACGTGAGCGGAATCATCCGCGCCAACATCAACAAACAGCAACCACTTCTACTGATTGCCGCTTGTTAGCTAGCTGATTAAATTGATACTCACTATTAGTGGTTTAATTCTAAGTCCTGACGATGTTGTTGGAAAATTGCTATTGTAAATGGAATAGCTGTACCTACTGTATTTGTAATGTAAAGTGTTTCAACTCATTGTCAGTGTGACAAACGAATTTTACGATGAGTTTAGTTAACTTAGCACTATGTCTGTCAGTATGATTCCTTGTTGTTTTCAACTAAACAAATTTAAACAACAACCGAGACTTTTCCGCAATCTCGTTCAGCTTCCCGCTTGTTATCCCATTTTCCGTTCCGAATGCTTTGTCGATTAGGTAATCTATAGCATACCTATACATGACTACATGAGCCCAGCAATATGTTACCAATCGCTCGCAGCCTCGTTTTGTACAATGTACACATTCCCCGCTTTTCAGCCCATTGAATTCGTGTAACAGTTTATTTTTGGGATCGACTTTGGGCCATTCCAATTTCTCAACACCGTGACGTCATGTTGTGTTGCTGAGCATTCAACTACGTCATATCGTATGATCATATGGAATCATTTAAGATCAGGTCCACCTTTCAATTACGTACAACATCTTATATCCATGAGTCTCTCTCTTTTGAGTGGCTAAGTGATATATTTAAAATAGAAAATTTACAAACACGTTGCTTAATATGCAAATAACAATTGAAATCTGTGCAGGAATCCCCGGGATTAGTCCCTACATAAATATAAAATATCTCAAACATTTCCTCAACACCTAGTAGTACCTTTAGCACAGTGGAGCGAAATAAAGTTGAGTGAAACATGAAACCTACTTCGTTATCAAGAATTGTTTTTGGCGAGATCGTTGTTAAAAGTTTTGATTGAAATGTCGAGAAGAGAAGTAAGTTTTCGACATCTTTTTCGTACCGACAAATAACTTTGGTCTAACTTTCTTTTGATTATGTATGTATAAGGAATACAATCATCTTTTTTCGATAGAGAGCAACCACATACGTCGACAATGTTATGCCCTAGTTAGGAAAGGGGAAAAGATAGCATACAGAGACAGAAGTGATACATCTCGGTTGTCAACTGCCTCCTCACCCCACCGCACCCTGGCAGGGGGAGGAGTAGGTACCTAGGTAGCGCCTAGGGACCGGCAAAATACAGGCGCAGAATAAATTGAACTAGCATTTTATATTAGTGTGTGAACGGGAATCGGCTGGGACGCCACTGGGACGGTGGAGCAAACACTTAACTGTGTATAAATATTGAACAGCTTCGGTATTTGTCGATAAAACTTCGGTAGAGCTGAACGAGGTCGGCAGCCCTTTTACATTAATGCTGTTTAAAAAGTTTGTAAGCTTAAATGTTTGATTTTGCCAACGAATAACAAACTGCATATCTAATTTATTGTTTCTTAATTTCAAAATCTGTGCACTTATTGTATTTATATTAAGTGATCAAAGTAACAAACAACAACTCGTACATATTCAAGAATGTAAATAGTCATGCATGAATGATTATTATCTTATCACATCCGACGTGTTTAAGTTGAGTGATAAGTTCGTCTTGTTTCCGTATGATGTTATTCCGAGGTGGGTGATGAAAGCCCGAGTTCCTCCAAGGTGAGAGCGAGTGTAGCGATGCGTGATTGTAACCCCGCAATGCGACGAGACAATATACTACCTACTACTACTATACATAGACAATACGTTGCCGACTAATAATGACATTTCTATTAAACGGGACGTTTTATTTCACTCGCAGTGTTGGGTTGGTTATAAGTTTCGATAATGCGCAGCTTGCTGATATTAATCATCATAATTAAAACTTACTATACATTACAATAACGATTTTACAACCTCGAATAAGTTATTGGCAGAAAGGAAGCCAATTAACTTTTAGCAAAAATAAGAGGAACCATTTAACAACTGATAAAAAGGCACGTGACGCTACAATCAAATCTAATTGATAACCAATGCCACGTAAGATTTGATAGAACAATGAAATCAGTGCCGATAGTGGCTAATTATATTAATGAGAAGTAAGGTTGCGGGCGATAACAGAGAGGACCACGAAACGAGTTCAACGACCTAGCGCCGGCGGATGCTATACAATGTTTACATTCGGACAAGCGTTTTCGTATTCATATTATTGCTTGGACAGACTGCTCTGCTATATACTAAAACTAAACAGAAACTTTAGTCTCGAATCATCGTAGCTGTAAGTCAGTTTATGTGACATATCATCGAAATAATATGGACAGTCGCACTCGCCACACAGGACAGCCCTGCTTCATTGCCGGCATTGTAAAGACAAACAACAATTTCAGTATGTCGTTCAAGAGACGGAGGCATCCTGAATGCACTAATTGATTTGTTTACAGGAACGAAGGTGCCTTTCAGAGTTCATATGTCAAATATGTGCTTAAAACTGTATGAATATTCAGAACAAAAACAAATTTGTGATTAGATATATAGATATGCCAATGCTATCAAAAAACAAACAAGGAGAAAAGCAAGAGATTTTTTAAACAAAGAAGGTAAACAAAGTCGTTATTTAAAAAGTAGCTTTTTCAGAAACTCGTACCGATAAATGCATTTTCAAGACATTTGCAAAATTCTTCCAACATATTTAGCTCAATGTTAATCCATCATCACCTCAGCGTAGGTTTGAGCCAGCTCAGCTTCTTTCACAGTGAATAATTTACTAGAGCACTTTCTCGCTCAGCTGTAGCGGCGGCAAATTGCCCGTGAGCCTCAAATATTCATTATTTTAATGTCCTTATGAAGGCTTTTTGTGTCCAAATTTCATAGCTGGCTTTTTCACCCGGCCTTTTGAGAATTAACTGAATAAAGTCAAACCGAGTTTGTGTGATGATAATGACTTGCTATACGAAGTATTATCACAAAGCTTATATCGTCGGTTTTCGTTTGTTATAAGAATGACATGGCATTTGTTAGTTAACAAGTCTTATGTCATCGTACGTAAGCTTCCTCCAGCTAAAATGTTTGCGGAACCTTATGAAAACATCGCGTAAAAGCTCTAGTTTTCCTGGTGTACATAGTTCCATTTTTAGCGTCAGGAGTGGCCCAAGGCCGCGTGCACAAGCTCACCGTGGGGGGAGCATGTTTCGACGCCGAGAACTGGACGTCATTAAGCCTGGCCAATTAGTGAATTAACCCGGCGGAAATAACCTCCGGTTAACAAACATCCTCCTCCCTAGACGTCATACCGACTCTGGCAGGACTTTGTTTTTGTCGTTCGTTATTTTTAGCAATAAAGTTTTGATTTGAGCTTACGTTGACACTCTTGTGAAATACAGTTTGATATTTGAGTTAATCAAGATGATAAAAAGTCAAAATAAAATTCACTGCACGCAATCAAAACACATCCATTCTTTTCATTTTATATCCGTCCACACAGTTGGAATTTAATCATTTTCGAAACCAAACAAAGCTACGAGTATGATTATAGAAATAAAATCGCCATTAAAAGCATTCGCACACAGGACTAATTTGGCCACACATAACCTGTTCCGGTGCAAGATCGTTAACCTTTAGGTGTCTTCTCGGTTGTATAACTGTGGTGTTACATAAAGCAGACAAGCAGGCAGGTAGTTTCTCAGTTGCATAAGAAGGCGCGAGGGTGTCAAGACGTCAGAGCTGTCACGCCAAGAGATGCCACCCGAGGGGTGGTGCCGACACTGCCGACCTACATCGCAGTACCATGGACAGAACAGGGTTACTGATAAAAACCATCACAATTTTGGATTGTTTTGGTGCAACTTTAATGCGCAATGGTAGAAACTTTTCTTTTAAAACCAGCTACTTGTCCATCCAAAAGGTTGCCTGGAAGAAATCGCCTAAGGCGATAAGGCCGCCCAATGTACAGCACTCTAATATATTTAAGCTTATTTCCTGTTTTGTTATTTATGTTTTACATTGGTGTACATTAAAGATATATTCTATTTTATTCTACTTCTACCTTATGAAAACCTATGGCAAAGACAAACTCTTGAACATCTGTTTTTGATTTACATCACGTCATAAGCCGGCATTTTAGACATTAGGAAGCTTCTATGACCTACTCTCTTTATTTACGCCGAACAGGAACATGTTTGTCTTGAACCAACCTGATAGTAGTCATTTTATCATATAACAAACGAGTCACCTAACCAGAACACCTGTACCACGTTATCGTCAGTGCAGAGATAATGGCGCCCACTTGAATGTCGTGTGATTCGGCTGCGAATGTGGGCCCGTATTCTGGGCACGTACTAGAACTGTGCATAATGGTACACCGCACTCTGGATTCGAGCGTTGCGGAACTGAGAGTCAACCATTTTCGCATTTATATTATAGTAAAAGATAAGATAAATTTATTGTAAAACAAAACAATATGTTACACTGTACAAATAGCTCTGCCTCTTACATTAGTAAAAAACTGTGTCGTAGAGAGGCAGGTTCTTCCGGGGGTTCTTGTTTACAACTTAGTTTTATATTAACAACTTAAAATAATGTAGTAGGTATGTTTTTAAGTGATTACAAAATAATCTATGCCTAGTTATTGTTTATACAGAATATGATATTACTTAATCTATTTGTATCCTAAATTTTATATAATATAATATGAACAGCTATTTATATATTTACAATGATGTTATGCTTGGAGAATTGGCGATTAGTTCTGGATAGTGGAGTTTACTAGCTAGGTTTTGTCCCAAATTCGCAGAAAGCAATAATTAGACAGATATTTTTTTACTCGGGATAGGTTTGCGTTAGACTACAGCTCGCCTGGTGGGATTCTAGTAAAATATCTAGTCATATAGTAAGGTACGCTAAATCTACGGACCAAGCACTTAATTTGAACTCGTTTAATGGTCAGTGCAACTGTTAATAAGATAGCTTAGCACAATATCCGACAATAGAGGCGACAACGTGATCGTAGTAGATGGGATTTGCTTTTACTGAAACAGAACTGGCTCCAACGATACCGCTGAAATTGTATCAACGTTCAAGCCACGTAGATAGATAGAAAAAAGTATGTGCTGTGTATCTTACGTTGAACCATCACAATCAACGAAGCCCGTCTAGACGCTTCACTATCTAGCGTCTTGGAGGCACTAGCGCCAACCTCGTTGGTATCTAAGGTCAAGTGGAACAACTGATCAAAGGTCCAGACTTTCTCTTCAATAAAGACGCGCGTTTTGAGTTTAAGTGTCTACGTGCTTACGCAAAGTTTTAAGTTAATTAGCTGTTTGGCACGAACTGAGAGCATTCGCTGAATTCACAAGTCGATATTTGAGAGCACTGAATGTGATTATCGTAAATATATTTAGTATCAGAGTTGCCTTCTGCCTTTCTATACGCAGTGGTTATATCGCTTGCTCGATATAAATAAATACATAGTGATTTTATTTTGATTCTATTTTAGAGAGGATGCTGCATAAGAGCCAGTTTGCTTGAATGGAACCTATTCACATATAACTTTAAAACACGTACGTGTAGCATGTTTTGATCTACATTTACTTCGCTCGTTATAGAAGTCATGCAACAACACAAGACGTGTCGTGACATTCGTGTGCTGTAATTGCACGGTTTAAAGCATGGCATTATAGTAGTAATTTCCCGTTAAGAGAATTGACACGATCTGTGCGAGTTTCCACCGGTCACAGGCTTGCGACACGTGGCGATTGTTCAACCAAACAATGGTGTACACCTAGTTCATGTTATTAAACTTGTAATGGCAAATCATACATATATTTATAGTATAAAAACGTCAGTCACTTAACGTATACCGTGAAACACCTCAGAAGGCATAAAGAATATCGTAGTGGTAACGAACGTGTTAAAGGGATTTTTGCAATACCAATAGATTGATTAATATCAATAAATTTATCGATCTAATTCTAACGTATCTTACTAAGAGATTTACTAATACCTACAGCTTCACAACGGGATTACCCTAACACAATATTTCTACGAGGAAAATCGTCGAGAACGAGCATCGTGTTAAACTTTAGCATTGCTTTTATACGTCGTATCCAAACACGGAGGTAAAATGGCAGAAGCATAACACTATCATTTGAGCCCGAGTGGCATCCGAAAGCAATAATAATTATCGTTACGTTATGATGTCCATAGTTTTAGTTTTATTTACTTTTAATTGTATTTGTGAACCGTCCAAACCACTTGGAAGAACCTGTCTTTTGCAACACAGTTCTAACTAAAGCAAAAGACAGAATCATGTAAATTATACAATAAGGTTGCTCAAATAAAAATTTACTTTACTTTACTTTTGAATACCATCCTACAGAGCCAGATATGTTTTATAGTTTCGTATCTTTAAGCTGATTCTTTTATAAGTCTTACCGAGGGCATTTTGGAAACTCGATCTAAGTATTTGAGCAATGGATGCTCAATATTTATAATTCATATAAAATGGTCAAAGTATTTATTTAAGAAATATATTCTAGCTTTATGAGCCTCAAAGCGATTGAAAAGATAAAATTAAAGGTTAATAATACTCGAGTCGACTAGTAATGAGAGTAATTTCAATGCAAAAGGCACCGCTCTCAGCCATTTGGTTTTGACAGAACGTAATTTCATCTTTTCCTGAGTATAATTCTATTTTTTACAGGCTTCAGAGGAAGTTGGGCCATCGGGCCATTTTCTGTATTTGTAGGACATATTTATCATGCCAACTATTTAGGTCAAGGAATTTTGGTATTTAATAACAGAAAAACAAATAAAATGTTTAATGTACCAGTTGATTTAACCGCCATGTTTTTGCTATTAATTCTTTTTAGGAACAGAGATCATTTCAAATGTGAACTTTGAATATAATTCTGCACTTGACCTAGTAATATCGATGTTCAACATCAACCAACTAAGTAAGTTAGTAAACTATAGGCTGCTGTATTGGATTGCCAATTCGTTACATTATTTCTAACACAATGGACGAGTCACGGCCCAACGAGCAACCACACTCGACTGAACAATTAGCTCTACGTAATATTGACAAAATAAAGTATAGGTAAAAAGATTATTCTAAAATACAATATTTGTTTCATTAATCAGGGCTCGCAAAATCAAGTTCGCTTCGGTACCTAATCGTTTTGAATTCAGATGCGTTATTTAAGGATTAGAAATACATACGTATCACGATGATACATTACTGTCTAATTGAAAGCAAAAAATATAGGTATCTACAGTAGATATTATAGTACATAATGTTACAACATTAAACTGGTACTTGCGACGTGGTATATAAAAAGCATGGTACAAAGAGTTCAATGTCCTGTTACGGACATCGCAATTGTAATAATTCCACCGATATATAACGGTGAGCATGTTCTGTAGCACCTGTGCTAATGAAAATAAACAAGTGACACCTGCACGGAGGAGCTGGCTCCAGGCCAGGGATGGAAGGTAGATGACGCAGGTACATATGTGGACGTCAGCAATCAAGAGGATTATATTAATCGAGTCGTGTGCATTCTCCCAGACCTTAAACCTAAGTTTACATATGTAGCTGGCATAGTTTGCCTACCCTAATATAAACGTTATACTCTCCATCTTTATATACGAAAAGCGGTATAATTTCAGTAAGGAGTTTATTAAAAAGTAAGCGAAATATTCGTTAAATAAATATAGCCACACCCGAGTACCAACAGATGAAACGAAAAATTTGATTAAATTTTCTCGCTTACAAAAATATGCTTATTCGTTTCATTTTGTCCTTTGACCTTTTGATTGTTTGAATGTCAGGTCGAGTTCGCGAGCTCTATAACATATAAGGAAGAGTGAATTGCCCTGAAATTAAATCGTACTAACATTGTGATTTGTGTGATTCGTTCGAATATATTATAATGCGTTGCAGTATTCAAGCGATTTAGCAAAAAGAATAGCAGATGCACTGAGATATATTGTGCTAACAGGTATTTTGTATACCTATGTTTTTAATTCTTAAATCGAGTTTAGACACATATTAAAACTACAAAGCAATCAGTAGATACTAAACATTCAAAGAATACAATTCTAAACACAAAATATAGTTTCAAACCCGTCATGCGCAAAAAATACCAACTCGAGAATTGGGTCGAAGTTCCAATGAAAAATATTCAACTTGTTTACGTAGCTACAACTTTGTGGTAAACAATGTTGAATTGAAGCGAAACTTTGGAGTGGCTACGCGCGATTGCCGTGTTTATCTCTGGCAAAGGTAACATTGTTGCTGCGCTCAAATTATTGTTGGAAATGTGGACTCGCTGTACATACAACTTGTGTTTACAATCAATTTGCAATGCCAGTATGTTTATTATCATGAGAAATCTACACTAAATATTCTGTACACGTAACTAGATACTGATATCTCTATATATCAAGTTTCAGGAATTTCAAGCGATTAGATTAGATTTGGGGAAGACTGCCATATTAATCAGCAGCCAGGAGGTATTGATCGATCCTGAAATATATGATCAGGCTCGCTCAAAATAAGATGTCAGTATACTAGCCACTCCTAGTAAACTAGAGTCGGAATATAACCTGTATTATAAACACAACACTAGCCTGTAGTCTTGTTATTGTGTGTAACACCTCTTTTTGATCAGATGATAACCACGATGAGTCCGCCGCGACCTTCCACCACAAAATACACTTTACGTTCCTAGCGTTCGTACGGACTACACAAATTTTTTTACATACATATATTTTTGTACAATTTACACGCATCATAAAAATGAGTACACTAACTTTGTAGTTAGGTACCTACCAACGTACCTAACCTACTACCTACGGGCGGTGAGTAAACGTCACGTCACGTGTAAAATTCACGTGTTTTCAGCAGAGAAGCGGTTCGGAATTAGAGTGGAGACTTGCAGGGGCCTTGAACCGAAGTTGTGAGACAATTGTTGCTAATGTAATCCTATAGCCAACTCTGTGGTCAAGTTACACGCAGCGCAGGTTAGCTCCAGATGATGTAAACTTCACTAGGCCGGATTACATCGAAAACATTCGAATAGTTTCCACGAATTCAGAGACGTTAATGGTTGTTTAAACTTTATACTAGAAATCTGCCAGGGTAGTGCAGCATTGAATATGTAGCATTTTGATAGAAACATTAAAAGTAACCAAACGTAAACACACACATGTACATAGGTACAGCATCAATAGATAATATAAACATGTGTTAGTACTTTATTTACAATAATAAAATATAAAAAACGGAAGAAAAACTAAACATACTACTTCTAACTACTACAAAAAAGGGGCTAAGAAAATAATATACTTAAACTAATTTGTTTATGTTATGTTTATTTTTTACGACAGGAAATATTCAATGGATGTCTCCTTTTCAAATGATTTACATTATTTTAAAAACCTCACGAGGTAACTTCCTTCCGAGCACAAATTATCATAAATTGTTTTTCGTTATTCATACATATTTATTTCTTTCCTAAATAATCTTGGAATGGTTTATTTATGATTTGCACATCTCTTTTATGATATAATTAAGTTACACACAGTACGGCTGAACTTGTAAGTGTTAACATACAATATAAAATAAAACATTGTTTCACTTTACCCCTAGTTTATGCTAGCCTCGATATATTTTGCCTTACTAACTCTATTTGCAATTACATACATGGCATTACATGGGAACAAGTCTAAATGCGTACATACTTGACCTTGCGTCCACGAGGGTCGTTATCACACCCCGACTCAATCTGCGGTATGTTTCCCGATTACCCGATTGGACACAGGACATGGTGACGTCACTATGTGACTATCTACTACACCTACTACTCGCTCTAATGATATTGGTTTAGCTGTCGGCCACATGACTTTGCGAATTAGCTCTATCTAGGAGTGGTCTATAAGTGTCCGCGATAACAAACAGCAAACAAATGTAATGTTTTAATGGTCGCTATTTTGGGAGCAGTGTCACGGCATGGTGGGCACATGAAAGCCTATTAAATGGTCGTGTTAATGAACAAAGTTTCAAACTTCAAACCGCTGATTCATGTCACGCGAAACGGACTTATATGACGACACAGGAAGGATGAAGATGCCAATATTTGTAGAACAAAAATATTGAGATTGATTTTGGGCGGAAAAAACAATGCCATTATCTTTAGAGCAATGAATATAAAATACAGGGTTAGGTACTAGAGCTTTAATTTTCTTGTGAGTGGCTATATAATAACACCAATAACTTTTATTCTACGACATATGTAGGCAAGTTTTATAGGTACTGACTTTTTCGAGTATTTCCATATGACGTAGCAGTTGGTACTTATGTACTAAAACCACTCTCATTTTTTGGTGTTAGTTCCCATTACCCCTGTCTGTACATATTTAGTCGGAACATAAAACATCTCTCATCGCTATCTCCGAGCAGGCTGGTAGGTGTACTTTGTTCAAGGCCGCTTTGTTTCGCAGTAGAATATAATTTCTTCTCACGGCCTGCTAATCCATCGGAAGGAACTGCTCAGCTGTACAAACATTCCGAGGCCGTTGTTCTTCCTTTATTTGTCTTCCTGAATGAGGTGAGCCGAAAACGGTACAAGTTGTATGGTACATATGTATAACTGGATTATTAACATACTTATGTACCTACGCACGAATATAACAAGAACATCTCGCCCTTTCTGGTACGATATTAACGAAGAATATTACAATTTTCAATGATACATTTTTCTATGACACTCAATAAAATACATCTGCAAATTTGAAGCCTCAAACACTTGTTACAAAATTATAAGATGAAATAAAATAATTTTTAGGAGCGTCTTTTTACTGGTTATTATTTAATCGCATTTTCCGGTTATTCCGTCCCTAGTTCGCAGTTTTATTGATGCGCCCGAGAATTGTGTTTAAACACGTTAAATGCGGTATTGTGTGGAATGAGTATGCATTTGCGGAATCGTTATGTCATTCTGCTTTCACTGTCCATTGCGTAACTATATAAAGGACCCTAACGCGTGTGAGATGAGCATTTGTGCGACGAATTAAATGCGAAAAATTGCTTCTAATTTAAAGTTTCAGGCATGACTCACTTAGAACATGAAGGGCCCAAGGCCGAAGTCTTCATCTAAGAGAGGTGCCCTATACCATTTCAAGCCGATGATGAAGACGCTAGTGTAACATTAGCATTGACCACAAAGAAGCAATGTGAACTAATTTTGCGGCCTGCAAAGAAGCACACTAACCTAGTAGAACTACTATTGGTAAGGACTAATGCGCTACTATCTGTTATACAATAAACGTATGTATATTGTACTAATTACGTCACACCACCCCCACATTATCCCATTCTCATTGTTAGTGACTTATTCAGCCAACAGACTCGTTGTAGGGATTAAGGGGTTAACGCGAGTAATCCAACCCGATTACACTGACATTTAACGAAGGCTCGGAACTTTACAGAACCGAGAGCGATCCACAGCAAAAAAGGCATTCGAGAGATTTTTACAAGACTTTTAGTAAGAGGAATTTTCATTTTGCTTAAGCCCGGAAGAGAAATTCGCAGCCCTAACCTATTCTTTGAATACCGGGAATTACGTGAATTCCGACCCCGTCAGATTTCTAACGCGAATTTCTACTTTTATTTCATTGGTCTCCTAACACATATCAGGGATAGTATTACAGATCCATTCAAAGAACAATATTCATAGTATTTTTGGTAGTGTGATTATTAGTCTAACAATATGAACCAATTCTGTGGTGTAAAGCCAGAAGCAACACTTAGTCTACTTTTATTCCCGAAGTAACAGTGCTAACTTTTCAGGCTACAAATTACATCCAACGGGAGTTGAACAACCTTTCAGTATAATTTGCAATGCAGCACTGCATAGTGGCGTAGTGGCGGTTGCCAGGGAAACAGTTACTGCACTGTACATTCCTTCTACTTAGTTTGTAACACATTGTACGAGCTGTTTCGCGACCAACATTGCTAATTGTCCACTCGTAGGTAATAATAATAATAATGTATGTTGGACTACTTCTTGTATATTCACTAAAACATTCACTAAAGTTACAGTTATTGCCTTTCGAATACTATTTGTTATTCATTGAGCGACATAAAAAGTTAGGCAAGTACCTACTCTAATCTGGTTAGGTTTTAAAACAGCGTGAATCGATTACTGATATTGCTTAAAAAGTTTCACAATACATTATTATTGCGTATTTAACACAAGATCGAGGTAAATGACCCACATTCAAGGATGCTGACAAGGTTTTAAAGAAGTAGGTATGTATATCTGTGCAAATATATTCAATTTCTGAAAAATACCTAAACGATATAACTGTATATACAGAGATATTAAGTACTCAGTTAGTTAACCTAGTAAAAAGGAAATATTCTAGCGGTCAGTTCAACATACCTTGCGAAGGTGCTAAATGTCTAGAAGTGACAGTAGATATTGACATAAAATGTGTTAACGAAGTATGAGGTCAACGATAACACTATCGAAGGACAATTATTACAAGTTACAAGATGACATTTGCAAAAAACCAAAATGAATGAATGAATGATTTATTGGTCTGTGAAACTAGGTGTTAAGGTGTTACAGTATATAATATGTTATGTTACTATGGCAATAATTTGTAGGTAGGTAGGTACTTCCTTTTTTAAAGTAGGTTAGGTTTCGTTATCTAGTTATAAAATATTGAGGCATCATATAGATTATCTTAGAAAAGAACGAAGCCTGAAAATCACATGTGCGAAGAAAACAGAATATGTGCCTGTAGTTAAAGAATCTTAATTGTTTGAGAGACCAAGGAAGAGGTGGAGGGATGTGTTCCAAGAAGTCTGCGGTCCTGATTGGATGAGGAAGGCGAGAGAGAGAGATGAGTGGAAAACAATAGGGGAGGCCTTTGCCAAGCAGGCAACTTCTGCTGACAAAAATTAAAACTCAAAGTGTGAATTTTTTAAATAACATATTAATTTTGTGGCAGTAGAATAAAGGCTATTTTATTTTATTTATTATTTATTTTATAATTGTTTGAGAGAATATTTGTGATTTACAAATCTAGAATAGAATTTCACTTTCCGTCGCTGAGACTTTCTTTTCAAGTCTACACAAAAGTGATAATGCGGAGACAGTGTAAATCACTAACGAGAGCCAAGTTTTTGCAGCAAAATCTTAGGGTTTTTGTTGGGATCCGGCAGAAAATATCTTCATAACAACACGTACAACCACCTACATCAGTATAAAATAACTGAGTAACCGTAATATGAAAGTGTACTCAGTAGTTAACTCATTCTTTCCTATCAGATCCACGATGTACTTTGAATCGACACTGATTTGGCTAGTTCAGACTTTTTGACTGCAATAAGCAATACAACACTACATATTTGATTAAATTGCCAGCTCCTCTATAAGAAGTAAGTACAAAGAAAGTGCCCTTAATTTAAAACTGGTACAACAAGCATTATATTCTTTCTCTAAGATGTGACGTAACAAGCTATAAACAAGATGGATGCTGTCAACTGCTATCAATCAAACGAATGGAGTCGTTTATTCAATCAGACATCACGCAGTGATAGAGAAACCTACTAAATATGCATGGCGTTCGTCAATACCCTATCAATGGTGTAATTTCTATTGCAGATTGTTATATGTATAAGACAATTAAAAGGTATTTATGGTTATAAAGATGCTGTTTAATTAAATAAGGGATACATACAATTATTATATAGTACCTTGGACTTCAACGCCTATGTATAAATATCTACTAAAATAGTGAGAACATTGCTGTTACTTATAAATCGTTATAGCGAATTTTGCGTGGCTTGGTACAGCGATCACGCCAAGCGTAAGAAAGCTATGAATATTAATTCATCTTTACGCCTGTCTGTGCATATTAATTACAGTTTAGCTATACACAGTATAAGCTACTTAATACTGGTAGTTCAATCTCAAAAGCTTTCAATTTAAATCGAATACATACAGAAATTTCTGTTAAATAACACCAAGTTTTAGAATTACAACAAATTCGACGTAGAGTTAAAAACAACAACAAGAATTAATAGTCGACACTAGCCACATATCGTATAGGTATATAGAGGCATTAACTATACAGAAAATGTAATTATTTATTAACAAACTAAGTACATTTACAGGAACGTATCACCGTATCGTCCGGATCAAATATAGCACCGACCTTCGTTACAGCCGTGAAAAGAGTGTTATTTATAATCCTACTATTTTATCTATGTACATCAAGCGATACTCTGCTAGTTACAGAGACAACACAATGCTGAGACACCTTACTGGCTTCAAATTGACAACTAAGTTAGTATTTTAGTACCTCAGTGTTCAGCAGGTGTTTCATAAATTCAGAAAGTTTTCACTCGTAAATCGAAACCCTAAATGCTATTTTGTTTCAAGTGAAAGTATTTTGAATTTATGAAACAACGGCTATGACTGTGCTTCCTAGCAGCATCCTGTTTTATCGCGCGTTGACGCCGTACCAACCAGCATGTATCTATAATTTTGTAATATAGGATATGATCATTCTGAGATATATGTAGAACAAGACGTTCCGTGATTTTCGCATCATAATCCTTAACATGTGCGTGTAATGTAGGTCGTAGCTTTACGTCTTATAATGCGGTGTCTACTGGGTGTGACGTCATCAACATCAGATACTCTGGCTGTGTTTACAGAGAGATTACGTGGATCTCGTGCGCTACTTTCAAGTTATACCGCTCAAAGCTCCCGAGTAGGCTGTCAAACAATCTTTACTTGTTTTCTTTAGGCTTCTATTAATACGCCCACGAATTCGTCGTATCTTATATTTTTGGACAACATAAAGCGGTTTTACAAATTCAATTTAAATGTTTTACCGTCTCTGCTCGTTTGCAAATTCTAAAATTAATATATTATTTCAGTCAGTGCTTCTTCGTATATTTTAAAAAATCGGCATCATTCAATTTCTTTCATTCCATATGAATAAAATCGCATTGTATCACGGCATCATTGTAATACACAAAGCAACAAATTGGTTGAAATCGGTTACAGTTTGATATTTAAAATACTACTGACTGATATGCTATATATAACGCATACAGCATCAATCAGCACCATATCTATTCAGGCGTCAAAGATAAAAACAAATGTAATTACAAAACGAAGCAGGTCACGTCACTAATAAAGATAATTTTATTATGTCTTATACAAATAAATGTAGCTAGGAAGCATATGCAAATTCTCATGGACGGGGCACCTCGGAGCGCAGCGCGCTTCACCGAGCGCATCATTGGATCAACAACGGACATGCCGCAAAATGGACCAACTGGACTAAAATATACATACAGGGTTCCAATCTAATTGGAGTTCATAGGTCTCCTTATCAAAGCAAGGTTTTTTATTACCAATTTACTAATAGACAACTAAGAGTTTTTCTACTGATACAGCCATTATATTCAGTGATAAATCACTGTCGTACCAACATGTTCTATGTGTGTACATTTGCATTGCAGACGTTGACACTTGTACCAAATCTCTTGCGATGTACGCAAAAGTCTGCCTAAGTTGTGTGTCAGCGTCGTATAATAACCTTGTATAATAAAATACAGCTATTTATATGGCTGGACACATTTGACCTCAATCCTGAGTTTTTCGGGAGGACCTCGTTTCAAACTTTTTGGGATATTCAGGCTTGAAATTCTGGCATTTAGAGAAAGGCTTTTATGAATAAATATTGTTTCTGCTATCTTTTTATGGAGCAGGGGTAAATGGACTGAAACATGGAAGCGGATTGAATAATTCTGTTAATTCAACATCAAAAGAGAGTTAATATGAAAATATACATGACAGGGTTCTAAGTACTTATCTACATTTATAGTCATCATAACATAAGTATTTATCAGAAAAACATCATCTGATAAAAATAGATGCTTAAGCATAAGAATTTCAGAACATTGTCTGCTTTCTCTAGTTTAAAAAAAAAGTCTTCTCATTTTCTTTCAGGTTGTGTTATTTGTCAACTAGGCACTCCTATTTCCAGTTATACCAATTTAATACCTGACTTTCCACAACCTTCAAAGTTTTTCATAAAACTAATCAAAGTCAGTAAATAAAACTTCAAACTAGAGCAAAAACAAAACGGTTACCTAAAAAACTTGTCCAAATGGAATAAGTTAAATAAAGTCTAATAAAAAGTGTGTTATATCAAGATAAGTGAAATTAACTATGCCTCTCTTATGCTGGGGCCACACTAACGCTTAACGTCAATGCCCATTAACGCGACAATTATTGCGATAATTTTTACCGCGTTAAAGTGGGTGGCCACACTTGAATGGTCAACGTGAACGCCCATTTTTGGCGTTAAAAACGCCGTTGATTTTACTTGTATCCCAAGCAAGATGGACGTTGACCGAGCTCTGTATTTCATGAGTGCAAATTTTTATTATTTGAATTTACTGAATCATTACCGAATGATGAAAAAAAAGAAACAAAGAAAAAGAAGATGGTGGATGATACAAATGCACAGGAATCGTACACTGTAAGTAACTAAGTATTAATAATAATTAATAAAAACTACTTAATTAATAAAAACATACAATTTGGAACACATGTCGAAAACACGTGCGATCCCGTCGCGCTCACGACGCATACTGAAATACGTAGTGTGGCCGCTTCATCGCATTAATTCTCGCGTTCATCTCTTTGATGTACCGCCACTGGAGCTATCGCCAAACGCCAAACGGCAATGTTGATGCCGTTGTCAAATTATGACGTTTAGTCGTGGCTACACCTACGGTTAACGTTCATTATCGCGATAATTAATGCCATTTCTCGTTAGTGTGGCCCCAGCATCATTGTGAGATCGTCTGGGACGCAGAGGGCGTCTGGGTTACAAGTAACAAGTCATACTCGGACTGAACGAACACTCTAAAGTTATAGAGAATATCATAAATAACAAGATTTGTTCGCCAATCTTTTCTGAGATATTTCTTTAAAATTAGTTTTTTGTAGGTAGAAACTGAATGTTGAAAAGT
Source organism: Macaria notata (assembly GCA_927399415.1). NCBI lineage: Eukaryota > Metazoa > Arthropoda > Insecta > Lepidoptera > Geometridae > Macaria > Macaria notata. The sequence continues at coordinate 10,793,939 of OV656745.1, read as the reverse complement.
TTTGAATCATAGCCGAACCTAAGTATTCCTTGCCCATTTGCCTTACAACAACAAAGAAAATTAAACATGTAAAAACTGCTTAGACCAAAAGCAAACTTACATTAAATTTATTCTAAAACTCATATTTCAAAGTTTTATCCGACGCAAACGAGAGCTAACATTGACCTGGCGTAAAATTCGATTATGGTAAGTAACTACCGCTGAAAATGAAAAATGGATAACGCTTTATCACTTGTATTCAGGAGCTTTCATATTCATACTATTAAGTTGCTCCTGGGTAAAAGCTTTCGGGGTAAACGACCTGTGAAGCTCCGTCCTATATTATTTTATTCCACGTCGGTAAAATAAACTTGAAAGTAGTAGAATTTCCGAGAACTTGCTTCAAGCGAGATGAGCGGGCTAACTTTGTGTTAGACATAAACAAGTGCCTAAGCAATTTCACCAGATTCAGGTCACGAGGAATGAGTATAAATCAGAAATTGGACGATATTTTTCCCGTTTGATTTGATTTTGATGAAAATAAAGCTCTGTAAGGGAATCGTGCTCGACGTTTAGTCAATAAAGATGATTAAGTAAGTCTGCAGGCACACACAAGTAAACTCTACATCTCATTCAAAGCGTGTTGTTTGATTGGAGTTTTATATGCATAAATGCATTTTTAATTAACTACGAAGCTTAGCTGAGCTTGTACCTATGACGTAGTACCTTCGGGTTTCTCAGACAATCTTATCAACATTTTAGGTATATATATTATATTTAGGATATCTGTAATTTCCTAAGATGTATGAAATAAATGTTATATTAAGTACTCACCTATCGCCGCGACCGGCAAACAGTTAAAGCAGTCTGTGAATGTTTTCCATAGTTTGATGTTGTACCTCCGTTTGCATTCGTCGTAAAATCTGAGGAAGAAATAACGATATGTTTAGAACTTGATAGGAACATACAAAATACTTTACCTAATAGAAATTATTTCGTTGATTTTTTTCACATGTCTAATCAATAAATCCAATCTTATTTCAATTACCTAATATCTAATCTAGAAACGGTTAGTTCATATACATGTATGCGCTTGTTCACAATATGATATTACGTTTGTCATGTCTTTATATTATGTCTTAACCTACCATCAATAATTCAATGAACTTCTCAGCACCTTACTTTAAGAAATCTAGTTACTTCAGAAGAAATCCAAAGAAAAGCGAGTTAATCACGCACGAGTACGTCGGAAAAGTCGGCAACTTTCCTATTAGGGCGTGTGAGTATCCTCAACTTTACTAGCTTCTCACAAACTTGGCAAGGGAGAGAAATCAGCGCCTTTTACTAACATTTACTGTACACGACCGGTGATAATATATCGCAGTCAGCTTTAGTATTAGCTTTGCCATTTCTATTACATACGCATCGAACGAGTTTATCAAGTACCTAAGTTTGTATGGCAATGGCCGAAGTGGTGGAGAGTTTCTAGACCGCCCTAAGGGCTACTGACATGGGGCAACGATTACCGAACAAGTTCATAAAACACCCGCACGCAAGGTCGCAGCAAACCCGTGTTTTATAACATAACAAAAATTACAAACAGTAGTTCCTTCGTTGTGGCGTGAAAGAGGAACAAACAGGGCCCGCACACCTACACAATTTTGTTTTATGTAATGGTTAGAAAATAAAAATGTACAATGATGATAACGGAGATGGTCTGTAGTTATTGTAGTTTTGCAGAAATAAAGAAAACTGTCAAACGGCGTACGTAAGACATGAACTTGACACTTTTTCTTGGCAAAGTACCAACTAGCGAAACGTGGTCAGGCGTGAACTTAGTTATCAAAAATAACAGTCTACATTGAACGGTGTATACACGTATTGTTTCTCTAATTTTTTAAACAGGTTTGCAATTGACCATGGTTTGCTTGATGGTAAGCAATTGCCATGGTCTAAGATGGATCGGTGATCTATAGCTGTGCCTGCGACTTCGTCCGCGTGGAATATTTATTTTGGGCATTAATTCTTTCATACATATTTTTTTGATATCTTGAACCTTTTTCTCAGCGCACGCAACGGAAGCCCTCAAAGATGAATAATTTTCCCCGTTTTTTTTCACATTTACCATTGTTTCTTCGCTCTTATTAGTTGCAGCGTGATGTTATATAGCCTAAAGCCTTCCTCGATAACTGGTCTATCCAACACAATAATATTTTTTTCAAATCGCACCAGTAGTTCCTGAGATTAGCGCGTTCAAACAAACAAACTCTTCAGCTTTATAATATTAGTTAGTATAGATATCATAGACACATGACATTACACATTAAACAGCACAGTTACGTTTCCAGTACAATTTCACCCGGTATTTCGCCTTGAGCGGCCTTGACGTAACCCTTGGGTTTGTCAAAGGCACGCCGTGACCTAATTATTACATTCGGCTGCTTCAAATGCCTCGAAAAGGTTGCCTTTACAGACTTGTGGTAGAAATTAACGGGCGGATTACGCTGGGAAAGTTTAACTTGCTATACATAAAGGGTTGAACTAATTCAAAGTTTGTCGAGGGATTGATTAGTTAGTCAGTCGTAGGGTTTCTAACTAAACCATCAAGTGTCTGTCTAAACTAAAACAAATTTAATCTAACTATGCATCAATATAGATCCAATTTGGTTCAGCTGATTTCTAAAACAAGATCAATAAACGCACAATGTCCTATTTATTTAATTTTAACATAAAATATTAACAAAGTCTAACTAGATTAAATTCAAAACAACTCAACTCTCTCTGTTTCAAGGTGCAGATATAAGCCTGCTTACATAAGCTGACATATCTAACCACATTACCTTAACACTGGTTATTAACCTTCCAATGGTGAGTCAGCGGTGCCAAAAACTGGCGCGGATCCAAATTAGCTTTTAAGGTTCGGATAGATTAGATAACAGTCGTAACACTATGGCTTTAACGGACATACTCTCTGGCGTATGAATTCGCGTCATTTTTAGAATAATATTTTATTTTCTCACAGTCAAAAGATTTTTCCTACACATGCAGTAACATTTAATAATGGGAAATGTTAAAAAACGAATGGACTATCAACTATATTCTTTAGTTATGAATCATTAAACGATTCTGAAAAAATATAAGTGATTTCTGACTCACAAACCACAACACCACACGCAGCCTTACAGGTACAATCTAGTACAATCATGTATATATATTTGAGGAAAACATGCATATTATATTTTATCGTGACATCTAATTCCAATAACGCAGAATCTGCTTGAATATTTCGTGCATTCATATTCCACCACAAACATAAGTCACATGCTAATAAATGATTCAGAGCTACGAGTTGATATTAAAACCAAACAAATTACCGTAACATGTAGCTTATTTTGTCAAAATGGTAGAACAGGAAGCATATTTCAGAAGCCTGTCTTAAACGAAATCTTATGTTTATCGCAATAAAGGCGAGAATAAGTCAAGATTAGCGAGTGTATCAATCAATGTATCTTATCTACAGATTATAGTGGTGATGTCATACTTATACTTTTAACAGAATAAAGCCGGGGTTTAGAGGGGCATGACCGACCTAACTGCGTAAATATCTTGACAATGAAAAATAGGTTCAAGTACCCAGATAAAAAATATGGGAGTTCGAAAAGAAAACAAGACTGTTTTGATGTAATGACATTGAAAAGGTACAAATATTTTACGGATTATCGTAATCTGCTTTCCATATAAAGATGAATGTCTGATAAAGAAATAAAAATAGATCATAACGCAATTTGCCTGGAAGAGATCGCTTTCAGCGATAAGGCCGCCGCTTGTGGCACTAGTTAAGGTGCAATTTGTTCTATGTACTGTTTTTTAATATGTGTCAACAATAAAGAGTTAATCTATCTATCAATTTATTGTTTGATTTCCTTTTTATATTACATAAATACTGATTTATCGCAAATGTAATAAAAAAATCGGCTAAAGAATAGGAAAACTAGAACTTGCGCCAAATAGATTGCTTAAGCTGTACTGTATGCCCTGATTCGGTAACAAACAAACAGATAAAAACTTGTAGTTTTAATACAGGCAAAGATAGAAGGATTAAAGATAAAGAATTTTGGATATTAATCAAAGATTTTAGCAAAGTAATCTTGCCAAACTTGATATAAAAGGCAAGTGAAAAACTTGTTCGCAAGCTTCGGGGGTAGCGAGACTCAGGCAGGTAAAAAGTACGTCGAACCTTATAAGGCTTCCCGAGGGCATGGCCGCTCAGCATGAAGCTTATTTCTTGATCAGCCATGGTCATTATAAAAGCTTTGACAAAAAAACTCGCAAGTCATGGCCAGCCTACACGGAGAAGCCATTTGCATGCGATTTAAGTCTGTGATTGACAGATTTTATACATGTCAGGGGGGAGAAAATGTTGGTAGCTAATACGTAGAGAAAGGCGATAGGTAAGGTACTAAATAGAGGGCCAAGCAGATATATAAGTATGAGACTTGTTTTTGAGTTTGACATAAGGCTATTCTATCAGTAGAGTAGAGATTTATTTATATGGTGAAATGTGACAACAATACTTACTTATAAATATTTTGTTACGGTTATTGATAAAAAAAAATGTTTTAAAACCATAATAAGAGCATCATGCAGCTCACTTGTTAGCGTTTGCCTAATTAGATTAGAAAACAATGTTACTATATTTCTTTTATTCTAAGCAATAAATTCCTTCACACATTTCAAACGAATAATAAACTATAAAACTACTAACGAACTCGATACATTGCCCTCTCTCGAAATGAATCATAATTTGACTCATTGTTTATAGAATTTACTTGTAAAAAATTGGAAGGGTTGCTTTGTAGGCGGAAAAAGTATCGAAGGGGCCGCGGTCTCGACGTGCATTTGAATTTAAAAGATTGTCCAAGATACGAAAAGTTAAAATATGAGCCATCAATGTTTATATTTATAGCACAAAGGGACTAACCTCTTTTTTTGAAAATATTTAGATTTTTTGTGTTTAGTTAAGTTATTTTTATGAGTATTGGTTTGTTTTATTAGTTTTTAAATCGTTTGAGACTACAAATAACAAAAGTGTGTTGAAAAATTATTATTTAGTTAATTATTTTTTCTGTCTTTGCCAATAAAGCCGAGGTACCTAGTCATGAAAATAAACAGGTTGTTATAACATGTCACAATGTTTTTGTGAGCATGTCTACCAGATGGATGGCTCTTTCCTTATGTAGTTTTATTAATATTTATAGAGGCCTTCCCATTATTTGCTTTTTGTCAACAAGCGACGCTGTTGTGGGCGTTGCCAGCCGATGCGTAAAGAATAATATTTTTGGACCTTGAATTTGTTATCATTTTAAAAAAAATAGTACAAGTGTATAGGGATTAGAAGAGAAACAAAATAAATTAGTCAAGAGATCAGCCACTCCAAATTTAATAAAAAACTGAAGAAAATTTGAGTATGAGAGAATTTCGATAAGTTTATGTACAATATTTTAAAACTCTAGTTAGATTAACGCAACGTTACAAGAACTGCAAAACTTAAGTCTAAATTATTGGACACAACAAGCATTATACCTCGCTTGATCAAATACTACAACATTCTCAATTTATATTTATTACGAGAAAGAAATTGTAGCACAGTTAGCAATAAGAAAATAAAGTATAAATAAATATGATGAAACACAAGCCATGAATCAGCTTGGCTTGGCTGTCAGGAGTGTCAGGGGTTGGAGGCCGTGCGGCGTGACGCGGCGGAACTTCTTTGTTCCCCTGGCGTTTCATACTGCACTGACAGTTGCTAGGGTAAACTCTTGTAGCAGAGAATAAAGTACTAAGCTGTACTGAATATTATTCCCAAATTGGCAAAAAAAGAAAACATTTAGATAGTAGTATATGTAAGCAAAATTAAATAGTTTAAATGGTTACTTAAGATTGAAGCAGAAGATAAAATAAGAACAACATTAGATAAAAGTAGGTAGACTAGGTTATCAAATCATTATTTTGAACAGAAATCAAATGGCTATGCCTGAAATCAAAATAAAATTATTTTAAAATCACTATATAACCATCTGTGTTAATTAATCATACAATATTTAGCACATATTGGCATAGATCTGAAGTTTATCTATTTAATGATCAAGTTTCATCATATACAGTATTTTTTTATAATCAAATAGGTACAGGAGAAATTAGCCATATCCCCAAGACAGATTTTTCGGATGTTCTTAAGTATTGAAATCTACACTAGTTTATCGAGGAACTACAAATACTGGTTTTATAGACTATTAGGCCTAAGTATTGTTCCTTTTTAATTATTATTGAATTGAGAGTTTAAGGATAATAATATACCCTGTTAGAATGTTAAGTTATGCTGTTTTGTTTTTTGAGTTATTTATTTCAACATGTTTTAATAAGGTAATACAGATTCAATAATATTTATTAAACCCTTTTCGGGTAGAAACTAGAGAGCCATACCAGGTAATTACATTACAATTTTAATGGTAATGTGAATGTACATCCTATACCACCTAGTTTCCAGGAAATAAATATTTCATTTCATAAATTTCATTTTATTCATGGCTAGCTGTCCCTTAAAATGACTAAGTATCTGTAGTCTTGATGCATGATATAGAATGCTATATTGCCTTTTCAAACATACAGAAGTACTTTTACCTTTATTTAATAGAAATTATAATCTACAGCCTTCTTTTACCATCACCAGGCATAGATATGTGTCATATCTACCTAACCAACATGCAAAATAATAGAATGTTCATAGTTGAGGTCAAATCTAGTGTTCCAACCACCTTAGGGGCCTCAGCCATGATATGAATTTTAAGTATAACAACACAGCTAGAACTTACATGAACATAGGTACCGCACCCAGCCAGGACAAGCCTGCTCCGGTCAAACCGGCATACCGGGGGGCACGAGGTTGTGGAGCGTGGTTTTGTGCTAACGCTCCGGGATGGTAGTCGACCGGCTATGCAGCCAGACGCCGATTTGGAGAAGGTTGTTATTAAGGATAGGGATAAGCGTTAGTAAAAAATGGTGTTCGTTGATTATTGAGTTGACCCATCTTGGGGTTTGTTAGTGTTTGATGTGCAAGCACTATCTTAATACGTTCGCTGTGTAATGTTGGTTCTATTGTGAGTAATCATAACCGCGTCGGGTGTAGTAGGTGGATCTTTAATGTGGGTCGAATAGATCCTATGTCGCTAAGGGATTGTTCTTGTGTCATCTGACGGCCTTTCCTGGGGTATGGTTGGTGCCTGCCTGTTGGTATGTCGTTCTGTTTCCTCATCAGATTCGCTGTCGGTTTCTGCCATCTTATAGATCTCCCTGGCAGCTCTTATAAAGTCTCCTTTGTTTTGCGCCATGTCCTGCCAGTCAGATGTTTTCCTGGGGTCCGTATCATGAGATAAAGAATCCTTCCACGTATAGTTAGGTCTACCAACTTTAAGATCTTCCGTTGCTTCGATCTCTTGCAAACGGCGCCGGCACTCTTTAAGTGTATTTCTAGCCTCTATATCTTGAGGGTGATGCTTCTAATGGAACTTCGCCTTCTGTAGGTTTGTAATTGCCTCTTCTCTAGCCTTAGAGTACCTTCTTTCATGTTTGATAGTCTTATTGGCCGCCATCTTCATGACGTTTGTTATCACTTCCCACGATAGCGGCTCTTTTCGGTTTTCGCCGTTCCTGCTCTTTTTGGTGTCCTCTAATAAAGTTTCTTGGTTTTTTTTTTTTTTCGCGTGGTGTTACTTTGAAGCATCTCGTAGTTTAGGGTTTTGTAGTCAAACTCGTTCGCAACGTTGGCCCTGGTTAGTCTTATTGGAGGTCTCGTAGAGTCCCTATTGGAATTTAACGTGAGGGCAGGGCGACCTAACTTTGAACAAAAACGCGCCACGCTATCAAAATACGTTCGCAGCGTACGTTCGTAACCTACGCGCAAGCCAAATTGATATTTAACGTTTCGATTTACGGTTCATATTTCACTGCATACAGTTCGAGTCTCTCAAAGTTATCATGGTTGCCGTTAGGAATGTAGATTTAGTACAATAATAAAATTGTATTATTTTGGTGTTTATACTTAATCATCAGTGAATTATATTTCGATAAATTAATACTTTATCAGTAATTATTTTTTATGTGTTATTTTAACAAAGTATGTATTTACAATTTTTTTTTCTAAAATGTTTACTAAATTAATCCTGTTTTTCTCGAATTCAACTATAAATTGCTTATGAAAGTAGCTAGATATAGTTACCTATTGATACAATACAAACAAATTTTTCATACTTTGGGGAGTGATGTGCCTTTGATCCACGACTGTCGATCGTACTTTACTGTGCCCTCCGCTCGCTGCGTGTTCGGAACAGGGAGATAGGTTTCTGTTGTATTATTTATTCTGTGGTGAGGGGCTTCAGGTTTCCCCATATGATTCTATGGTCAGATAGGATTGTTTTTTCACCTTTGATGTAATTAAAAATCTGGTGTATAACAACACAGCTAGAACTTATGGCAAAAATTATGTTGAAAATTAGCTTGATATGTTTTGGTGTACTACAGGCTCCTCCATAACAAAAATCTTTAGTACAGTGATGATTTGAAATAGTAAGTACAAATCCAACTCACCCATAAATCCTATTAATGCTTGCACACTCATGGTTGCCACGTAAAAGGAAGAAGTTCTCTGGGTATTTGATCTTATACGCTAAGAGCAGGCATATGGTCTCCAGCGACTGCTTGCCGCGGTCCACATAGTCTCCGAGGAACAGGTAGTTTGACTCCGGGGGGAAGCCGCCATATTCAAACAGTCTTAGTAAGTCATAGTACTGTCCGTGGATGTCACCTGGAAGGAAGCATGTGTTTTAACTTAACATTATAATACTTTTATTTTAAGAGGACTATAAAACAACACAGAAACAGAGAGTATTTTGCTAAAAAAGTAAATCAACATAGTTATACATTTTTCTGTAAAATTCCTAAACAACTTTTTAAAATATTTATTTTCAATCATTATTCAATTTTAGAAGGCAGATCTAGGCTACAATGTTTCACAGAGTGGTTTCTGAGAAACAATGAAAAGAACACCAAAACCAGACCAATAAAACAAATAAGAGAAACCAAAATATTAATACCACATAATGTAATGATAAGAAAATCACTGTATACAAATTATACTTTCATTTAGGCAGAAACTAGGTATAATAGTAATATTGAACTTTGTGTAATGAATCATAATACCTACTGGACTGAAAGTAAAGTACCTATGATTGATATCTGTGGGAGCTCCTATAACTTCATATGTGTGTTATAAATTAACAGGGTCTTATTCAGAGGTGTTTAACCATCAAACTCAAAGATCAATCAATAGTATTAAAGAAATACAATCCCATCAATAACTTTCTTTAGTACTTACATTAAATTAATTGAAAAGCAATCATTACTTTATGTCACATGAGTCACTAATAATGTTGATCTCATTTTTATCAATTTGCATAAAAAATAATGAGGAATGATGATAGCACATTATTAATAGTAAGTTAGGTACACTTGACAAGTTCTACAATGGCTTAGAAAATGACACAGTAAATTGTGTAAATGGCTTGGAGCTGTGTTGCGGCAGATTTAATACTTAGAGTGATTGTTGTTAGGAGTATTGAAGTATAAAAAGGTTTCTTCCTCTTTTCAAAAAATTTTACTAAGCTTATTTAGACCAACCACATTATTTCATTGTTAAAAACATTGTGTAATTTGTGATCAAATTAGACCAAAGTAGCATATCACACTTCTACACATTTAAATCAGTGGGTTAAGGGCATACAATATCCTTACCATAATTATTGAATGTAGGTAATTTATGTAGATTGACATTTTTATAAATGTTTGTAATCTACTTGCATTTGCAATAACATCAGTGCGCATAAATGGACTAATGTAGACCTCGGACGTACAATGTATTCAGAATGATAAATGGATGAGAAAGTATATGAAAGCGATCTTAGACGGCTTTCAAAGCGAATACCTGCCTACTAAAATAATACCCACAGTTACATGTTATATGACAAGTTCGCTTACCGCATATTTTCAAGGGGGCTTCAAGCTCCAGTAATATGGGCTGTGACAAGAATATTTCTCGTGATTTCAGACATAGCCCTTTGATTTCTGTCTCTGTTAACTGAACATTCATACCAGGCTTCTCGCCTCGTACTGAAAACAAACGTAAACATAAATTCACTGTTTCACCACAAACACAGATACACTGATTTTTCACACTGAATAACTATAACTCACTGAATTAACATAAAAACATCGAGTTTTTGTATTATTCAAACAATATCAACAATTACCTTTTAGTAATTTTTTTATTACGTTATCGATGTTTAACTCATCTGCGTCTCTGTCTGCCATCGGATATAATGTTGGTGCACGGAATATGGCTAAATAGAACAGGTAAAGGAAGAAAGATGACAAAGATTTTTACCGATTTTAAAAAGGTAGCAACCTATTTCAATTCTCGGCTAAAATGAAATTTTCAATGGCGGATACATCACACTCACACATACAAACAAGACAAAACAACAGTATTGCCAGCAGCGATACGAAAAGATGTTACTTAGCCGTTACTTGATTAATTTAATATTTTTAATTATAGGTAATTGACTCCATATAAATAGATATTTAATACTTTACAATTTTCTAAATAAATTATTCAGAAGAAGCTTTGCAACAACGACGTCTCGACTCTCGTTAGTAAAATGATATTTAAACTGAACACTCAACACTAGAGTTCACTGGACCATCTTACAACTACAACTTTTTTTATATTGCATCACCTATTTTATATGTAAAACGCCAGCGTGACAAAGCTATGTATTTTAAAAAAGAGAACATTAAATTACATATATTATATAAATGTGCAATGCTGTGTTTTACATAGTATTTTAAAAACTTGTATTTTACATTAAACAAAAATTAATCTTTATGTAACTTATATTTTTAAGCTAGAAACATTAATACTGACATCAACAAATCTAATGTTGCTAGTCCTGAAAACGCAATATTTTTACCATGGTTTTAAGGGGATTTAAACACTGATATCATCTAAATAATGTGTAGCAATATAAAAATTTTATTTCTACCAAGTGGAAGAATTAAAATGTACAACCTAATAAACTTTATGTACGATAATGTATTTTTGTAAATAATTCTGGTACTATTTCTGATGTCTGCAAATGTACGCTAAATATTTGTTATCTTCATTAGTAATTTTATATGCTGATGCAGTAACACAAGCATGATGTTATACTATGACGATAAAATAAGAATATAATGAATAAAAATAAGTTTATAAGGACATAATATGTACAAAAAAAAACAAATTACGGACCAAGCGAAAAAAATAACTCTGAACCTAAGTATGTACGAATAAATATATTATCATTATTCTTAGCTTTAAACTATAAATAAATAAAGCCACAGTTTATTGCATTTTCTGAAAAATAATTTTGCATTGAGTAGGTATGTAAGTACATGACATAAAACTGCATGAAAAATAAGTTTACCAACTAAAATTTGTGACTTACTCTAAAAATAGCGTTCCTTGGGTTACGAATAGTTTGAAGCATGGGATCTTTATATTCAGACAGAGAGTTTGTAAAGTTTGGTCTTGCTGTATTAATAAATAATATTGTGAGTTTTTGGAGATAGGTATGTGTTACCTAGATTAATAAGTTTTGAGTTTGATTTAGAAATACTAATTACGTTATTGCTATATATACCCTGTCCCTATTAGGTTCATGTTATGTTTGCATTTACACTAATCTAGCTTTATAATGAATAACTAAAAATGTTTTATTGTAGTTATCAATTAGAATTAAATTAGTATTAATCTACTGTTTTGGCGGTAAAGCTGCCGCCATACATAATCTGATAAGTAATATTTTTTCCGTCCAAGGGAGGTCTGATAACGTGGTTAGATTTGTTTTTATCCTATACATCGCGGAATATCTTCGTCATTTATATTCAAATGTGTTTAAGGTGATTTATTAGGTAGGTACATGAAAACCAGCAAACTTCAGTTCTAAGGCTCTTAGAATTTCGTGACAAAATAATAAGCGGAATAAACTTTTAGAAACGTGTACTAGTTCCGCGGATCGTGCTCGTATCCTTGCGGTCGGAGAGTGGGAATCCGGGCAATGGCTACACGCGTTGCCCTCGTTTAACACGGGGAATTTGATGGATCCAACAACGTTCCGTCTAGCTGTTAGCCTACGCCTGGGTGCTCATTGTTGTGAAGCGCATCGTTGCCAGTGTGGTGCATCTGCCGATAAGTTCGGTCACCACGGGCTTTCGTGCATAAAGAGCGCGGGAAGATTTAGTCGCCACGCCAGCATTAATGACATCATTCGTCGGGCTTTTGCCACCGCCAAAATTGCAGCAGTGCTCGAACCGAGCGGTCTTGCACGCAGCGATGGCAAAAGACTAGACGGAATGACCCTCGTGCCCTGGAAGTTGGGGCGGCCCCTTGTTTGGGACGCTACATGTGTTGACACATTGGCACCATCCCATCTCTCAGCGACACAGGGTCAGGCTGGAGCGGCGGCTATTCTTGTTGAACAGCGCAAAAGGCTCAAATATATCACACTCGGTCGGGGTTATATATTTGAGCCTTTTGGCGTGGAATCATTGGGGCCGTGGGGACCAGGAGCCCATAAAATTTATAAATTTTTAGAAGAACAAATAGTTCAGGCATCCCGTGACCAGCGTGCTGGCGCATTCTTGGCGCAAAGGATAAGCATTGCCATCTGTTATCGTAGAATAATGCGCGCGCGCGGCCGAGCGCGCACTAGTTTAGTTGTATGGCAGTCGAATAAATACCGTCAATAGAAGCACACGTCGTGTCTTTGACTCACCCGCTCCGCTAACATTTGGCGACGAGAAAATTTCCGGTTTCGCGTGAAATCAATGTCCAATCATGGCTAAAGTGTCCATTGGGAGCTTATCGACGTTTAACCATGAAGTTCAAGACTGGCAAATTTACAGAGAAAAACTAGGACAATGGTTTTTGGCAAATGGCATTGACCCGGACGAGAAAGGTCAAATGAAGAGAAAAGCCATACTGCTGAGTAGCCTGTCGGAGAACTCATATAAGCTCGTCCGCGACCTGGCACTGCCAGCTAGTGTCTCAGGGCTGAGTTATTTTGAGATCGTCGAGCTGCTGGATGGACACCTAAAACCAGTTCGATGCAGATTCGCCGAGCGGTACATGTTCCATGCAGCAACGCAAATGGACAACGAATCTCTGACGGAGTGGGCAGCCCGGGTGAGGGGCCTCGCCGCCATGTGCGACTTCCCGGTAACAATGTTGAGCGAAACATTGCGTGACCGGTTCGTGCTAGGCATGTCGCCGGGCCCCGAACGTGAAAAAATCTTCACTATGGATATGGCGAGTTTAAGTTTAAATGAAGCCATTCGCACGGCAGAAGCTATTCGATGTGCCCGGCTGGGTGCTTCTCAAGGATCCTCGAAACAAGCTGCTTCCGTTCCGCCCGGGCTTGGTGTGTTAGTGCCGGTGAACCATTCCGACTATGCTAGCCCGGTAGTACCAGTATTAAAACGTGATGGCAGTATACGGCTATGTGCAGATTTTTATGTAACGTTAAACAAGCAACTAGTTATTGATAAATATCCGCTCCCGCGGATAGAAGAGTTATTTGCTCAGCTGCACAACGGACAGAAATACTCAAAACTAGATTTAACTCAGGCGTACTCCCAACTAAAAATTTCGGAACAGTCTCAAATGTACACTTGCATCAATACACATAAGGGATTATGCAAGTTCACTCGTTTAGTTTACGGATTATCATGCGCAGCGGCTATATTCCAAAAAACTATTGAAAACATTCTCTCAGGAATTACAGGCATTCAGGTATTTCAAGACGACATTCTTATAACGGCGCCTGACGATTTAACTCACAAAAAGAGACTGGAAGAAGTTTTTACTAGACTGCAAAAGGCTGGACTAGTTTTGCAGCGGGAAAAATGCTCATTATTTCAAAATTCCGTGTCATATCTAGGATTCACAATTCACAAACATGGTCTACATAAGTCCCCCGAGAAAGTAAATGCTATTTTGAACGCTAAATCACCTACAAATGTGTCAGAACTAAAGTCATTTTTGGGGCTCACCAACTATTACCGGAATTTCGTTAAAAACGCGTCATCAGTATTAAATCCGTTACATCAGTTATTGCAAAAAAATGTGCCGTGGCGTTGGAGCACAGAACACGAGGACGCAGTGATGCGTATCAAGCAGATGTTATCCTCCGACGAGACGCTAGCGCATTTTAATCCTGATGCAAAACTCATACTCACGGTAGATGCTTCTCCTACCGGTCTAGGTGCTATTTTGTCCCAGATGGAAAATGACACGGAACGGCCTATTTCATATGCGTCGCGTTCACTTTCCAAAGCTGAACAAAATTATAGTCAAATTCAAAAGGAAGCTACGGCAATTATATTTGGTGTGCGAAAGTTTCACTACTTCCTATATGCTCGCTCAGTTCCTTTTATCCTGCGCTCGGATTGCCGACCGCTAATAGCAATTTTTAACTCCAAAAAAGGTGTGCCTGAAATGACCGCGAACAGATTACAGCGATATGCATTGTATCTCAACTCGTACAACTTTGAGACTGAGTATATTCCCAGCGCGGTAAATGCAGCAGATTTTTTAAGCAGATCCACTGACTCGCACTTACCGGCGACTAGTCTTGTCACAGATCAAATCGATGAAAAAGCTAATTATGTAAATTTTGTTTACGGACAGGATGCAACAGAGTGTTTAAGTTTGGATAATTTAGCAAAATCCACCAGTGTAGACCCAATCTTATATAAAATCTGCGAATATGTTAACAATGGTTGGCCGACAAAAAATACACACAAAACAATAAAAACATTTCGTTCGTGTAGCCATGAATTATCGGTTGAAAAGTCGTGTCTGTTGAGAGGTCATAAACTTGTTATTCCGGAAAGTTGCCGTAAACTAGGGCATGTAATATCGGATGATGTTTGATTCCGGTACTGAGTTTCGATATTACTGGTTCAATTTCGGAATTCCGGAATCAGTACCGGAATTACAGGATTAAAAAAATAAACAATAAATCGGCATTAAAATGTTTTAATAAATGAAATCTTACAAGGAAACATGAGATCTCTAAATTTTAACATAGAGATCAATTAAACAGTCTTATTAAAAAAAAAATCAACTACAAAAATATTTTAGAAAAATCAACATGTTCTCTTTCTCCTATATCAAAAATATAGCTTATTGAATAACTGAATATATACTCGTTAATTAAGTTCGTTAATTAATTAATATAAGCATTGGATAAAGTTATGATGAATTAATAGTCAACAATAAACTAAAAGTGTTATCCTCTTTAGAGATCATCTTTAAAAAAAAAATTCTTATTACATTAAATAGCAAAATACTTGCGCTATCATATTTTTTATCAATTAAATCACACTTACGTGGCGACTGGGCGAGTACGCGTCTACGAGGGGAAGTACCTGGCGCCGCTAGGAGCAGGGCGCGGCCCACCGGCCGGCTCCTGCCTGCAGGCGGCAGTCCTTCAGAGCGCCCGAGTGACGAGTTACAAACAAACACAAGCGTCGATGGCGGCAAATTCAAAACAAACTTCGCGCGCGGTAACATTTCGCAACATTGAGCTATAATGTACGTACGTAAGTACATTATAGCTCAATGTTTCGCAATAGAAAATTCTGTTACTGATTGTGGCTTTTTCCATCAGAAAAAATAAAAATTAAATCAGTATCGGATTGCGATATTACGATATTGACTTCAATTCCGGAATCGTAATATCGAAAAAAAACAGTCCGAAATTTCGGAGTTACGAAATCTCGGAATTCCGGGATCCATGCCCTACCGTAAACAAATATTAACTGAACTGCACTCCGGACATTTAGGCTCACACAAAATGAAATGCGAAGCAAGTAGTAGGTTCTGGTGGCCTCGAATGTCAGCTGATATCGACGCATACGTCGCTGCGTGTGACGTATGCACGGCGGCCCGTCCCGCCCCGCCCCGCGCCCCGCTCGCTCCCTGGCCATACCCACCTCAGCCCTGGTACAGAGTTCACATTGATTTCTTGGGACCAATAAACAATAGAACCTATTTCCTAATTGTCGATGCTTACTCGAAATGGGTAGAATGTTTTGATGTTTCCTCGGGTTATAGCACGCGAGTCGTGATTGAGAAACTTTGTGAAGTAATGTCTAGATTCGGTGTATTTCAAACTATTATATCTGACAATGGCAGCTCTTTTGTCTCGGATGAATTCAGAAAGTTTTGTGATAAAAATGGAATTAAGCATCTAACTTCACCAACTTACAGCCCAATTAGCAACGGGCAGGCTGAAAGTTCAGTTAAAATTGTAAAAAGGGCAATTAAAAACATTATCTCGGCGGGAACCAATCAACGGGAACTAAATGTTAAATTGAATGAGTTCCTTTTCAACTACCGTAACGCCACTCATAGTACTACTGATAAATCTCCCGCCGAGCTGGTGTTTGGTCGCAAGCTGCGATGCAGGCTCGATCTCCTCGTTGTGAGTACTCCCTCGGCCCGCGATGCTACACTCGACGCTATTGTTAAACATAAACAGTGCTCTCAATGTAGAAATTACGGTGGCAAACGTAAAGTGATTTTTGACACTAAAGAAGTCGTTATGATTTAAGTGTTCAAAATGCAAAAACCATGTTGGACAAAAGGAACAATAGAAAAGAAGCTCGGTACAACACTTTATTTGGTGCGCGTCATCGACTCGGGCGCTTTACTAAGAAAGCACACGAATCAACTGCTGAAATTGAAGGGGGAGAAATGGCGCCACTCTGGCGAAAGTAGCAGTGAAGAGGAACAGGACGTGGCATGCAGCGCACAGGACCAGCGACCTGTCTCCTCTCCATTCCGCCGCTCGTGATGCGGCCGGCGGAGGCCCCCGTCTTGTCCCGCTCGCCTGCCCCCCGCTCTCCAGCCGCCGCCTCCCCGCAGTCCGCCGGCGGCCGCACGCCCGCTTCGTCTCCGGCGCAGCGGAGCGCCTCGACGCCGCCGCAGCCCGCTGCCGCCGAGCGCGCGCCCACCGCTAGCCCGCAGTCGCCGCCGGCCGCGGCCGAGCCGCCGAGCCCAGCCGCCCCGGTCCCGGGACACGCGATGCCGTCGCGTGATACAACTCCGCGTCAAATGCGGCCTCGCAAAAAAGTCGATTATCGGCCTTTTCTATAAATAAGTTTACTTACCTAGGTTACATTATAATAACTAGTATTACTCATTTAAGGTGGATGTTATCGTAGAATAATGCGCGCGCGCCCGAGCGCGCACTAGTTGTATGGCAGTGGAATAAATACCGTCAATAGAAGCACACGTGTCTTCGACTCACCCGCTCCGCTAGCACCATCCAACGTGGCAATGCCGCCAGCATGCTGGGAACGTTGCCTACAGATATACTTTTTTTATAGGTGTTTTAAGTTTATTATAAGTTTTAGTTTATAAGTTAGTTAAGTTTTTTTTTTTTAATTAGTAAAATTTGTTTTGTAAATAAAGTCTAGAAATCACTGTATAATATAATTGTAAATAATAAGCTGCCACATACAAAATCGTTATATTTTTTTTTCTTCCGTGTGGGTTCCTTTTTTTCATAATTACTTAATAATTTTGTACATGCATTAATTATACTAATTTATTTACGTGTTGATACACTACTATAGGTTCGTTGTGCTAAATAATTCTTGTACTGTGTAGTTAAATTTTCATGACCATATTAAATCTTTTATTATTTGCACATCTAATATGTAAAGCACATCTAATATGTAAATATGTAGTAGTAGTAGTGTAAATTTTAATGTAGTAAGTACTTTCTTTGATTTTGTATTTCTTATTTGTATATGGATGTAATTCCGAAATAAATGATTTCTATTCTATTCTTCTATTATTTAATAGAATTGACACCTACATAATAAAAAGCGAAATTATCTCTTCCAGTAAGAAAATATACTAGGTACCTACGTAAAAACAAATTATGTAGAATGTATGTCAGTATCAAAGTGAAAGGAGCTGGTTTAGGCAGCATGTAGCCTTGTATACTTCAGTACCGGTTGCCGCGCCGCTTCGTCTACACCTTTATTAGGTAAGGTGATTTTATTTATTTATTTATAAGTTCCTAGTTTGTTTTCATTAACTTTAACAAACAGTTGATACTTAGCAACATACGATTTTACTTACGTTGTCTGGGATCTTCTGCGACAAGTCGTTCATCAGGAGTTTTGATTTACAATTCGTTAATAACTAGTCCTCGCGAATTTATCTTATCTATTAATCTATTATGTTTCTGGGACATTGCACAGTTGCAAACTAGTCACAGTAATTGTTCGGTGAATTATGTACAAATAAAACCACCATAATATTGCTTGTTTAGTTTCGTATTTGGTACACATGCCTTATTTAAACGGCATACTTATTTATGATGACTTAAGTATATATTTTATTCAGTGTTATTAGCTACTTATTCAACTTTTAAGGGGGGATACGAAGCGAATGACGTTTGAGCGTTTCGCGGCGACACACGCGCCATCTATCGAAAATATCGTGCGTTAGCTCGTACGAGTGCGCTAGTCGTAGTAACCTTTAACTAATCTGTGGCGCTAGCTCGATTGCAGAGTAGTGAAAAACAGAGAGCACACCATTTACTTCTAAAGTATGTTTATTTGTTGGAATAGACATGAATTCGTTAAAAACATTTTCTTTATATTATTAGTATAGATTATTATAAGTTTTGCAAAGGAATAGGAAAAAAGAAAATAATGTAAATTCCTATGAAAATTTCCACATAATCACAAAAAAACATACTTTGTAAAATTATTTTTAAATTTATTTTAAATAAATGAGAGGTAAAAATAATGCGAATTTATATTATTATGGATGTAATTGAAAAAAAAACGATTTGAATTCTTACTTGTTACAATGTTAATTCATAGCCACAAATAACTGAATGATAAATAAATAAAAAAACTACATCACGTGGGCAATTTATTAAATGAACAAGTTATTACGTCGTACATTTTTATAATTTTGTTTTCTTAGCTTCTAAAACAATTGGCTCTGCTTTTCGTTTTTTTTCCTGTTTTTCATTTTTCGCCTTGATTGCGTCTGTTATATATTTTGGGTCCCTAATAGGCATTTTTCTTGGGAACCTAGGATCTATTAGCTCCGGAAGTAAGCAATCTAAATAAAAATCTTTTAGTTTTTTTTCCATTTTTTTGGACCAAAACAGGTCATCTCTTTCAATGATTTCCGTTTTAACTGGAAAATTTTCGCCTGACCAAATTGCAAAAAGGCATCTCTTTTTTCTTGTGACATGTAGCTGTCCTTGCACTTGATAGTACCATTGATGTTCTTGGTTTATTTTAAGATTTCCATCGCAATCTTTTTTATAAAATTTTATCTTTTTATTATCGACCGCTGCCTCTAAACCGAAATTAAACGAAGTTTTAGGGCATTTTATTTCCACTAAAATTCCTTCGTCGGTTATTCCATCCGGTGATGCTCCAAAATATGGAACATCTGGATCAATGTACAATCCACATGGTAATATTTTAACATCTTCTTGTGCCGATAATTGCTCCAGTGCCAACCTTTCACTATCTTTTCCGTGTTTAATTGATGGAACATGTTCGATGGACCTTTTGTACAAAATATCCTTAACAATATTTTGACATCTTGTGTCTAATCGTCTTTTTATAACGCGCCCAAAATTAGACGCAGTTAATATATTACGACGTAATTCCAGCCACTCGCTAGATCCACTTTGTAGAACAGTTTCCCGAGCTATTCTTTCTCTTTCTTCGAGACTCTTTTGCAAATTTTGCAAAAACGCTTCTTTTGACTTTAACATCATGTCTTCATCTATATCTGGTCTACTACAGTCTTCTCCATAATTTCTGGAATCATATTTTTCAAAATTTATCTTTTTCTTTATGTGCCTTTTGGCAGACTTTAATTTTTTGGCTTTCCATTCTTCATATTTGCTTATATTATTTCGTGGACTTCGACCTACGATTGATTTATGAAGAACTGATAACGGTTTTCGGGTGTTGAACGAAATTGCGGCAGAATTGCAACGCAGCTTATATTGATATTTTTGGCTGAAGTTTATTCTTTTGCCACCAGCAAATTTGGCTACGATACTATGATATCTCTCCACAGAATTACTGTCTACGTCCTTGATAAGGCTTCGAGAATGGGCTGCCAGTTGACCAATTATTAATTTTATTCGAAGCCAAATGCTGTTGGAAAACAAGTCTACATCAATATTTTTGTCGTCTTAATTTTTTAAACAATAATAGTTTTTGCATTTGCTGTGTCGACCAAACGCATGTTCGGCAGCATTTGTGGTGTCTTGATGGAGACTTGATACGTTTCCAGTTTCTTTGTTGGTTTTTATTGCTTGAACAACCACTTTTCTCATAGACAAAATCCTTTTTTTCGTAATATAATTTCTAAATTTTATTGGAAATTTTGTGTCTGTGGTGATAGCCACTAATTTGTTACAAAAATTTCTGAGCAGATGGTTTCGGCATTCCACTTTCTCAACCGTGAAGTTGTCATATGGTCTCGCTTGGAGTATTTTTGAGTAGGTGTTTGCGTCGCCATCTGAGATTAATCTTCCATAGATTAAGTTATGCATCTCTAAGCTCCTTTTAAAACCCTCCACTAATATTTCTGACTCCATTCCAGTAGATGGACCTGAAAATAATTATAAACAATAATACAAAACCCATAATATTATTGTCATAAAAAGAGAAATGAGAGACCTCCTACGGTGGCAGTAAGATAAAACAGGTTAAGAATGTTATGAAATGAACGTCCAATTAGTATAATAAGAAAATTTATGTATGTACATATCTAAAAACTATAAATGAGTACATTTTATACAACAATTAATGATACCTAACATACCTGTAGAGAAGAGGAACTAAAAATAGAAATCAACAAAGAAATAAGTAAACCTATTCTCAGTTATTAAAAAAGTTACATAAAACAAATATGATACATGTCTCCGAACAAATCCTTATATAAACAAATAATTTAAAAAATGCCTGAAATATTACTCTCAAGAATTGCTATAACCACTGAGATTGGACAGCTACAATCAGAAGGAAAATTGGAGGAGGCTTTTCCCGCCACAAGCGGACCTAACACCATGAAAGACACAACTCAACTAACCAATAATTTAATAAAAGTAAATCTTAAACAAATTAACTAACACAAATGTAAATACTCTGTTTGAAATTCGGATGTTAAGGAACTAAAAGCTTTTTTATTTTATTTCTTAACATACCTGTATAATTTTTGTAACAAACATGATCTTTCGTCTCTACTCCTTTACTTTGTGACACCGCACAAAAATGGCAATATTTATTTTTGATTCCTAAAAATAATATTTTATTTGTTCTTCTCCCAATTATGGCAGCGGCTCCGGACAGCGAAGAATAGTTTTTTTTGTAGGATCTTTTGCCATAACATCCATCTGCAATAACGTCAATAACCGGAATTCCGTCAGAGTTGACCCTCCCTTCTTTGACTGCCATATCATGCTCTTCTTTAGCTGCTTCGCTCAAAGATTTCTTTAGTTCTTCTTCCCATTTCTTGTTTACAAGGTCCATTTTTGTGGTATATAATTTATCGCTCATAGGAGCGAGACCAATAGCACAAGTTAATTCTTTCAATTGCGAATGTCCACAACCAATGGTTATAGAACCAGCAACTGCGCTGGTGTTGATATCCATTTCATCTCTGGGATTATCAGTTGCTATAATGAAGGTCATATTGCACATCATGCATTTTAATTTAAGTTTGGAAATAAGGCCAACACGAACTTCTGACACAATTTTTACTGGTGTTAAGCCACAATTTAGAGGACCGTGAGCAGATATTTCTTGAAGCTTTTCAAAAAATTGTGTTACATGAGTAATCCGTCTACCAACTTGTTTTTCTTCGCATATTTCACTGTAACAATGTAGATAATAGAGTGTGCAAAGTTATCATAAGTGCAGTTGGAACCATTGAAATTACGATCAGCTGCATAATTATATAAATAACTTTTATACAACTTCATTAAAATATTTGAAACCACCAAATCGATTTTTGACGACTACTTGGACAACACATGATTAAAAAATACACACGGTTTGTGAAATATAGCATATTTGTCTTTATGTTCTTTGTTTTGTACAGTTACAATTAATGTAGGTTTACATAATATACATATTTATGTTTATTGCAACCTCATTGTAAGTCAATCGGAACATGTGTACATCGTTAATATGCCAACTCACCTTGTACTTTCTGGCACTACATTGAATTCTACATTATTTATTATATCTGTGCCCGAAAAACTTAGGTCGTCAATATTTGACTCCAAATTGACATCTGATTTTTCAGAATCTCTCACCTCACTGAAACCATATAAATAAAATTAGTTTCATTTAATAACCGGTAAAACAAATATTTTTAGTGATTCATTAGTTTTTTAATACGACGTTATCTTTATAAATAACATGAATAAAAAATGGTCTGATATGCTTAATATCATAAGCGTGTCAGACCATAATTGATATATGAATGATAATTTAGACATAATATACAAATCTGCGTAAAATCAATAAATAAACTTAAAAAAATGATAAAAAAAGATAATGAAAGATGAAGTGTTGTAGTAAACTAACTAAACGAGTAGTTTTGAGTTAACCCAAAATTAAAATTTCTGTTGTTTACTTACCCCGTACTATCGGACAATACATTGAATGAATTATCATTTGCGGTCTCTGTACTTGCACTACTCTGTGCATTAGTGTTTGCCGACTCAGTCGTATTTGCTTTTTTGGAGTTTATCACTTGCCTAGAAATATATAAATTACGATGAGTATGGCAAATAATGTAAACTAGCAGCACCCCGCGGTTTCACCCGCGTTAATTCTGGATTAAAATAGCTCATATTTATTCATCAGAAATAATGTAGGATTTCAATGGCAAAAGAATTTTTAAATCGACACAAAGACACGAAACAAATAAAAATCATCCTCTTTATAATATTATTACTGTAGATTAGTAAAATGCAGGCTATTATTAGCAGCTTCCCAACAAAAAATACCTTACATATCAAAATAAGTAACCTAACAATGGAACTTACCACATTCTCCCAGAATTTTTGCGATACTGTCTTTTTGTTTTACCACTTCGGTAATATTTATTCCTTTTACTACCCATCCGTCACTGTTATATAGTCTCTTAAACACAAAATAATCGATTTTAAATATTATTAACACCACTGACTGTTGTCACCTCACGATAAACCACAGACTGTCGAAGTGCCTGATTATTTATACATAGCAAACGTTGTATCTGCAATACTAAATATTGGTAGGCGTTTACTAAAAAAAACGATTTATCTCTACAATAGTATTGTTGTATCTAAAACGAAGAAGGGCGGTACTTTCGAATTCATAATACGAATATCTTTGATCAAACATATTATTTTCTCTTAAACTTATATTTGCAGACTTATGGAAGAAAAATGTTTTGCTTTGTTGTTATTTCCTAATTTTTTTTTTAACGTTCTATTAATTTAGTTTAGAATTCAAATAAAGGGGGCACCTTGTTAAAGAACTGAATAAACCTAAAAAAAATGTTTTAACACTTAGAATCATGTCAGGTCAACGTTCTAGTGATCAGAACTACATGAAATTTAGACTGTTCTCTTCGTATGGCGCCTTAAGGGCGGTTTTAATATTAAATTAGGCGTTTCACGTCTTATGGTAATCCACAAAATGTGTGCTAATGAATTTCCAAAATTCGGATAACAGGATTCATCAGTACCTATTTGATTTTGATTGATGTTTGAAGCCTCAAATTATTGTAATGCGTATATTACCAGTAACTAGCCATATAAAGGAAAATGCACAAAAACATGGGTACATAAATGTACTTACTGGGAGACCTTGAAGTATTGAATAACCAACAACATTCCTAGTTCGGTGAGTAACGGGGCAAAAACTATCGATTAATGATTTATTTCCGTGTAAAATAGGATAAAAAACCAATAAATAAATTGGGCAGTAGCTAAGTTCCTTTTATTGCGCTGAAACAAAGTGAAATAAAAGTAGCTAATGTAACGATGTGTTAAATTATCTGAATATTCAACCAATTTTGTATTTATCTGACATTCAAATCGATCCCTTATAGGTACATACTTTACGTCGAAACCATTATATGAAGTCCTCCTTGTTCATGGAAATAATATATATGTATGTAGTACAAAGAGAGGGTGAAATAAGAAATCCTTGTCCTTGGTTCAAACATTCTTTTGTTTTTTTGTGTGAGTTATTTTTTACTAACTCAGCACTGTGCAAAATTGAGCAATCAATCAAAAGTTTATTTATTTCTATTTCCAGCGATAAAAGATGGTGCTAAAACTGTACGCGGTGTCTGACGGTCCCCCGTCGCTGTCAGTGCGTCAGGCGCTGGCTGCGTTGGAGGTGCCATTCCAGCTGATTGATGTCGACTTCGGGAAGGGAGACCACATGACTGAGGAGTATGCTAAGGTTGGTCAAATGTTCGTTAAAAAATAACCCTGAAAGTAGTGTATCTAGTGTCCGCCAATTCTGCCAATTCTGGATAGCATTAGATCGGCAATTTTTTTAAGATCTCCCACCACACACGTTTTAGGACAAGACACCCGTTTATTGTCCCTAAGGTGTTGTTTTTCGCGATCTTATAAAACCATCTTAAACGAATTACCTTCAAATGTAGGCTGGCTAAAGTTCAAAGCCAATGGCATACCTATTATGAGAGCGGCATTATACCCGGCAGTGGGACGGAATCGACTGTGAATGTTATAATATAATATTCGCTTGAAGTATGATAAAACCTATACATTTCCTTAATATCACCCGTATTCCAGATGAATCCCCAGAAGGAGATTCCAGTGCTGGATGACGAGGGGTTCTTCCTGAGCGAGAGCAATGCCATCTTGCAGTACATCTGCGACAAGTACAAGCCGGGCACCAGTCTGTACCCCACGGAGCCTAAAGCTAGGTAAATTTACTGTAAATCCTTTGATCACAGCGTTTTGTGCGCTAGTGTCGGCTAAGGTACCTACCTAACTGAAGTGAAACAAACATACAGAGCGCCTCAAAAGACACTTACCTATTATTGTGTCGCAACTATTTACTCTGATATGTAGGTATGGTTGTGCTTGGATTTTAATTATATTCTTAAAAGAAATCAATATTAAATCAATATTTCAGAGCCCTGGTAAACCACCGCCTGTGCTTCAACTTAGCTTCCTACTACGCCAACATATCTGCATACACAGTAAGTATCTAGCAGAATTTATCAGTGACTGTTTTATATTCATCCATACAGAAAACATAGAAAAAACACTAGTATGATACTTTTTACGACATAAACAGTTCTGTCAAAAGACAAAAATCAGTCATTTTTCGGTGTAATAAGTAGCCAAGAACAGGCAGACGAGGAGTGGGTCGTCCGGCAGCGAGATGGGTCGACGACATTGTACGAGTCGCGGGTTCTTTATGGATGAGGTCTGCACAAGATCGACGCAGCTGGCACATTCAAAGAGAGGCCTATGCCCAGCAGTGGGATAGAAAAGGCTGTGGATGATGATGAAGTAGAATAAGAGAGGGACGAGAAATCCTTGAGTAGTATTAGTTGATCTGACTGGACATAAAATAGATAGACCTTATCAAGACGCAATATACATACCTACTTTGTGTATCTATCTCATGTATCATTGAGACTAGGTGGCATCTCCGATCAAATTTCACTGCTATAAGTATTATTTTGATATAAATAAAATAATATAAATATTTCAGGTCATATCACACATCGCCATATAGCCCCATACTAAGCTTACGCTTGTATCGTGGGTATTAGGTACCTAACGGATATAATACATATATACTTTTCTTTTGATTTTGATGATTTGATTTCATTTTGATTATCTCCCCAGATGGCCCCCATTTTCTTCGACTACCCGCGCACTCCCCTCGGCCTCAAGAAGGTCCACATAGCTCTAGACGTGTTCAACACGTACCTCACTCGACTCGGCGCTAAGTACGCCGCAGGAGACGCGCTTACCATCGCTGACTTCCAGCTCATCAACTCTACTATGACCCTGGAAGCTATTGGATTTGATTTCTCCAAGTATACTAAGGTAAGTCCAACTTTATGCTGATAATCTAAATCTAGATCGTACAATACAAAACATAATCGTCCAGCAAGTCTCACTACACTCCAAAAAGCATTTCTCGAAATACAATTCGAAGGTCAGAGGCTCCTTGGATTGATTTCTCGTTTTATTTGTGTAAGCTAAATAGCCTTTGGGGATAATTACGGTTATTAGTCTTCCATAAGTGGGCTAAGCTTCCATAATAACTATACATACATTTACAAAGACATATTTTGCACCGTTATTTCGCAAAGACCGATCTTCTTAATCTTATTTTCTACTACTTATATACTTCCAGGTCCAGAGCTGGTACGACGGGTTCAAGCAGCAGCACCCGGCGCTATGGCAGATATCTGCGGACGCCATGAAAGAGATCCAGCACTTCGCCGCCAACCCGCCCGACCTGACGCACATGGACCACCCCATACATCCTATTAGGAAAGTTTAGGTTGTACAATAAGAATATAAAAATAAATAATAATAATATCTATGTGTGAGGATAGTCGATATTAAGACCATTCGACGTATAGGTAATATTTGCCTTTTGAAAACTACACTTACCTGCGGAAATTAGGAAAAAATATCATAAAATAACGGAGTAATCGCGTAACATACCCCCAAAAAAAACAGAAGACTTGATTCAAAAGAGGTCCTTATTTTGAAGTCGGTTTAAAAGAGGTTTAAAAGATGGTAGTAACATAGCTATGAGGCTATTTTATTTTTGATATCAGCGCCATGCATGTGGAATAGTTACAAAGAAAATAGCAATTGTATTGTTTAAATCGTTCTAGAATAGTCTACCAACGTGTGTATAAGTAATGTGAGTGAAATTAAATAATAAAAACAAGCCTTTAATTAAAATCTTTTGTATTATTTTTAGGCGAATAATTCATTTAATTTAATACGCTCTAAGTCACTTAAATTATTGAGGAAAGAAAAACCACATAGAACAAGTTTTGAATAAGTATTTAATAGTATATGTACTCTAGATACATAAAATCTATGAAAAATAATTAAAAGAAAAATACAATAAAATAACAATCACAATATTTATCAACTTCTAGTCCTTCTTGGATCCACGGTATGGGTGACGTTTCCTAAAAAAAGAAAAAAAACAATTTAATGGTACAAAAAATGCTTTATGGAAGTAGGTACTAAACACTGAAGAAAAAGCAGAGACTAACTTTAAGAAACAAACTGAAAATTAAATGATTGCGGTAAATTTTTCCGAACAAGCATTTTATTAGGTAACTCAAAATTAAAAACTCCAAGTTACTAAAACTCTTCTCAAGTAAATATGTATCCAATTAAGTATAAACTAGTATGTCAGCCACACTGCACGAAAGCGCATACATATACGCAGAAAATATGTATTAAAGAAAACAAAAAAATACATATAAAAGAAAACAAACAAAACATACGCGGGGATAGTAAGCGTGTAGATGCCAAACTTGGTGTTGACGTCCTCCAGATGGAAGATCCCCTCGATGTACTCCCTGTCGGCGGGCTCGGCCGGTGTCTCGAACACCAGGTTCATTATGTAGTCCTCCACGCAGCTGTGAGTGTACATGGATTATCAGTTTCAATCAAAATAGGTAGAATGTCAGGGCAATGTTCAGATTATTGGATAAAAAAAAATGTTTTAAATAGTTGAGGGATTAATTTTTTAGCTAAAATATACTCCACATACGAAAGCATGGCTCTTAAATTTAAATGATAATGATGATGTAGACCTTCGCAGGTAGTACACGGATTATCCGTTTCAATAAAAATCACACCTTGCTCCGTAACGATTTTGTACAATAACACAAATATAGCTAGAGCCAAGTTCACGATAAAGCAACTGAGAATGTGTACACAAATTATGTGTTTTATGTTGTTCGTAGCATAGAACCTCCCGAAAAAACTTATTTGCAGTGACAATGCCAACCAATGAATAGTAGTTTAGAGCTTAGACCACAAAGTATAATTATTATTTAAGTACCTATGTCTTGTGCATGTCGTTTTGGTATTTTCAAAAAGATGACTTTTCTCTGTTTACGGAGGTTTTTTACTAAATATTTAGGACGTGTATAATATTTAGCCAACGAGACTCACTAAGCGCAAGGCTGGTAAGGCACCAGCTTCTCAATCCTGTTGGGCTTCAACGTCTCCACGTAAGGGTCTGCTACGAGCTTGGCGGCCGGCGGCGGCGGCGGAGCGCCCTTCGGGGCTCCCTTGCCCACCTTCGGAGTCGGGGCTGGCGGCTGGAAAATATTTGTACATGTATCAAACTACCAAATGGCGAAAAAGAACAACAGAAAGACCATTGATATTAGAAATAAGATGATAAATTTTAGTACTTCTTTAGTATTTAAATCGTCAGGGAAAACAACAATTAAATGAAACAAATACTATAAGTGGCGCTGCCATATTTTCTTCACTTTTAGGTTTTTCTAAAAAAACTATTAATTACCTTGACAGCTCCATAAACAACTTCAATGAGGCTCTTGACCTCAGTCTCCAGGATGCGGAGGAACTTCTTCACGTTCCACTTGGTGACCTCCTTGTGGTTGCCCAGCAGCGACAGCAACGGCGTGATGTCGCAGCGCGCTAGCCTGGAAGAAACTATTGCTTATACAAACCACATAATGTCTCCGCCGGAAACATTATACCTGTGTGTATGATCATATATAAGATATAATTAAAAAACTACTGCAACGATTTCTTTTGGTGCAATAATGGTACCTAGTTCGTTCTGGTAACTTACCACGGAGCAATACAATTAGATACTCTCGATTGTTTGTTGGTCGAATTGGCTTCAGTAAAAATCCCATATTAGAAGGACTTCCAAAACTGAAGATATAGACATGAGTATCAAACACATTTCCGATCCAGCTCATTTCAACATATGTAGATTCACACTAGTTGGCTCTTATTCTAGATTTGTCCAAACCCACTAACCTGACTAAGTCATCGATGCCTTTCAGCACCTTCATGATGGTGACATCAGCCTGTATGTTCTGGTCGAGCTTGGACTGCGTCTTGGCTCGCTGCGCGTCTGCGTCGGACGTCATCTGAGCGATGCGCTTCTTCTGCGTCTCCTCGCGAGCTTCGTTTATGTCGCGTTGGTCCACTGTAGGAAAATACAAAAATTACGTGAATATTTCAAACTTCTATTAATATATAGTACACTGTAGAAAACATGTAAAAACTATGTGTCTTGCGAACCTTAAGCCTAATGTATTTACATTCAGTCAGAACAGAAAACCCACAAATTAAACAATACTATTCAATATTCTATATGGTGCGAGTTTTAGTAACATAGGCCAGAAATCGGCGATTTCATTTTGTTACTCTGCACGTTCACCGTTCCTAAAGATGCTAAATATGCCGTAACGAAGCGTTGGATCGTGATTTTTGGAGTACTATATAGTATCAGAGGCATTTTTTACCGAACCACGCGACCGTATCAGTAGGCAACAATAAATACAGAGTGTCTCCTATGATACTGACTGATCCTCTGGCGCAGCCCCTCCAGCTCGCGCCGCATGATAACGGACTCCTGCAGCACCTCACACAGCAGCAGGAAGCACGAGAAGTTCTCCATCTCCGTCATCTGGAAGCGGCTGATGATGCGGCCCACGCGGTCCGAGCCCGCGTAGCCCTGCGGAATTAAAATAGAATAGAAAACATTTTATTGAGACAGATTTACCAAATACACAAACACATACATCATCATCATGCTATCGCCCACTGCTGAACATAGGCCTCTCTTCTAGTACGCCACTCGTCCCGGTCCTGCGCAGATTGTGCTCCCTGCGGTTGTTTTAATGTCGTCAACCCACCGCATTGGAGGGCAACCTCATACAATAAATAAATAAGAATAATTAGAGAATGACACGATACAATACAACTTCGTTATCCTCTTATACCCTTACTGCATTATCCTTTATGAGTCTCTTCGCATGTGATCTTTTCCAAGCAGAATATGGATTAAAAACTTCTAGACAGTAAAAATGAAAGAAAATTTAGCTTTCTATTATACTCTGATTGAAAGTTCCATTCCGGATCATTGTCGAATTGTGTCTGAATGATAATCCTGCATTCATCAGAAAACATTGGTAAGAAAACAAAGATTTCTGGTCAGATGTGTATTGTACCTTTAGAAAATAATAAAAGCCTTACAAATATATCCTCCAGCAGCGCGTCATGCCTCGCTATTTCGCTCTCGCAGCGCTGTATCTCCTCCTGCCGCTTTATCTCCTCCTTCTCGTCCGCCTCGCAGATCCTCCTCGAGCCCTTCACGCGGAGGAACTCCTCCAGCTTGGCGAGGTGGTTCAACTCCCCCTCGTACGATTGCATCTCCTGGAAATTGGATTCAAATTATCAGTTTGGTACAGGTACAAAGAGACCAAAAATAAATCACATGGATGTAAACATACTCGTACAGCCTTATAAATATTATATGAGCAACATCATTTTTCTTAATCTCTGTAAATTACACACAGCCCAACACTCGGTTAACCCGCAGTTTCTCAAACGGCCCAATCTTCTGCTTAGAGTATAAGAGTGGTCAATTCTAGTGTCGAGAGTCAAAACATTTCAGTTCAAAACGTTAGGCCTTATGACATGGATCAACTACTGTCGCGTTATGTCAAATAATCGTGAAAGTGGTATTGGTTCTGTATTTCCAACCAATCACAGCAGTGTACATAAAATTTTGCGCGGTGTAAGTACTTCTTCCAACTGATCTTCGTCTGATATAACTTGAAGAAAATCTCATGCTCCATACCGAGATATCCCTATTGAGTTGGAACAGCCCCTTCCACTTGAGCGCCTCCAGTTTCCTGCAGCACTCGTCCCTGTCCCCGAAAGCCACGGCTGCGATCTCGAAGATGTCCATCAAGTACTCCTTGCCCTTCACCAGCTTGCCGATCGTGCGGTTCCATTGGATGTTGAAACCATTCCTGAAGAATATCACACAATATAAAGCAAAATTAGCAAAGCTTTATTTAAAAATTTATAAGTAAGATACTAAGGATCCCAGAATATCCCAGAGTATGTTTTATTTTTATGGAAGTGTGTTGCTTACATACACTTAGACATTCAATATTATTTTTTTTTAAATTAATTTATAAGTTCGTAGCTATTACCATTAAAATTCCCATCCATCTTTTTCACAATTACAAAGACTTTATTATTTTATTGCCTACGAGAAGCCACTATAAGTAATCACCTCTCGACCAGCAGCCGATGTATTTCCTCCCGCACCTGCTTGTTGTTCGCGTTGACGACACAGAACCGCTTGGTGGCCAGGTCTAGCCTGTTCTCCATGCGACGGAGGCGGTTCGCTGCATTCTCGATCAGCTGCAACTCCTGGAAAATATTTTAGTGTTTTATGCACAATTCTTGTATTAAACATAAAACATAAAAAGCATTTATTTCTTAGGTTTAGGTTTTTGGTTCTTAGGTTTTTTTAAAATGATTCTCTCTTAGTTTATATCTAGGTTTTATTTTATAATCATCCTAAATTTGCTAATACTAAGTTTAATACGGTTCTTGGATAAGCGACGATTAAACCGTTGTTAAAATAAGCAATCTTATAGTTCTTCACTAGCTATTACATGGGTATGTCGTGTGTGGATAAAGATATTTAAGATACATTAGTCACAAATGATATGAAGAATTTCTTTCTAAAAAATGCCAAGGAACTTGTGAAGCCTTGCTGACCTATTGTTTTTCTCTTCTTAGTGGGTGGAATAAATTTGAAGGTCTGTCACTTACATCTGCCTCAGTGGGCACATGCTTCATGAGTTCAACAAGCTGCTTCTGCGCCAGGTAGTTGAGACAGTCCAGCTCGGCCTGCTGCGCGCGCTCGTCTCTCAGCTCCGACTCGAAGTGCTCGTACTCCACGATGGAGTTACAAGTGCCTTTCTTCACTTGGTTGTCGCGGAGCGCGTGCTGGCCTTTGCTGGCGAGCTGGCAAATGATAAGATTATAATGAAAAACGCTGACTTTTTTATCCCAAGAAAAAATATATTCAGTACCTACATAGTATCCCAATTATATCTCAGATACATCTTAGAAGGTAATTTGTCAGATACAGACTTGAACCTAATGGGAAAGAATTGTTTTAAAAATGTGATCTGATTATATAACTAGCCTGAACGACACTGCGGTCAATGGTGGCGCCTGCTTATACTGGAACAGATTTGGTCACTGGTAGATATTATAGAGAGATGAAGTTGTCTGGTGAACAATTATGTCATATAAGTACTTAGTATTGTGCACCTTGATGCAGAGCAGAGTCTCCTTGAGCTCAGACGCGAGGATCCCGAGCTGCTTCTCCTGCGGAGCCAGCTGGGGAATGCCGCCAGCTCGCTTCTCCACGCTGCACATCGGTGCCAGCTTTTGGAACTGGAATACAAGTAAATTAAACGATAGCGAAAAAGCGATCAACACTTCAAGTCTTTGCTAGATATCCTGTCATCTATCTATTTTTCTTTTTATCTATATTTCAAGAAACATTGCGCTTTGTTCGTAGGATCCTGTTTCTGTAGAGAGGTTGTTAGGGTCATTCCTAATTTCACACCTCTATCATCATCCCATTTACAAATAGTTTTTTGATAATTTTGTTACACTTTCACGCCACAGCGCTTATTTTTTGCGATAGGTACGCCATTGAGTAAAATGCCACCATAGGTTACTAGAACAACGCAAACGCAAAACAGGCATCCACTACTTTCAATATACTTACCAACCTAAATTTATTAAAATTAAAGAGTGAAGGAAAAGGAAAACTATAACCCAGGGGTCTTCAAATTTAGAGTAAATAGGTTTCTTCTAGGCAAGCGTGCTACATCTTAGACTATAGTGGTGCTAAACATTAGGCAGGCTATAGTCAAACGTAAGCCTATTTAGTGTAAAAAAAGGAAGTAAGGAATTATAAAACTTACGACACGCTGGACATTGCTGAGCTCTGCCTCTGGATCGATCACCTTCTGTTCAACCTGCTGCGGCATTTTTAGTTCTTCTTCTTTCTGATTTTTACGACAAAAACAACAAATTCACAATAAATAGGCGCTTCCAAAACAATATTCAATGAAAATAATGTTGTCCTTCTCTCATTTCAAATTCTCCTGCTGACATTTGAATTTTGAGTGAGTTTAATTGTTGAAGGTTTTGGTTTTCTTCTTTTCAAATGATGTTGTACGGTGTAGCGTTTGAAAAGAAGGTAATTACCTAAAGTAAGGGTATATAGCTAGATGGCGATGTGTGTAATGTCTTGGAATATTTATTTACTTATTTGTTCAAAACTGGTCTGTTTCGACCAATAAGTGTAGAAAATATGGCGGCGCCACTTGGAGTACCTACGTATTGAATTTAACTATTGCTATGATTGTATAATTAAATAGCTATGCCCGCAACTTCGTCCGCGTGGAATAGTTATTTTGGACATCATATATTTATTTTAACAACCTTTATAAATTATAGCAGTTACCCACTACTTGAACTGTTTTCGCTGCGCATGCAACGGAAGCCCTCATTTTTTCCATTGTTTATTCGCTCCTATTAGTTGCAGCATGATGTTATATAGTCTAAAGCCTTCCTCGATAAATGGCCTATTCAACACAAAAAGAATTTTTCAATTCGCACCAGTAGTTCCTGAGATTAGTGCGTTCAAACAAACAAACAAACTCTTCAGCATTATAATATTAGTACTCGTAGCTATAGATTAATTTAGGTTTACCTAAAACCTACTTACGGAATCTAGTAACACGTTTATATAACTTAAGAATATAAAAGTTAGGATAATTTAAAATAATAGAAAAATAAATTTACAATTCATTGTTTATTTATTAATTCCACAAACAGATATTTTTATTGATGTCTTATTCTAGTCATGATTTATTTAGATCTTATAATATTAAATTACAGTTATTGAAGTAGTTTTCTTAATAGTATTTTAAGTACATTTGCACTTAATATTATATGAATGCCGGGTTAGATCTTTGTCGGCAGGTGTTGGAAGTGAGAAATTCTGATTATTATTTATTTATAGGTTATTTCTGCATACATCTCTCTCTTTGAGTCGTATTTCCTCATGACTGAGGGTCGTGACTCCCCCGCAGAATTAATTCGTTAGGGGAGTTTTCTTGGGCAGATACATCGTGGTGGGCGCCCAGGTCCTTCCACGGAAGACGCATGTCCTCGGATATTGTGGTCCTCAAACATGTCGGTTTCCTCACGATGTTTTCCTTCACTGCTAAGCGAGTGCAAATCTACACATAACTTGAAAAATACAAGTCATTGGTGTAGGGCGGATTCGAACCAGGGTACGTCTGGATGAAAAGCAGACACTGGAACCGCTGAGCCACACTCGCTTACATAGGCATACTACAATGAACATCGGAAAGTTAGTACATTTGTATTTAAAAAAAAATGGTGGGGTATAAAGAATGATTGATATAATTTTGGTAACGAAGAAAATAGTAGTCAAAATAAATTCAATTCTTTATGGTTTTGGTGTTAAGTGTATCGTATATGATATTATAGGCACCTAAATTTGGTTGCATTTAATATCCACGCTTTTCGATTGTAAGACACAGTCTTCTGAGAAGTAGGCAAAATGTACAACGTTATTAGAGAGACTATTTGTGATAAATGTATGTATTAGGTCTTTACATATGAAATTGACGATTTGTATGACGAAATTGAGAAAAATGATATTTCCATAGAAACATTTTTAATGTTTGTATGGAAATGTCTAAACAGATTTAGATGCAATTGATAACTATAGTTAGATGGAAAAAAACTATGCACTGCGTATATCAATTTCTCAAAAACAGAGTATATGATAAAAATATACCTAGTTAGAGTAGTGAAACCGACGACACATTGAAAGAGGTGTTTTCAATGCACTAGTAATACATTTTTTTTTATCTAAAAGGTACATAATTCAACAATTAATACAATAAAAATTGCGTATTTGGAAAAAAATATAGCTGTACGTAAAAGTTACAACCAGATTAAAATGTAAGAAAAAAACGGCAATTTCATAGGTAAAGACCTATTATATTATTAGGATAAATGTGTATATATGTAGATGTATCGTAGTTATGAAAATTTTATTTCAATAAGATTATATATTAAGAATTATTGTAATAGGATACTTAAAGGTATGAATAGACAATTATTGCTTCTACATATTGAAACGATCTGACTAAATTATGATTTGCAGGAAATATTTATTGGACTTTTTTGTATGTTCATTCTAGTAGCCTTTGAAATAGTTAGTAAATTAAGTATGTAGTGTGTATGAACTTAAAAAGTTTTATCTATTACAGTAACAGTACAAAACAGAATAAAATAAGGACTAAGAAAGTTACTCGCCGTAAGTTTGTGCTCAAAATAAAATCACTAAGATTATTGTAATCGATTTATTTATTTGTGTATTTAGTATAAATTATTCAAATAGATTAAGTACGTTTCTGTAGTAACTTGATGAAATTTCTGTATTTTTTTTACGTGGGATAGGTTTACGTTTGACTACAGCCTGCCTGATGTTAAGCATTGCTGCAGCCTAGGGTGTAACACGCTTACCTAGAAGATACCTATACACTCTAGATTTGAATTCGCAGGAAACATAGCTCCTGTTAAACATCTTAAGTTACCAGTAGTTCAAAATAGAATCTTGCTACTAATATAAAGGAACGTACTTAAAATAGTTAAAATGTTTAAAGACATAGCGTTCATTGTGGATTTTATTTTAATAATTAACGCCAGTGATATTTTGCATTCAGTCTTAAAATAAATTACTAAAATAATATACCTATATGTATATAAATTGCACAATAAATTGTAAACGTAAATTAAATGTGTTAATGTCAAAAGAAACTAGGTTTTTATGCATTTTTTTAGGTGTGTTGTCTTAATTTCATTTGTAGTAATTAAACAGTATATATCACATTTTCGAGGTGCTTTATAATAAGAACAGAATTTAGTAAGATTTATTCTTTTTCAATTCGGTTATATGGACGGAATTGTTTTTTAAAAAACGATATTTCGTAATTTACAGATATGCATGAAAAATTACTTTGCTGGTCTTTCACCTTAAGAGGTAGGCAATATATTTACTAGATTACTATGTATTGGTTTTAATGTTGATTTCATTAACTGAGCAATGTGTATTTTGAGCGTTAGAGTAGGAAAAACTTACTACTTGCTCTTTCTAGGTCTAAAATCTATTAAATTTTTAAATACATTCATCATGTACCATGTTTATTACATTAAATTGTATATTTTCATTAAATAAATACAATTGACATTAATTTGACGAAAAGGCACTACGACAGATAAGGCCAGGTACTTTCTAAGGCACAATAATTTATTTACTTGTATATATTGCAAAATATACAGACAAATATATGCGTTACTAATAACGATATAATGAAGATTTTTGTAAAGCGATTACTGATAAATTAAAATATTGTTTTGCCAATTGGATATTATAAAATTTCATTTGATTTATAATAGTATTTTATTATCATTCTTGTTGCATTATTTTTTATATTTTATTGTATTTAATATGGCTATTCATGTTCTTCCTTAATTATTGATAGTTACAATGATAAAATTAATTTAAATCTATTAATTTACACATAAAGTGCGCCAAACTTGTCACTTACAGTGAAGTAAAATTATTATACTCTAGATAAAGTATAATCTCAATGATTAAAAAGTGTTATATACAGGAAAAGCAATGGAGAGGTTAGATTTTGTAACGGTTAAACAAGATGGCGGATGTTATTTAAAATGGCTGACGTGACGATGATTACAAATTTGTTATATCAAGTTATAGGTTTTCGATATCGTATTCATGTCATGTGTCGTTAAATTCTCGTTTACACGGACTCGAGTACAAAATAAGTTACTAACAAGTCCTCTATAATAAATCTGTTGTACCCAAGTTGTTTCCACATCCGCCTCAACCTAACCAACCCAAAACCTCTCGAACGTCACAAGTGTATTAAAATGAAACTCGTAAAAACATTACAAAATACATTTAGGCTAACTATTAACATTCTAACTACGACACTAACTATCACTGCAAGGGTGTAGACACCACACGGTTTGACAAATAAAATAAAACAATAACCTAAAAACGCAGTTAAAGTTTGAAAGTCGAACAAGATGGCGGCGGTTACAGCCATTTTGTTTTTATTTTTCAATAGAAGTAGAATGATAGCAGTCGAGAAGGATATTGGATCGTAGTGTTTGATTATAGCTAGGTATATTAATGTAGGTATATCGATGGCGTCACGTGGGGTACAGCAGATCACCTCTGAAAAAATCCGAGGATCCTCGAGGTGCGCGTGGGAGCGACCGGCTCTGGCAGCTTTCTCCGCTTCTCTGACGTCAGCTTGTGCTTCATCTGCTCGTCAATCAACTCTTGCATGTCCATCTGGAATAGGGAGAGGAAATATTAAACACAATAAAATTCATTTAATTTCTTATTGGTTTTTGTATCACTGAACCTGTTATGAAGAATGTATAGTACCTATATCCTTCATAAGAACTATGTCTGAGTCGTGGGTTCGGTTTTTCGTACATATTTAATTTACCAACGAAGGAGTTCTCTAAGGCATTTTGTGATGGGCACCCCAACATTTTCATGGTTGACGCATGGCCTTGGATTTCAGGGTCCTAAACACATTGTTTTCCTCACTATGCGTTCCTTCATAGCGAAGCAAAAGCGATCCACGCATAACTTTAAAAACAAGTCATTGGTGTAGGGCTGGATTCAAACACGAACAAAACTAGGCGAGTTACTGCGTTAGGATAGGAAAGACACTTGCCTGCCACTGCTCGAGCTGCTGTCCCAGGTCCACCTTCTGGCGCACCGCCTCGTACAGCTGGCTGTTGGCCTGCATCAGCTCCACGCGGGTCTTGGCCAGCGACACCTGGAATTCAGACATAATCATGTTAGTTTAATCTTATATTTTAATTTGAGTAAAAGTAGTCGCCTTAAATTTAAAAAATCATCTACCTACAGGATCCTTAAGTACAACTATAGGACAATATATGGACTAAACTTATATACGTCTTCTTAAGTAAGTCTAAGAGTAAAATCTTATCCAGTGAAATGTACATCTCTGATATTTATAGTGGTAGTAGTACATATATGTATATATGTAGTTTCCTTGGATATTCAATACAATACATGAACTGGGGTTGTTAATCAAAAGTCTTCTTCCTATGTCTCTTCTTGTTCAGTGCGTTCTACGTTTTTTAAATTGTTCATGTTCATATTTCTCTTCTCTCTATAAGCTATAGTAAGGTATGGCAGACATACCTCAGCCGCCTTCTTCCTCTCGATAGCCTCGTCCCTCTCCTGCCGCGCGCGGGTGACTGCCTCGTCGTTCTGGAGGCTGTTGTAGTTGGCGTCATTCAGCAGTTTGTCCCTTTCTTCAGCCGCTTGGCGCAGTTCCACCTCGGCTACTGAGAGCTGGAATAATAAAAATATAAACATGTATTACGATTGGTATTCTTTTGTTAAATCTTGGTATTCTTCTGTATCTATGCCAATATCTGATGATGATGATGTCCAAGCCGATTTCGGCTACGGCGAACGTATTTCCTACGGGAAAGTTACTGATGCGTCCTCACCATGACTCATATACCCTATTTTAGCGGTGAATGTTCTAGAACAGTTGCTACATGTGAGGATGCCATTTACATAGTTCTAGGTAATGTTCGAAGACGGTTTAGTTTTGAGATGATTCCTATGTCTGTGCACTTATGGTATTCATTGCAGATTTTTTTATATGTAGATTTATGAACAGAATGGCTTAAGAGATAACAATTCACTTTTAGCGAGTCCTTTTGTTTGCTTAAATTCTTTTATAAGATCTTTTAAGAAGAATAAAACATATTATCAAACTAATTGAAAAAATATTAACATTTGTATCCTTCTGAAGCGAGTGTGGCTCAGCGGTTCTAGTGTCTGCTTTTCATCCAGACGCACCCTGGTTCGAATCCGCCCTACACCAATGACTTGTATTTTCAAGTTATGTGTGGATTTGCACTCGCTTGGCGGTGAAGGAAAACATCGTGAGGAAACCGACATGTTTGAGGACCACAATATCCGAGGACATTATGTGTCTTCCGTGGAAGGACCTGGGCGCCCACCACGATGTATCTGCCCAAGAAAACTCCCCTAACGAATTAATTCTGCGGGGGAGTCACGACCCTCAGTCATGAGGAAATACGACTCAAAGAAAGAGATCCTTCTGATCGGAATAACGATATTGTATCATACATTTTAATCTTATCTATCTTTAATTGGTCAATTTATAATCAATAATTATTGCAATAGTGATTAATGCAAAACTTATATCATTCTTTAAGTAAATCACCATCTATTATAATTAATAATTATGACTATATCAATTAGTGTAAAATAACATTTCCCAACCTCGTTTCACAAAGGAAACGAGCACAGTTATATTATATCAATCTAGTCTCAACGCCACATCCTGCCAACTTTCTGAGAACTCAATATAAAAGAGCTACTTTTTCCCGCTAAATTCTACGTAAAATGTGAAACAAACGACAAGAGAACGCTTTCTCCCTCCCACGCCCTGTTTTAATTGCAAATCTTCCGCAAGTTACGATGTCTGTAAGAACCATAAGAACACCATTGTCTTATGGGTTTACATAGCTAAGTTGATGTCACAATATAGCTTGCATAGAACGGGGTAAAACCGTGGGTACACAGTTTATCTCACTTCCGAAGCCATTTTCATTATCTATAGCCATGCTTAAATACTGGTTATAAAACTCAATTTGACATACATAGTACTGCTAAACCTAATATTAATGAATAGGTACCTAAATAGGAAATAAAAACTTAGTCATACAAAAGACATCAACGCGCACCTTATGATATTTGATGATGATGGTGATTTTATGTGATGCTAACCATTGTTACATAGATGTCATTTACACACTACACGTTTATATACTATATACTAACTGTCATTACACCTAGCTGTCTGGCATCTGAATATTTAGCATTCTGAAACAGTTTTTATTCAAAGGGTTCTATGGTCTACGGTATACCAAAATTAAAACATGTACTTACTCTAGTTTGTGAGTAACCAGAAAAGTTCCCAGAAAATTATAACCCAGGGGTCTTCAAATCTAGAGTAAATAGGTTTCTTCTAGGCAAGCGAGCTACATCTTAGACTATAGTGGTACCAGGCTATAGTCAAACGTAAGCCTATTTAAAGTAAAAAAAAACATTAAGATTAACAAACAGGCTAATGTTTATGTCAGATTACGGCGGGTAATACCGCGCACCTTTCCTAGTTAAAGAAATCATAATCAAACCGCTCTTTAAAACAATCGAATCGCAACAATCGGTCGAATGTTTAACAATATCGATTATGATCGATTACGAGATGGAATTCCTCGCTGTCGTCCCGATTAGTCCATGGTTCATCTTGTTAGTGGGAAAGTGTAGCGCGACCCGACTTGTTGCGTCATTATTCAAAAGCCAGAGAAATGATATTACTACAATCAGCGTAAGGAGTCACCAAACAAATCAAGTTATTTCTATAATGCTTCGGTTGGAACTTGATTGGAGTGCATGTTGTAGGATAATAAGTGTGAC
This sequence comes from Macaria notata, assembly GCA_927399415.1. NCBI lineage: Eukaryota > Metazoa > Arthropoda > Insecta > Lepidoptera > Geometridae > Macaria > Macaria notata. Next base: position 10,752,965 of record OV656745.1, on the reverse strand, counting down.
TTGCTTGAGAAGTATGTAGGTATGTTGCTTAAGTGAGTTGCAAAAAGTTTCTCAAATTCGGAAAAATTCACTCAAAATTGAAACCCCAATTAAACACTATATTAGACAGATTCTGCAGGCGGCTATGGTAAAACTCCTAATAGGCTCTTCTTTCATCCCTATTTAAATCTTTAGGTTAACATATCGAGCTCTGAATTTCATACAAATTGATATAGGTAGGTACATAATTTACTACATTGCCTTATGTTTTTGTTAATCAAAGTGCACGAAAAACGCACGAACAAAATAAAATATATTTTTAGATGAAAAAGTAGTTTGAAAATAATTTGCAACTAAATGTATGCAGCTTTCTTTATTTTTTTTATTAATTGCAGCTTTCTTTATTTTTTTTTAATTTACGTTGTATATTTCTTACTTTCCATAAACACATGAGACTATATTAGTACTAAACAATCTCAGTGTTTGATCTAGACTAGACGTGGGCTAGCGTGACCCGCGTCACGTCACGGAGGCAACGTCCGACACTTCCGGACAACCATTGTAAGGGCGGAGAAGGTTCTATATCGAGAACCTTATTCTTTAAATCACATAGATTGTATTAAAATGAAGACATGACTATTATTTAATTGGCAGAGTGTTTTTTAAACCATAGATCGCGGGTTTTGAAACCCCCCTGCATTTATATATTTACTAACGTATGGAAGTTCTGTTTGATATCTATTATCATAGAGACCTCTCTCTCTCTTTCTTTGAGCCGCATTTGCTAATGAATGATAGTCGTGACTTTCCAGCGGAATTAATTTGTTAGGAGAGTTTTCTTGAGCCGAAACATCGGTAAGCAAGGTCCTTTTTTGAGGTCCATTTTATAAATTCAAAAGGAACTTGCGCTTAACTACTACTTGCCTTATGTTAAATAGAATAGCCTGGTCAATGGGTACTTTAGTTCCACTTCTGATCGTGACTAAAGGATCTCCCACTCATACTCCTACGCAACTCCATATATTATTATTGTGTGGATATCCTTAAGGTCTTAAATGGCAAAAAACAATTGACCTTGAAATATATTGATCAGTGGAACAATAAAATGATTTCATACACTTAGGAGTATATGGCGTGCACTAGTTATAGGTACATATATTTTTTGTATGTAGGTATGTTTGTTAAAACATACCATTTTTTAAAAATCAGTGCTGTGCATGAATAGGGTAAGGTAATAAAGCTAGCGTTTCTTCCGGGAACGGGGGCGCACAAAAACCAATAGATTGTCAATTCACAATGGGTATAAATACTAACTATAATATTTTGTATTTGGCAAGTTAAACATGAATATATTAAGATAAGATATTGAATCAGGCGTTACTTTGAGGAAATCCATTGATACTGAAACTCTGGAGAAATGTGTAGTGTTTTTCCGCTGCGACTGCTCCTTAACCGACATCAAACAACAAACTTGATGGTTTTAAGGTGTGTTCCTCCATATACCACCGCCACACCTCACCTCCTAACCAACATGGCCTCCGTGGATCTCAAGATCTTCCTTCGAACGTCGTCGGTCCGAATTTCAATGAATCTATTAAGGACAAAAACACTTCATATCGACTAAATTTATTCGATATACTTTTAATTCAGGTAGATATTAAGTTTAACACTGTTAAGAACACCGAAGGTCAACGTTAGCAAAGGCTGACAAAGACCTTTTAACACCAAGTAGACACGCTAACCCTTCCTGAGCTCCTTATTGTGACGTATGAAGACTTCTGAAGGTTTAATCCAAAGCGTCATGTTTTTATAAGATTAGGTACTATAACTTGTGCAGTTTTATTTTTAGGTTTACATGTTAATGTTGAAATTGAAAATAATGCCTAATATTTGTACTCTGTATTATGTGCTAATATGTAATACATAAATACTATTTTGCTCTATAGCCTGCTATCACAGGCAGTTAAAGCCTTTTCCCGCTTTGTAGATACGATTTTTTTGTGTATTTAATTATACTAACGTTTTTTAAATTATTTTTTGTTTTGTAACAACAAGGTTCTTTCTCCAGTTAGGTATTAGATATTACAGACAAAGTATTATTTCACAGAAAAAAATAATCTTTTATTTCATACATATATAAAAAAAAAAAATCTCTTACACATTATAAAACATTTCACACGTTTTTCTGTCATTATAGTCGAATACCATAAAATCGACCGCAATACAAGTCCTTGCAGCACCCAACAGTTTCAGTAATCGATTTAACGGTATCGATATCGAGCGCAGTTACCGTGAAAACTATGTGTTTCGACCACAGTCACATAATACTGTAAGTAACAGGCCTTAGCTATAAATTATCATCCATAACCTTGTTTATCCCACTGAGTTTAAGTCTCTCTTTGTGTTTTTTTAACGAGGGATATGTTTACGTTTGACTTCAATCTGTCTAATGTGTGTATGTGAGTGTGTGAGTATGTCAGTTGCGCAGGTTTTATACACATTAATCCATAGAGAACCAGCCATTTGATCTATATTATCTTCAAATCAAATAAGTCTCCTTCAAAAATATTTAACCCACATAGCTAGATTAGCACTATTGACATACGGACTGCGAGGAAAACTCGATATATCATATATATGCGTTAGGCAAACAGACGTTCATGTACTCTCTTCTTATTTGGTAGAGATAGTTATAGCACGAAATTGGGCTAGTGGCTAAACATGTAGTCTTACTCTATCAGTTTGTTCGCGCTTCCGTGGGTCGGACTCGTTAAATTGTAGGTTAAGCCATGTCAAAGTTCCTTAGGGGGGCTTGATAAACTCTCGACATCACAGTTGGCCACTCTCATTCAATAAGAAGAAGAAGTTTGTGTGAAACTCTTTGTGAGTTTACAAATTGGTAGGCATATGCCAGTCCATTGCTGTTCAATGTCGATATTCGACCATTACTAAGTACGAGTGACCGTTGTGGGAGCGAGTTGAATCGATGCTGTTGTGATCGAATCGAGTTTGCAGATCACGTTATGATTTTATAATGGGGCCGATTGAAAATGCCAGTTGATACTAATGAGGCTGTTGCTACATTTTTTATGCAGACTGATTACAGATACAGTGGTTTTTTTGTGTATTTTTTTGGACATACATACTTATAAGTAGTACCTATTTATGAAAACTGCGTGATTTATATCAATGTAGTTTAAGATCTGAAACCATTCTTATTTTAATTTTTTTTGGTAGGTTGCAACATTTAAGTAAATATTTTTTTTGGCAGCTTACAAGCCGAGCTTTGTACCTAGAAAAAATGATATTGAAACCTTATTTATCCTTTTTCTACTTGCAAATGCATTTTTTTTTGGTCTTGGCTATTTCTTTTTCATTCATACTTCGTACGTTCCCTTTTTTATCTCTTCTGAGTCCTACTTATCACACCATTTTTTTTTCGATTTTTGTTAGACGTACCTTTGAAGACAGATCCGCAATGATCTCATTCTTCTCGTCGATCTGTCTCTCCCTGTCCATGGCTCGGCGCGCATGCGCGGCGATGGAGTCCCGGACACGTGACCCCTCCAGCGTTGCGTACGCGGCCACTGCGTCCGCGCAGGCGGCTGCGAGCGCCCCGCGCCGGAGAGTTTCGCCCTCCTCGCCGTCCAGCGACGTCAGGGACAGGTCGGAGTGGAGTCCTGGAATATAGGGAATTGTATGTTAATTATTAAATAATAACATTTTTTAAGAAACACAATACATAACACCTATTGGTCCATCAGAAAAGGGACTCGTGCCCTGCAGTAGGTTCTGATAGATATAATGAACTATTTCATTCATTTTTTTAAAAAAAGTTTATAGTATGAGTTGTATGGTCTCTTCAAATCTCTATCAAAACGACAAGTTTCAAAAAAACAATACACAATCGAGCATATTGTCTGAGTTCATCCTCAATTTTTGTTCAAATTTGCTACAAAACCCTATGATAACATTTTGTCTAATTAGTAAAATAGTAATATCAGACATATATCCAGAATCATTCACATTGTAATGTGAATGATTTTTTTTACAACAAAACTAGACTAACTGCGCTATAACTCGACACATCGACAGACAATTGCATCATTATCATTCAAAGTGGATGCGTAACTTGGCGACTCGTTGTACGCCATTTGTAATCAATTAACTTTCTTTCCATAACAAATAGCAGGTGTTACTTCCTAGGAATAGTATTGTTTTTTATTACTATTTTATCGCACTGATCACTTAGCTAAGAGCGATTTTTTACAGGACATAAAATCTTAATTGCCTAGGAGTATTGCTCGCTTGCCCGCGAAACCCGTCCTTGCCGAGGTGAAGGGACATCGTGGTAGGTTTTAGTCGGTAGTGGAGCCGCCCCCCCCCCCGGGGAGAGTGCGGGGATGCGTAAATGCATTTCCTCCACGAAAAAAAAAAAAAAAAAAAAAAAGGACATAAAATCTTCTGTATAATTCTATGCCCGATCTGTCTTGTAGTCAATTTTATTACTCTTTGTCTAAAAATCTGCGATTTTTTTTGCTTCGCCATACATTTTGTAAGGGTGCAATATAATTAATATATAGATATATGGAACAGCAGAATATACCGGGAATCACCAAATGTATAAGAACAAATTTATTGTATGTATTTTTTGATAGCCATAGGGCAGACAAGACCGCGGAGCAACTCTAGCTTTTTGTAATGATTAAGACAATGCAAATAAAATATAAATAGTAGGTACAACACACAATACATGGACCGTACACTTTCCCTTTCAATGATCAGACGGGAAATCTATGATTACAGGTTTTAAAAGGTTATACTTTCGACCCTAGGATCAAGGGTGTATGGCATCGTAGGTCAAACTTTCTTCTTTATAAGACGTGATTTCTTTATGGAAACCAAATGTAGGTACCATAATTTGTTTTGCAAGGCATAAGAGAGATAGTAAATGCAGGGAATTTTGCGAATTTAAGACAAAAAGAAGAATTTCAAGAAGTCAAACATCGTGGAACAAATGTTTGAAGGTTTACTTTTGTCAAACTAAAAACTTTAAAAGTTTATGCATCAGTTACTTATAACCCTGTTTATTCAGTTAAATGCAGAAATTTCACTTTAAATGCATCACACGTGTGGTGTAATGCAGCTAATGCAACCCTCATTTTGAATGCATCCGATTACGTCAAGTGCGTTATGATGTGTGCACTTGTGCATGAAAGTAGTGAAAATAATGAACGGGGATAAAATTCAAGAGTAATATAAATAATATTCAGAGCAGTAATAGGTGGTATTATTATCTAAAATAACAAGAATTGTATTTTTTATGTAATTTTAGTCATATATCTATTATCATCATTATCGGATTTTTGTAATTTTTTTAGCAGCACTTTCCTAACTGATTTCTTGGTCAGGATTTGGAACCTAATTTATCTTAGTTACTAAGTAAAAAGTAAGGGCTTTTTATTCAGTGAACCGACAGTCTAACTTAATTTAGTACGGAGTAGTTTCACCACTCTTCATAAATCTAAATAAAAAATTATATAGTTTGTAAAATAAGCTTGAAAGCCAAAATCACGAGTTTCCAACATCGTGCGTGCCATCGCCTTGGATCCTAAACGGTCTTGATCCTAATCTCTCACATTACTCAGCCTTGTTAAGTTTTCGGTTCAAATACAGTTCAATGATGGCAAACCTTTTACTCAGTCATGAAAAATCATTTTAATCTTGACCGAATGAAAAATTGACCGAATATTACGATAAGCTGTTATTCTATTGTATATTTTTGTCGTGTGTTTAGTTTAATATGTCTTAGTTGTAAGTTTACATTTATACTCGTCAGTAGGTTTGAATACGTTAATTTCAGTTATTATCGTTAAGTTATCATGATTTAATGGAAATTGAAATTCAGATAACACACACACACACACACACAATATAGGTACTCGGATTCATACATGCACCTACTCTTCAGTTCACAAACAATCTTAAAATAAATCTCAAAACCAAATAAATCTCTCACTGCACAGTTTTCCAGCCACTCGGCGCGTACTCGCATTCCATAACATTGTTACAGACAGACAAACAAGAAAGATGTTGTAATGAGTTACCAAACGAGACAACACTTTTTACCACTCTTTTAACACCGTTAAGTGGTTGAGTTGTTTATTTTGTAGTACTACAAAACAAATTCAATTTAAGATGTAATTATGGCATGATTTTTTCGGCTTATTTTTTATTTCTGTGGTCAAATGATGGGACATAAAAGAAGCCTAAAAACCGATTTCTAGGTTTGATATAAACCTTTGGATCATTGATTGACAAAGTAAGTACAAGAAAGATAAACAACCACCAATAAGAAATCGTTATATTCCGAGCAGTTGTTTACCAACTTCAAAGTTGCTACACCATGGGTGCATTGGAGACACCCGTACCATGGGATAGGTCGCGATCAGAAATCAACACACAAAAAAAAACTTTAAGAAGACTTGATAATCTTCTTTTTTTTGAAGTCGGTTAAAAAGGGCTACGTAATATATTGTACAAGTAGATTCTTGCTGTTTTTCTCACGTACTTTCATGTCTTGTCAAAATCACTCTTGGGATCCTATACTATCAGCGTACCAAAAATTTTAATGAATCGTTGTTGCATGAAAATGGGACAATCAGACCAACGAACATAGTTTCGCTTTTATAATATAATAATTTTATTGTATGACTGCAAATTGTTCGTAAACTTAAAGCGGTGATAAGAATTGTGATCCTTGGTTTTGAGGTGAAATTCGGAAGAAAAAACGGAAGAAAGGAATAAACGCATGTATATCTTACATTATTTTAAACGTTCGCTTTTAAAAATATTTGTGTGATTTATGTGTTTCATATCACACATGAGTCAAGAGAGAGAGAGAGAGTAAAATTCGGGATCAAAGATAAATCCACAATATTATTATCTGTTTACTAACATCAGCTTCGTAACTGTGCAGTCGTGACAACAACGGTACCACGCGGTGCCTCGCGGTAGTACCGAGTACGTGATAAAATGATACTACATGACCGTGGAACGCTTCATGCCGGAACTGAAAAAAAAGCTGAAAGCTTTTTTAACTGTAGCTGTATGATGATTCACGGTAGTTTTTTGTGTGTACATGTTGAAGAAAATGATGTTTTTCTAGCCAAAGTCTTTGGACCAAATGCAATATTCAAATGGAACCTAAGCTGGATTTTGAAACCTCAAAAACTATGTGGCTTTATCTGATCTGCATTTAATTATTTGATGATATTGTACACTTGCATTGCAGCAGCGAAGTTAAAATAAGCAAAAAAGCAATAAATAGGCAATCAAATTGCCACTTTTTCAATTGTAGTTAGCGATTTGAGAAGGGGAAATCGGCACTTAAGTAAGGATCTACTGACTGTTGCTGTTTCGTTAAATGAAAACCAATCAATCACATTAGTTACCGCCAACTGTCCGGCCTCCAACGATAAAGCGTCCATTTACGCCAACGATATTGTACAGTAAAGACGTCTAATAATCATATAAGAAAACGGATAAACATGTATACAATCAAATAAATCTATGTTATATCTATAGATGTAAATATAAATCGATATGTACCTAAATAACTGTAGCGGGATAAAGTCTTATGGCAAACTCAAATAGGAGTATGAGCAGTAGGTACCTCTCTTTAAATACATTATAATTTCAAGACGACAACGTTAGTTTCAGCTGTCATCTACCGCTCTAAATAGCTTTGCTCTATTGAAATTGGGATTAATTAATTGATTTAATTGTTACCGTATTGCAAACTGTATGCCACACATTTATTAATTTCTCATAATAAGAACCGCTAATACTGATACTTTAGATTATGGTTGACGTAACAGTATGTAGAGAAAATGTAGGTTGGGGGGTCTCTGGACTATTTAGTCTGTGAATCACGCCAACCTCGATAACTAGTTTCGGCATTAACATGCGATATCGATCCAAAAACACGCACCACTTTGTCTACCACACTATAAAAACTATACAAGACATTCCCACACCTATTGCAAAGGTATAAGAGTCAAATTAGCTTGTGAAAACTGTGTAAGAAGGTCGACAATCTTGATTTATGATGACCATAAGATAGTAACCAAGCGTGGGACCTAGATTATGGGAAGACAATAAAAATATCCGTTTAGAGAAGTTGAAAGACTGGCTTTGATAGGATCTGGTCTGGTTCAAATGAAGATTTATTTGGCTTGATTTATTATGATGAATTGTATTGTAATAGATTTGCTATCGTTATTTTTATTTCTGACGTCATTGTAATTGAGTGGTTTCGCTAAAATCCGTAAATAGAGTGAGGGTGCTTTAGTGTAAGTAGGTAATACTGTTTCTAATACAAAGTAAGGGAGTAATATTACTATGTATAACTATAAAAGGTAGGTACTGTCAACTTTCAAGTTAGTAATTTAGATATTTACGTTAATTTATCTAATGGAAGCCTGACTTATGCTGGTGTTGAAATGGCTAGCAAGATAGAACAGAGACCCAGCAGTGGGACAGAACGGACTGTGAATGATGATGATGATGAATGTTGTTAAATAAGCAAGGTACAAAAGTCAAACAATCAGTATTTGTTTCAGGCTGCAGAGCTTTAGGTTGTTTTTTGTATGTAAATGAATAAATCCGCAGTGATTCCAAACACGGCAGCATAAACCACCCGGTTACTCCTCGCGTGACCATTTTGTAGGCCATACAACACTTCTACACGCAAATATAGGCTTTATTGCCTGAACTTTTAATATCACAATAGCTTGCTTTAGCAGCAAACTAAAAGACAAGCCCTGCCGAACAATTTTGGAAGTAAACACTAATGAAATTAGGTACAGATTTGCATATCAGATGTGTGCCGGTTAAGTCAATAAAGTATGTTAATTGAACCCTATTAATGTCTGATGCCCTCAAAACAAGACAAGCTTTTGCGCTAAAGACCTTGGCCTTGATTCGCAAAGATAGCGGCAATACATCATGTTCACACATATAAGTCAGATGTTATACAAAAAGCTATGGCATGGCAAATTGATTTTAAGGTGTAAATGGATTCACTAGTCACGACTACGATGTACAATAAAAATTATTAGCGCAAGTAGGCATTAACAGTTGAATCTTACTAGTATGCTTTAGAACACCTTTATTGTTCCAATAGATATCAAGTGCAAGAAAATGCGGGGAACAAAAAAAAGAAATCTGAAAACTACAATGTTTTATTCACGCGGCCAATGTGTGTTGCAGCGTGAGCTTCGGGCTGGAGTGGTAGTGGTGGTGGTGGTGGTGGTGATGGTAGTGGTGCCGCGCGGCAAAGATGTTTACAATATTGCACTACGAATTTGAAAAATTCTAGCTGTATATTTTCGAGTTAGACATCGTTTCGCCTCTTTTAGATAAGAAATACAGTCATATGTAAAAGCTAGGTTTTGGCTGGTTTCTGCAAGAGTGTCAGCCTGTCTAAAGGTAACAAAAACATCAATGGGCCAGTACTAATGCCACAATGACAGACCTCGCCATTACAATAGCCCTACCAAGGGTGTGCCCTTGCCTGCCTCCTAGACCAAGGGTGTAAATGCCGAGGCCACATATGGCTCAGGATTGGAAAAGGAAACCTTAAAATACCTACGTCTTTTTCAAAGGTGATATGGCAAATTCGAGCTCTGTGGCTCTCACTTAGAAGCATATACAGTAAAGAAGTCTGAGTTGAGAGTCATTTCCATGTATTATGAATATGAACAACTGAATAGAGTATGATTTTGGATGCTTCAGCATCCACACTAGGTATATATGTATCTATGTGGATGTATCTACAGGCGATCTGGTAATCAAATGCCTGACTTTCTCCTCATCAAGATGTCCTCACAGTCGTCACTTTCGCCACGAATCAATTTTCCGACACGATCTCGCACCATTGACTCTGAACTTTTCCTGCTTGATCATAGAGCCATCTATGATCCTTTTTCTCCATTAAACGCTTGTCTTTAATCTACTGACCGGAGTCATCATCGTGCCCCGTGTTGAGCTGCAGCGCCAGCGCTCGCAGCTGCTTGTACACCTGCACCGCCTCGCTGCGCAGCCAGCTCTCGTCCTCAGAGTCGGGCTCCGACTCCATCTCCGCGTGCAGGGACCTGGGAATCAGGAAATAATAAACATTGATAAAAATAAATAATATTCTGACCAAATGCTCACACATCTTTGCTAAATAGCTAATCGTAAAACTGGTGACACTAGTGCAACAACTGCGACATAGAGCAATTCTTTTCGAGACGAGAAATATCTGAGATTGAAAGAGAGCACCAATTGGTAATCGCTATGATTGATACACGTTTATACTTTTTGTGAAGATCCGGTATATTTTCTGGCTGCATAGGAAACATTTCATGCAAAAGTCTATGTACTCAAACAAGCTTCAAAATATGATGGCAACCCTTAATTTTTATGCGAACCGCTGCAGAATTGGAATTCCTGAGAATTGATGACAACATTTTAGTACAGCATAGAAGAAGAAGAAGTATTATATACTAGTGGGTCTTCTTTGAGTTTTATATATTTAGATAGATATAACGGCACAGACGATTCACACTTTACAAATAGCTCGACTAAATACTTGGTAGAAATGGCTATGAAGACCTCACCTGGCGGTTTCATTAGCATCGATGGGCTCGGGCGCCCCGATGCGCTCGGCCAGCGTGTCGTGCGAGCGCTGCAGTCGCTCCAGCTCCTTCAGCGTGTTCTGGTACAGCACCTCCTGGAGACGGGTGGAAACTTGTGTCTTTATTTATAAACTTGTGCAATGAGCAAAAATAATCACGACCGGCAGGAAACTGGGTTTCTGTTAGGCGCAAAATTTTACACACAATTCCAAGCTCTCGAAAGAACGATGGGTATATGATGGCCAATGGATATGACAGTATTGTTGCCAAGAAGGTGGTAGAAGAGTTTCAAGTGTTTATTGTAGGGCTTAAGAATTTAAAAACAACTATCATCTTTAAGTACTAATTTGCATCAGACGGTAATACTTTTTAATTGATATTTAATCAATTTGAACCCATAGTAAAATAAAAATATTAAAAAAATGGATGGAATTGGATTCATTGTATGTTATGTAACCATATGAACAATTAGGCTATTCAAATCTAACTTCACAAAAATATTCTGATCACATACGGTGTTATGGAATCAATCGTACAATATGGTATAACATAATTGGTAACAAAACAATAGGGCGGTGGGTCAATGGGTAACAAAGATGTTTTGATTCACATAAACGTTATAACAATGATATTGTAAAGGTCAGGATGTTATTTAATCGATTCGATCATCTCGTGAGATTCTTTTAGCCGATTTTAAAGTTAAATTGGGGCCATTATTATGTAATTTTTTCAAAGACTTTGCTTCCGTTAATACCGTACCTACTTTAGTTTATATACATTTATAAATCTAATCTTGTTCAAACAATATATTACACAAACGCCCAATCTGACCAATTAGGATGAAACTGAGTTCTATGAACTGATTTATTGCGGACCTTTCAATCAATTATGCGCTTAGCAAAAGTTTAGTTAATTTATGTAAATATTGTGTTTTCTGTCTTTAATTATATATGTATTCTTTCTTTTCTTTTTCATTGTAATGGAACTAAGTGATACAAGTGTTTTCCTAGCTCCATAAATTTCCTTTTACATTTGAAAAACTGATGTCAAACCACATTAGCAATCAGCACAATAAAAGAGAAACTCGCAATTGAGCAATATTAGATCACACGTAAGTATAATGTAGATAAAGTTGAATGTGATAAACGGTTTGCGGTCAAACTCATAAATTGGAGTAAAAAGTGAAACTGACATTGATACACTACTTTGTGATATAAACGTAGCGCACACACAATGTATAAAATACCTACATAGTTTCTTGTTAAACTTAATCATAAAACCTTTAATATTAATTTTTACTTATTTCACCTTAAATGCAACTTACAAATTAATTTATCTATGAAAAATATTGAATTTATATTTATTTAATTTCCAGAATCTATTTCAGTTATCTTTGGACATATTGAAGCACTTATAACAAGAAATATAAAAGTTAATGATACTATGATAAAACTTCATTTGTGTAATTAAATTTAAAATCTAATAAAAATATGTAAATTTAAATAATTGCTGGTTGTAATAACAACAGCATCAAAAATAATTATAGTGTCAAGAAAATCATGGGTAACGTTTTGTAATTGTGCTTTTTTGCAACAAAATCCACAGAATATAATAGTGGTAGAGTGAACTGCAGATATCTATAAGTTCTGCGAACCTTAGATCTCGCTTTTTTTGTTTCGTAAATTTTGCGACGTTTAGCCAATTTGGTTTTATTTAAGCATTGATTCATTTTGAAATTTTGCGTACCCTTTGATAAATATGCCTTTATTAAATTAATTAAAAAAAGAAAAAAATCGTCTCGTTTCAACGAAGTATCATCAGAAGGGATGGCTGAATATATCTAGAGAGGTAAATAAACATCTATCCAAATAAACGCTACATTTCCACGAACAAAAAAAAACTAGTTGATACAGTATTTGAGACGTTTCACTCACTCCGCTCGCTCTATCAATCAACCACCATGGTATTACCCAACTCAACCTTCAAGTTTAGATTAGCGTTAATTACCAGCATTGTTCTGCCAAATCAGCGGATATTACACAAAATATCAGCGCCAGTGAAAGGGCAGTCTATGGGCGTATTGTTCTGTGAGCATGTGAACACGTTGTAACATGGGGGAAATTTTAGTCGTTAATGATGTTTTACTTTAGAGTTATTTGTAAAACCATGGTTGTATTTAAATATTAGCAGAATTTAAAATGGTGGCGTTTTAAATATAATCATATGTGTAAAAAAACAAATTTGCTTACAAAAAAAAAAATTATACCTAACCTAAACTTTTCTATTCGAGACGTTATCTCGAATTTAAAGCTACTCAAAATTATAAATACCATTTGCTTAACTTTGATCTTGTTCTTAATAACCTTGTATAACTACCATTAGATAAAAATATGAAGCAAAAGAGAAAATACAAAAGTACAGGCAAAATGAAGTATAACAAAGTGAAGTTTTAAAATGGTGAGATTATGTCATAATGAATGTAGACAAATTTTGTAAGCACAATGTGTTTCTCACTTATGTTAGAAAAGAAATTAAAAAGTAGTTTTTAATGGCTTAATTAATCCACCGGATATCATACAGACATTATAAAAGCGAAAGTATATTAAGTGAGTGTGTACTAGTGAGTTGTACATATATATATTATATACCTACATGTTAAATATTTTTGATAATGACAGCGCAAGCAGTGACTTTTACACCGCTTCCTCGTCTTCTTCTGATAGCAGCGTTTGCAGTGATAATAGTTTTAATAGTATCCTACCTTTGTCTGAGTTTCTTGGTAGTACGTTGTCTGATGTACCGAAAAACTTCAATGTTGCCCACATCAACGCTCAGAGTATTCCGGCTAGCTACCCAGATATGCTGGCGTCCCTAGATCAAAAACATCTTCATGCTATAATAGTCTCAGAATCTTGGCTTAGTCCATGCCTTCCTTCAACCTCATATTCTCTTCCTGGTTTCATTCTTATACGGAACGATCGAGTCGGCACCGTCGGCGGGGGTGTTGCCATTTACTTAAAAGCTAACATTCCTTTCACCATAGTAAGTCAGTCGTGTCAACCACCGCCTTCGAATGCCGGCGAACATCTTTTCGTTGAAATTCTTCTCTCGAATACAAAAATTCTTCTGGGGGCCTATTATAGCAATTCTTCTAAATTAAATTACTTCTCTTCCTGTGAAAATTTATTAAATAACTTGTGTCCCTCCTATACTCACTCAATTATTATGGGCGACTTTAATACATGTCTTATTAAAAACGACTATCGTTCTTTAAAATTGAAAACTATAGCAAAATCTAACAATTTACATATTCTCCCTCTTAGTGCAACTCACCATTTTCCCAATTGTACTCCCTCTTTACTTGATTTGATGTTGGTGAGTTCACCTGACCATGTAGCAGTGCATGGTCAATACAACACTTCTGATTTTTCTTATCACGATTTAGTTTTTCTCTCCTACAAAGTTCGCCCACCTAAATCTAAGCCTCAAATAATTCTTCAGCGCAACTTTGGTGGCATGGATAAGCAAGCATTACTGGATGATGCCTCTAAAATCGACTGGTCCTCAGTTATTAATGCTGTAACGGTCGACGAACAGGTGAGCATATTCAACTCTATATTGACCCAACTGTATGACAAGCATGCGCCACTACGTCCTATCAAGCTCAAACACTTACCAGCTCCTTGGCTCACGGATGAAATAAGAGTTTTGATGCATAAAAAAGCTGTAGCCAAGACCCGGTACAAGATGTGTACTACGGAGACCAACCATGATAGATATGTCAAGGCTCGTAATCGCTGCAATATGGTGTGTAGGGATGCTATACGCCGCCATATTCATAAATCCGTTGAAAATAAAGATCCTTCTAAAGTGTGGAATTTTTTGAATTCTCTAGGAATTGGCAAATCTAAACATAATTGCTCCTCTAACAACATGGATATTAATTCGTTAAATCTTCATTTTTCTTCTTCTTCCGCTATGCCGGATGAGGATAAAATCTCAACTGTAAATAATCTCTCTGCCATTCCTAACTTCAACTTTTCTCCGTTTGTTTTAAATCCTTTTACCGCATGTGATGTTGAGAAGAGCATACAATCAATCTCCTCCAGCGCGGTCGGCAGTGACTCTATTAGTCGGAACATGTTATTGCCCATCCTTGACACCATTCTTCCTGTTCTGTGTCTCATCCTCAATAATTCCATATCCAGATCTGATTTCCCTGCAGTCTGGAAGGATGCGCAGGTAATCCCTCTTCCAAAGAAACCTAATCCTAAATCTTTATCTGAATACCGCCCTATCTCCATTCTTCCTTTCCTTTCCAAAGTCCTTGAGCGGCTTATCCATCGACAACTTAGTTCTTTCCTTAATCGACATGACCTGCTTAATCCTTACCAATCCGGTTTTCGTCCTGGGCATAGCACTGTGTCTGCACTTTTAAAGATCACTGATGATATACGCGAGGGTATGGATAACAGTAAGCTTACTGTTCTAGCTCTGCTAGACTTCAGTAACGCATTTAATACCGTTAATTTTGATATCCTGCTGGCATTGTTACGCTCAATCAACATATCTCCATCGGTGATCGATTGGTTTCATAGTTACCTGGTGGGTCGCCGGCAAAGGGTTCGCCTTGGAAATTCTTTTTCTTCTTGGTGTAACACAACTGCAGGCGTACCCCAGGGCGGCGTGCTATCTCCTCTTCTATTTGCTATTTTCATTAATACTATTTCTCAACATCTCTCTTCTTCCTACCATTTATATGCAGACGATCTACAAATCTACTCACAGGCTCCGATTAGTGAACTTGACTCAGCTGTCGCAGCTATTAATACTGATCTGTGTCGAATCTCTGCATGGAGTAAATCCTATGGATTGAATGTTAACCCTGCGAAGACACAGGTCATTATTGTTGGCACTTCACACATGGTATCTCGCATAGACTGGGCGGTTGTTCCTCCAGTTGTGTTTGATGGCATCGTCGTACCATACAGTGATAATGTAAAGAATCTTGGTTTAATAATGGACAGAACGCTGAGTTGGGATGCTCACCTAACGTCAGTAAGTTCCAGAATATTTGCATCCGGTGCGTCCTTAAGACGTCTCCGGAACTTTCTGCCCACTGCCACCAAAGTTGCGCTCGCTCAATCTCTTCTTCTCCCTTTACTTGACTATGCGGACGCCTGCTATCTCGATCTTCGGGAAGATCAGCTGGACAAACTTGAGCGGCTACAAAATTATTGTATCAGATTCATTTTCGGACTTCGCAAATTTGATCATATATCTCATTTTCGTTCGAAGCTCAAGTGGCTGCCCATTCGCCTTCGCCGGAATACCCATATTCTCTCTCTTGTTTACAACATCCTTTTCAACCCTTCTTCTCCTCGCTACTTAGTTTCCCGGTTCAAATACATCCATTCTTCCCACTCCCTTGCTCTTCGGTCATCAGACAGGCTTACTTTACAGCATCCTACATGCAAGAAAGCAGTCTATGGCAAGTCGTTCACCGCGCAGGCTGTTCTACTCTGGAATGCCCTGCCACTTGACATCAAAAAAGCTCAGTCAATTGATAGCTTCAAGAGTCAAGTAAAAAATTGGTATCTGTTGTCATTATGCTGATATACATATGTAAATGCTATAATATAACTGCTGTCTCTACGTATTATCTACATGTATATGTTTTATATTATATATATTTTAACACTATATATTAGTTTATGTTTGTACTAATTATGTATAATATGTATTAGGATGTATGTCTTTATGTTTATGTACATTATAATTATATTTGTGTATATTATTTATTCTATCGCATCTATTTCTGTTGTACACCACGTCCTTTATAATCCTTTATTTATTCCTCTCCATCCAATGGTTGCCTGGAAGAGATTGCTTTTAGCAATAAGGCCGCCACTTGTGGCACTAGATTAATTTATGAAAGTATTTTTAGTTAATTTTGTTTTATAAGTGTGTGACAATAAAGTATTATCTATCTATCTATCTATCTATCTACTTTTATACCTGCGTCACGCTCAAATAGTATAATTTATTATCAGATCTTATTAGAATAAAATTGCTAATATTATACAGGTACCATCCTATAGGAACGCTTCCATAATACATAATGCCCGTGCGAGTCTCACTGCCCTCATGTAGATAGAATAATAATTAGAACTTGGTGTTAGCATTCTCAGACTGCCACCTCAAACTGGCGCGATCTCAAAAGCCACGAGCGAAAGCCACTTTTATATTATAGTACTTCTTCGTAGCCATGTTTTTATTAATGAGGTCATCTCTCGATCTACCCCACCAGGTAGAATATGACATAAAGCGTTTGCCATAAGGCCTCAGCCTGACCAATACTGAATTGTTAAGACCGGGTGTCATGTTATAGGTATTTTATGATCTGTCTCCCCAATAACGAAACTCACTTGATTAAAAGCGGATAATATCATGTATTAATTATTTGAATTACCTGTTCCTTCAGCTGCCTCTGCAGCGCCAGGATCCTGTCGTTGGCCTCGTCGAGCTGCTGCATGAGGTTGTCCTTGTCGAGCCTGCTGCTGGAGAGCCTCTTCTCCAGGTCTGCCTTCTTGTCGCTCACCAGCGCCAGCTCCGCTTTCAGGGATTCCAGGCTTTGGACGTGGTCCTGGGGAACAATGATGGAAGATTTAATTTTAACCTCTGAATGCCACGCTTCACACGCATTACTGTATCCTGTTTGTGGACGCGTCAGTAGTGCGCAGGGCCCGCAAGAGTAGGTGTAAGGTGTAAAAGACCTTATTTAGATATATTGAATCTGTAGCACAGAAGACTGAGACTGACGGATACTTGCATTAGATTATCAAATCAATTTACATATCTATACAATAAACTGGGTGATAAACAAACATCATTTATATCTAAGATTTTTACATAATGAATACACGTTCTATTGCAGAGGACTATTTTGGCTGCGTGGTCAGGTCTATACATGGCAGTAGTTATAGTCTCACGCTTGCCTAGAAGACACCCACCTGCAAGCTGGTCTTCCTCATGGAGCACTGGTCCCGCAGCCCCTCCAGCTGGGCCAGCAGCTGCTGCTCCACTGCGGAGGACTCCTTCAGCTGCGTGGTCAGGCGCGAGTTCTGCGCGGTCAGCTCCGCGATCAGGTTCTGTTTCTCTTCATCTCTCTGGGGACAAAATATGACTTTATACTTTAACTAGTAATACGCGATTTAGGCGCTTGTAGTCAAGCATGAGTCAAAAAAGGTCTGAGTAATATGTAATAGGTCATATTATACGCATACTATTACATTAAAAAAGGTACGTTGAACTCTTGTTGTCGCAGGAGAGACTAATAAAAAGGAAAGAAAAAAGACAGGAGAAAAGAGTCATTCGCAGATTAGGATTTTGTATTCTTAAAGTTATTCCTAGGAGCTGCATTTATATGTTGGCTTTTATTGGAATTGCCATGAGTAATTTCGGGCCATCTTTAGTGCTTTTTGCTACAAGTTGAGTATTTCTTCTCCTTTAATCGTCAAATTCTCGTTTCCCCAATAAGGTAATCAGAATGTTTATCCATATAGAACCCCATTGTTCTAACCACCAGGCATAGTTAATCGTGTTAATGGCTGTGACCGCTTCTTGTTTACATTTCTAACGAAATTGCACTTTATACTGTAAACTTTAAGAGTTAAAAATGCGTTTAGACTATTTTGGATAAGAATTTGTGTAAATTATAAGCGAAATTGCACTTTATTGCTTACACTTCAGGGTTGAAAATAGGTATTGAGAAAGACTTTTTTGCCAAAACATTTGGGAAGGACGTCCAAACCGTGACGAGGTGCTTGCGACATTTTCTTTTGTTTTTAGTTGTAAGATACATGTTATTCAAGAACTATGATTTGCATATGAATTTCGTGTGATATGAATATTCTTTTGTTTTGATGGTATAATTTGATGTGGATGTTATTGCATTTGTTTCGCATTTTGCATTTACTTGTAGTTAATGCCTACCGTGTTCGCGAGTTTTACTTTGTACAGTCAGGCGTTTGTCCATTAGACCACCTAAAGCGATATCCTAACATGGGAACATTGAAGTTATGTTACTGCACTTCATGTTTGCATGCCTGTACTGCAATTGATAGAATACGACGTAGATTACAACGTTGCTTAACATCAGGCGAGTTGTAGTCAAACGTGACCCTATCTTTTTTTGAATAAATAAAGGGAACTAGCTCTCCATTGAGACTTCTAGAGCACATCGTTCAAAAACATTATTTCTGGCATAGTTAACCTTTATACAAGTTTATGCTCTTGGCGACCGATTTTACATATAATCTGCCGCAAAACTACAGTTAGCTTCGGTGTTATGCAGACTTAGCTTTACCGCGTATTCCTACAAATTGGACCATACATATCTTCCCTAATTACAGTGATTAGACAGCGGACGCAAGAGACGGACGACCAGCGAGGTGATGTTACTTCCTCTCAGCGAAGGTAGCAGGATGGGACTCGAATATCATTGTCAACGTGCAGGAACAGGCCAATTTTATAACACTAGAGTTAGCAAACTTATTTGTAAAAGAGCAAAACTAGGCTCGAAAATCCATACCTATATTTAAGATTTCAAACTGCCGATGGCACCAAAATATAACAAATAAGAGTGTAGTTGTTAAAACATTATTGTTATATTATTAATAGTGTGCTGTGTAAATATTTAACAAAAAAATGTATACGTAATATTTTTATACTTACTACTTATTTAATCTTTAAATAGTAGTGTTCAATTTATTGAAATTTGAACACTACAAAACTAAGGTGTTTCTCTGTATACTGACTGACCAGGTGCAAGTTTCCATAGATATAAAACCATTGCTTGTCCTACCACTCAATAAAATAAAAATATATTCACTTTAACATCTTCTGTAAATTAATAACAATGAAACAAAACGTCACAAACGCGTGCCTGTAATGACCTAATCGTCCCTGAAAGCTTTCAGGGTTGGTCTGTGGTTGTAAATTGGGTGAAATTTCGTAACAATCGCCACTATTTATAATTAGTTTAGTACATTAGCTATATTTGTGCGACCTTGCTGGTGTGACGGTGGTATGGCATGTTCACACCCTGTTCACGGTCAGACGAGTTTACTATATTTGGCAGATTCTGTTTTAATACAAGGTTATTTATATAAAGTAAAGTAGGACTTATAGCCATCTAGTACTACTATTTTCATTATTAGATATAAAAAAACACACACACATTCATATAAACAGCTTTGACTATCTACTATTATGTACTTAGTATGAGGCTAGATGACGTTGTGTGGAGTTAACTTGTCTAGACTGAGTCTTAGTAATGCTATGCTAGGCCTAAGTAGTGATGCAAAAAGATAAATATTTAATTATCATATTTATTCACGGGATTTTGTATCAGATATTCTGTACACCATAACAATTTTGGTGGTCGCTACACTTTGCTCTACATAGTTCGTAAAATTTCCACATTTCTTTTTTTTTATATGAGATAGGTTCACGCTTAACTACAACTTGCCTGATGTTAAGCAACGTTATAATCTACGATCTAGCGCGTTTGCCTAGAAGAAACCGGTTTACTCTCGACTTGAAGACCGACAAATTATAGTTCAAGGGGAACAGAGATTCAGGCAAGGAGTTCCACGATGAAAAACGCTTGGTGTGAGTCTTTGGAACCTCAACTGTAACGGTGCCTCCTTGCCGAACCTCTCGTGAATGAACGAAAACTCGTGCGATGGTGAAATGGGGCTGCAGGAATTAAATTTTGCAATTCCTCCGCACACTCTCCAAAATGCAACCTGTAAAAAACCGAAAGACTGGCCACCTTACGGCGGTGCTCAAGGCTTTGTAATTTTGAGCTACAGAGTGAGTCTTTCGCAATGAGCTAGTAGTGAGTTGGATCAAAATTTTTAAGGTATTTACTGTATTACTTTACGCCACTTAGGTATTTCTCTCTAGCACTTCCACCACATAATGTTAAGGTCTTTGCCCTGAACAAAGACGTATACTTAGTACTAACTTATGCATATTGTATAGTTACTTGAACTTAATATTGACTCACGTGGCATTTCACGCTACTTAGACGAAGGACGCATTTATTAAGAATCATTTTAATGGGATTGGCTCTACGAAAATGGTGAAGGTTTGTTCACTTACATAGTAAGGTTTCGGTAGACTGTGGTCACAGTTTGAGCGACAAGCGGGAATATAATCTGTTCTATGCATGAAAGCCTATTTTGGTATATTATTTAACTATTATTTTAAGTAGCGTTTAAAGTATTGATAATTATATCTTGCATTCATTATCTCCTACGTGTGTAAGTAATCTCCTAAAGTGTCATATTAGAATAATATTCTGTAATATGTCACTTATGAAAAGTATTGTATCTGCATAAGAAATTCTACTTGGAACAGTATTCTCGACCGCTCGCGCGCTTGGAATATCGAAACGTAATCGTTAAACCAAGCTCATCGCGAAAGACTCACTCTGTAGCTCAAAATTACAAAGCCTTGAGCACCAGTCTTTCGGTTTTTAACAGGTTGCATTTCGGAGAGTGTGCGGAGGAATGCACAGTTTAATTCCTGCAGCCCAATTTCACCATCGAACGAGTAGGGGTTCGGCAAGGAGGCACTGTTATACAGTTGAGGTTCCAAAGTCTCGCACCCAGCGGTTTGCTTCGACTTTCATCGTGCGAACAGCTAAACTGTGGAACTCCTTGCCCGAATCTCTATTCCCCTTGAACTATAATTTGTCGGTCTTCAAGTCGAGAGTAAACCAGTTTCTTCTAGGCAAGCGCGCTAGAACGTAGATTTCAACGTTGCTTAACATCAGACAAGTTGTAGTCAAGCGTAAGCCAAAAAAAAAATCAAAAGTACGCTACATTTCTTATTCTTAAAAGAAAATATTTAGTTTTCTTCTTTATTGACCGTTTATTTCCCACTTCCCTCTGTGTGTAGCGCCCCACGGGACCTTGACTCAGTTTGCGAGCCTCGTTCAATGCTACTTCACCGAATTTTGGACACAAAGACTTTTTGTACGAACGTGCGGTCAAGGGTGACGCTTTGTTTTATACTTGTTGGATGAAGTAAAGGATAGTTCTGATAAGGAAACTAGATAGCTTAAAGTTTATTAAGAACATCTTGAGTACAAAAAATAGTTTTTATGAGGTTTCATTATTTTCCTAAATGTTTGCAGCAAAATTACTCTTAAATATGGCATTTCATTGTTAATAATGTAGCAATGCTCAGTAACAGGCGGGTCGTAGTAATAACAAGCAAACCTATAATACCCCTAACTCTTACTACAAAGTATATTTTTTTAGGTATGACTCAGTACAATAGTTTGGTCTTTCAGATTAGATTATGTAGACATACCAGTAAAACTTAAATGTTAGTTTTCGTTGCTTATTCTAAAAATTTCATTTCTATATTTTCTTCTTCAAAATATCTACGTACGGAAGTAATGATCTACAAAAACACCATTTGTAATAAATAATATAATAACTTCTTAGTCATACACTTAGTATTTAGTCTATAGGTAACAAAACACTAGGCAAAGAGACAAAGCGCGTTTAACTGTCTGACCACAGATGCGTGTAAATCTGTAACTAATGTGTTCTAGACAGTACTGAAGGAATGACGTCAAAAGTATCATTTTAAATCTATATAAGTATACCTAATAGTTATTTACAATAATAAAATATAAAAACAAGGGAAGAAAAACTAAACATACTTCAAACTACTACAAAAAAGGGGCACTTAGAAAATCTTTAGAAAAGCCTAAAGATAATCTAAGTGCTCCAGCCCACTACCAGAGGGCAGCGTGCCCAGCATACTGGCCGCATTACCACGCTGGATGACAATAACTTGAAGCCCGAAAAAGGCCAGCATTTTGGTCATGCGTCGCGTCAACCAAGCGCTCCGAGAGATTTTATTCCTAATAGTATATTGTGCTTGGCTGATGGTAAGCGATAAGTGAGATTCGTAAACGACATTTTTAAGATCATAAACTATATGCACATCATTATTAGCGTTTGCTTAGTGTGGGGCTAGATTGCACTTTGTGCAATGTCCCGGAATATTTATTTATTAATACTTTTAATTAAAAAAACATTACATATCATTCTCCAATGAGTAAAATAAGGACAGTTTCCGTAAGCATAACTTCAAGTGAGTAAACTCCGTCTAAAGAAGTTATTTGACTTAACTTTGTGACGGATAATACAAAACAGCAAATATCCTTACAAAGTGCCCAATCACCGGATACGGCCTTCAGATTCACACATAAAATCGAATCGCACCGACACAAGTCTGACAGAACATTAGAATGTCTTTACATTAGTTTACATCCTCTGTAATGACAGCTGATTTGTTTACCAGATAATAAGTAACTAGAGCCCAAGTAAAATAAATCTGCGTGTGGATAAGATTGAAACTAAATAGTTCCATTAAATTCTCAAGGCAGAAAATGTTCACTTAGGAGACGAAACTATGATTGTATTATTGGCAAATAATGTAATGTTCTTTTACAAGGAATGGTAATTTGCCTGATGGTAAGCAATCATTACGGTCTAGGATGGAACGTGCTTACCTAGTAAGAACCGATTCACTCTCGCTTTGAAGATCGCAAAAAAAATAATGTAACATTTGGCGCTTTTCAAAACTTTGCCTCGCGTCTTTGTTTTCAAATGAATATATCGTAAGAATTGTATCTTTACATTCTAGTCTTTGCTACTTAGGTTATGAAAATAACACCAATAATGTACTAATAGATTATTAGTATTTTGTTTTGTATATATTTAAATTAATTGTTACAATAAATAGGTTTGTACATGCACTTGATAAAAGTGCTGCCATCTTTCGTGGGTAGTTATTTTGCTGAGTCCAAGTGAACGGATTTTATATTAACTAGATTGGATGATGGTGATTTTCTAGGTGGTTATAGAGATATTCATCGAGTTTTTGTAATATGCGATGACAGCTTGTGTACTTATATGCGTTGATGTATGAAATTATCGGATCAACTAAAAATGTCATACTTTTACACATTCAATACTTCTACTCGATGGCTTTAAACAAGAAAGTATTGACTAAAGTAACTGATTTTTGCATTGTTTTATTTTGAATGATACAGAATGAGCCCACTTTCTGCTTTCCTCAAGAACAGTAAAAATGATTCTAGAAGAAAAATATAGTTCTTTGCGAGTTTTATAAGGACTAATTTTATTACATCAAAGTTTAAAAACTACCAAAGTAAACTCCCTCTTTTCTCATCCCAAAACTGAAGTCTAAATCTTCAATACCTCGATCACGACTCTGCAACAATCGCAAATCGATCATCTTGCTCGTCCGAGCGTGGTGCGAGTGGTTGGCCTCTCACCCCAATTTACACTCACTGCCGAGCAACGTGAGCGGAACACAGGTAGCTACTGGTACAAGGTGGTTAGGTGGATTTTAAGCCATTTTATTATAATTCAGAATATACTATATGTTACTGAGACCATAGTTATTGCTTACCATCAAACTATAAATATAAATATGGTAAACTATGGTCAAGTGCAGTTAAAAACAACTAATACGGTTTTCAATCACTTGTAATTTTCCGTATTTTGTTCACGCGTCTCGGATGCAATGACACCCATCGTCAGAACCAGTTAGAACGTACGTTCTGGGACCGCGGCAGCGCGCAGACTTCGCGTATTAGCACTATTAGTTACTTGATTCTCAGACATGCTTCTAATACCTATATTATCTGGTCTTCTTGATAGGTAAAGTGACTAAAGGAATTCACTTACGGTTCTACTTTGGTTTTCTGTACTTACGGATAAAATGATATCTACCACTGATCGCCAATTATATGTAGGTATTGTCAAGGGTTTATTTTTTCATTTTTAGACCCAAAACAGTATTTTTTTTAAACTAGATAGGCTCAAGCTTTACTACAACTCGCACGAATTAAGCAACGTTATAATCTACCATCTAGCGCGCTTGCCTAGAAGAAACCGATGTAAATTTAAATGTTTGTATAAGCCTTATGGGAGTGACATAGTCGGCTTCGACAAAACTCCCTCTTAAAATATAGATTTAAAAAAATGTAAACGTTCTCGCTAACTGTTTAATGAATTGTTTGTCAAGTGGGCCTAAGAAATTTTACTTAGTTGACAACATGATGTTAATATCTATACAATAAAGTAAGTAAGTAAAAAAATCTAAACTTTGATAATCTATTATCAAAGTTTAGATTTTTACTTAGATACACCTATTACTACTTGTATATTTTGCAGGTCATCATGTCTGACTATCGTATTTAAAAATCATACAGACCTGTTTAACAGATGTATCCCTGGACCCGATCTTGTTGGACAGCTCCTTGATGTCGTTCTGCAGCTCCAGGATCCTGGCCTCGTACTCCCCCTGCGTGGTGTCCAGCCGCCGCCGGAGCAGGTGCTTCTCTTGCTCCAACTCCTGGAAGGAAGGGAATACAGCTGGTTAGAAAATGGAAGAGCAAAAGAGATCAATCAGTCATTAAAAGAATCTACTGGTCAGATTTTTTATATAGTACTGCCATGTTATGGAACTCCTGACCTAACTCTCTATACCTCGTGACTATAAGTCCCTACATCATAGTATTTTCAAGTTATGTGTGAATTTGCACTCGCTTAGCGGTGAAGGAAAACATCGTGCGGAACCCATCATGGACCACAATTTCCGAGGACAAGTGTCTTCCGTGGAAGGACCTGAGCACCCACCACGATGTATCTGCCCAAGAGAACACCCCTAACGAATTAATTCTGCAGGGGAGTCACGACCCTCAGTCATGAGGAAATACGAATCACAGAGAGAGAGAGAGAGAGATAAGTCGCTAAATAGCGATATCGCTGTCATACTTTTGAAGCGAAGTGAGTGAATGGTTTTCACTGGCTAAGTATGGTCCATCCTAAACCATACTGATATTTTTTTTGATGATAAATCAATATGAAAAAGCTCGATGGTTTTGTTTATGAACATAATATGTACCTCTTTTTTGTAAATAATAAATAGCCTCAAACTAAAAACAAATAATTGCCTACAAAAATTTTCTAAGGTAACTACTTTTTCAGGAATACATATCTTTGCGTAGTAACGAAGACATACATATGTATATAAGTATAAAATATAACCAGATTCAGTATGTTTGTAACTCCACCGTCAGGCTATGTTATCAAAACATTCAGGGTTACTATGATAGTAAAAACAAAGATACTATGGTACAGACGCTGTGTTATAATGCTATGTTTAGAGAATCTAATACCTATCGCGTTCTGTTACAGCTGTGGGAACTTTTCACGTGATTTTCTAAACATTTATGTCGTGATTCCCACCCCAGTTGCAGCAACTTGTAAAGTATTTCAGGAGGTTATTGTTAGAGATTTATTTAAAATTGTTCTTTCACAAATAAAAAACGCTTATCTAATCTAATGCTAAAGAGCAATTGGTAACACCGCCGCATCGTCTTGCGAAGTCGAAGAGGTCCGTGTACGTGCAACCGTTTACCCGCTACCCTGCGTGATGTATCCTCCACCGCGCGCTTTAAAACCATACTTGAAGCTTGGCTGCTCCAGCAGCAATTTTATGACCTTGATACATTTTGAAGGTACCAGAGATGTGATATGTAAGATAATTATAGTGATATCTATGACTTGTAATAATGAAATAAATTTATTGTATTGTATTGTAATGGCTAATCTATGGCTTTACGATGCGTCTCACAAAAGACCTCAACGCGTGACTCTCTGCGAATATTTTCAACACTGACTCTGTTATACTGTTATTTTAAATTAGCTTTTGCCCGCGGCTTTGTACGCATTATTGTATGTTGTAGCATTCGTCTTGAATCACTTTATCTTAAAAAAAACTACATCAAAATCCGATGTGCAGTTTGTGGTACATACAGACATAAGCACCGCTGCGGGAATAAACTTTACTTTATACTTGTAATATAGTGATTATGTTCAAACTATAGTAAATCTGAAGATATTTTAATAACTGTTTGTTTTAGATTAATTGTATAATATCTTTTTTTTTACGTGGGATAGGTTTACGTGTGACTACAGCCTGCCTGGTGAAACACGCTTACCTAGAATATACCTATTAACTCTAGATTTGAAGACCCATTGTAGTACGTATGTACTTAAGAGTAAGTACATGACGTGAAGAAAGATGTAACCCATCGCATGCTTTCTAATGCCTCGCTGTTAATTACACGAGGTAGGATGGGAGGCAAAACGGCGGGCGGAAGTAGGCTCACTTCCGGTGGAGACACAGCCTTTTTGCTGATACCACTCACAATTAGTAACGATTAATTAGTGATCAAGGTCGTTAAGTGGTTGTGTTTAGTAGTAATTACTATTGTTTTGTGATATTTATTTTAGAAAAAAAGAAAGAAAGAAAGAAAACATTTATTGTGACAGATTTTAAAAACACACAGGAGTAAAATCATAAAAAACAAACATAAAATCTGCCACAACACAGCCCCAACTCAGCATAATGCTGCTTTTACAAGAGTAGTCAGTACTGTACTTAATTAACGAGTATATGACTATTTTTTCTTTTATGGAAACAATACGTAAAGATACAAAATTAATATTATCATATCGTCAAGTCTATCTTTCTTTCAAAACTACTACAGACCAACAGTTTGTAAATACCACATAATAAATTATTGAAAATACAAGTATGTACACCTCGTATATTTATTTATTTATTTATTTATAACGGTACACATAACAGAATGAGTTCATATATAAGCCAAATACACATTCAAAACTGGTTTTGAACCAGAACAAATTATAATAATTTATATATAATTTCAAAAATCATCTTATCTCGTTTACATTATCAACAGAAATAAGGACCTTATCATTTTTTTTCCTGCCAGATTGGTAGCCTGGAAGAGATCGCTTTTAGCGATAAGGTCGCCAGTTAAGACACTAGGCTTAAGTTTTAATATTTGTTTGTAAATTTCTGTATTGTGCTGGTGTTTTAATAAAGTGTATATCTATCTATCATTTACAGTCATATATTTTTTTTTTTATTTTTTTTTTTCATATTTATAATTTGAAATCCATGACATCACCTTTATTTTTATTGCTCAGACTATTTGCACAAATGTTCCTCCTCTTTGACGTCGGTTATGACGAATATGCTTATTGTTCAATATATCATATTTAATCATTATTGAACCAGTCTGCAGAGGAACAATGATAGCTTTTTGCAATTAACTTCGCATTCAATTTCAAACAATAGAGGCGAAGTCGTGCTAAATGTTGTTTTGTTTTCAAGAACGCTGTTGTCTGTGAATTTAATATTGTATGCGCTCTACGCGTATGCATTAAAACAAATAAAGTGATCTATTTCAAAAGTCACAATATTAAAACACTAGCTGTGCCTGCGACTTCGTCCGCGTGGAATAGATATTTTGGGAATCATATTTTATTTATTTTTGCAAACTTATACATCATAGCTGTTACCCACGACTTGAACCATTTTCGCAGCGCACGCAACGAAATCCTTCAAAGATGAATAATTTTCCCTATTTTTTCCACATTTTCCATTGTTTCTTCGCTCCTATTAGTTGCAGCGTGATGTTATATAGACTAAAGCCTACCTCGATAAATGGTCTATTCAACGCAAAAAAAAAAATCAATTCGGACCAATAGTTCCTAAGATTAGCGCGTTCAAACAAACAAACAAACTCTTCAGCTTTATAATATTATAGGTATAGATTATAGATTGGCTACATTACGCTCATTTTAGAAATGAAATAACTTATATTATTCCATGTCAATTAGATTATTTTATCAAAATATGTCGGTGATAAGAAGGATACATAAAATTGTAGGTATATAAAATGTTTATGTACCTATTGTACCCACTTAGCAATGAAGTTTTTATAATAAAATTCAATTTGGCAACAACACGATATCTCAAGCATACGATGATCACATAAAATGACTTCATATCTTATGCATCATCAAGGCAACACGTCATTTTATGAGCCTCAATATAAATTTATATAAGCTACAGTATAAAATCTAATAAGAACTAATCAATAATAAAATAATAAATATTTCGGGACATTGCACACAGCGCCATCTAGCCCCACACTAAGCAAACGCTTGTGTCGTGGGTACTAGATAACGGATATAATACTTATATACTTTTCTTTTGTAAATACATACTTATTATACATACAAACAACCAGACTCAACACAAGAAATTATACATTTTTTAAATCATTAAAAGTCATTATGCAAATAATAACCTACTTGTTCTGCATAATTAAACACATAATTATCTATCGCGGCACTATTAAGACCTAACGTAAAGCTCTACAAAAATACTTTATTTCAACAAACTCAAATGTACTCAATTAAAACTTAATATACATCTAATACCTATACAGTAATAAAAAAATATTCATAAAATTGAGAACCTTCTCCGTTTTGAAGTCAGTTATTATTTTACAAAGACGTCATGATTTGAGCCAAAATAATTAAACATATTTCCTTGGAGCTCGCCCCGTGGTGCGAAACCTCCCATGTGTCATAATGACATGCTTGACATAAGCCTCTTACACCGCTTAATCTGCCTTGTATTAAGGAGAACACGTTTTGAAATGTGTGAGAACTAACTGGATTAGTTATAAGGTGTATTTAAGGTGCTGATTTAGGCAGTATGGCTTTGAAAAGGTTGCTTATTAACATTTGTAAGGCACACAAAATTCGTGTAGGTATGTGTATACATGGCCACAGTGCATTTTTGTTCAAGTGCGACTGAGTGAAATTGACTGTATGTATTACAAAAATGTTAACCATAGTTCACAGTATGGTAAACATTTTACAGTCTAGGCACAGTATAATAAGTACAAGACCGTGGCCGATAGGTTAGGCGTTCTGGCTGATAATCGGAAATACGCAGGTTCGAATCCTGCAGGTCGTAATTATTTTCGCTCATTTTCAAAAAAAGTATCAAATAAGATCAAGTTCTAGGTTAGGACAAACGTTGACAATTGGATACATCGTGGTCGTGGGTCCGATTATTAAAAAAAAACTTGTTATCATTTTTACTACGACTTTCTTTAATTTTTTGTAGCCACAATAACGTGCGAACATGTATTTATTGTTGTCTAAGAAATGTGACACTGAAAAATATGATTTAAAAACTACAATTACAATAACTATATAAGTCACTTCACTTCCCTCGTAAACCAATTTACCTAAACAAGGCTCCATAAGTGAAGCGGAATTAGAAATTGCACTAGAATCATTCTGTCACAAGACAATGACATTTCTCCACTGCGACCCACAGATACAGGGTTACTGGTATTCAATGAGCATATTAGTTTAACTATATCAAGTTCAATATATTATGTATTTTTAGATCATTTTAGTAGATCGCGTTTTCTTTTTTGAATTGCGATAAAAATATTATTATAAGGATGGCATTAGATACTGACCACTTATATGTATATGCAATGCATTACAACTTATAAAATATTTGATAATAAGAGTATCATATACCTATAAACATTTTGATAAATAATAAATAAATAATTAAAAATAATGATGTAAGTTAACTTGTTAATAACATCATTTTATACGACTGAAAGTATAACCATTATGTACTTTTGTTGATAGCCGCCTCTAATAGCTAGTGTGTCTTAGTCAATAAACTTAAGTATAAATAATTTTTAAAAAGCTTTAAATTTTAATAATTGGTACATAATTTACGAGTAACCGTGTATATATATACATACATACATGAGATCTGTCAACTTATGAGAAGCCCTGAACCGTGGTGGATCGGGGAAAGAATGCCAGCTTACTGCAAGTGGGGCGTTTTCACAATAATATGTACTTTATTGTGTACGAGTAGACATGGACAGGTACAATAGGCAAAGAGTTTTAATATGAGGAAATGGGTTTGATTACAGGGATCTCAATTATATATGATGAGTCGTGATCATGCTCTATCTTAGACCATAATTCATCAGGTAGTGTGCGATACATAGAGAAAAAAAATCACCTAGTTTTTCTGACACATTATATTGAATTAGGCGTCGCTTTAGGGAATACACAACAGGAAGCAGACAACTAAGATTTAGGAAAAGTATGTTATGTTGTGCCGCTGCAGCCCAATACTATAATTTTTTTTAAAGTTTTAAATCTCTAACACATTTTTTATTAGACTCCAAAACCACAAAATCTATATGGTAGCGTTTAGAGACAAGTTCTTCGTTTATACACCTTCAATTTGAGGTATAATTGATGTCAGTAACAGTAGTACCACAATCATAATGGCCGCCGTCTCGGTGTCCGTCTGCGCCGGCGCAGACCACATATCACGATACGCGTGTGACTCACTCACGTCCTAACTTACTTTCACTCTCTATTATGTACCAGCTTGAACCATTTGTTATCATTTATACGATATTTTATAGCTATTTAGGTCCCACCC
The DNA here is from genome assembly GCA_927399415.1 of Macaria notata. Lineage (NCBI taxonomy): Eukaryota > Metazoa > Arthropoda > Insecta > Lepidoptera > Geometridae > Macaria > Macaria notata. The sequence goes on along the minus strand of OV656745.1, from coordinate 10,721,793 downwards.
TAGTCGCCACCAAAATAACTTGTATGTTTGTCTCTTGGTATTACTTCCATACAAAACATACACAGTAAACTATAACTAATACTAAGATACCTTAGAAATTTAACAAAGTTTATTATGTACTGCTATCATTATTAGTACGTATATATTATTTTCTTTATTGTTACTAGTAATGTCTGGAACGAGAAGGCAATCACACCGCGACACAGGTTCGCCTAGTACGGTGTTTATAATGCATTTATGTAAAGTTTTATTATGTTTTTGGAGCAATAAACGAAATTTATTATTATTAATACTAATATCAAATCGAAAAGAATTTCGAACACATTGAACTGACATAGCTAGTTATTCTTGTAAGGCCTGGATTGATCCCAAGAGCGTCGTCATAAGTTCGACATTTTCTTACCGGCTCTATATGTTTTTTTAAAAACCATCACATAATATTGATAAAAGTGAACCAAAACAAGTTATAAGATTTTCGAGTGTTTTTTTGTTATTTTTTGTAGTTACAAATATGTAGTATGTTATTTCAAATATACTTAATAATTATTAATTTCTTACTTAGAAGAGCGTCCGAAAACTTCAGCATTTTGAAGTTCAAAGCCCTTTAAATGACTCGTATGTCATTATGCATTGTTAAGGCTCTGCTTTCTAGGCACATTCTTCTCAAAATGTGTCCTAAATACAGAGAAAGTATCTCTAATGTCGATTCAGATGAAACATTCTCTTTGCAGCTTGAAATTTAATACTATTATAAGTAAAAGTAATAGAAATTAGAGTTATAACAAAAAAATATCTATAAAAGATTTGAAGGATTGTAGTGATATGGTAATGCAATACTGAAATTGAAAAAGTTTCAGATTATTATAATGTCTTTACTTCTGTGAATTGATATTGTAATCTCTGCCAGTGAAATCATTATATTTCTGATTTAATTTTTTTAACCAAAGAGGTCTCAAATTAGTAGTAATGTTAGCCGCATAGCATTAAATTATTATTGGTACGGTTAAATAAGATTACAATTTAATAAGATGCTACCCTAATCCATGTATATCAATATTAATTATCAATAAGAGGTAGGGGCCCTAAGGGGGGCTTGATAAACTCTCGACACCAGAGTTGGCCACTCTCATTCGATAAGAAGTAGAAGAATTATCAATAAATAATTTCTGGTTTTGAATCCTGTGACATCAACAAAATTATGTCGTATATATTATGTATTAGGTACCGTTAAACAAACATTAAAAAACGTAACGTTAAATTTACTTAAAATCAATATGTTTGCCCTAATCCATTACTAAGGATATCTATGTAATAGTAACAATTTCCCAAAGTATGATCAACAAAACCTCGCAGCCATAAATTTTAATAACTCATTACTAAATAAAAGTAATTATGCAAATAATAACCTACTTCTGCATAATCAAACATACATAATTATCTATAGACGCCACGACCTATCGCGACTCTACTAATACATATAGTGAATCTGCTAATGCTAAATAATAATAAAGCTCTAGACAGAAATAAATTTCAAAGTCGTCTTTACAAAAGTCAAGGCCACAAAAGCGGAAACATTAATGTGACTTAGCTTTAAAATCAGTTCCCAAATCATGACCTCAAGTAGGTACCTAAGTTAGGTACTAATCTAATGACTGAGTCGTTTGTTAGCGCATTAGCAGTAAACACCATAAAGAATAGGCAGTCATTATACAGTCCGTTTGGGAAACCTTTTCCGGATTAATTTATTTTGTCTCATTTAGGCTACGAATAAACAGTATCATTTAGGATTTAGGTTTTGTAACTAACCCTAGTTTTTATCTTATACTTATCTTGGTACCTGAGGAAAAGGTACCACAATCTATGAATACTTTCCTTGCTACTCATAAGCCAAAGTTCATTCAAAACAGCATTATCCCTCTTATCATTTTAATAGTAACAAGCAGGTAGGTATCAAACTTTGTTTGTATTAGTTTGTTGGTCAGTGCGTTACTCCAACTACGCTACTTTATTTATTCCTCTCCATCCAATGGTTGCCTGGAAGAGATTGCTTTTAGCAATAAGGCAGCCAATTGTGGCACTAGATTAATTTATGTACCTAAGTATTTTTTATTAATTTTGTTTTATATGTGTGTGACAATAAAGAATTATCTATCTAGTTTTACCCCGAAACGTGAGTAAAGTCACATGCATTCACTAACTACTAAAAACTAATTTCTGTTACAAAGGCTTCGCAATGCCATCTCCTACCAGTTGACAATCAAGATGGTCCGCTCGCAGCATTGTTACCAAACTGCTGTTAGTTGTCGTCACGACAATGAGACAGCGAGAGGATGTTGCATGCAGCCAATTCAATCTTACATTACGAATATCGTGACTCAACTAGTATATTATAGCGGTTAATAGATCGACATAAAATAGTCTTGGCCGGGCTAAAGGCTAATATTATATTATTAATAATATACATATTATTTAAACGACATCACAAAGAAGACAACACTGGCAAGAGAAGCACAATGAATGGAATATTGGCGTATAAGGGAGGAGGCTTTTGCCCTACGAAGTGCTCTATAAGCTGACGAAGATGGTGATTTTATAAGAGCATTCTCAGTTTTAAAACTGAATTCCGTTAAAGCGGGTGCGATCGCATAGTTGAAGCGTAGTTGGCATGAACCGGCTACTGAAGTCTATTTGCAGTGTCTTTTATAATAAGAAAGTGTTTTAGTGAATTAAAAGTAATGTTTCAAAAAAACTTAAAATCAAATCACAATTCACACATAGCGAAAAAATGTTTTCAAGAGCCAGCTTCATTTGGAATCCGTCTTCCGATAGCACTAAGCTAACAGCTACTCATTATTTTGAAGAGAAACACATACAAAAACAGTAAGGCTTGTATTTTATTATACTATGTCGATGAGTTAATGGAAGGCTTTTGTCGTGTGTTGATGACCTCTGAGATATAGTTAGGACTTATTTTAAACGTAGAATAAACTAAGTATAGTTAATGTCAATAGTTATTATCGTAGGCAACTACATTTCATTTATAAGTTACTAAATTAAATATGAATATAAATATTTGAATAATATGCAGTTTAAAACTAGCTTGTGGTGGTGGTGAAAATAAGTATAATGTATAAAGTGTACTTAAAAAGATAGAAATGCATATTTGTAGAAATAGGACTTTGTGCTTCCTCGGATAAAAAAGGACACTGGTTGCTTTTATGTCTTTAAAATACATACTTGTACAGAAATCCTGTAACTTTGATTTTTGTTATTCAAATACTTACTGAAGAAAGATAATTTTACAAAATTTAAAAAAAAGAAGACAATAAAAAAGAATTCATTTATTTACAGAAGTTATTGTACCTATTACTGAATAATAAAACAATGAACAAATAATAACTTAACAATAAGTTTCCTCAGCAGCCGGAAGACGAGGCGGAAAGAGGAAACCCTTATTGATATCAATATCAAAAAAAAAAAGTTTATTCTATTTTATTTATTTCGATACACAAACTTTAACAAACGTCTAGACATAAGCGCTTTTATTTTGTGTTATAATATATGATTAAACGAACTTGCAAAAGTGAAGTTCGATCAATATTATATGAGTATAAAGCCTCATGCGAAGATATAATATTCACAACATGGTAGTACTTTAGTCCTACTGGCAACATTGCACGTCTTTAGAGAGAAAAAAGAAAATGTATTTTTTCCTACCTAATGGTAACACCCCAGCGGTGTCGCTCCTCATTGTTAAGAGAAATTAAAAAATAACACAAAATTTTCAATATACTTATGGGTTTTTGTGGTGGGTGGGAAGATAAGTATATCTTCGCATGAGGCTTTATACTCATATAATATTGATCGAACTTCACTTTTGCAAGTTCGTTTAATCATATATTATATTTCGTATAGCCTCATGCTTTGATATAATATTCACAACATGGTAGATGTTTAGAGCCAAAATTTTGTGTGAGAAATAAAAGATTTTGTTTTTACAAAGTAATAACAAACAACTTTTATTACATAATCATATTTTAACATGAATGGTAATCTCAATGATACGATTACAAATTATATCACATTTTATTGGAAATTATGTTTAACTTGTAAACTATACACAAACAAGTTATCATCTCATAACGTATAACATTACAATCAATTAAGTTGCAAAACTGATCTCGCAAAAGAAGTTTCATTTACTATCGGCCGGTTGTAAAATTTGGCAAACGTTTGTGACGTACTTGTCCATCCTGCCGTTTTGCGAATTGTATTTAAGGAAACATCCGCAGCTCGAGCTGCGGAAACTGAAGCATGTCGTGTACTATGGCTAGAAAATATTGATACATCTATGCCGCTCTCACCCAGAACTCTCTTAATCCATCGACTGATGGTTTGAGTCGAAGCTGATTTATGCGGTTGCTTAGAGGTTAATATGAAATTATTTATAGAAGGCAGTCTTATTTTTCTAGTTACAAATAGGTAGTCTTCTACTATTGTAGCGGGGCATATAGATTTATCCTCATAAAAGTAAGGTAGTACTAAAACCGGTTGTTCACGCCCGGGTGCGGATGTTTTAATTGCCTCAGTAATACCTATTTCGACAGATGAAGAGCCTATCCTAATGTTTTCTGATTTTATTAGAGAAAACGTTTGAACCCGGTGTGCTGTAGATAACGCTAATAGTGTAACTAACTTTAGTGTTATTTTTTCTAATGAAATATGACGATTTGGTACCCAATTTGCTATATAATCGAGAACAACCTGTGGGTCCCAAGTCCTAGAATATTTTGGTGTGGCTGGTCTTAATCTATATGCACCTCTAAGGAGTCGTTTTACTTGATCATTGGTAGTAAGATGACTTCCGACAAGCAATGATTATGCACTACGGTGGCTGTTTATGGAACTGTACGCAACACCTTTTTGAAATTGTTCTGTCAAAAACAAAATAATAGTTCTGATTGACCCCATATATGGGTTTAAACCGTGACGATAACAAAACCGCCACCACAATTTATACGTCCCGTTGTATTGAGATAGAGTATTTTTGGATAGAGATGCCATTGTTAGGTCTAATGCTTGGTGTGGGGTGCCTGCTGCCGCAAACGCTGTCCTGAGAGCAGCGCTGCACCCAGGGTAAACTTCGATTGTTGTTGTCGGGTTCTGCAAGAATGTGATATACTTAAATCAGGTGTGAAATAAATAATGTCTGATTTCAACAAACTTTTTAACAATGGGAACCAAGCTTGCGAATGCCAGTTGGAAAAAATAAAAATGACTTCTGCTTTGTCGTTGTAAATTTTTTGTAGGCATTTCAATATCATCGAAAATGGAGGGAATGCGTAAAAAAAAAACATTGATTTCCAATTTAAAGTGAACGCATCTACAGCAATAGAGTCTGGGTCTGGTTTCCACGAGACATAATTTTTGCACTTGGTATTAGTGCGGGACGCAAATAAATCAATTTCTGGATAACCAAATGCTGTCGTGACAGTTTGGAATTGAGCTTCACTAAGCTGCCATTCTATGTCAGGGTTCACCTTACGAGATTCTTGATCTGCTTCAAAATTGTCTTTCGTGTTTATATAGGATGCATACAACCAGATATTTCGGTGTTCGCACCAAATATTTTTTGTCAAATTATTTAAATGGGGAAATTGGATTCCTCCCATTTGATTAATATAACTAAGTGCTGTTGTATTATCTACTCGTAACAAAATATTGCAGCTATGCATATCGCGCACGAAAGATTTTAAGCCTAGAAAAACAGCTAATAATTCTAAATAGTTAATGTGCTTTTCACGCTCACTATCTGTCCAACTGCCCCCAGTGCGCTTGTTGTCACAATAAGCGCCCCAGCCAATTCGGCTCGCGTCCGTAAACATTTCTAAGTTAAAATTTGGTGTTACTAATGTGTTAGTTGTAGATGAAATATTATTCATCCGCCATGCTAAATCTGGCAAGATTACCGCGCTAGGTTGGAATTTGGCATTATAGTTATCATTATTCGCAACTAAGGCCAACTATTAAATGCGCAAAATCACGAATTGTACAAGTGGGTAGTTGGTAAAAAAATTGCAAAAGTAGCAAAAATTTTTCGCGTTTCTCAGGTGAAAGCGATATTGTCATATCTAAAGAGTTATACATGAAGCCAAGAAACTTGCTACATTGTCGCGGTTGTAAACTACTTTTTTCATAATTAATAACGAAACTTAAACATTTCAATAACTTAAGTGTTTTGTTGACGTTTAGTAAGCATTCGTCTTGGGTGTTTCCTAAACACAATATGTCATCGAGATATACAATTGATCTCAGTCCTTGGCTTCTGAGATAACCTACTACTTCTTTCATTATTTTTGTAAACGTTCGAGGCGCAGAACATAAACCGTAAGGCATAGCATTAAATTCGTAGGTTTTTATGTTAGAATGTTCATCTACGTATTGAAAACGTAAGTATTTACGTTGAGAATGTTTTATAGGGACAACTAAGTAAGATTCTTTCAAATCTACTGTGGCCATGTAGCAGTTTTGTGAGATCATTTTTGATGCTGTTCTGTGGTCTTCCATTTTGGAATGGGTTGTTGTGATAAACTTATTCAATTCTTTAAGATTAAGTATGAACCTATGTCCTCCGCTTGATTTAGGTGCCAAAAAGGCACTAGAAATAAACTGATCTTGTTGCGGACTACATTCAGTAATAGCGCCTAGATCGACTAACTTTTTGATGGCTAGCGCCATTGCTTGCTTTTCTATTATTGACAACGAAGTTTTATGCGGAATTCGTTGCTGATATACTTCTCGTAAAAATGGGATATTATAGCCATTACAAATCCAGTCTAAAATTACTGCGTTTTTTGTAACATTAAGCCAACAATCATAAAAATGACGTATTCTACTCGCATGTACCTGCGTTACTGACGAGTTGGGACACGTTTGTTCGAGCTCGCTGAAGTCGGCTGGCGATTCAGCGGCGGTACAGGTGGAGCTGCTCGCGCCGGCATCGCGGAGCGGTGGTACTGGTTCCGGTGGTTGAAGCCGCGCCCTCCTCTCGCCTGTTGATAGCGAGGAGGGCCCGCCCAGTTTCCCTGACGGGATCGGGCGCTAGGTGCCGCTGGTGTGCTTGATGTGGATGTTCTAGGCGGAACTTTTTTAATTTGAAGCCCTTGCTTCTCGATCGCTTTTGATGCCTTTATCTTTTCGGCCAAATTGCTGCCGAAAAATGTTTCGTCTCTTTCTGAATTACTCTGTAAAGAGTTTGTATGTTTTTTTCCAATACGGGAAAAATCAGTTTCGTTCTCACTTGAGTTTCGGTGAAATGTAAGTCAGATAATATGCGGCAGCCATCCGATAAAAAAATTAACACATTCACTTTGTCATCTCCGGTTAGCAACATCGACTTACCTCTATTTATGGCTGTTATGCCGAGGCCAAGTTGACCTTGGTTGTCTTGTAAAATCATGTCTCGGTTTTTTTTTTTTTTTTTTTTGGAATTCTGGCAGGGCTGCAGAAATCTCATGGTTTAAGGTGGGTGCTTTAAGCGCCTTGCAATTATCGGGCACCATGTAATCTTTAAGGATTTTTACCTTTGCTTCTGTTTGGAGGCCTTTTTTTCAAAATCGGCTGCCAGCGTTGTGCCAGCGTACCGTGTATGGCAGGTCCATAAGCCGGGACATCATCAGTGGTATCACCAAGTGCACTTAGCAACTCGGGATCCAGTTCGCACTCTGGTATAGGCTCCTCAAGAGGAGCGATCTCGTCTGCTAACTCTTGCGTTGAGGGCTGCAGCGAGTCATTAGGCAGCGGAAGGATCTCGGATGTACGAGATAGCTCCTGCGTTGGGGGCTGCTGCGGATCGTTAGGAAGCGGCAGGATCTCGGATGTACGAGATAGCCCCTGCGTTGGGGGCTGCTGCGAATCGTTAGGAAGCGGCAGGATCTCGGATGTACGAGATAGCCCCTGCGTTGGGGGCTGCTGCGAATTGTTAGGAAGCGGCAGGATCTCGGATGTACGAGATAGCCCCTGCGTTGGGGGCTGCTGCGAATCGTTAGGAAGCGGCAGGATCTCGGATGTACGAGATAGCCCCTGCGTTGGGGGCTGCTGCGAATCGTTAGGAAGCGGCAGGATCTCGGATGTACGAGATAGCCCCTGCGTTGGGGGCTGCTGCTGGGACGGTGGCGTTACTAGGTGAAGGTCACCGCCACGAGACACTTCCGCGGAGCCGTCGCCGATTTTTTCACTGTCCGATGACGATGAGTAAATGATGCGACGATATCTCCCTTCTTTCTTGGCTTGTAATTTCCTGATTTTATTGTAGTAGTGACGAAGCTTTTCCTCGGCACTTCGTTTCGGCATTTTTAACTTTTTGTAGAAATTGAAGGTTGGTATTAAGTATTAACTTTTAAAATTGAAGGTAGAAATTTCGACTGTGCGTTGCCTTGCACGACAAAAGAATGAGGAGCGACACCGCTGGGGTGTTACCATTAGGTAGGAAAAAATACATTTTCTTTTTTCTCTCTAAAGACGTGCAATGTTGCCAGTAGGACTAAAGTACTACCATGTTGTGAATATTATATCAAAGCATGAGGCTATACGAAATATAAGATTATTCTTATGCGGCGCTTACGTTGAAAGACAAATAGTATAAATATTAGTTTATAGTTAGTTATAGTTTACAGTTTTATGTATATTTTAAATCTACCTCACACGTCTTGTACTAAAACCTCTCGTACAGTCATCCATTAACTTTCTTCACGGCAGCGAAATTACCCGCGAAGCAATCTTGTACGCGTAATTATACTGTGACAGATGACAGTTATACTGGCTTACATTGAAATAAAAGAAGACATTTGGTTCAGGCTAAACTCCTAATTGCTAAAACTAATTTGTAAATCGCTTACGAATCACTGAGATGAACAATAAATGACAAGACTGAATTTTAATTCAAAACGGAAAACATAAGTTAATATGCTTACACTATGTATGTGTTTAACTGTGTCATTTGATCAATTAGGTCACCTGAAGCGATATCCGCTTTAACAAACACTATGATTTTAAGGCTTAAGGAGAAGCATGGATACTACTTCTCAGGTAAAATAAGCTAAACCCACCGTTAGGCGCTTGGTTGATTTTAAATTTAAAAGTGATAGCTAGCCAGAGTGAATATTTAATAATTACATGCCTGGTGATGAAATAAATTCATATTAGAGCAAAAATAAAACAAAAAAAACATGGCTTAATCTTCATAAAAAACAACCAATTCTTTTACGATTCTGGCCAATGGTTCTGTATTTTTTATAGCGTTTCAATTTTAACAATAACTTTACAAACTTCATCTCTTCTCTCTTCATTATGACTAACTCTGTACTACAACACTAACTGTTATAATCTACTATACACCTAGCTTAGTTGTGACTTCTTAGCTTAATCACTGTTTGATGATGACATATATTGATGATAGAGGAAAATGACTATTTTTGACATGCCATCGATGGTTATTGCGAATTAAGTTGCTTGTAATACTTAGTTTCAGTCATTACTATTGTAATAGGATATTAAATGTGCTTAATTGCTGTCTCTATTGGCATGCAATGTTCAATTATTATTGCATAGATAACGATATCTACAATATTGTAATCAATCACTAAGAAAACGCTATAAATCACTATGAACAAAACTAAACGTATTCATTGCTAGTTATCTGCGTTTATCTAAAGTTCATAGCCAAATCTTTGCTTCTTAATTCTTAAATTTAAATAAAAACCCATTAAATTCAAATTAAAATAAAAACTTTGATGTGCCTTTTGGGGCTCGTAACCATACTTTAGATCATCTTTTTATCGAATGTCGCCAACTTCGGTGTCTAGAGTTTATCAAGCAGCCCTAAGGGCCTCTGACATGGCTTTACGACTGCTGTACTAGACCAACTGCCAGGACCTACAATTTAACGTGTCATCCGACCCACGGAAGCGCCCAAAATGGAATGTCACTTTTCGGTCTCCCATCCAAGGACTGACCGCGTCGACCTTTGCTTAACATTAGTAATCGCATGCGATTGCCTCCGCTAGCTGAGCTACTATGAATCCTAAATATACTTTAGATAAATCGTAACTGTTGTAGATACTTATTATCCAAGTTGCACCGTTGAATGTCTATTTACATCTTCCGCAATGTTTTACAAGATTTAGTATGTAACACTCAAAGAAACAGATTCACATGAATTCTTTACAAGAAACGCTGCAATTATTGAGGTTGAAAGTTGACTAATGAGAGTTTCAAGGAAAACGTATCATGTGAGAATCGACAGCTTTGTAATGTTTTTACGTAATTTGAGAACAGTTTAGAAGTTGAAACATTATGCGAGAAATATTTGCTGTAAGTACATACATATGTGTTCTATACACTGATGCATTTAAAATACAGATATAAGTAAACAATTACCCAAGAATAATACATTTGGAGAACCTGTACATATTTATATTACTTTGCCCAAATGTAGGTTTACGGACGAATGAATTTTTTTATCTATTTTTCCTTTCTTGTCCTTCTGTTATAAGTCGGAAAGTTCAATTCCAGTTCGATTTTAAAGATCTTTATTGATTCATTACTTATAGAACTAGTACAACACAAGTGTAAATTTTTATCCTAGTGGTACAATGAACTTGATTTACTTACTGGTTTTTCGTACACTGGGCACTTTTAAAACAAAAAATACTTGAATCTTACATTTAGAAACATGAATATCAAATTACGTAGGCTTTAGTATAGGCACTACGTTTTTAAATACTGAGTAGGTGAATGATAGAACTCAAATTCCTGGGGAAGTCGGAAAGTTATAACCTATATAAACTACGAGTCCTCTTAATATACGGTTTGTTACGCTGCTTCTATCATTTCAAGTCTGCTATAACTACAGCAATTCCACCACAATCACGTATTAGTGGAAGCAAATTGACCGCCTTTTTAGGCACAATTAAAATGTATATGGCGGCAACATTGCGAAAACTAATCGTGCGCTCGCGCAATGACATTCATACTTACAATGTTATGTGTAAGTATTGTTAGCGGCAAGGTTTTTCTAGAAGACATTGTTATTAGTTGTAGTGTTTTACATACGTTATTTCTGCAGGCAAAACTCTAGAAATAAGATTCTAATATATGTATGTATATATATATAAATCTCAAAGGTGACTGACTGATATAGTGATCATCAACGTGTTGCCCAAACCACTGGACGGAGTGGGCTGAAATTTGGAATGAAGGTAGATGTTATGACGTAGACATCCGCTAAGAAAGAATTATTGGAAATTCCACTTTAAAATGGGTGAAATAGGGGATGCAAGTTTGCGAGCGAAGCCGCGAGCTCCCACTAGTCAGACATAAGTTACAAAATAAGGATTTTGGCAAACTACAAAGGACTATTTTATCTACTATCTGTCCGCTAAGCTAATATATTGGGCAGCTGTGGTAATGACAAACATATTTATTGAAATATCAGATGCATTATTTTAGTGGTCAAAATATGAATAAACTATCATTATTTAGCACACTTTCATTTACTTTTTGCAGGTTTTAAACATTGTGACTTGTTAAATGGAAATTAATACTCGTACAAAATCACTAGATAGCTTACGCGCTCGGTTCCAACTAACGTAGGTAATTACTTTAACTTGAACAAGCATGGAATAATTTAATTGTAACTCGAGAAAGTAGTGAAACCGATGCAAGCAGCGATAGTGTCTAATGGGAACACTTCATGAATGATATCTATCGTTACTTTAATAAAAGTGCGAATTTACTTACTGAATTGGTCAGCAAAATACTCATATCTATGTACATTTAAAGTAACATAGTAAAACTTCAACGAATGTCTTAGCTTCTACACATATATGAAGCTCGATTTCTATTTGTTTTCGATTTAAATGATGGTTAAGAATTTCACAAAACGCATCTATTATGAAGTTTTAATTTTGAAGACACCATCAGGTACTACTTACTATATTTGAGTATTTAAAACGCTGACCAAAAGTCAAAGGTTAACGTTTGATTACTTGTTTGGAATGCTACTCGATCCTTGTAATAGCTGACCAAATAACTGTTCCCGTGAAACATTGTCGAATGATTGTATCGTAAATTTAGAATGTTTGCACAAACAATGATCTCGATGCTTGTCTATGCCAAGTTAGTTTCCTTTTGTTCTTAGTCTCACTTGGTTTGGTGCTTACTTGGATGTACTTCACTTAGATTAATTTATGTTTCAAAGTTAAACATAATAGTATCTTGCTAACTTATCGCGTAGGTAATTAAACAAAAGCCGTACACGATCCTATGGGATACGTAACTATTTGTAAATTAGTGAAAACTCTTATTAACACCGTCAAATACCTATATCGACCTTGTGTAGATGCGTATTCGACCCCTAAATGAGCCTGTCATTTTGGCTTTTAACTTTTCTCACGCTACACCATATTTTTTTATTGAATACTAGCTATATTTATTGAAAATAAAAACAAATGACGTTTTGTGAGTATGTATATGTATAACAGTTGACGCTCTCACGATGACTTCACAGTAACCCCCTTTGTACAACTAAAGCGATTGAAGAAACATAATTGTGCAAATTCCACCTCATTCCAATGCTCGCAGAATTCTCATTCTGCTTCATTTTGTAACCCATACACAAAACAACTGCATAATGATGATCCACGAATGCTGTAATCGAACATCTTCAAAAGAATGATGTAAAATGAGTATTTTCCCATCGCCTACTAACAACCTTGCCTTACACCGAGTCTGGCCCACGCAGCCTTTTGGCAAACATGTATCATTGCAATAGCATTGTTATTATATTATGTGACTTGCGGCCAGCATGCTGGGCACGCTGCCCTCTGGTAGTGGGCTGGAGCACTTAGATTATCTTTAGGCTTTTCTAAAGATTTTCTAAGTGCCCCTTTTTGTAGTAGTTAGAAGTAGTATGTTTAGTTTTCCTTCACTTGTTTTTATATTTTATTATTGTAAATAAAGCATTTTGACTACAAAAAAAAAAAAAAAAAAAAATATGTGACTTTGTTATAAATACACTGAGAGATAGTGGAATATGATATGACTGTGTTCAAGGCTACTGTAAATATTTTTGACAGTTTCTAGAAGAAAGCTTTTTGATTCTATTGTATTCTAATAAGTCATTTCAGGCTTCGATTATTAACGGAAACTATTCCAGGTAACAATTTGGTTCATATAGCTTTTCTCAAAATCGTGAAATCTAACTGTTGTGTTTTATTGTTGGTAGAAATAAAATACGACAGTTTTATTTTTACAGCTAATCATTAAAATTTAATTTAGTTTAGTTTATATACCTATTATGTCTAATTCTTATTCCAGCGTGGTAATGCGGCCAGTAGGTATGCTGGGCACGCTGCCCTCTGGTAGTGGGCTGGAGCACTTAGATTATCTTTAGGCTTTTCTAAAGATTTTCTAAGTGCCCCTTTTTTGTAGTAGGTAGTAGTTAGAAGTAGTATGTTTAGATTTTCTTCCCTTGTTTTTATATTTAATTATTGTAAATATCAATCTTTTGCACGTCAGTAATGTTTGAGATGTATGATACTAATATTTGTTTTTTTATCACCTACCATCATGTAACAAAACTACATCTTGCAAATAAATGAATCTTTATCTTTAATTTACTGTGAATTTTACTTTCTGCCAATATAAGGATATTTTTCTGAGATGATTCTATCGTTCAAGCTTCTTACTAATCTAAGCTGAACACTGAAAACGATTTTTTTGTGCGGCAGATTTGAAATATCTATGAAAAACTTTGTCAAATATGAAAAAGTATTCTTAAGACATTTCCTAACTGCCAACCTGACTAATAAAAAACAGCCTAGTTAGTACTGAAATTCACAGAACTAGCACAATACCTGAAAACAAAGGCCACCAACGACCTTGCCACATTAAGCAGCTACAAGAACTACCCACACGGCAATGTTGCCATTTAGATGTAGTTCAGACAAGAATGAATCACTGTGATATAACCCCAAATACTGCGTAGAACAATGACGTATTGCAACATTTTAGAAGCGTGTTATTCGTTTCTTCTAGTATAACAAATTCGTGACGTTCTGATTCCGTGTTTTGTGCATTAATGTGCCACAAGTGAGCTCATAAGATTAAACTGGCTGATGAAGAGAGAGATAAAGAGAGTGCAATAAAATATACAGACACTTGAGTGCTCAATTGTCTACACATGGCCTCTATGGTGTACCCATCTGAAATAAATTTGTTAGAGAAATGTGTCGATTTTCCAGGACTACCTAATGTAACTAATGTAACTAGCCTTAACTTAAAATAAAGGCCTTAATTTAATGTATCTTTAACTCAAATTTCTGGGGTCAGTTCCCGACGCAATCGATTTAGTTCGACTTGACGTGGATCCGTTTTTTACAGCTAAGATTTCCATCCAGTCCTAACGAGATAGTATTATACATATATGCGGTATAGGTTAAGTTAAAAAAGGGTGTCAGATCAATAAAATAAAATTGAAAAATACCAAAGTGATATAACAAAAGTTTCCATTAGAAAACAGTATCGTAAGCCTGTAGGTGACCCTAATACAGTTCGTGTTTAACAACAATAAGGAAATCGATTACACTTGCGCAGTTTCAGCTTTATAGTAGGTACGTCTTAATCCATCGTTGGGTTAAAAATATTTTGCTCTAAATAGTACAAACTCACGAAACCAGGCTTTTTTGTATTTTTTTTGTAGGAGGAAGATTTCAGGAACACATATTACCTGAAACAAGTACAAAGGTTTCATTAAAACAAAGTGAACATAATAAGGAAATTCATCTTAAATTCTACTTATTTTGACTAAAACTTTTACGATCTTTAGTCAAAATAAGTAAAAGTTTGATAAATATCTTATAGAATAAAGAAACTTTCTTGTTGTAAGATCTCTTGAGATGAAACAGCATGTTTTTTTATTATAATTAACCACATTATGAAGTTTATACTTTTTTAACCACTCTAAAATTAAATCAATATATAGGAAACACGTATAAAACAATCAAAGCCCCAAAACAAAAGGCACCGTCCTTGTTCAACCAAACTGGCAACAAAGAACATGAATGAATAGGTAATTGCAGACCAACGACTCGATACAAAATAGACAACTCATCTTAATATGGTGATAAGTCATTCGTCAATTGAAGTGGGCGGCTAATAGATTGGTGAGCAAGATATTGATTAATTGGCTAGGATTAACAGCATTGAAGATGTCCAGTATGTTTTAAGACAACTTTTTGTTCAAATTCACGGCATTGGTGAGTCAGACACAAATATCACATAATTTGTCTGCATGCTGATTTGCCAGCCGTGAGAAAAATCTGATAGATATGTTATTTTAATTTATACCTATTTTGCTCAAAGCTATTTTTTCCTATTATATTATTATTAGCGGAGTGGACTTAGGGATTATGAGATTATTTTATCTATAGCAGAACGATAGTCAGCTTGAGCTAAGATGCATATCTGCTCAGACTAAGTGAGGGTTAAGTAATAAACGTGGAAACAGTAAGTTAGCTTACGTTAACTGCGTCAAATTGGCAGGTAGAGACTTGGCTGTACAAATATGCGGTACGGGAAATACGTTAAATATTGGTTAGAACATCAAAAAAACTTATTCAGAATTCTTTATAGGTAAAAGAATTTTATTATTAAAAGAAATATTGAATAAATAACCTTAACTTGATCTAGTTTTTATAGATTGCATGGAAAAAGGTTGCATGGTTCTAAACTCAGATAGGGCTAATAACTGAACGCTGGAAAACTTTGATAGTAATTAGAAAGTAGATATTAATAACAAATAGTCAATGATCTCTTCCAGGCAACCATTGAATTCCATGGAATAAATCGCTGAAAGATCTGAAGGTTCAAAGTAGAAAGATTATAAAAATACACTTATACTAAAGAATGATGTAAAAACTCAAGAAATACACAACAAATAAAAATATTATTTCATAAAACCGCACACGTAGCATACAATACGTGTTCAAAATCACGGTCAAGTGATAAGGTTATCGCGGAACAATACGAAACAGCGGAGTGGGATCATAACAGCTGATGGTTTATGAAATTTTGCTGATAGAGACGTAAGGAGCAACGGAGGTTTTTTGTTGTTTAGTTCTTTAACTTGGATGTTTTCTGTTAGT
Source organism: Macaria notata (assembly GCA_927399415.1). Lineage (NCBI taxonomy): Eukaryota > Metazoa > Arthropoda > Insecta > Lepidoptera > Geometridae > Macaria > Macaria notata. The sequence goes on along the minus strand of OV656745.1, from coordinate 10,705,588 downwards.
ATTATATACATGTATTAAATAGATATTATTATTGAAACTGATTCGGATTTTAAAATGTTAAAAATAAGGAAATAAATGAACATGAACAGTAAGAGGCATTATTAGCGTAAAAAGAGGGATTTATATCTGACAGAAGGCACGATGAGCACAAAACCATGTTCCAACCAATAAGAAAGACTCGGCGTCTATAATAATTTAAAACATCATCTATGCAAGTTAACGCTAATATGCATATTAAAACATGTATATCTATGTACAAGATTTTTTCTGATTGTATTATAATCATCTATAGTCAGCTGCTGCCGAGGACGCCTGCAGAAGCAAAAAGCAGAAATATACTGCCTTGGAAACGCTCCATCATTTTATTCCGGTTGCCGTAGAGACCATGGGCAGTTGGAGTGGTGACGCTAAAGATTTCGTCAGGGAGTTAGGCTGACGAGATCTGGATCATTTTTGGTGCAAAGGTTAGCCGTCGCGATTCAACGTGGCAACGCGGCGAGCGTAATGGAAACCTTTGCGCCGGGAGCGATCCGGGGTGGGCTCTTTGATTCATTTTTGTTTGTTTTATTTTACTTCATATTTTATTTTAGGTATATTATATATTTTAATATTATGTTTAAGACTTGTAAATATATATTATTAGTCAGTTACTTTATGCTTTATAAGTTATGAATAAATAGCATTCAATTAAAAGTTTTTTTTTTTACATGATATAGGCTTACGCTTGACTACAACTTGCCTGATGGTAAGCAATGTTATAGTCTACGATGTAGCGCGCTTGCCTAGAAGAAACCGGTTTACTCTCGACTTAAAGACCGACAAATTATAGTTCAAGGGGAATAGAGATTCGGGCAAGGAGTTCCACAGTTTGGCTGTTCGCACGATGAAAGTCGAAGCAAAGCGCTTGGTGCGAGTCTTTGGAACCTCAACTGTATAGCGGTGCCTCCTTGCCGAACCCCTACTCGTACGATCATCTAAGAAAAGATCATCTAAGTATACAACGTAGTGTTAATTACTTTCTAAAACAGTTTACAAACTAACATATCAACACTATCTACTACTTATCTTACTTCTTCCTTCAACAGATCTTAACCATCCATACAACACAGCACCTAGGAGACCTCCCTGAGTTACCTACCTAAGCCGTCACCCTCAGTTAGCCACGACCGTTCATGCATAAACTGTTCCTTACATAATATAAGTCACAATGTGCATAATTATAGTAACGCCGGTGCATGGGGAGTGCGCTGTGCAGGGCAACTATGTACAGGCTGGAGTAATGATAGAGTTCGAGGATGGTATAACACTGTTACGTAGGTTTAAAGTTGAATCCTATCGTTAACATAAAATATGACATTATGGTAAAAAGAACATAAAACCTAAGCCGTTACCGCGGTGAACCGTGATAGCTAACCTTATATAAACAAAACAAACGATCCAGAACTAGAGAATCTTAAACAATTTGAAAATAATTCGTGTTATCAAATCAAATCAAATATACTTTATTGTACACCAAATAAAAAGAACATATTTAACATAAAGGTGGAAGGTAACCAGGGACATTGGGCGACCTTATCACTAAAGTGATCTCTTCCAGGTAACCTAGTTTGGACAACACTAGAGGAAATCCGTAAAGCTGGCGTACTTAACACAATATTAAATAATTTAAAAATAAAACACAATAACAAATATAAAATTCAAAGTAAACAACATACAAACATACTTACAGACAAAATTACATATTACTGATATTTAAAGGAAATATATACATTGAAGGAAATCACACAAAAATAAAAGAAAGCAGAACATAATTCAAATAAAAAGACTTACACAAACCAATTAACATCACAAAGTAGAAATGTAATGATTAAAAACCAAGCTCTGAAATATGGGCAAGGATTATTTGTTATTTGGTAGATATACTAAAAACAAAATGTTAATATAAATCATAAATAAATATAAACATTTTTCACTATTTGGATCTCAAAAAGTTTTTTAGCATAAATGGCCAAGAGCACAGAAGAACCTAAGTTAAATTAAGTACAAACCACTACTTCTCATGGCAAAGATTTTATAAATACCTTTCATTAAAGCGAAGTACAAAAACTTGTACATGTGGATGTTTGTAATGGCGTCAGAAAGAACGAAGAAGCGATTATATAGAAACCTGCAATTATTGTGGAAGCAGACATGCTTTCCATCCGGCGGTTAGGGCCTGTTCTTACTTGGATAGAATTTGGACGAGTGCTCTTATATGCTGTTATTATGCTTATATAATGTACTAGCTGTGCTCGCGATTTCGTCCGCGTGGAATAGTTATTTTAGGCATTAATTCTTTCATACATATTTTTTTGATATCTTGAACCATTTTCGCAGCGCACGCAACGTAAGCCCTCATAGATGAATAATTTTTCCCAATTTCCATTGTTTCTTAGCTCCTATTAGTTGCAGCGTGATGTTATATAGCCTAAAGCCATCCTCGATAAATGGTCTATTCAAAAATATTTTTTCAATTCGCACCAGTAGTTCCTGAGATTAGCGCGTTCAAACAAACAAACAAACTCTTCAGCTTTATAATATTAGTATACTTAGATTAGATATATCGCGTTTTTCCCGCGTAATGGATACGAAATAATGATAACTATTGTTCATATTACTTAAAAGTGCAATCATTATTAAAAAGATATATCAATAAACACTGATGTAATAAATAAATACTAAATAATGAAAATTCTAGTTCCAAAATTAATAATATCTAATTGTTGGCAGAAGTTTATAAGCCTGAAAATAATAATAACTTTATAGTTACTTGGTTAAAGTATAAAACGAAGTAATGGAAAACGTTTATAAAAAGGTAATCAATATGAGTAAAAGCTAACAGTCCCGAGAGACATGTAGTAACGATGATGAGAAGCGTGTCATAAAAGTAAATATGGATACTTCCTGATTCCTGTGGGACCACGTGGGACGCTTGATTTCGGATTAAATGGATATGGATTAAAGTACATACATACAGGCTGTAGTCAAACGTAAACATATCCCCCGAAAAAAATAAATAAGAAACATAATAATCAGGTATTTGAAATTCATTTTCATAACACATAAACTTAAATTTCACTTCAGTACACAAAAAAACTTTCTCTCAATATTCGTATCATAGCTGATTAGATTTAAAATTTACTTATTTAAACAACTATTCAAATAAAACATCTGTAAATACAGCCCGAAATCAAATTGCTATTATTCGACGGCTTCCTGCAAGCTATTGGATCATTAGACTGGGTTTATCGACGAATGATTGCCCATTAAACAATTATCTGTGATCACTTTACCTTGAGAAACCATAAACTTAATGCTTGTTATTAGATAATAATTGTTTGAGCAAGCTTCTTAAAGCAAAGTAGATTCAATCACTTGCACTCATCATTTTATGTTCATTGATTTTATTAAGAGGGTGTAACTTGCTTTGAACTAGTTAAAAAAAACAATTTTATTATTCAATGTATTAATATTATCAACCACAAACCTACATTCCATTGCAGGGCTTTTCTTTATCTTTGTCAAAGATTTATCAAAAAAATATGTACATTCTCAGTTTTAAATTTTAGGTTTTGTAAATCAATTTACGTACCTACGCCAAGAAATAGTTTTTAAATCCATATAAGGCAATGTATAATAACTGCAGTATCCATTACTTTTTAATTAAATTTCTATTGGGAACGCATAGAAATCGTTTAATTAAATCTTTCATACAAAGAATTCGATTGTCATTCATTAAGTCTACACCGAATCAATTGTGCGTCTTTTTGCTCTTTCTCGGCAAATTTTCCGATTGCGCCATACATTGTGTAATTGGTGTCGGGTTACGGAACTAACGTGTATATTTCTACGTGAACAGAATGTACCGGGTACTGGGGTACAAGGGCCTTAAAATCGAATATAATAATCGACTATCTATCGACTATAAAAATCGAATTAATTTTAGGAACTGAAATCTCACAGTCTCTTAAATAAAATCCGATAAAAGTCTAGTATCTACTGTCTACTCAAGTAGAAGATGTTATTTGTAAGTTGAAAAACGATTATTTTACTAAGTTTGTTATTCAATTGAAAATTTTCTTTTAGTTTCTATCCTAGTACCTAAGTTTCAAATAGAATCCTTGATGTAATGTTTAGAGCTAAGACTGCTTCATAACTCTTTTGTATTACCAAAATATATGTATTTGTATAGATTTTTTCTAATATCCCTGTATTATACGCGTAGGGTAAGTAAGGCTATAGATTACAGAATGCGCAAGCGCTGAGATAGAGATGGTCTGTGGTCATGTGGTGATGTAGCCGCGATGACATAATCAGTTAATAATAAATATATCGTCATAAAGTGTATGTATTATCAAAATAATTAGACAGTCCTCCCTTTATGTGCTATCTGCATCGATCATGTGCAGAGCTTGACTCCTTACGTTAACTATGTAGTCCACCCACCTTGCAACCGGACAACCCACACCACGCTTGCCAGTTCTTGGCCACCACTCTTCTTTAAGCAATAAGGTTATTTAAAATGTAGAACAGTTCAGATATTTGTGTTGTTTTAGAAGCCACTTTATGAGAAGCATTCCCCATAAACACAGTTTGAATCCGTTCAAGCATTGTCCCATGCGAACCAACTATAGGGCATATTCTCCATTAACCTCCATACTATGTCACACCATTACTTAACCAAGCTTAACATTTGATATACGAGCGCTTCCTTGATTCGTCTGACATTATGATTGTAGGCACATATCATAATCATAATCATAATCAATTTATTGGTAAAGCCGATTTACACGTCATATTGGTACATATTCATATGCAATTGTTACATAATAACAAAGAACATAATTACTTATGAAGAAACATAAAAATTACATGTCAAAGTGTGTATATAAATGTCAAAATTAAAAATATTGATATAATAATTTTATTCCAATAACTTAATAATTTAAAAAATAATATTAAACGATCAAAAGTTGAAATAAATTACAACTATTCTTCATCATTTGATATTTTAAAATTCATGAATTCCTTAATAGTGTAGAAGGAGTGCTCGATTAACCATTTCTGCAAGCGAGTTTTAAAGCTACTGGTAGTTGGGGCGCTAGTGATGGATGCCGGCAGCCTGTTATACACCGCCGGGCCCATCACATGGGTGAGTTTAGTCGACTTGGCGAGTGAGCACTTTATACTCTTCAGTTTATTAGCTTTTCGTGTACTGTAGGCGTGAGTGTCGTCATAGGTAGCATAAGAATCTAAGTTAGTCCTCATGTATAAAGCTACTTGCAATATTATAATTGCAGGCAGGGTGAGGATGCCGAGTTTTTTGAAAAGCGGTCTTGCGGGAGTATCAAATGGTACCTGCATGATAGATCGAACTGCACATTTCTGGAGGCGGAACGCTCTTTCCTTTTCAGCGCACTGACCCCAGATCTCCGCCCCGTACTGGAGCAGAGAGTGAATGGTGGCGAAGTAGCAGGCTCTGGCCACTTCGACCGATACCAGGCGAGAAACTCGTCGTAGCGCAAAACACGCCCCACTCAATTTTCCGCATATTTTGTAGACATGCTGATCCCACATCAGGGCAGAGTCCAGCTCAAATCCCAGAAAAGTGGTGCACTGGGTCTGATTAAGCTCGGTGCCTTGAACTCGAACCGTCAGTGGTCTGCGGTTACGGCCGGAAAGGTCGAAGTGGAGATAGTGAGTTTTTTTTAAATTAAGAGCTAAACCATTTATGGAGAACCATCTCGACAGCTGCTGAGCTGTCTCATTGAGCTGATGTTCGAGCTCATCAACCGAGCTTGCCGTCACAATGGCGGCAACGTCATCAGCATACATAAGTATGTCTGCTGCTGTCACTGCGTCCGGCAAGTCATTTAGCAGCAACGAGAACAGCAGGTTTGACACGGATGACCCTTGAGCAACCCCCATAGTCGACTCCAAAGGGTCAGATCTGACTTTGCTGTTGTTTCCAACCACAATTTGAGATCTGTTCCTAAGGAAGCTGTTCAGCAAGCTATTTGCGGAGCTGGTGATTCCATAATGGCTCAGCTTACCAACGAGAACATCGTGATCAGAAACGTCAAACGCTTTTGACAGGTCGCAGCACAAAATGGCGACCTGTTTTTTGTTTTTTCCGTCCCGGGCGGCAACTACACGACGGATTAGCTCTCGCGTCAGTGAAGTTGTCGATCGGCCCTCCCGGTAAGCAAACTGCTTATCTGAGACTGCTTCTGAGGATGTCAAATACTTGACCAGGCGGCTACTGATCCCATTTTCAAACACCTTCGAAAGTGCTGGGATTATTGACACCGGTCTATATGCGTCCATATTTGCTTTTTTACCCTTTCCTTTGAAAATAGGTGCGATTTTACTAATTTTCATGGGAATTGGAAAGGTACCCTCTTTTATACACCGATTAAACAATTCCGCAAGTACGTAAGCTAAAGAGACGGATGCTGTTTTTAGCAATTTCATATTGATCCCGTAGACATCTTTCGATACCTTGGAAGGAATCTTGGTGCTAATTATGCGGTGTACTTCGTCGGGTGTAAACAGTTGGAGCCGAAACGAGCGATTAGCAGGTGGGCGAGCTGCACGCAGCACGGCGAGCGCACGCGCAACATCAGCTTTAGGAGCGCCGCAGGCTGCTGCTGCACCTAGAAATCTGGCATTTAATGTATTTACGGCTTCTTTTTTTGTATTAAATTTCTTGCCATCGTCATCACAGATAACATCAGTGAAGTCCACCGTAGGTGCATTCCGTTTGCCCCTCTCTTTATTGACCACATTCCACATTGCTTTTGACCGATTTTTGCTAGATGTGATCATGTTAGTATAGAAGTCCGATTTTTTTGTTAATAGTAAAGAGTTATATTTTTTCTCAATGTCAAGTACTAAATCGTTTAACGTATTGTTTTTAGGATTAAGTTTATTAAATTCTATCATGTCGAACATAAATGATTTAAAAAGTTTTACGTCCTGGGTTATCCAGGACGCGCCCTTATTAGGGACGGAGTTAAGTTTTCGCATAGGAAAACAACAATCTAATTTATTAATGATAATATTAATTACCGCAGTCGCCAGGTCGGTCCCCAAGGTATATTTACGAAATATATCACTCCAGTCAACACTTTCAATCGCAGCTGCGAAATTTGTCTGATTTGATGCAGAGAAATTCCTACCATATTTTATGATATCAGTACCTAACGTGTTGCCGCTAGGTAATAATAAGATTTCGCCTCTAACAGCGTAGTGGTCGGACAGAGCGGCGTCAACAGGACGCACCTCCACCGCGCCCGGAGACAAGTTGGAGAACAATAGGTCCAAGCAGGATTTATTTCCGGTTCTAGGGCATACTCGAGTGTAAAAATCGACTTCATTCACCATACCATGACCCAACGCTAGCTGGTATAACTTTTTGAAATCTAATTCGACAGTATCCATATAGTTTACATTAAAGTCACCTACAATTAAACAGTGTATTCCCAATACACTAATTTTATCGAGCACTCGTTCCAAGGCTTCAAGGAAGTCATTCATACTAGCTTTTCCAGTACGATAAATACATACTACCGTAACATTACAATCTATTAAGTCTACTGCAGATACTTCACATACTCGCATTACAGACAGTTGTGTAATATCAGAGTTCTCTATACATTTTACGTTATCGCTAATGTAAATACACGAGCCGCCGTGTTCGGTTGCCGCGTTCCTACAATTGCTCGAGGCAAGTTTAAATCCATCTATTGAGATGCACTGCAACTCCTCTATCGGCAACCAGTGTTCCGTCAATGCTAATAGGTCGCAACTAAGCACATCTTGAAGAGCTACTTCAATACGATGTGATTTATTCAATATCGAACGTATATTCTGGTGACAGATGACAAGTTTTTTTTCATCTGTTGTACGAGTAATACACGGCGGACTTCGCGTTGTGAGTGGTGGCAACGCACGTTCACAGCCTGCGCCGGGACGCAGCGCGGCGCGGCACGCCGGCCTGTCGGACGTTGGCGCGGACGTCGCCCTGGACGCCGTTGCGGGCGCTGGTCGACTTGTCGGCGGCGCGCGCGTCCCGCGTCCCGCCAGTGCTCCTTCGAAACCATTGACCTATCTTCACGCCCGGGGGCCAAGCAGAAGGCATATTTAATTTCTCATGCAGGCTCTCAGGGAACCCAATTACGAAAGCAGCATGTTTGTCAGTTTTAATATCGCGTTTTTCAACAATATATGAGTCACAAGGTGCCGTGAATTCATTCAAGTAGTCTTGTACATTCTGAGCAGTAGTCTCGGGCTTAAACGACCAAGCTTGAATATATTGTACTTTTTCAATAGCTTGAAGGTTCTTATGTGCGCGGCCCGTTCCTATGATTACGGGAGACTGTTTTTTCGAAAGCCGCCTGCGTGTTACACGTTGCCATTCATCAGCACCAGCCTTTTCAGTTGTAGTATAATCGTCTTGTAAACATCCCGTAGTCCGCTTTGTCGATTTCGACTTAGTCAATGAAGCGCTCTTGCAAAGCGATTTATTCTTCACTGTGGCAGCTTTATTTACTGAGGAGTCATATGACCGCTCAGCTGCTGCATCGCTGGATTTTTCCGCCGTCGTATTACTATTACTCACGCTCTTCGCTTTAGGGTTCAATCGCGCTTGTCGGACGGGGCGCTGCAGCGCTGTAGCGGGCGCCGGACTCGTCTCAAGTTGCTTCGCTGTTTGTGCAGATTGACCCGCAATTTCCGATTTGAGCAAAATAATGACATCGTGCATATTTGCAATAATGACGTTTTGCTCACCAATCTTGGTCTCCATTGCGGCAGTTTTTTCCAACAATGAGTTCACTGTCTTCTGGAGCTCACGCACTGAATTTTCGGTATCTTTTAATGTCATTTTACCAATTAAAATCGCAGTAAATAGCGGAGAACACGATCACGCTCAAGTGCTGCCACACTACTATCTAGTTTTAATCCCGAAAATAACTACCAGACTTACATATGTATATACTCTAGAGTATTTATTAGTTTTAGGGCTCATATTTATAAACAAAAAAGCTATTAGGGTCTATAATCTAATCTAATACATATTACTACTAAACACAGATATATCCCCAAAGATTTAGGTCAAATCCTATTATTATACCTCCACAATCAGGTTCGGAAACTAGTTAGGAATGCAGTACCTATACAGTACTTGTACAAGCCCTAACTTAGGAACTAACATCGCCTTTTACAATTCTACTTATTAGGCTATAGACCGGATGTTAACTATGTAGCTTACATCTATAGATAGTATAATATTTAATCGTTTTACTGATTTCTTTCTATATCTTTATCTCTCTCCGAGTAGTATTCCTGATAACTAACGAGGCTCTAACACAGTAGTTGAACTTAACCGTGGCAGAAGCTACTAATACTGCAATACAAGATTCTAGATTACCTAATGTAGGCACCAGTAAATCCTACCACAGCCTACATTGAAACCTTGTACGGAAGACCGGGAAAACGTTTTGTGAATTCGTACATAACGTACAAAAACTTTTTACGTAAAGAAATAATCTAATCACTAACATAAGAGTTTGTTAAGTATGGGCCTAGGTCTGCACTAATCTATATATTTCCTGAATATTTAATTGTTTATTATTACAAATCACATTTTTTTTAATTTTAATTATTAAAAAAAAAACTGACTACTATTCACGTCAGTTATAAGTATTATTACACCTAGAGCCAGCATAGAGCGCTGCAAACAGCGATTTACTAGTATATAGGTACATATGTATAGTATACAGGCGGTAACCTACTTTTCAATGAAATTGTTGGCCTGCATGTAATTATCAGCATGAATCATAACATACTAAGGTTTACAAACTGTATTTGTAACTGAATGTAGCTACTGAGCTAAATATTACGTGAAATATCTCTATAGGTGTTTTGTACTAACATTGTTTTATAAAGGGTAATTTTACGTTTGACCACAATGAGAATGGAGTTATGTCTTGGTTTACATTATAACTTATATATTTTAGTACTTAGAACTCAGATATACCTACACGATAAACATCGATACATAAAAAACGTATATAGTGTACTATCTATGTACTCGTAGGTATACTAGGCTAAGTATTTTTATTAAAAAACTAGTGGGTGCTCGCGGCTTCGCTCGCATTAAGAAGTAAAACTTGCATCCCCTTTAAAACCCCTTTAAAAACGACGTTTCCAAAAATCCTTTCTTAGCGGATGCCTACGTCATACTATCTACCTGCATGCCAAATTTCAGCCCGATCCGTCCAGTGGTTTGGGCTGTGCGTTGATAGATCACTATATCAGTCAGTCAATCAGTCAGTCACCTTTGAGTTTTATATATTTAGATAATATTATTACCCCCACTCATTTCAAGAACTTCATTTTTAGAATCACTTTTTATGCAGAAAAGGTTATACAAACGTTAAATGACTGTTTCGAATCCACTAATTCCTAATAGCTTCAGCTGTAATTCAATAAAATTGAGATCGTCAAAATCATGCATTGTCTTGAAATAAAATTTCGAAAACTCCGCAATTTTGCTGTCATCGCTACACTTTCGCTGTTCCACATTTACGTTATTGTCTTGTCAGAAATTCTCACAACCTTAGCGTAATCTAGTTATTTAATTAAGGCTCTATTTTATAGGCAATAAAGTTGAAAATAAAGTACAATATCGCGAAGTTCTCGGTCATGTTTCGTTGCGTCAGCTGCATTGTTTGTGTATCAAGACCATTGTTTAATAGGACGATAAGTTTATAAAAAAATTGCTTTATAGAAATATAAGAAAAAAACACAGCACGGATAAAATTCAATTGCTTTTGGCATTAAATCTAACAGAGTGATATTATTTTTTGATAAGAATCAAAAGAAAATCAAAAGAAAACTCAGGTCCAAAGACCTGAGTTTTCTTTTGATTTCACGTTAATTCTTCTTAATATATTGACTTGTATAACCAAAAACTATCACTAAAACATATTTTCGGAAACTTCATATACCTACTTTAAATGAACAATAATATAATATAAAAACAAGGGCAGAAAAACTTAACATACCTACTACTTCTAACTACAACATAAAAAGGGGCACTTAGAAAATATTTAGAAAAGCCTAAAGATAATCTAAGTGCTCCAGCCCACTACCAGAGGGCAGCGTCAGCGTGCCCAGCATACTGGCCGCATTTCCACGCTGAATGGCAATGCTGATACGTTAAAAAGCCAGAAAAAAGCCAGCATTTTGGTCATGCATCGCGTCAACCAAGCGCTCCGAGAGGTTTAGGAAAATAGTATGGGCTCCCGGACCCCACGGCCCCAAAGTCTCGACTCCAAAAGGCTCAAATATCTAACCTCGGTCGAGGTTAGCATATGAAAAACTTCATTATATCTGAAACCACTTCAAACTAAAATCCTAACTAAGTACCTACCTACGCAGCTATTTTCCTCGAAATAACTAACTAATGTATACGCCGAATTTACGAATACTATGATTAATACCCGCCGTCATGAAAGTGGCGTGTTTTCCACCATTCTCTGAGTTTATTCCACCCTCATAATTGTAAAGGTATTTACGAATAGTTGATGTCATAGAAACGTAACTGAGACAAAACAATAATTTCACACGATGGTCAACCGCAAGGCTTGACCATTTAGCGACCAATTGCAACCAATCATAGGGCAGCTATCGGTTATTTCCAGTATCGTAACCAATTACGAGCAAGCTTTGAGCTAGTACTCAAAGCTTGCTCGTAATTGGTATACAGGACAGACATGAAACATGGAAGTATTATCGTCCCTACATTTGTAAGGAGTTACAATACTATAGTGTCAATTTATTCATAGTTCCACCTTCATAATTATAGAAGTATAAATGTATATTATAGGTCAAATGGCAGTGTTGTATAACGGGTAAATGCCAACACATTTCTAATTAAAACAGAGTAAATGGAGCAAAATGTCAGCCCTTCACTTGGTGTCACTTCCCTTGTTATTATTGGCTACTGTGTTTAAAAACAGATATGGATTCAGTTCATATGTATCGGATCATCTAATAAATATATGTTAGCTTAGTTGGTAGTGGCTCTGCCTTCTAATCTAGGGGTCGCGGGTTCAATTCCCGCGTCAAACAAGTATTTTTTTAATTTTAAAATTTATATTTACTTGAGTTGAGACTGGTCGTTTGTTTGTATAATAAGTATGCATTTACAAAAGAAAAGTATATAAGTATTATATCCGTTATCTAGTACCCACGACACAAGCGTTTGCTTAGTGTGGGGCTAGATGGCGTTGTGTGCAATGTCCCGGAATAACTAAATAATAAAAAAGAATTTATATTTTATTTTTACTTTTTAGGCTTTACTACCATGGAATAAAAAAGTCATGTATTACTTTAGACCTATTAAATCAAAACCAAATTAAGCGCAACCAACAATAGATTCCGGCGGTCTCATTTGAGAGCCCGTTCAATTACAATACGGCAAAATCCACTATGTCAGTTAGCTATGCAGTGTAAAATACTTCTGAAACTAATATATGCAACTAGTGGGTGTTCGCGGCTTCGCTCGCATTAAGAAGTAAAACTTGCATCCCCTATTTCACCCCCTTTAAAAGTGGCATTTCCAAACATCGTTTCTTAGCAGATGCCTACGTCATAACATCTACCTTCATTCCAAATTTCAGCCCAATCCGTCCAGTGGTTTGGGCTGTGCGTTGATAGATCACTATATCAGTCAGTCAGTTACCTTTGAGTTTTATCTATATAGATTATACATTACTACAAGTAGCATACATTACTAACGCGGTGTTACCCGCGTCGATACGGTATAATAAGTATCGTATGTGCTAATCCAGGTTGTAATCCACCTCTGTACCAAACTTTATCTAAATTGGTTGCGCCGTGTGCGCTTGAAGAAGTAACAAACAGAACACACTCACGCCTTAATAACATTAGTGCAATGTGAAGTGATTACCTTTGTTCTTTACACAAAAATATAGACACCAATATTTTTTTTAACTTAAATCCGTCTCTGCGTTGAGTTTAGTCATACCTGCAATAATTGCTTTGATATTTAAGCTGGAATTGCCAACAAATTGCTAGAATGTGTAACGTATAGGTATTTATTTCTTAGCCAAGGTACTTGCCAATCTAAAATGGTACACTGGGTATAATTTAGTTGTATTTTTTTTATTTATTACATTTAAATTGCAATTACAATAGGCTCGCTTACATATATTTTTTCTTACTTATATGTGTTTAAGAATCTTTGGGCAAGCGATTCTTAAATAGCCAATTAGTTCCATTGTAAACCTTTATGGTCTAAATTTATCTAAATCCAACCTACCTACATTTTTTGGATTTGCAAAAGTAAGCGTCACGGTTAGTTTCAAATCACTATCATCGTCATATTTTATATCAGAACGCTGAAAAGAAAATTAAACCTTATAATGTTTAGAATAGCTCGCCAGCCATTCTAAAATAGTGCCACATTAGGAAGTGGTTTTATTCTCAGTAGAATACTTTCGCCTTTTATTGTGCAGTTAAAAGTTTTACGATCGTTAGCTCATTGAGTGTACATATAATGACTAAAAATAGTGAATAACGCAGAGGCATAAAAGTTAGTAAATATTTTTGGGCGAAATATCTTACTAGCGTTAACTTTTGTTTATAGAAATAATAAACATCATATCAGCCTGTGTCCACCCACTGCTGAGTATAGGCCTCCTCTCCAGCGCGCCACGCATTACGGTCTCTAACCACTGTGTCAAATCCAGTTTTAATTAACTTGCTTAGAAATATTATCTGAATATCGCGCTGGTGGTCTACCGCTGGAACAGTTACGAAAATAGTAGAAATAAGTGGTTAGGTAATTATAAAAGGATCAGGGCATTTCGCTCAAAAGAATAATAAAAAAAACATTACAAAAAGTAATTTTAGACGATAGCCACGACCATCAGTAGTAATGTGGAATACGACGCTAGTAGGGGTAGAAACTCAATGTTTTTTGTATAATGTATAGTTATTTAGTTATGTCCTCTAAATTAAATTGAAGATTGACATTAGAAAAGACGTAAATACTCAGACAAAGTGCTCATCAAATAATTGAATCAATAGAAACTAGAATTCTTCGCGTGATACTCACGAATTTAACTTTCGATTTCGGTCGACTAATTTCATTGCTCTTTTGCCCGATAGTTCATTGAAATGCAGTCGAAGAACTTATAATTTCATAAGCTATTTCTTCTTACTTCTTTATATTATTTATACAACAAGATCTTTGATGTGAGATGCTTGAAATTAAAGTTAATTAATTCAAACAACACACATACTAATACTTTCCTATTTAAATATAGCTCATCTGATACTAAATAAGCTTAACTAGGAGAAGCCTGTTCACAATGAATTTGAATACAAGAGAATTGGGCACTAAGCAAATCATTTGATAAAAAATACAGGTTACTAGACATGACTCTTTACAAATTAACAAATAAATTTGAGATTACAAAACAGATTTCAATGATTCCTATTTATCTAAAAGACCTTTAAAAGCCACAAAACGGATTTCGCATAAATCTCGAATGTTATTTCCCAGTGATGTCATCTGACATTGGTCAGCTTTTCAATGTGTCTGTCCATTCACACTGACGTTAGTCACTGCCATTATTTATGTATTCGTTAATTTATGTAAATAGAAGGTGTTTTGTTTTCATTCAAAAGCGATTGACGCTAGTTTTTGTTTAGGAACAACTGACTTGAATGATATTTGTTACTACAGTGGTGCTTAACATCAGGTAGTCAAACGTAAACCTATTCCGTATTAAATACAATATTTAAAATATTTTGATAATTAGTAAGAATTTAACAAGGAGTATATGATTAATAAGCGAGTGTGGCTCAGCGGTTCCAGTGTCTGCTTTTCATCCAGACGCACCCTGGTTCGAATCCGTCCTACACCAATGACTTGTATTTTCAAGTTATGTGTGGATTTGCACTCGCTTAACGGTGAAGGAAAACATCGTGAGGAAACCGACATGTTTGAGGACCACAAAATCCGAGGACATGTGTCTTCCGTGGAAGGACCTGGGCGCCCACCACGATGTATCTGCCCAAGAAAACTCCCCTAACGAATTAATTCTGCGGGGAGTCACGACCCTCAGTCATGAGGAAATACGACTCAAAGAGAGAGAGAGATATATGATTAAAGTCGCAAGAGGACTGAAAAAACTTCACATTTGACAATGCAATTCTCATGATTGCTTGATTCTCAAGTGTTCTATCTTAGAATCTGAACTTTCATTGTTATTGGTAACGATATAACGAATTTCAAAGTCAAGGGTTTTTGCATCCGTTTAACTTTCAGTCATTATTTACAATGATAAGTTCTGCACCAACAGGCACAAATAAACGTTGCCAAGAAGGCTTTTAAGGCTATTTCTGTGACTAACAGATGATGTCATTATGACTCAGTGGTGGCCGGATCCGAGCCGTATCTGTTATACCGCAGGTTCGTGAAAGCTGAGGCAAAGGATCAGAAGAGTCTGTTTTTATGTGTATTTGCTAATTTTGGAGATTTCGAAATTATTGTAGTTTGGTATTGAGGACAGTGGCCGTATTGGTAAGGATTTCGTTATTTTGATTGTGTTTTCTATGTTTTTATTAGTTTTAGATTTGGTGGTGGTGGTTTGGTGGGAATGATGCAAGATACTTTATTTGTAAGATACTACTAAGGTCTAATCAGAAATTATTACTAATATTCGGGTTATTATCGTTTTTGAACATCTCATTAGTTGTTTTTGATTAGTCTTTTTTCTGCTTTACTGAAATTAAAAACTTTACAAATTTACAGCAATATGCAGGAAATAAAAACGCGCGTTTAAACCTATTTTTTCTATTTCTCCGAACTACCAACGAACGTACGAACAAACTACATGAAAACAACATAGATAACACGAAGTATCGTGTACAAGCCATTAAGATAAACTAAGTGAGCAAGCCATCAAACACCCATAAATAAAGTACACCTCCACAAACAACTTGAACAAGATTATTTTATTAGAATGACTCACCTATTGAATACAGAAAGATAAATATAGAAAGATGAAAAAACGCATAAAAACATAGCGTATGTTGATAAAAAAAAACTATCAGCTGTTGAAAAGATAGCGGAATGATACAAAAATAACGCGTAGGGTGGGTTTTCTGCCATATGTGTTAGAAAAAAATATTATTTGTAGATTTGCTGTGAAGACAAAATTAGGATACGTTTTAAAAAAAGCTACTAAAAAACTGTAACATATTTGAGTATTTAATGTCCAATACATACAAAGTCTTATTTCAATCTCACTTCGGGTTTTATTTTAATTTTAAAAAATCACACACATTTCGATATGGTTAAGTATGTTGATTTCATTGAAATCATTTTTCTTTTACTTTTACCACGTTTACAAAAAACTTTAAACTTAGCATTTAAACCTCATTTGATGGCAATATAAAAAAGCAGAGCCGAAAAATTGGGAACAAAGACCCCAATGTACTATCATTAGGAAATAATCAAAGGACTGTCAGACCTTTTTGAATAGCACTCATGAGGTTTTACCACGGAAGTTAAAAAGAGATCCGGTGTAGATAATAAAATGTTAATTGTAGAGTTAACTATGGGAACTAGGCTTTTATTTCGACACATACTAAAACGGAGACGCAGAAGTTTGCGCTTAAAATTTTATGAACTGAGATTGTGAAATATCTCTAATTAATGCAACTTAATGTATGTACAAGTACGTTTTTATATTTTTTTGTTCGAAGCGACATTATTAAAATGATGGGAATCCAAAAATATGTCAATTAAATATCAATATCACAAAAAAAAATTGAATCTTTTTTTTCTACTATCCATAAAATACATCACTAAGCTAAAGTCTACCACTTATACTACATAAATTGATATAAAAAGTTTTATAAAAAATATACAAACAGACGGTTCCCATTATTGTCATCCCTTGAAGTCGCTTAGAACTCTTTTATACCAATAAATTATCATCATTTAAATGTTGTACGAATGTTTAACAACAACTCGTCTAACATACTCCATACGTAAGTAAAATAAAGATAACTAACAAGGTACTCGTCATAGTCGATCCATCCTTTCATTAAACCCAGATGCATATTGCACCATAATGCACCGGAAGTGATAAACTCGAGTGCACTCTGAACCGGAAGTAGATGCAACTGGAGGAAGCCACGTGCGTTGGAAGAGATGTTAGAAATTTGAGATCGGAATAGATTTATAACTATTCTATGTCGGTATCAAAAAAATTTTGGTGATATAAAAATGTAGATGATGGGTTGATATTTATGTGTTTTGCTAACAAGTCAATTTTTTTTTATAAAAATTAGGTCTTATAAAAAGTAACAGTTGAAAATACAAAGGATATAAAAACAGTGACTTGTATGCACTTATCATCAATAAATATGATCAGGAAAGAAAAAAAAAGCAATATCTTTAGACATCAACCGTCAACAACCTATAACTTTAACGACCACTAGTACTTAGTATAATAAGCAAGTAGCCTTACTGTCTAATGAATGGTTGTTAAACTGTTGCTAAACAACTTGGTTCAAATGCTAAGTAACACTGACACGACGACTGTAATAAAATAAACAGCTGTTAACTTCTCCTTACAAAAGTATAGACAGAAACATTAAAATTGACGCCGTTAATTAAAATTTAAAAACGGAACTCAGCGATTAGAAAAAAGTTCAACTTCTCAGCTGCCAGTAACACGTGCCATCAAGGTGTGTATTTGACATTTCAACAAAGAGGTTGGAACTATAAGAGCAACCATATGTATGCGGCCTCTTTTTTGCCATGCCCCATTTTCTGAAATGTGCAGACTGCAGACTCTTTTGAACGCACCTGTTTTTTTTATTAACGGGTTAACATTTCACAGGCTTCTTTTGAAAGTTACAGACCTTCATTACGAAAGGTTATTGTAAAAATACGATTAAGTGGTTAGCTTTTTATTGTAATTTAACGATTGTTTTAACATTCATTAAACTGGTTTTAATGAAAATGTCACAGCTATGTTATTCAATCTCTATTTGTTCGCTCATAGTAAATAAAATGTATAATCTAGATATAGAATTCCGTAGGCCAGGAAAACTGTGTTTTTATTTTGAGTTTATACATAAATCAGTAATAATCATCAGCAGCTCACAGAGCCTATCTATCAGTTTATAATAACAAATACAAATTAAAAGTGTGTCGCTCATTGTGTTTTGATGAAGAATATAGAATAATCATAAAGAAAATATATTAAAGGACTCTGGTTTAGTGAATATTCAAAAAGGACACAAAGTACTTCATCTGATTGAATTATATTCACGTAGTATAATATTTTTAATTCCAACACGTATCCTATTGTTCTGTGCCTGCTTCTTTATTACATGTTGTTCTTTATTTACAGCAGTAGCAACTAGCAGGTAACGAAAACGTTATTGTATGCTAATAGCTGCTGCTATATGCTATTGAACTAGTTATTTGTAGGGATGAGATTATGTATATTGAATTAATGAATTTACCATCCTCAAGAATATGTAGTACTATGGGGATATGTGAACGCCACAAAAGTATTACAATTTAATTTGTCGTTAAATTATCATTGAAGTAAAAAAAATGCATTACGTACATTTTTATACGTTACAGATGAAAATAATCACCTCAACGAATAAAAGCGTTCGCTTAAGTTAAATTTAGTCAACTAAAACCGTCAAAATATGTATAACGACAAAAACAAACAGTCAGTGCACTTTACGAATACGAAACTGCTATTTAAAGCTGCACATGTATGCAACAGTTATTTTCAATATCAATACTTATTTTCTCGCAATCACTTCGCTTATCTAGGTAAGTAGGTCCAACTCAAATTTCAAAATGTATAAAACCAAACTTGACATTGCAATGCATATCGAATTCCATACAAACGACAAAAATAAAAATATGCAATCCGATCTTAATTGTTGTGAAACCGGACGACTAATGGCGTGAAGGTTAATTTTATTTGCAAACTAATTGGTTGAACGGAAAATAAACAACTTATATTATTAACACGTAACAGCTTATATTATTAACACGTAATTGCAAAGTAAGCAGTCCATAATACTTTTTTACTTGTTAAATGGTTTTTCCTCATAATAATATTATCCGACATTCATATTCATATTCATTTATTTTCGTAGAGCCTATTTACACGTCCAATAAAAATAAATAATTACATTTATCATAATTATAACTTAACAACAAACATGCTTAAATGTAAAATTAAACAAAATTATACATTGACTGGTAGGGGTGGATTTTTCTAGAGTACTTTACTTCGTGCTCAATTATTTATTACGACGAATCAAACACAACTGAAAGAATAGATTCAGATATTTGGGATATGGGAATTTAATTAATGTGTCGGAAAGTCAGTACTTTCCTTTTAATAATATTTAGACATATCTGCCCGAGACAGATAAAAATCTTAAATTTTGAAAAATAGTATGATTTTTAATTTAATTAAAAAAATATAAAAGCGATTGTCTGGTGTTTTTGGCTAAATCCTTACATAATACAGACTGAACTAATACATGTATGTTACAGTATTTTGTATCCATTTTTACATTGTCCCAGATATCGTATCGAAAGTTTTGTAACGCGATAAGAACAGACTGAGTGGGTAATAACTAGTCCCGTACGTGTGATGTGCCACAAATATTGACCAATACAACGTTATCAGCAGGCTTTTATTGTAATGTATTGCGAGAGGAGTAGAGAGAAATATCAAATGTGTGTAATTATGTCAGTATTATGTTTATGTTTCTTTTTTTATGTAATAGACTGAATAATATGTCATTTTTTATGAAGGTTTAAGGTTAAAATAAGGATTAATACTTTAAAGGCGGCTTATGTTGATCAGTATTATATGCTAAATGTTTTGTTTGGCGATTTTATTACAACTCACCACATCACCGTTCTGTATAATTCATTTTCGTGTAAAATCAGCTTACCTGAAAAAGAGAAAATAATATGATAATCTGGACTTTCAAACAATTGGATAAATAAGTATTTTATTCAATAATAATAAACAATATACATTTACCGTAACATATACACTAATAAAACTAAAAAAGAGTATTTACATTTAAACTAAATTTAAAACATTTACGTCATGTGGTATGGAGCCAAGAACGCTGGCTGCATTCCCACGCTGGATTGATATAGAAATCCTTTGCGCAAGGAACCAGCCAGCGTTCTTGTCTCTAGTGATGTCATTCAACATTTTATTTAATTTTTTTATAAAAGACTTTTAACTTTTTTTTATTGGATAAATTGGACAAATGGAATATTAATACATCTTTTTTTCTATAGTGTTTAACTACAATCTTCGCCAAATTGTTTTCTGTATGAGAGCTGTTTATAATGTTAATTAAAATAACAACAAAGTAGGTATTATCACCCAAAGGTCTCCGTACATAATGACTGTTCGAGATAAAGCAACGTAAACCACAAACTGTTACCGTCAATGCTCTACTTAGCTCAGACTAGATCCAAACTAGGTCTTTCCTAGATATTGAAACTATGTTACAAGTTCATCCAATTCTATCCTAAGTATGCTTTTATAAAACATTCGGAAACTTAGCATCGGTAATAGCAAAAATCTCAGCTAACCCAAATAAATTATAGTACTATACAAATAAGCCTGAATTACTTAATATGAAACCAACTTAACTCTTCAGAATATTTCCGGGATAGTAAGCGTATTTCCCATAAGAGTTAAGTATATGCATGCACTCCACCTATCTGTCGTAAGTGAAGAGTCGACTTTGATTTGCGTATGCAAACGCAGTCTTGTTAAAGCAAAGCACTTGAACAGTCACAAGACCAGTATTATACAGATGTTATTAAATCTGTGATTATTCTTTTATGTATTAAAAACTGTAATTATTTTTTTTATTAAAAGGTATAATATTATGATACAATCTAAAACATTTTAACCATTATTTACTATATTATATTTTATTATTTATACAAGAATGTATGTAAAAACAATTATGACAAGAAATCATAGTGTTACATGATAATATAAATTATTTATTTGTTTTGTAATATTTATGATTTTAATAAATATTTCTTTCTTTCTTTCTTCTTTCTTTCTTATTGAGTAAGTATGTGTTATTTCCTCATGAGTGAGGGTCATGATTCCCCCGCATACTGCCTTAGGCACATACATCGTGTTGGTTGTGGTTGCCCACTGCTTAGGTCCTTCCACAGTAGACACCTCGGATTTTATGGTCAAATTGGTTGTTGACAATACAATACATAACCTAAGTAAATCCTCCCATACACTGTTAACCCCAGATTACCCATTGTTCCCTAGATAACAATTAACCCTAAGAATCAGCCTCACAAGCAAGTACAACAGACAATGTATTACAAAACTTGCCGTTTGCAACGCATGAGGAAATGCGGTAAAAAGCCATTTGACAGTTCCCACGGAATGGGCCTGTGGTGTGACAGACACACAAAATGCTATGGAATGTGTGGACTCATTTCGGGAAAAAAAGTTTATGCAGCCATAGTAGTTAAATCAGTATAAGTAGTTTGTATGAAGTTTTGAATTTGAACTATTTAGGTACTAATTTTTCGTTCATGTATTGTGCCTTCGATATGTTTCTAAGCATTACATTATGTACTAGATTGTTTTTATTTAAGAGAGTGCAAATTTCATCAAATCGGTTTTGTGAGCATTAGTTCAATAAGCGAGTGTGGCTCAGCGGTTCCAGTGTCTGCTTTTCATCCAGACGTACCCTGGTTCGAATCCGCCCTACACCAATGACTTGTATTTTTCAAGTTATGTGTAGATTTGCACTCGCTTAGCGGTGAAGGAAAACATCGTGAGGAAACCGACATGTTTGAGGACCACAATATCCGAGGACATGCGTCTTCCGTGGAAGGACCTGGGCGCCCACCACGATGTATCTGCCCAAGAAAACTCCCCTAACGAATTAATTCTGCGGGGGAGTCACGACCCTCAGTCATGAGGAAATACGACTCAAAGAGAGAGAGAGTTCAATAAACCAGGCAATGAGTTTGATTTAATATCCATTTATTTTTTAATTCCTAAATTATGTTCTGCTTCCTAATTTCTACACAATCTTTGTCATTGTTTATCCTAACCCTGAGGTATATTAGGTACTCTATATTACATTCCTAATCCACTCACTCGATCGGTTACCGGATATGGTGATACTTTTGTTCAGTTCCAAATCCACGGTCAAAGTAGCGAGTGCGTCAATGTCATGGATTATCTTCTATGGAGATAGATTCCGCACGTATTCGTCAAGGCTCAGTTAGATTACAAAGGAACCAGGACATGGCGAAATGAACTGGTTTGTGTGATTCATTGTAAAGTTTATTCAGTTGTTGGTCGGTACCTAGTTACTGAAGTTCCATTCTAGGTATTTGGTACTAAGAAATGACTTAAGTACCAAATACGTTTTTGACAGAACGTTAATTATTATGTTACCTTATCTGTTGTAAAAAGTTAGTCGGTTTCCATCAAATACAATTTGGTTTGAAGGGATGAACATAAATAAATAAATATACCGAAAAATTTCAAACAGCGCCGTCTAATCCTATATAGAGTCATTTATCATTGGTTTGCTTTGGCAACAGATGTTTTTTTTTACTTTTATTATCCGTTATCTAGAGATACATCTACGGAGTAATCTGATGTCAGCGTAGGCTACTGAACTATGTATTATAATGATGTTAAACCATAATACAATCACTCGGCCTTGGCTGATTGGACGATACATTAGCTTTTTGTCTTATTGTCTGTCTGTCTGTCAATGTTCTTACTAGTTGCGTAGTGTTAAGTTACAGTATTAAGTGATTTAGATTTCGACATATTAGATTTTGTAATTTATACAATGTACAGAATAAAGGTTTAAATTGAAAGATAAGTAGCTGCACTTAACTATGTCCATATAGTATGTAGTTCAAAAAGATATCACATAATGAATCAAAGTGTCAAAAAAAAGCTTCATATCGACAAACATATCTCTGGCCATGTTTAAGGAAATATCGTTAAAAAATTGCTAACGCGTTGATGTCTTTTATAAGAAACGTCGAAGTACCCGTAGCCCGTAGTTCAGCTAGCGGAAACAATCGCACGCGATTCCAATTAAGTAATTGTCGACGCGGTGAGTCCTTGGATGGGTGACCGAAAAATGGCATTCCATTTTGAGCGCTTCCGTGGGTCGAGTGACACGTTAAATTGTAGATTCCGACTATGTGTCTATTACGGAGTCGTTAAGCCAAGTCAGGCGGGTTGATAAACTCTCGACACCAGAGTTGGCATCATTCGATAAGAAGAAGAAAATAAGACAGTTTTTAAAACTACCCGACATCATTTCTATTATTTTTAAACCGTTATTTGAAATTAAACCAGTGATATCACCAAATCGTGACCATACATGCTAAACTTTACCTAACATTGTGTGCGTGAGTGTTCATTTATGCTGTTTATTTGTTGCCAAATAATAGGAAACGAGATCACATCGTCAGCCTCAATCGGCTGAATGGAATCGGAGCGGATACATATGTATGTAAATGGAGGATATAAATGTTATTATACTATTCCGGGTTGGTTTTAATGAAATGTAGTCTAACGTAGAACTATATTTCAAAAATTGGGTGCTAAGTTTCAGTTCAGTTGTTGAGAGCCAAAATAGAGCCATGCTTTTACGAAAATAAATTTATAATCTTAACGTTTCGGATGTGAGAAATGGCTCAACGCTGTATTTATGTGAATTTCCTCACATAAATACAGCGTTGAGCCATTTCTTTGAGCCTTAGAGATGACCACTCTCATACGGTAAAAAGTAGTGCTACTTTTTGTGTCCTTATGTGCTGTAATTTTAATTAGTGTTAAACATACTAAATGTTTTGAATCCATAATTATGACTAATATTTCAGCCTCATACATTTTTATTCAGAATACTTATAGGTACATTGATACATAGTGAAATTTAGTTATAACTCTGTGTAGGATAGGGATATTGAAAAGCAAAGTTATATTTGACAGCACAATAGCACAGCAAAGTCTATACCGAACAAAATTGCTCCAAAGGTCATCGGTAAAAATCTAGGTCTAGCTGTCTGACTACAAACTCACTTTCAAAAGCATTGTCTAACTTGGATTAAACATTTACAGTTACAGTAAAATTTAACTCATTGTGTTGGCAAAAAAACTCCCAAAATAACGTCTTTCTTTGTAATGTGAAAGTGCTAATTTAGATAATGAATTTAATCGGATATTAAGCTTAAAATCGAGGAGAAAAGTTCTGAGAATTCGTAAGATCTTTTGTTTTATTATTTGAATATCTATGTAAAACATACTGAAACAATCATTTTTATTTTTCTTATTAGTCTTTATCTTAAACCAAAATCATTTGTAACCTTGTTTCAGAAACTGTCATTAAAGCAACAACAAAAACTTATCCCTTACCAACACTACTGTATACATTTTTTCGAATAAAGACTTTTTTTAGTACAGTGAATTCTTATTTTATTCACGTCCACCAATTGCCACTTTATTTCTCCGCGCTAATTTTCACACTGCACTCGTCACATAACCTCGATTATCTCAGTTTTAAAGGTCAAAAGCTCAGTTCAACGCTCGCTCAAGTGTTGTCAACAAATCACCAGATTTATTTCATACCTTTTACCATGAGTCAGCAAGGTTAGAGCAGCTTGAGGCCGATGCCTCGAGACGCAAACTTTTTGTGGTAAAACCTCTTTTGTAACACGCGAGGTCGACTCGAGTTGCCAGCATTGAAAATGAAGGGCGCTGAAGATTTAAGTGAGGAAGCGGTTTTGGACCTAATTGTAATCCATTAGAGACTGCATGAGAAAACTTCATTGCTCTTTGTGCTGACGATTGAAAGATTATCAAAAAATTATTGGTGTTCAATAAGTAATATAGTGCCAAATGTGCTAAAATTTGAAATAAAACTAATCAAATATTTACTAAGGATACAGGACTTTAGAGTTTTAGAGTGCACTTAGAAGCTTATTATATTTGGGGTCTGTTTCAAGTATTTTACTCGTAGCTATAATCTCAATTTTATAAGGTACGTTCTCGATCATAATTACCATATACATAGATTAAAATCCTCACCCTAAGAGGCATCTTAACAAACTTTTTAACACTACATTTTCTTATTTAATGGCATCCTTAAGCGTTCGTCATAATTCACAGGCTCAAAAGTCGTGCTCATCCAATAATCGAATAGATTTGAAAACCATTACATTTGCCATGTCAACGAACTGGAGGTATTCGAGTTTCATGGATTGATATCTGCGAATTAGTGATACTGTAGAAACGTTACTGAGCCAAAAAATCTACGATATCGTTAACCGCTGCCGCCGCCGCTGTTGCGTAGATGGGCGGAGCTTTAGCCTTTAGCAACCAATTGCAATCTTGCATTTGGTAGCGTTCGGTTATTTCCGGCATCAGATCTAACCAATCACGAGTGAATGATGTGTTTGGGAGAGAAATAAGACCAAGGGACCATTTTCGACGCGACATTTGTATGGAGTTACAATTCTATTGTATAATTTATTCATAGGTTGATACGGTCTATAGACTATAGCTGGGTTCGTGAGCCATAAACAGGGCACTGTACTGGATTATTAATATGGGAAAATTGAGAATAGAACCTTTGTGTGTGTTTGAGTGTGACTAAAGGTGTGACCTAGAATCTAGGTGGATGTAGGTGAATGTATCATGCTATTTGTAGGAATTTGATACCGTAAAAAATTGACTGAAATGACACGTCACACTAGTAAAATATACGGCTAAACTTGGTCCAAAGTAAGTTCATATGAGAGTGGCAAACTCTGGTGTCAGAGAACAAGTTGATTTTTCAGAGACTTAACTTGATTTTTACCAACTTCAGTCAGCTGAAATTGGTAAATGGCGATCTTCCTGCCGCTATTTATAATGATTAAATAAAAGTAATTTATTTCAGGCATATTCAACCCATAACTTAATACTAATAGAACACTGTAAAGGGGTGTTGTCAATCCTCCAAGTAGTGAAAATACATACCAGAACAATTTTTTTTTGTAAATTTTAATTAATTTTATTCTGTAGGTAGATTTTAAAACAAACTGTTAATACGATCACTGATGTTATGTTAGGTACTATTTATTTTAAAATGCGTCAATTCTCCGTTTTCTTTAATAATTTCATGCCATTGTTAGAACAGTAAAAGTACCCGCTATCGACAAGTGACAATAGTGTATCGATTGAACCAACAATAGACAAGGTCTGAAGGTCGCGGGGTGTGGACACCATCACCTTAATTGATGGGAAATCGATGCCTGACGTCTCTATGGAAAATTTCCATGAATTTTCAACACATATATAACAAATTTAATGATAAAATAGGGCTAATAAACACATACAACACAAATTAAATTATGGGTCTTTACTGTTTTTCATGTCATACTACGACACGTATTAGAGGCCCTAAGGGCGAATTGAAAACTCTCAATGCTAGCGTTGTTTATTCTCATATGAACTAACTTACTTACTTACCTACTTTAAGTTAATTAGGTTAGGTATATAAGTTATTATAAAGTGCGTGTTCTCAAGTAAAACCTTGTTCGATTTTCAAACGATTCAAGCGAAACGGTTAAGCTATAGTAGTGATGGGAAAATAATAAATGTGATACATTACATGCAAATCTTTTTTGTTATTTATCACCATTATAACATTTCATCCGTTAACAATTATATTATTATTTTGTTATAAGTATGTATGTACAAATGTATGTCAGCAGCTTTGTTGTTTTATAATTTCTTTAAATAAATGTTGTAGTTTAAGCACAATATTTAAGTACTTCCTATTATTTTTTTATGAATTACATTCCTTGACGAATACATACAAAGTAAATAAAGACTCAAAAATGGCAACTGTTAAATGTTACGAGAATGAAGTAGAAAACAAATACAGAAGAAGCAAATTAAATAAAATGTTTTATAAACGATCGTACTTGACCTAAAATATATTCGCAACGAGCCTCTCGGCTCGATAAGTAGATGGAGGTGAAATCCATTGACTTTATCTGTATTTAATCAAGTGATGGTTATGCAATGCTGTAATAAGCTGATAATCTGACAAGACATTCAAAGTTAATAAATACTTACCATCATTCAAATCGATGACACATAAAATAAAATTACTAAGCATTATTTTAATTCAAAATAAGTTATCTTTTGTAAATTTTCCAATTATTTTCCAGTACTTAACATTTACAACATGAACACAATAATTTTAGTTGCATATAAATACATTTTTGACCTATTATTTTGTCACTTAATAGATTCATTTGTTGTAAGGGTGGTGGTAAGTGAAAAATGAATTACCTATGTAAGTGCCTAGAAGAGATTGCTTTGCTAATAAGGCCGCCATTTGTGGCACTAGAGTAGGTTGTGTAAGTAATTTTTATTAATTTTGTTTTATAAGTGTGTGACAATCAAGAATTATCTATCTATCTTAGTGTTTTTTTATAATTTTTATTCTTTTCACTCAATGTATGTACCTAATCATTTAAAATCTAGGGAGTTTTTTCCCATCACTATTCGGAAGGAAGCCTCACTCTTTGCTGTCTACTGCAGGCGGTAATTTGGAAGTAATTTGCTCAATTACACGATAATACATAGGTATAAAACAAACGTACACAGTGATAATACAAGTGGGCGCACGTTTGTGGAGCCATGTTTGTTTTTCATACCTCACGAGTACCTACTACGCATTACGTGCTTTAATTACACTAATATAATGTAAGAGAAAGTTTGTCAGTTTCACATTTCTGATTCTGGCGGATCAACTGATATGGATTAAATTATATATATATATATATACCCAGTTTATATATGTTAGTTGTTTATCATATAAAATCTAAACTTCTAGAAAACTCGAAGTTAAATAACTTGGCTTCAGGTAACCTAGTGAACAAATTACTGCCTGTCAGTAAAATTCGTTAAGCCAAGCAGAATTTTTAATGCTTTTCAAGATTTTTCAAAATTTAAGATACTTTTTTAAATATTTTCGTGAATAAAATATATATCGCCGTCAAACAAAATTCGCCAATAAAAGTACGATACATCAATAGATCCTTTACCCAGCAACAAATTTTCGTAATAATCGCATGGTTGAGTTTACAAGTCATTTTCATTGTTGATACAAGATCACAGGTCATTGCCCTAAGATGACATGACTATTAGTTACCTATTGTTAGATAATTTGTTAGTTTATAACAATCATATGAGATCGCGTGTGTTTCTAGACGAAAGGAATTTTATAATGATATCGTCTGGTGCTTAATAGATAGTGTGATTTCAAGATCGGATATTGTCCGGTATCTACTTGAATGACTGTGATGATCTGTTGAAGTTAAGCAATAGCAGATGCGGTGAATATTTAGATGGGTGTTCGTATTTAATTTACGAACACCCATCTAAACATTACTGTACTTACACACATAGTAAACTTTGTGACAACAAATTATGTTTACGTAAATGAGAAGATATTAGACAGTTCCAAAGTAAAAATCTGCAATAACAATAGCTTCTACCTTAAAACGTATTTCAACCACTTTGAAATAAAGAAAGTTTATTCATGAGCAGTGAAAATGTTTTATTTAGAAACATCAAATTAGTTAATCGTGTAAAATTAGAATTGCCACCATTTTGTGTTCCAATTAACAATACACCTGTCAATCTCAATTTGACACTGACAGAGGTATAGTGTTGCCATTAACGTAAAATTAGATTATCTCTGCCTGATCTTAACTCTTTAATCCGTTGGTTTTTCGTCACGTTTAGCCAACCGTAGCAAATTGTTGCGACATGAATGAACTATCTATTGTCAATATCTTGTTATAATGATGAAACGTGGATAATGTTGCAGGTGGTTATTATTAGTTACATTTGCTTGGGCCCGGGTTGGTGCAATGCATCTTAGTGTAATCATTGTTAGAAATCTCTAGGGCATTTAGGCATCTCTTAGCTCTGAAATTGACGATTGTACTCGATTTGACGAACTAGTCGATAGGAATTATCTGATAGTAAATGGCAACATAGCTTATGTTGCCATTTACCATCAGATAATTTCCTTGCTACTTTGTGCCTTTCCAATAAAACTTATTTTATTAGTTCTAGGTATTTTCAGCATATGTTAATCTAATTAATCTTGATTAAAGTAGAATAGCAACTATATACAGCAAATGATAAAATCTAGTGTAGTTTAGTTAAGTACAGATATTAGTTTATAAGTTTGTATTCAAATAAATGATTTATTAATACAGACAGACAGCGGAGGCTTAGTAATAGGGTCCCGTTTTACCCTTTGGGTACGGAAGTAACTTCCTGGAGTATTTTTATGACGTGGACGAATTCTTTTTTATATTATATTCTGAGTTGATCCAAAATAACGGAATGCCATAAACCCCCATTCTCTATTAGCACAGGCGAGTATTGTACGCAGATGTCACGTCACGGGCTACCGGCGCAGGCGCACACACACAGCTGTTTCCGACATATGCTGCTATTGTACGCCCTTAATAAGGCTCTATGGATTGACGAAATTTGAGCGAACTTAGTTTTGTGATGGTATGTATGGACAAAAAATAAGTTCGTGTGAGGCTTAAGAGAAGTGTATTAACTATATATTTTTGTTACTGAAATGATTTTCCCCTTGTTCAAAAATAAAATGCCAAATGGTAAGAAAAGAGAAGAGGCAAAGAAATGGAATAGACACTGCAGCAAACCTTTAAGTTATACGAGAACGTCTCAATTGTAGAAAACTATATAGATATGTATTTTGAATCCAAACACATCAGTATTTTAGTTTTAGAAGTGGTTTAAGTTTTTATTCTATTGTTAGTATTTAGTGTTTTAAATTAGTTTTTAACAAAATGTAAGTTTTTTTTTAATAAAATGAATTAACACCTCAGTTACTTATTTTTCAACTCATCTGGACATTAATAATATCAGGCAATATATCTTTTTACCTAAAAATCTAACATTTATGACTAAAGCAAGTGGCATTCAGGAAAATGTCAGCAACAAAGCTTTAACACCAGTAAGGTCACACAAATATCACTAAAGAGGCACACCTGACCATTTATACAATGTGACTTGTTACTTTCTGTGAAATTTTTTTTTCTATAATATTTAAAACAATATATTTTTAGGGATAAAAAAATATCCTTTCACCATCAGCATAACTCACTTAACGCTTCTAACTGTGTTTCTGCATTAGCACGAATAATATTTTTACATTTGATGTAAAAAACACCGGAAACCAGACGATAAAGAAGAAGGTTAAAAAGGGCATACCAAGTAAAAGAGGAGAAAGCTGTCATATCGTATAATGGTGCATAATCGACAGATAATGATCCCACATGAATTGAACGAATCAGTAAAAATCACAACACCACTTATGACCTAAATATACTGAGCCCAGTCACCCTGTATAAACCAGTGGGTTTCTGACATCATTATAAAATGATTCGAGCGAGGCATGGAAACCGGAATGGATAGAATATAGCTATTGACCGGTGATATCATCTGAGAACCTGATTCGATAGAAGTTGCAATTCAATACTAGATGATGTGTTACTTCCTACGATGAAGTTAAAAATGGCTATTCTATTTGAGTTGTAAAATAAGCATCATATTAGGCAAACCGATTTGCGTTATACTATTCCAAACAAGCTATCGAGGGAAATGTCTTACACAAAATTACATACAAATTGATATATACATATGATATGGACCAATAAGTTCACATTTGGCAGAGCTATATTTAGTTTGTGCCTAAATTATTTGGTTACTGTCTTCGTATTAATCATACAAATCTATATATATAAAACTCAAAGGTGACTGACTGATTGACTGACTGACTGATATAGTGCGCTCGATCTATCAACGCACAGCCCAAACCAATAGACGGATCGGGCTGAAATTTGGCATGCAGGTAGATGTTATGACGTAGGCATCCGCTAAGAAAGGATTTTCGGAAATGCCATTTTTAAGGGGGTGAAATACGGGATGCAAATTTTACTTCTTAATGCGAGCGAAGCCGCGAGCACCCACTAGTTAGTTAATATTAAGCATATATGTAACTTAATTCTATGCTTTACACATAGTGCAGTAGCCCGATTCCAACACACTTTTATATAATAAAAATAAAACTAAGAAAATTATACGTCATAACATAGAGAAACCTGTTACAATTTCCAAATAACATGCCACTAATAAAATCAAGCTATGTCAAGATCAAGCATCAAGGTGGTTTAGGCTATATTATATATGTACATTCAGTTTTATTCATAAAAAGGCTTACATATTTTTGGAAAATTTTCACATTAACAATATATATTGCTTAACTATGTTGAATGCAGCTAAATCCACAAAACCGAAAGAATATAATAATACCTACATAAATACATATGTGTTTCTTCATATACCAGCTATACTAATACACATTAAACTTGTGCCCTAACCTCACCGGGCCCAAGGATGCGGCCCTGAACGCACCAAGGACAATGTTTTCGTGACAACCGACCTCATTAGTCTTGTAGATCGGTATCAAACGACTACTTACTCAAATGAAAGTAAACATACAATTACATGTTATGTATGTTAGGTTTGTTTGCCTACGACTTTCAATGTTAGTTCTGCACACGACTGTAAGAATCTAACTTTTAGTACACAAACAGTAAATTAATTTCAAATCTAACTTAATGTAACTTTAACTTAATGAAAATTGTCATGAGATTATCTTATCCCACTAATGTTTTTAAGACCCAAAATCTAAATTTAAGTAAGTGTTTGTATCTTCAAGTATGCATTTTTATATCTTCCTTATGGTCAAACTAAACCATTACATGAATATTGGTATGGAAGTAGATTACACTCAGGACGAATACAGTTCTAACTATAATCCTAGATTAACGCAGGTAGCACCGCCGGACGTCCCTAGTCTAGTATTACTACTACATCATCATCATCATCCACAGCTCTTGGGATCCCACTGCTGGGTATAGGCCTCCCTTTGCATGTGCCATCTGCGTCGATCTTGTGCAGACCTCGTCCAGGTTGGACCCTCGACTTTGACTACTACATAGAATAGAATATAAGCGCCCGTAGCTCAGCTACCGGAGGCAATCGCATGCGATTACCAATGTTAAGCAAAGGTCGACGAGGTCAGTTCTTGGATGGGTGACCGAAAAGTGGCATTCCATTTTGAGCGCTTCTGTGGGTCGGATGACACGGTAAATTGTAGGTCCCGGCTGCTAGCCTAGTACGGGAGTCGTTAAGCCATGTCTGAGGCCCTTAGGGCGGTTTGAAAACTCTCGACACTAGAGTTGGCCACCCTCATTCGATAAGAAGAAGACTAAGTACTACATAGTACCTACCTAGGTGCCTAAATAAAGAGAAAAACCAACCAAGTCTGTGATTAATTTAGATAGACATGACACATGTTAGTATTAAGTACTGAAGCCTAAATGGAAAATCGATGGTGGTTTTATGGAGGTCGGGTCATGGTGCCGTATTACTGGATCGATGGCTGACGTATCAGGTCTATCTGTGAATTAATAAACAAGTAGAAGTAGCACTTATGAGCAATTACTTTTGGGTATGTATTATTATGATAGAAGAGTTCTGGTAAGTCACAAAATATTGGTGTTGTATACGTGGAATAAATAAATCTAAACCACTCAGATAAGAGGAGATATAATATTTAATTGACAAAAAGCTTTCTGAATGCAATGTCCTATAAATAACCTTACCGTAACATATTTTTAGTAAATCATCAAGATTTTTTATTATACATAATATATTACATATATTATATACATACAAGTTTAATAATATTAAACTTGGATAAATAACTTAGAAAAGTGATAAAGGTCATACACGTAAATTAGGAAGAAGAAAGGTCCCTCCACTTCCCTAGTGCAGTCCAACATATCGCAATAGATAATAAGTATTGTAGCAGACGGATTTCACGCCGGCCGGCCATGTAGGGGCGGAGAAACCGGCGCGTGCGCACGCAAACCCTCCGCATAGGGCTGGCAGACACATAGGAAAAGATTAGAAGAAATTACTTTATAAAACAGCTAGGTGTAGTACACTGTTACTTCTCATTTGTCATAAAATACCAAAAACTTTCAACAGTCGGATTAAACTTAAAAAAAAATTACTACTACATCCTTAATAGTAAGTATACTAAACAGCTATCATCTTGTTTTTACACTGAACTGACAGGTATATGAGCACTAGATCACCTACGCTCAAGCGAGACTATGGTCCAAGCTGGTGCATGCCCGTACTAGAATGGCTATTAAATTACAACCAAAACAATTTTCCAACGGTTGCAAGTGTCAATCCTAACCCCAGATACAGTAAAACTGTTACTTATTCTGTGTCAGTACAATAAGTGCACACGCACACCACACGCGGGCACAAGTTGCGCAACGTAGCAATTTGGAGGCAAGGAAGTGTATTGGTCCCAGTTCTGTTTGTTGATGGTTTGGTAGACGTCAGAACTGATCTATTCTGATTGGAATTGCAGGAAGAATTAGGTTTTTTTTTATAAGGATTGGGTTTGCACTTGACCGGAATTCGCCTATATTATGGATATATTATTGCAGTATTATGAGTTTTATTTGTGTAGGTATACTCGTAAATTCATGGAACACCTTGATTTTGAACAAGAGCTGGGCCAAAAGAAAAGGTGTCACCGTCGTTTATAGAACCCTACAAAACTAGGGCTAAATGTATGCAAGTTAGTTAATTGTGAGCGAATAGCCGTGCTTTTAGTCTCTTTTACTATCAGACAATATACAATGTATGTAACGATAGCTATTATATATGATATTAAGCATATTGTAGTGGACTTAAGCCTATTTTCAGTTAAAAGAGACAAATCCCGTTTGTAATCGGTTAGGTGCAATTTTTTAGCTCGTTCCGATTTCTTGTCAACAAACAAACCTTATATGTAACTTAATTATCCAATTGAGATATACCAAAACCAGTCTAGCAATGTGGCTTACTAATCAAATCCTATACCAAAAGCAGTCTCCAGCAAAAACTAAGCTATTCCAAGCAGTCACAAAAACCTCAATCTTACAAGCCCAGGCTCACCATGACCAATGTGATTGCGCAGGGCTCTCGATCTGCGGAAACGATTAGCAAAACCTCACCGTTTCTGTCAAGTACTTTATTATTGGTGGTGCAATGTTTATGGCATTTGGAAAATGTACTTTTAGTTGCTGTATTAAATTCTGTAGGAAGCTAGTTTGTATGAGATCAGAAACTATTGTTTGTGTATTGTTTTCCAACATAAACAGCTAAAATACTGTTTCAACTATAATAATGTACCTACTGAGCTTTATTAATTAACTTTAGACACATTTTAACTAGGCAAAGGCACGCCACAGCAGTGAATTTTAAAATAAGACAGCGCTTTTCCCGTTGCTATTGATCAGGTGTACAGTTTTTTTGTGTAATGATATTTGTATTTCGACGATTTCACTGAAGTCATCTTTCTTTGAGAATGAACGTGTAGTCTTCGGATAAATGTTAACAATAACTGTTAAATAAAAAAATAAAACTAAGAAAGTTTCAGTGATAAATCAAATGTAAAGGCAGGTGTAATTTCTACAACCTATGTTACAGAGTACAACATATAAGTACCCCTATATGTATAAGTAATAACGTTCTTATTTACGCCCTTCCTCATAAATGGATAACGAGACACTTCCAATGGAAGGGTTATGTAGCTTCCGAGGAAATCACTTTCCAGATAAATGCTGTACGTAATAAATCATACTGACGAACAAACATGTTTGTATTATAGCTGCTAGATGCATCATCATCCACAACCTTCTCTATCCCACTGCTGGGTATAGGCCTCTCTTTGAATGTGCCAGCTGCGTCGATCTTTTGCAGACCTCATCCATAAAGAACCCGCGACTCGTACAATGTCGTCGACCCATCTCGCTGCCGGACGACCTACTCCTCGTCTGCCTGTTCTTGGCCACCACTCAGTAACCGTTTTGTTCCATCTATTGTCGCTAAAAGATCATTGAAATCAAATGAAAAAAGTGAAATAAGTAATACGTTTTTCATACGTGTGTTTTTCAGTAGCCTAGTAAGCCATTTCTACTGATAAGTTTTCGAGTTATTTTATTCCTTTCTTTTATTTAACGTTCAATTTAACTACAGTCTGTATATTTTTTATTACTTAAAAGCAAAGAAAGCCTTTTTGATCGAGTATTTTGTATTCGTACCCTATGTGTTAACATTTACTGTATTTTTTTATTTGTGCATAAAATCAATATATAATTATGACTGTAGTCAAAGTAAAAGTCATTTATTCATAAGAAATGTCTTACAAGTCAGGTAGTGTAGTCTATTTATGACATAACAGCACA
This sequence comes from Macaria notata, assembly GCA_927399415.1. Lineage (NCBI taxonomy): Eukaryota > Metazoa > Arthropoda > Insecta > Lepidoptera > Geometridae > Macaria > Macaria notata. The sequence goes on along the minus strand of OV656745.1, from coordinate 10,669,974 downwards.
TTTATAATACGCAAAATTCTGAACTAACCGCAAAAAGAAACTGTGTCCAACAAGCAGAAAATCTTTAATCTCAAGATTATCGATATCGATTTACCAATCCAGATAAGTACAGAAATTATCTAAACTTGACACACCTATATAATCTCGTAACCACGCTACCTTTAGATGTATGTGTTTTATCTATTTATCTGCACTGGCAACAATTTGCGTCAAATTCATGCAGTACATAAGTGATGTGCTCAATATTTTGACGTTAGATCAATAAGATTACCTAAGCCGGTATTCAGGAATTCCTACATATACGGCTTTCCATATTTTTAGTCCACATCCAAATGTTTAGTGTTAGACTGATTGACGAAAGATAAATTGCAGCGTAGCGTTTGAGATTTATCAGAAACTTCAAAAATCCTTTAGAATTACTTTTAAAATATAAAGTAAATCGATACAACAAAAATATGATTTTCAAACGTTGCTACGAGTATAACAAGAAAAACTGTGCATAAGAAGGCATTAGTTTCGCCCGCGTAACTTGTAACCAGAACTGGGTTGCCAGTAGTCGTGTAAACAAAAACTGGCTACTACTTCCTACTTCATCGATGAAATATATGTCAAGGACAACATAAACCCTTTACCATATTTGCAAAACACATATATCTGCCCTAAAATCTACATTATCCATTAAATCTAGCACTAAACACCGTGTTCATTGAATTTTCATGCAAACTACTCACTCCACGGCCATTTACTTGCAATTATCTGCACATTGCGCCAGAAATATGCAATATTTATCGTCGGAATAATTTTGTAATTGTCATATCTATGTAAACTAGTGTGTAACTTTCTGTATTATGTAGGTGAAGTGAGTGTTACATATTGTACTGATTTACGTAAGAAATTGATTAAATATATCTGTGTCGAACAACAATTTTCAATTGTGTTTTGTCATAGGTGCCTGACCTATTCATAATCACATCGTGTGAGCAGTGTCGTTTTATTTACAAAAAAAAACATATTTTGCATATTGGTAAGCTAACATAGTTATAACGTGCTGATCTCTGTTCACTTTTCGTTCTTTGGAATGGAAAAGACAAAAGGGTGACAGATCGGATTTTTTTTCGTACGTTTGAAGTAGTTTTTAAGCATTGCAGAAACCGCAGGGACTCACTACAACATTAATCAATAACAAATAACTTAACACCTACTTAATTGACAGAATGAGAGTAAATATTATCTAAGACCATAATCTGGTTTCCTTTCACTTGAACTTGGGCCCGGTTGGATCCAGAATATGTCAAAAGTAAAAGTATTTGATTGGCTATCTATACCTAGGTATGTACGTCTATAGATGAGTCATTCGTATGTTATTTCACGGAGTACTAGCATTTTTTTGTTTTGTTGCCATTTGACTACGACCTGCTTGCTGTTATTAGTGAAAAGTCACTGGTATATCTACAAAATATCTTCAATATATTACCTACATATGTAGGTACACGTTTTGTTAGATAGCGCTGTGTTTGATGTCTTACAAAGTTTTTTTTTTTTTATCAAAGCCCCAGAAATTTTCCTTTAAGGAATGAATTCTGCGGGAAATAATGAACAATACTACTCAAGGAAGACTTAATATATGAAATACACTAAGAAAACGATTATTCATCCGCTAACACACTCTCTGATTATACAAAAAGATAAACTAGCAAGATGCGTTTTGGTATGCCTTCGACAATTTGTTATGCAAATGTTAGAACCAGCGATTTTCCTATCTGCATAAGCATTCAGCTTGAGATTCCATCACGCGATCACCGGATGGGCAGACACGATGGTGCCAACTAGTCTAAAGAGTTTCAAATCTTCTTGGACAAATTGTATGTGACTTTTCTTTAACTTATTTAGATTAGTTCTTTTGTTTACTCTTGACAGGCAAGCATTTGATAACAAGTTCGGAGTAGTTCAAGATACAAGAATTATTAATTCGTCCTCCGCCTGAAGTCGTATATCTCATCGACTTTATATAACTGTATTTATTTTTACTTCATATATGATACATAACATGACAAAGGATTTAGCACATAGTCGTCGCGTAGCGGGCTATGTAAACGAATCGATAAACAGATAGTAGTTATCCCACACTTCATGTAATGATACACTCCTATCTACACTCTGAACAACGGACCGTGATAGTAAAACCGTTGATAAGTTTTTTATTCAAATTATTGCGTTTACCCACCAAGGTATATATTTTATTTATACCTTGTATATATACATATACTATACTATAGGTATTCAAATTTTATTGGCCTTATTCAAGACTAGTGGGTGCTCGCGGCTTCGCTCGCATTAAGAACTAAAACTTGCATCCCCTATTTCACCCCTTTAAAAGTGGCATTTCCAAAAAACTTTTCTTAGCGGATGCCTACGTCATAACATCTACCTTCATTCCAAATTTCAACCCAATCCATCCAGTGGTTTGGGCTGTGCGTTGATTAATCACTATATCAGTCAGTCAGTCAATCAGTCAGTCACCTTTGAGTTTTATATATATTGACTAGCACCTATAGGAACGAATTCACGTGTAAAAGTATTTTCACTATATATTTAACTATAAATTAAATCATTACAACTCGGTTTAAAATGTTTAAATGTATGAAATCAATCATAAATCACAATATTTAAAGACAAGCAGGCCGACATACGTCGCAATTGCAATATTACTACGTCCTGAATAAATAATATTTAAATAAATAATTAGTGATTACATAATATGTACGATTGCACGCGCCGAATTAGTGCTTCAGTAATGCATTCGAAAGTAGGCAGCACTTACAGCGATAGTATAGATAGATAGCATTGATTTCACTGTGCAAAATGCAGTGTGACTTAATGTCTTACTAGCGACGCCACGCGGGTTTACTCTCGTTAATCTGGAATTAAATGTACTTAGTCTATTTGATAGTAGAGAGACCAACCTAGATTCATACAATATTTGAATACAACTTATAAAGGAAATTCATGATAAAGTACGGTTTGCTATCTCATATTCGAGGTCATAATCGGGCCGTTTTCAACAAGATTCACCGTTAATGGATTCGTGTGAAGGAGGACTTCATCGTCATCATTAACAAAAACCAATGTTTTATTTTGTGGATTTTTTATTCATAAGACAATTTATATTATATTATATAGAATATTGGCTTAGTTAATTCGATCCTATATATTCATATGTCATCAAGGTTTATCGTGATGATTTTCCGATGGCACTAAACTTTGACATACTTTAGAATTTTCCATAGTAACATATTTTGTTTTAATAAAAAAAAAACTTGCCCATGGGTACCATTACAAATTACTACTAATGTTAAGGAACGATTTAATCAACTATTACGTAGAAAAAAATAACTAACTATTTAAATATTTAAAAAACATTTTCAGTTTTTTACACCAATGAAATTGCTAAGACCGTGTCGTATTATACTCTTACCATCAAACCACGTGGCAGAGCAAGTGTTCAGTTACCTAATGCTATAATTGGATAACCCGGCTTTACTTCCACCACATTGCGAACAATATGCACGGCGTACTTAAACCACTTAAGTACGTCGATTTCTTTTTTATAACAATTTAACATGCCACCATACGTTTTTATTTGGTTTATTGCAATTTTAACTTAAAGTTAATATAATATATAAATTAAGATTACATAATAAGATACAATTAAGATTGTTTCAATGAACTATTTCTATTGTCAAACGAGCTGTACGTAGGGTGAAGTAGGTACTTATTAGTGTTTGTTGATATTTCGGAGAAGAAATTATCGTAAGTATTTTGTAGGTTTTCATAATACTAATATATAGTTGTCTTATCTCAATTATAAACCTAACATAGCGAGTGCTTAATCAAGCAATGCTTAGTCTTTTGCAATCATGACATTTATCTATAACTGCCAATGTAAAAAAAACAAAAGACTATTATAATATATTTTGACAGCCACATCAAGTTTTAACAGTCCACAACCTTCGCTTGTTTAATTGAAACCATTAATAAATAAATGTTTTAACAAAACATAATAATAATTGCAAATCCTAAACGCGCCGCCCTCAATTAACCAAGTTTCGTAAAGTTGCCAAATATCGCCGCTAGAGTGCGCACGAATTAAGTACGCTCATGGCGTCATTGTTGTCATTAAAACTGTTCATAAAAGTAACTGCCTCGTTAGAGCTAAAATATGGTTCATCAAGCTTGGATTTAAAAGCGAATTATCATTAAAACTGTTTTAAAACTCCGAATTTATTCGCAGAGTTTGTACCTACAAGGCCGTGACCTCATTCTTTGTTTGGTGATCACTCTCACTTCGTGGCGCATTGATTCAGTCAAATAAGACATAATTTTTTTTTTTTTATTTATTTTAAAATATAATGAAACAAAATCTTAACGCTTAAAACAGTCTACCAGTCAACATATTAATCAAATGTCTAACATCTAATACGTAAAATAAATAACCTGTCCTCATATCGAGTGATTAAACGAATGATGTTAAGCGTACACATGTACCGAAGGTGTGATATACGCAATGCTATTTTATATTCTGAAGTGAAATTACTATTACAAAACAAAGAGAGACAACTAATACAGCAACTCCTAAACCACATAATTCACTAATTCATGATAACTAGAACAAATTTCACATCACTCCAACCAACGAGCATAAAACCAAGAGTCGTGAATTAAAGAAACTAAACTACCAAAAAAAATCATCAAAATTCAACAGCAGTGTTCAGTAAAACTCTAAAAACACAAGTTACATCAATTCTGCTGACAGCGGCCATCGACATAACATAGTAAAGGACAGACATAAAAAATATATATATTTCACTATAAAACAAGATGTCATTTTCAAAAGAAGAACTTACTTCATTGCTTTGAAACCTGTAATCAATCAACCTTATCTCAAATACATCAAAACAGATAATAATTTAATATTTAAAGGAAACATGCGCTATTCTAGGCTGTACCTACTGTAACATACATAGATCAATCCACACAAGCATACACTCATGAAATATAGCGCACGTGTTTATTATTCGTTATTGTTTAACTATGACCTGCCTGATAACAAGCAATGCATGCAACCTAGGTGTTACACCTTATATTCACAATAGATTTAAAGACCTGTAGGTATATATAATTTTAGCATCTGTCGGACTCACTCTCGAGTGTTCCGAGGGCTTACAATATAAAACGCTTAGACTTGTCTATCATTGTTTTATGTCATTAACAGCGGCCATCACACTGTCGTGAGTCATCCGAGCTGAATGCAAGACACGAAACAAACCGCAACTGCTTTGAAATAATATTAATATTCTAAACACAATGTCGAAGAGTACAGGCTACAGGCTTGATGGACACGCGCCGAAACGGGGTGAAGGAAAATGTATTTGCACCGGTTTAAACAACATTATGCATAATAGAAGTCTCATAATCTAATCTCCGGACGCCACCAGTTTATGGAACAAGAACAAGTTCTCAAGACCGGCACGAAGCGGTACGCTTCTGCAATGAAACCTTTAGTGTAGAAATTGAACTACATATTTCATAGTTATGCTGTCAAAATTAAAGTGAAAGAAGAGTTTATTATACATTTATTTTAGTTTTGAGATCATAGTATCATCGCCAGGAAAAGGAGAAATATATTGAACTTGTTATACAAGTGCGTGACACCATATTTTAGATAGATTTTGGTCGGGGTATATGTATGTACCTTTGTCACATCTCCTAAGTTGATGGGACTACATTTTTATGTAATTAGACTTCTATCACTAATTAAGTTTATGCAACAGCCATAGCAACCTTATGCTAATGATATTTGGATTGTTCCGCGTTAGATTCCTTGAAGACAAAAAGTGAGGATAATAAGAGTAGCTGAAACGGATCTGCACTACGAATGACGTGCAAGGCAAAATGATTCATACACAATATCATTTCAATACCTGAGTAAATATAAAATACCTGACTGAGTTATCTAACAATGCTATCAGAAAAAACAATGCATAAAGAATTTGTTATTTGAGTTTATCTTTCTATATTATGTACAATCTAGCGCAGATGACGAGTGACAGAATGAAATGGAAGAAAGGAACATGCTGTGCCGATCCAACATGGGAAAAGATAAGAAAAAGATGTTAAAACTTACTAAAAAAGAAAAAGGTCAAATTACAGCCCAAATCCATAAGCCAAAAAATATGAATGTATGCATATAGGTAGGTGAGTGCTGAACTTACTTACTTACTTACTCCGCTGGCGCAGCGACCCAAAGTGAGTCTTGGCCTCCGATACAAGAGATCGCCACCGGTCCCGGTCTTGAGCCGCTTCCCGCCAGTCAGCTACTTGAAGCACGCGTAGATCTGACTCCACAACGTCCTTCCAGCGGTACCTCGGCCGACCAACATGACGACGGCTACTCGGGACACCGAGATAGGCTCTCTTGTTACTACGATCGTCTCCCATTCTCACCAAGTGACCCAGCCAGCGAAGTCTATGGGCTTTTGTCTCACCCATTATATTTGGTTCCCCAACCAGCTCTTCAATTTCAAGGTTCTTCTTTATTCTCCAACTTCCATCTTGCCTCCGGGTTGGACGCAAAATCTTGCGCATGATCTTCCTTTCAGCTACTAGCAATTTCTCTTCCTCTTTAAAGGTGAGTGCTGAAACCTTTCGAAAATATATTTCTAAGTACTGAGAGTTCAGACCATTGTAAGCAATATAATTCTAAATGCAGCAAATATTGCGAGTGAAAAGATATAAGGATTCCTGCAAACCTATTTCAAGATCTTAGTAAACAATACATATTTATCTGTTGTTATCTAACCAAACAATAAGCAAAGAGTATTTGATAAAGATTCAGCACATATTATTTATCTAGTAAGGCAATCATTGACTTGCTAATTTTAATGAGTTTTTACCTACATAATAAGCGAAATAACTTCACATCAATACAATGATAATTTGCACCTTATTATACAATCTTGGCATATTTTATTGCAGTAATTTACAGATAATACCCAGACAATCCACAAAGGTATTCAAAGTTGATGAGTATTTTAAACACATTGTTCCTTTTTTTGGTTTGTTGGTTATTATTGTTTGTTAGACCACCCGGTGGGGCTGAAGGGCGTAAAGAAATCTATTAGGGACCGCACATTGTGTTGAAGAAGTGCCGATAGAGAAAAGCTAGTTTTTGCTTCCGTTAGGGCGTGAATAGTCATTAAACTCGTAACAAATAACTTGCAATAAAAACAAGAAGTTTAGTGTAACATATAAGTACACTAGCTGGTGCGCGCGACTTCGTCCGCGTGGAATATTACCATAAAAACGGTTCTAGTGAGTTAACCTTAAAAGATGGACATACACTGTTGCGGACATTTTGTTAGATCATTTAAAGAGGAATAATTCTTTCATACACATTTTTTTGATATCTTGAACCGTTTTCGCAGCGCACGCAACGGAAGCCCTCAGAGATGAATAATTTTCCCCGTTTTTTCCACATTTTCCATTGTTTCTTCGCTCTTATTTGTTGCAGCGTGATGTTATATAGCCTAAAGCCTTCCTCGATAAATGGTCTATTCAACACAAAAAGAGTTTTTCAATTCGGACCAGTAGTTCCTGAGATTAGCACGTTCAAACAAACAAACTCTTCAGCTTTATAATATTAGTAATAGATGTAACTGGTATTCAGTTATATTAATTTCTCTATTTAAGTAAGTATTTATTGTTTGTCTATGGTGATAGAATGCAGTGTCGTAAAGTAAGGGGTTTAACGTAGGCAGTTCACCGACCATAACAAAAACTATAAATAATATGGTTAAATCACCAAATATAATAAGCACGAGGTCTTGTGAAAGTGCTCTTAAAATACACTACTTTATTATATTCTGGGATGCTAAGACTCTTTATACGTGGCCTACTAAGAATATTTTAACACTGAAGTGAAGCGGTAGTGCACAAGAACTATTATTTCATTGTATATTCAGATTTTAAGGATAATACTTCCGGATTAATTACTTTGTTTATTAGAGTAAGTGATTACTTTTTACATTGGTAATCCGCGAATCACTTTTGGTTACTCTCAGTCATGAACCACCGAGATACAGGCCCAGGCCTAGTTCGGGTTCACAAGAAACACGCATTAATATTGTATACATTAATCTAGTAATAAGTTATGTTAAGTAGTACCAGTGTTGTGTCAAATAAATATCTTTATCTTTAATTACATACTAGAAAAAGGGGAAAAACCTTTATTACCACTTTAGTGGATATTATGGTAAACGTAGTTACTTAGAAATTGGTTTTATTATCCTACTTAACCAACCCACTAAGACGTACATAATTAAAACATAAGAAGACTAGGGCGTGAGAGTGTTGTCCTAATAAACCGAGAACATTCTAAAAGGTAATAAATTCAAATAACACTAACAGGTCCGACCACGTAGCTTGCAAAATTTTACGCTAGTTAGTGGTCAGCTTATAACAGTTAGTATGAATTCACTTCAGCGTGTCTGTCTGTATTTAGTGTGGTACTACACTTACCAACTATCAATGGGTTTTAGAATCAATGAAGAATCTTACCTGGAAAAAAAAATATTTTTATAATTGAATGAATCAACGAACTTTACGTGACCTTAAATTACCAATAAACTCACAAACTTCATTATGGTGTGAAGAAGGAACAAGTATTAAGAACTCACAAACAATATAAGTAAAAGACATTACTACAACCAATTCTAAATACAAAACCTGTACCAGCATCTAACAACGAGAGCCCCTCCATATTCTATAAAAAGAATAATAAAAAATCTATGATTATTCTTTCATTATAAAGGTATAATATGATATAATCAATACCTAAATATTTTTGTAAGAATGTTAAAACAATTATGTCAAGAAATCATAGTGTTATGCATAAAATGATTTATTTATTTTGTAATGTTAAGGATTTCAATAAATATTTCTTTTTTTTCTTTCTTTCTTATATGTCTGGTCAACAAAATGGCGTCAGAAAGCGTGTGGTCACCACATCGGTGCTAATGCCCCGGAGCCATGAATCGACCTCGTCCAATTTCGACTATAAAGTTTTTGTATGGATTGTACTGATTGTATTAATGTTTTTATTTTAACTAAGACGGTTGTTCACTTGACCATAGTTTGCCTGATGGTAAGCAAAGGTTACGTTTGGTGCTTTGGGGTTTCCAAGCGGTACGATAAGGTTATCGTTTTTCGACAACTGATATGAATATCCAACCTTGCGATTCACTAGCGATCCAGACGGAAAATTGCGATTTGATAATCATCAGAACACATTTTTTTTTACATTAATTAGGCTTACGTTTGACTATAGCCTGCCTGATGTTAAGCACCACTATAGTCTAAGATGTAGCACGCTTGCCTAGTAGAAACCTATACATAAACCTGACAGGACACCAGCGCCTCTAGCGGTAATCTCACACACAGTAGCTTTCATTTGGACACGTTTTATTTTGGGGTGGAAAAAGTAAACTTCTTATCTTACCTGTCGCGTCGTCTTCTTGTTTTTATTTTTAACAATTTCCCGAAAACTAAGTACCTATATATAATTTTCTTCTCTCGCAATTATACATTGTTATGTTAACACAAATTTTAGTGTCATAAAAATTATGAGGAGTGGTGAAAGATTTCTCATCGTTTAAGATGCAAAAAATTAGAGCAGAGAAAATGTTACATCTATTGTTTAAAATACTACACACTTTCTTTATGGTCTGTGGTTACAGATGTATTTTGGAAGATTATTTCATTTTATGCATATCAAGCTCAGCATTCTTACGGTAAAACTTTGTTGCCAGGGAGATAATACGACTTATAATTTTATTATAATTCAATGTACAAAAATAGAAAATCATTTGCTGATTTGAAGAAAAAATATTTTGTTATTTTTTCTGATGCACGTATTTTTCTTACAATTGCTCAAAATTTCCCAGCTTAGCGAAAGATGTAAATCTTATTTCCTACTTATCATTATTATAATTACGTTGTCACACTGCGATTATTATTATTTAAGAGTGAAAATAAAATTTACGTAAGCCAAAAAAGCAAGCAAACAATTTAACAAACGACAAAAGTCATAAAACAAGCATTTTGCTTGCAATGAACAAAGAAGCAAACCAGCTTTTCTGCAATTCGGAGTGTAGGTAATCTAGTTTTTCGTAACACCAATGTACCGGGAAGTAGTTTTACTGGCAATTAACAACACAATATGATTTCCTTGAATTCGTACAATTTTATAACAATTTAAAGTGCAGTGTATTGATACTGAGTGAATACAATGGTTAAACGTTAGACGTTAATATTGCAGATTTATTGAAATAAAGAGTAACATATGTTTGATACAAACAAACCATGATAAAGATATTACAGATATGTGTAGAAGTACTTAATTGAAACTCCGCATCGACTGGTAAAGGTTTATAATTAATTAGACTTCAATTAAACTTTTTTAAACAGAAAAAAGTACCACTACAGTACAGCTCAAGAGAATTTGTTAAGCAAAATACGAGTATATAATTATTTTGTCCGTGATTATATTATTTCCTTCCCATTTTGTAACACAAACTGGACATACCTACTCCTAATTTATTTATTTATTTATTTATTTATAACGGTACACATAACAGAATGAGTTCATATATAAGCCAAATACACATTCAAAACTGGTTTTGAACCAGAACAAATTCCTCAGGTGAGTGTACACAGCTTGAACAATATGAATTTGATTATTATTTTCAAAAACCTGTGTTGGACAGAGAATACAGTACCTAACTGGTACTGTATTCTCTGTCTAACAAACAACAACGATAAACAAGGACAACATAATTACAGACTAAATTTTATCTTAAAATTAGTGATCATGCATAGCTTTGCATTAAAATAGCTAGAACATTACGCTTGAATGTGGATAACACACAATTAAATACATCCAGTGACTGATGGTGGTTCGCTAGGATACTATTGTATTGGCGACACATTCTAACTAATGGGTTGTATAGAGATGTATTATTTTTATAAACACTGAGAGAGAATATATTTTGGGGCCTGCGCGAATTAGGGTTTATATTAATGTTGATGTTGATACAAGACAGGAGTGAGGGTGAGTCAATTTGGAGAGTCTAATTTAGAGAGATATAAGACACATTGCTAAAAACATCAAAACATATCTTCTAATTGATAAGGTCCATAAATTTGCAAATTCTCCCAAGAGTCAACAAGAATCGAAGCCAAGTCCATAACTGAGCTTGATAAAGCCACCACAATAATGTTGACCTCTCGGAACCGGTCGGACCAGCGAGCGGGCGGTAATGGTCTCTGCTTCCTACCATGTGAACCTGACTTTGATTTTATAATCAACATTTATGAGTGTATTTTGTGAAATTATTAACTGTCCAGCACGTAGTATTTGACTGTCCTCTAACCAAGTATGACGAACAAATGGAGGATTTTAAAACCTTAACTGCAGATGCAATTGCGTATTTAAAAACAATAAATTTATTAAGTAGTTATTAATAAAAATAGTGATTTTTAGAGAGACATGGATGAATTGTGTGAATGAGGATATGTGTTTGCGAGAGGAGTGAATGCGGAGCTGACAAGTGACAGATTGAAATGGAAGAGAGGAACATGCGGCTTCGACCACACATAGTGGGATAAGGTAAAGAGAAATATTAATAAAGCGTTTGTAGAGCAAAAATGAATTAGAGTGAATTAATTATTACTGGTTCAGCACGCTCCATCCTAACCCATATTGACAGATAAATATCGTTTACTATATTATAGCCGTAGTTTAAAAATATTGTACATTTTATTTGTTGAAATTAAACATGTATTTCACAAAATTTGATATGACTTGTATTTCTAAATGTTAAGTGATAAACAATATGTAATTTTTTCGACATAATTACCTACTGACGTAACAACTAAATTTAATAGGTAACTAACCTAATATACAAAACGATCATTAAAATACCATAAGATATGAAAAAGATATAATTATTTTGCTGTAAGTTTATAAGCAATCTTCAATTCAAAAACATATTAGGCAATGTTGGCATGAATAGAGTGCACTAGCTTTCAATACGACATTGTAGTAAATTGAATCGAACAAAGACTCCAGATTTTAATAGTCACCTTTTGATTATTTTCTAGTTTTTAGCACCTTTTGTCCACCCGGTGTGCGTTTAGTAAGATAATTGCGTGTGCGCATTCTATACATCATGTCTAAAAATAGTAATTGTAAAACCTTTCTGTGAAATATGAAACCACAATTGTGTAACGGAAACCGCATATTTTACAGCAATCACTTAAAATTACATGTACATAGGTTAATGTTGGGTTGCATTTAGTAGTTAAAAATTTCGTATATTGTGTCCTGAATGAAATTTTGGTGTTCAAGAATTTTTTTTAGTTATGAATAATCACTTGATTTTTATCAAGCACACAGACTTGTGTTTTGGTCATTAATTACATATACATAAATATTAAGAACCATACATTTATTATAGTCTATCTGTACATATAATAAAGCTGAAGAGGGTCGAAAGTCTGAACATTGAAGATATAAAAAAACATATTGGAACCTCACCCACAACACTATATAATAACAACACAAACAGTCACATACTCATATTTTTAAATCATTCACCTCAATGGTGTTTTAATTCTCACGAATTTTCCCATGCAATGGGTTTGCGGAAAAACTTGTCATATTTGTACAAGTATAAAGAGATGGTCGGATAAGGCACAATACATATGCTGTGTGAATGTATGTATGTTTATATGTACTTGGTAAGGTTTGTTCACACTGTGAATCACAGTGTAACGGGACTGATGCAGTTCCATGCTCCAAAGTTTGGACTTTCACAGACTTTGGTTTAAATTTGTGCAATTTAATGATGAAAAAAAATTAAGCAAAAATTAGCATTGATTACAAAATAAAAATCAAGTTGAACTACATTGTCATGTGGTACTAACTTTTATATCTACTATGAGAACAAGATCCAAATTGCAAAATTACATTATAATAAAGGCTCATTTGTTTTCTAGTGACAAAATCATAGCTCTACTTTGATCTGTTAGTTTCCTGATTAAATTTAACACATCCTTTAATAAATATATTATGGTTGGATTTTTGGCAAGTCCATAAGCTAAATGTTTCGTTTATATTATAGTGTAGTTACACTAGTTTCTATTTGTTAAACTCTAAAGCTATCTCAAACCTCAGACGTGTCATTAATTCATACAGTCATTATAGCTTCCAATGCCATAGAATACTTACTCCCAGAAAACTTATTTACCCTGTACCTAAGTGCAAAGTACCGCCGTACTTAGTGTGCTGGCCCTAAATACTTTACGTACTGTTTTAAATTACACAGACTAGGTAACGTCAGGTAACGGTTCACACGGTCAGTTCTTGGATGGGTGGCAGAAAAGTGACATATGTATTTGGCTCTTCCATGGTTCCGATGATTCGTAAATTGAGTGTCCTATTCGTCATAAAACAAAAATTGTTGAATCAAGTCTATGGCCCTTAAAGCAGTTACTTGCAATTAACTCTAAGGCCCTTTAAAAAAACGCCTAAATGTGTTTAAATGTCCCGGAATAATTAATAGATTATGAGCCAACAATTTTTTTATTTCAAAATTTGGTAAAAGGCTCAACGTGTGTAGAATTTAGAGAGAAAGTATGTGGTCATAGCAGTCACGTTTTGGTACATTTTTTTTGAATGTTCACATTGCGAATGTAAAAAATGCTCTGCTAATTCTGCGAGTAAAAATCATTTTTCTTATATCTATTGAATTAGACCTTATTTTTTTGACTTGGATAGGCTCACGCTTGACTACAACTCGCTTGATGTTAAGCAACGTTAGGTAACGTAGTAAAGTCACAGAATACATGTAAAGTCGACCTTTATTGTTTTTCTATCCATGTTAATTATCAGTATCACTGTAAGTTTACCAATATGTATGTATATATGAAAACATTAATGATTAACTCGTAGTATAGTTTCGTATTTTCATTTATGATAAGAAAATATCATATATGGTATCAGAAACACTTAAAAGCATTCCTTGATAAAGAGATTCATTAGTCATACTGATTGCAAGCACTTTATTAATTTTACAATCGGGTGGGTCTTATCCAATTACTATCTATAGGTGTGTCAATGGCGGATATAATTATTATGACAAGATTAAAAATAATCTTCTTCAAATCATTGTAAATGCCTCAATAATATACCTAATCATAATCTTAATCTTTATCCACAAATCAAAGAAAACTATAAATGATTACAAACTATTACGATATTTAGCAGATTTTAATCGACGGTAGTCGCGCTATGTATAACTATGTATCAAAAAATTTAGTCACATAAGTGCATAGGTAATTTACCTAAGAAATAACAACATTTCAATTCAAATATACTTTATTGTACACCAAATAAAAAAGAACATATTTAACATAAAGGTGGAAGGTAACATTTGTAGTCGAATAAAGAAAAAATATTTATGGTTGCTTAATGATAACACATCAATTGTTTGTTCATGGGAATCTGACCTACTAAGAATTAGAATTCTAGGTCTTAGTCTCCATCTAGACCTACCTAGCTATCTGATAAGACATTGACCCAAAAACTAACGAAGCAATACCATTTCTTTTCTCTCTAGGTAAGAGATACATAAAGAGAAATTGTACAAAAAATCCAGAAATCATATTCGCAAAAACGAAACATTGAATTTTTCACTTGAGCATCAACAAAAAGGCTTTACAAAAACATCATTGTGTGTAAGAAATAACAGATGCAGTGAAAAAAAGCAAGAATGTTATCTCTAGAAGCGTTTATTTCGTCAGCAAATCGATTTCTGATGGCGAGTGAAACTGGGAGGAATGTCTTGGAAATTGGACGATTGTTCATGGTAACTAAGTCGTGGGTAACTTGTGTGTGACGTCATTATATCATAACTTGAGTGTAGTTGCTTCACGAACACGTTACTTGAACTGCGGTGCGTTGAACTTGTCAATCGCACCATGGTTTCGAAAATGAGATTATCGCTTTAGTTGGACAGACCGTAGCTTTTGTTGAATAAGAACTGATATAATTTTCAATAGTAGTTTCTAAAATCTTCCATTATATCGACCACCAGCTGGCACCAACGTGCAAAATAGGGCTTTACGTTCGGTTAAATTGAAAAGCAGTGCATCTTGTATCAAATTACTCCACTAAAAAACCTCCTTTTGGTCAAAAAGTATCCTGTGCCGCTAAAGTTTCAAAATTTCAGTTTAATAATGTCTCACTTTCAATAAAGTATGGTATAAACGTTGTATGGGGCTAGATGGCGCTGTGTGAAATATTCCGGAATGTTTAATTATTTAGTCGTTTCCGCGGGTGGTGATTTGTGCAACTTAGGTCTAGTTATTAAACTAACAAGAAAAAATAAGAAGAAGTGTAAGTAAAGGTAAAATTAAAAACTGCAATACGCAGCCACTAGAGAAATAATTCACCGTGTACGTGGAAAGCGAACGTTATCACAAATATTGCTCGACCTTGATATGCCTTATCATATTTACGATCAGCAAGGGACTGACGCATAGCACGGGCGTACATAATGGTTTATAGCTTAGTACTAATAAAACAAACTGTATTGATGAAGTACTAAAAATAATAACGTCTGGTAAACATTGATGACGAGACGATATTCAATATCATATATTTATTGATAAATTAAAACATAAAGTTCATAAAAATCTAGTAGTATATTATGTACTAAGGTACATATTGTTTTACTTCTTGTAATTTGTATAACAAACAAAAAAAGTTTCATACAAAGGTTTTTATTATATACTCGTGGACGCGCGCGACTCGCATTATTTCAGGATAAAAAGTAGTGATGAGCATTTAAATAAACGGACAAACAGAGACACAGATAAACAGAGAAACAGACAAAATGACTAGAAATCGTTGGAATGTTTTCTGCTATCGAAGTATCTCTAAACATTTTTTCAAATAGGTATCTTCAATGTTTAGACTTTCGACCTTCTTCAGCCTCGTTATATAGGTATGTACCTATAGATATAGACATCAACAAACTGCTTATACCAACTTATCTAACTACATAGATCAGCCAAATCAAAGATTCTTACATGTGAGGCCGATTCCAATGTTTTCCATGATAGGTAGATAATGTTTAAAAACAGTCACGAAACCCTAAATTAGAAACAGTAGTCAGCACCATTATTCCGTGCACCAGCTATAACCACAAGTAGGTAGTCATAATGACAAAAACACATTAAATTTCATTCATCCTCTGAAACCCTAAATTAGAAACAGTAGTCAGCACCATTATTCCGTGCACCAGCTATAACTACAAGTAGGTGGTCATAATGACAAAAACACATTAAATTTCATTCATCCTCTGAAACCCTAAATTAGAAACAGTAGTCAGCACCATTATTCCGTGCACCAGCTATAACTACAAGTAGGTGGTCATAATGACAAAAACACATTAAATTTCATTCATCCTCTGAAACCCTAAATTAGAAACAGTAGTCAGCACCATTATTCCGTGCACCAGCTATAACCACAAGTAGGTAGTCATAATGACAAAAACACATTAAATTTCATTCATCCTCTAACTGCTAAATACGTTGGCGAGGCCATCTCTGACCATATTCAAGGTCAGACAAGAATACAACAAAGAGAAATCAACTAAATTGAAATCCATCAGAATTTGAAAGCATATAGGCAAAAGTCACAGGATTGTAAATAGGCATACATAGTTAAAATAAATAAAATAAAAATAAAATAGCTTTTATTTTCCCTTACTTAAAAAAAATAAACAGAGTTTTTGAACTTATGTAATAAATGTTAGTAATATTATCTTATGTTAGTGTTTTTTCATTATTATTATTGCGTTAAGTATAGAGACCATACATAGTTAGAAGTAAGTAAAGACTGAGTAGAAAATGAGAACCTATACTTTTCAAAACTAACAGATTACAGGGAGTATAATTTTTAAAAATCACATTTACGCCTTACTATGCGATTTCTCAGAAGCTTTTCTTACGATTATCTATTTAGTTTTTAATCCAGAAGAAATCGACAACCAAGCATTTAGGGTATATTTTCCCATTAACCATGTAGAAAAAGATAATTCTAGAAATCCAAGGGCGGCGAATCTTCAAAAGGAAGTTAGTAGTTTTTTGCAGAAACTGGGCTAAAAATTGTGAGAAGCGGTAAACTTCCACAAAAACACAATGCGTTTTAATCTCATTAAAGATCTAATCTTTTCTGACAATGTTAGATTGACTAGGAAGACGCAGATACACAACTTACGAGCAATAAATTTAAAAAAAGTCTGAATGGAATTGCAGTTTTTAACTAACAGAGTTTTTAGCCAACCAGCGTGATAAATATAAAATAAATCCCTTATAAGTTGTAATAATTTATTTATGCAAATTAAAGTACTTAGTAAGTACCTAAATTTGTTTAAACAAAATCATTGCTTCTGTAACTAGACTAAGTTATGTATGTGTTATAAAAATAAACATATTTGATTTGACCTAACATAATAATATAATTAAAAGACAATGTAAGTAAGAGGCGTGCTATCAGACTCGAAGCAGTCTAGGTGCAGTTGACATCTCGATTTCAGAATTTAAAATCCCAGCGAGTCACAGAATTAAAGTGAATTAAGAGAGCTAAATGGATTTGTAGATTGTATAGTTGTAGATTCATTTCATCATTCAATATTAGTACCTACACTAATTTCAAGTAATCCTTCTGTACTTTTCTAATCATCTTTAATATTCTATTCTAAGTAAGAAACCTTTCATTTGGGCCGTCTTCAAGTTCTAGTTAGTAATTTTATTAATTACTTTTGGAGTTATTAGCTTCGTTATGACTAATATTAACGTCATACGTAATTAGATTAAGGTAATTGCATTAAAAACTACAATAAACTAATTTATTATCATTCTCTTGCGGTTATGTGGAAAATTGTATTTTCCATGTAACTTTGTAATATCGAAATTTAAAACGAATTTACTGTTTTTATAACTTATACTGTCTTCTAATCTAAGAGTAATAGGTACCTTCTTATTTATCTTCTTTAGCGTGTTACATGCTAAACTATACCATACTATGTAAAAAAAAAAAAAATGTTATATGTACCTGGGTACCCACACAACGAGTACCATATTTTAGTTCCTTCTCGCCACAATGGAGCAACAGATCATAGGTACTGATTTTTAGTTTGGTTGTATAAGATTTTGAGAGCGAAATAGGCTACGTTTTATTGGGGAAAAAGCAAACGAAGCTGTGGATATTCACTAGTAATGTAAACTAATTCTTTAATACCTATATCCAATCAAAGTATTGATACAAACAACACATAATTTTCACTTAGATCCATGTCTAAAACCCATAAGTCGCGGACGGTCGCATACATAAAAGAAACAGCCATTAATTGAGAAGAATTGTATTCCATGCAAGAAATAACTAACGCGTGATAGAATGTCTGTTTCTTCTTTACTAATACGTGTCTGGATTAAGTAGGTACTTTAATTAAATTTTGGTTAAACTTTTGAAAATAAACTAGCATGAGATAACGGTTAATAATAAAAGTCAATTCTAGAAAATGCGAAAAAACAAAACAGTAGAATCAAATAACAACAAATATAACAAATTCAAATACGATTTATAAAAAAAATACATTTAAGTACTGATTGAATCTAATAACGTGTCATATTGAAGTAAAGAAGCTTTTAAGTCAAGAATAATTGTATAAAAATCTACCAAAAGAAAACTTGCATTTCAACCCTGAGGAGAACATAAGGTTCTTCTAGTATCATATCAAGTGATGATCTTGTTTTTTTTTTATAGTTGTTAAAGTATTTTGAAACAAAACCAAAATAATCTTGATTGACCACACCTACATTCTAACATCTAACCAGTCTATTAGGTATAAGTACAAACATTTGAATTTGACAGAGTACTATTTGTTTACCTAAGTTTGCACTGAACCGTATCAGAAGTTTCTAAAGACGAATTACCTTGGCTTCTTGTAGCCAGAATCTGCACAAGATAAATTTGTACACGACTGGCAGCAGCAGTTTTTTAAAAGTATCGATCTGTAAGAACATATCCTGATCAAAAACTGTTAGTGCTTATTTTATCCGCTCGATAAGTTACTTTGTGCTGTTTCTACATCTCAAATTCTCAAATTGATACTGTTATCTTCCAATACAAGATGCCGATTAGATAACATTCTTTAAGATGATTATGATAACGTCACGATATTTGAAAAAGGAATTCGATAAATAATAAAGTCAACTTATCGACGATATTCTGACCTACGAAATGAAACAAGGAATTCATAAAAAATACAATAGCAAAAGAAATACTAGGGAGTTGTGATATAAGATGTAAATATATGTTTACACTACACAAAAAGGTGTAATAGAAATCTAATCGTAAGTGTGTAACTATGGTCAATATTTTAATCATCTTTAAGAGATCTTTGATTGTTATAAAAAATAATTTAATTGCTTAATATCGGCGTTTGGAATTGTTATTAATAATTATTCCGATAAATGGATAAACGCTCGGTAATTTTGAGAATAAACGTTTAACGCGCACAACGGAATGCAAGCTTAACTTTAACCACTTGAGAAGCCAATATTTTCGAATAATCTAGATACAAGCAATACAGGCAAATTCCATTAAATTTAAAGTTTTATGGCAATTAAAATATCCTCATAATTTTTTTCAAGCCACAAACACACACATAATTCTATCAAACAAAGACGCATGTATCATTCCAAAGCCTATTATAATGAAGCCCAAGCCTAAAACATCTAGATCAAAGAGTTCCTATTTTTTAATACTTACAAGAGTATGTTTATTTTTTTCATTAAGAACATTGCCAATAAAAAAAGATATTCTAGACCAGTAAGGCAGGATTACGTTCCCAAGAAACAATGCACCTCTTCGTATCCATCATGCCCTGGTAGTTTTTGCCGAGGTTTTTCTTCAAGATCCCGTTATCAAACCGGGTTCATCCCGCCATATTCCAGTAAGATCGTCTGAATGGAGTTCTTTGAACTCCAGGGCTTTATGAGTTGAAGTTGGAATTATAGTTCGGTGGTTTATGTGCATTTTAAAGCAAACAACTACACTTATCAAAACCAAGAATATATTTGAATTAGTTTTGTATTTTTCTGTAATGTTATTGTTTCTTGTAGCTTTTCCCGAACTAGGGCATTATAGATTAAGTTTCTTTTCGAGAAATTAATATAAAATGGTTTATTTCTATAAGTTAATTGGATATAGGGAAATATCTAATATATAACGTGCCTATAAATGTGTTATAACAAACAGCAATATAAATTTCATTAACAGCTATTTCAAAACGCAATAGATATTTGAAAAGGTATTTAGTGAAAAACCTAGGAAAGCCCGATGGTTTACAAATATTGGCCAACGAGGCAATTAAGTGCATTCGCCCGCAAACAATACCTAAATCAAGCGCGAGTAAAATTGCACAAACATTAGCCTCATTAGAGGCTCTACGATATGACAAATATAAACCCTAATGTGAAAGCATTAAGAGTTATAGATAACAATAGGTAAATGTAACGAAAATGATAAACAAGTCAAACGCGCGTACGAGTGAAATTGATTGACTCACCTCGAGTTTTTTGGAGTATTCTTCCGTCACGCGCTCCTGTTCTTTCTTCAGCTCCTCGTTCTTCTCGAGCAGGGCCTTGCCCAGCTCCGCAGCCAGGAGGAGGTCTGACTCCTTCTGCTGCAGCTGCGTCCACACATCAGGCTCTGCCGCCGCGCCGGTGGCGGGCGTCGGTTCCCTGTTCGCCGACATCTCTCTCACGTACTCCTCCAAATCCTCATAAAAATGTTCGTCAGATAGACTCAAGGCCGTGGGAGTGATCCTGGTCCCGCTCCTGCTTCTACTTCGTCTGTGTTTACTAATAGGACTGCTGGTCCTAGTGACACCGCTTCCTACAAACTCTGTCTCATCAGTTATAAAGTCGGGCGACTTGACGCGCTCGGGTGGTTCTATATTTCTACTTCTACTAATATTTGCACTCGATTCACCGGCCATTTATCCTAGGTCTAACTTTGCACTATTTTAGTGTACTGATTCTTTTTGAACAGTTTGTCTATGGCCTGCTGGGTGGTTTGTTTCAGGTTTTTTGGGAGTTTAATTTTTATTTTGCTCAAGTCGAGATCCTTTTTGAGCCCCATCGTGTTTCACTGCATGTTCACTATCACTTCACAACACGGGTATGATGGGTGCGCGCGGGCGGCCGCGGTGCTTGTTAGGTCGATACAGCAGCGCGTGATGTTGCCTCGACAACGGCGCGGACACAACAGAGCGCCGACCAACCTTCGCGCTCAGCCGACCGCTCGCTATACAAAGATTAGGTGGGGTTGCACAGATGTGCAAGTGGGTTGGTGAGTTGTTTTTTCTTCACTGAGGCACGACGTCCAATGCTCCTGGAATTGAGACAGGTGCCACGGGAGTAAATGATAATATGTTATAGACGATATATTAGACGAGATTATTGTATTCGGTAATTTAGATATTTAATGTTTTTTTTACATTATAAGATCGAGATATCAAAATTAATTGTGATTATTAAAAATGATAATAATTTAGTTTAAATGACTTTTTTCTTTCTTCTTAATGACAGTAAATAGAAAAAATATAAGAATTAATTATATAAGAATTATTTAAATGAATTTAAATCACAGATAAATTTTAACTGAAGTAAATATTTAAGTTTATGTAACTTAAGTAGGTAGTTTCCAAAAACTACCAAACAATATTTTTGACTAATCTTTGGCGTATTTATCCACGTGCATTGATACCAAAAAGTGATAGTTAAATACAACATTCGCAGGTAAAAGCAAGACAGCGATATATCAAGGTGATACAAAGAGAGTGGTTGGTCAAACAATGAAACTTGACAAGTGTAAGATTAACAAAAAAATAAGAGTTCTGGGTAAATTAAGGCTTTAGTTTTAGATAGATAAGTATAAAACATGTAGCAACATGAATAAACTAGCAAGTATAAATAAGTAAAGGCAGTTGCATTAACTTATAGACGTAAGTAGGTATTTTAACTTTCGTAAAACAAATTGTAATTAAATAAAATACTTTTTTATTAAAAATATTTCTCTTAAAACTGAAGTAAAGATAACGATGTTTACCTACTAATGATATAAAACGATTACATAAAATACCTTAACTAAGCACAGTATGAATCATAAAGACATCATGTTCTCGTGAAAACAAAATCCTCCTCCTCGCGTCATGTTCCTCTCCCCTCATGACTCCCCCGCATATTTTTTATTCATAATATGTTAAGTTTTATCGTGGTGGGCGCCTAATCATACTAACCCGCAAATTATTTTGAATCCAACAAATCTAAAGGTTTCTTGTAGGCAAGTGAAATACATCTTAGATTACACCGGTGCTCAACTAATGTAGTCAAAGTCAACTTATTTTGTTTTTAAAAAAAATATAAGTATATGTAAGCCCACTACATATTTAAAAATTTTGTTCAAAAACTATTTTTGGTTGAAATATTTTGTTTCAAAACGGAATTTAGTTTTATTTTGTGAATCAGGAACCCTAAATTGTGAAACAGTTTTAAAGTTAGTAAACTTCAGGAAGTGATCTCATATCGCGCGTACAGAAATAATCGCCTAAATTAAGGCTTTTTTGCGAACTCAAAATCCTTGACTTTATGCGTACAAAGGAGTGGCTAAAATTAATCTTTGCTACGAATCAAATACTATTTTTAACCGACTTCCAAAAAAAGGAGGTTATCAAGTCTAACTAACATAACAACCCGGCGAACTCCGATTCGCCACCAGATGACTTCGTTTTTTTTACTATTATAAACCTCACGGAGCCCGAGACTTTTCCAACGAATGCAAAACCGTTCGTGTGTGTAAAAATCGGTTCGTGCGTTCTGGAGTTATAGCGTCAGGAAGGAAAACCCGACTTATTTTTATCTTTACTATAATATTATAAAGCTGAAGAGTTTGTTTGTTTGTTTGAACGCGCTAATCTCAGGAACAACTGGTCCGATTTGAAAAAATATTTTTGTGTTGAAGAGACTATTTATCGAGGAAGGCTTTAGGCTATATAACATCACGCTGCAACTAATAGGAGCGAAGAAACAATAGAAAATGTAGAAGAAACGGGGAATATTATTCATCTCTGAGGGCTTCCGTTGCGAAAACGGTTCAAGATATCAAAAAAATGTGAATGAAAGAATTATTCCTCTTGAAATGATCTAAAAAAATGTCCTGAACAGTATATGTATATCTTTTAAGGTTAACTCACTAAAACCGTTTTTATGGTAATAACTATTCCACACGGACGAAGTCGCGCGCACCATCTAGTTTTATAATAAATAGTAGGTTGCCCAAACCTCTATTTTGTCACTTGAAATTTCACAAAATGTGCTTCGGGATGTATGGAATTGTTTCGCAGAATTAATGTAGTATTGTAATACATAAATATTCAGATACAGCATTAATTCTTATTGCGACACATGTATAATAAAATTCCACGTTCATCTAAATCAGCATAAAAATCACTTTTTAGCTTTCAATACTACAACAAAAAGTGCAACCCAATTATCACATTACATTTGTAGCACCTCTTTTTATGAAAATGTAAGACAGTCAATTATAGTTTGCCTCTCAAACAATAAATAAGGTCCCAAATCACCTCCCTGTTTGACCCTACCTAAATACTGATACTTTAAGTTTAGCGATAATCCATTTAACTTGTTAAAGCCAAAATCGTGTCAAGGAGGCACGAAGTTGTATTGAAAACGTGTCTTACAATGAAGACCCAGTTACCCAGTTTTGGAAACTCCTTCGCTACTGGCTATTGATTCAACAAACCATTTCACTATAGCAATTTTCGGTTGGTTCTTGATGAAAAGATATTTTTGCTTGAGGTTTTCCTGTCTTGAGGAATTTCGCTTGTTGGTATAAGTAGTGGGTGTTGTTTTGTTATACTGGTAAGATATTTATTATTTAAAGTACCTATTAGAGGTTGGTTTCCGATTAATCTTACTCATAAAGGCAAGAATTCTTGTCTTCTTCTACTTAAGAATTATCGTTTGGTAAAGTTTTCTCCTTACGTATTTGTTTATTCGATTTCTCTTCTCCGATATGGAATCGTGGAAGGATTTGGGCACCACGATATACTTGCCCAAGACAACTTTCTCAATAAATGAACTCCGCGGGGGAGTCACAATCCTCGGTAATGAGCAGCACGACGCGAGGGACTCTGGTTTGAACTGCAACTGAAAATACGATTATATGTCAAGGATTAGATTAGAACATTATTACACCCATTTATCTTGTAATTCTAGTATGTATATAACATTATCATGGTATAGTTAAAACTAAATAATGCCATAATCTTATTTCCAGGGATCTGATAAAAGCCGACAAGATGGCGGTGGCGTTGGGACCGACAGATGACATAGAGATGGAGAAGATAGCTGAAGATGAACTGTCCAAGCTGCAGAGACAGGTACGAAGCTACTATACATATTTATTATTCCTACATCATAGACCATAATTACTTAACCATCTGGCTAATTTTAGTGTAGAGCTAAGGGCTAAAACTCATATACCTACGTACCTACTTACGTAGAAGTACTACGTAGGCGCATTCCCCAATCGCGTTACCCATCCCCTAATAAAGGCAATAGTTTCTGTTTGTTACTTCTTCACGTTCAAAGGACAGTACCGATTTGATTTTTTACTATAGAGGTAGATAAGATACAAAAGATTATTTTATCCCGCATTACCGTCATATTACTTTTATCCGTATTGTTTCTTATTTAAATGTGTATCATCTGATTTTGTATTGTGTTCTTTCACTTATTTATTTATGTTAAGTAAGTTTTTTTGTACACCGCCTATTCATAATTCTAAATCCGGTCCATCCAAAGATTGTCTGAAAGAAATCGCCTAAGGCGATAAAGCAGCCTAATATTTTGTGTGATAGTTTGATTTGCATTTAAGATATATCAATCTATCTATTATATCAATCTATCTATCTGTTACGCGGGTTAGACTAGCTAGTTTTGGAATAATTTCTTGGGGCGTAAAAAATTAACAAACAAAAGTCGATAATAAAACATATACACATACCTACAGTTGTCCCCAGTTCCGTGTGATGGAGATAGACCGAGCCACGGTGATCAGCAGCGTGCAGCCCACTCTGCGCATGCAGAGGAACATCATCAACACCTTGAACGGGGAGCTGGACAAGATCATGATTGAACTCAAGGTAATGCAGTACTATCAATAGTTCTAGTCCAGGCGAGGTATGCTCTCCTTCGAATACAGTGTCACTTGTGTATAAACGTCGTTTGGGGTCTGACTATACCTAAGTACGTAAGGGGCTGTCCATTAATCACGTGATGTTTTTTGGCATTTTTTAACCCCCCCTCCCCCGTGGTGATACATGGTGATGTTTATGATTAACCCCCCCTCCCCCCATATATCACGTGTATTTTTAGACCTATAAAGAATCTTAAGTTTCTACTTTTATTCAAATTAAATATTACAATAACGCCTAGCGGTAAACAGAAAGGTTACAGGACCTGCAGATTGTTTTTGCTTTTCGCGCGTTAGTTGAAAAAATAAATACACATGATATGTCACTACACCCCCCTCCCCCCTTGTGATATTTCGTGACTTTTTTATGGACCCCTCCCCTCCCCCCCTTTCGAGCCTCACGTGATTAATGGACGACCCCTAATGTTAAAAAAATATATATTTCGTATGAGAATAGCCATGACACCGCATTCATTTACGTAAGCTTGACGACTGCCGTGCTTATCACCATTACCCGGGATCTACAATTTAACGGGTAAACTGACCCACCTATCCAAGGACTGACCGCATGGACAATTGCTCCAGTGATAACATGCAAATACATCCGCTAGATGAGCTGCAGGCGCTTCGGTTATACGCAAGAACGAAAGTCTAGACAACTTTCTTGACTATCCCTGCGCAATTTTAATACGTGACTTTTAATTAAGTTTATTTTTCATATAAAAATTTAAAATAAAATACAGATAAATAAATAAAATAATAATACATATTTTTCCAGTTAACGAAAAGCAACTCGAACCTTCTAGAAAACGCTAGAAACCGCGAGAAGCTCATCACACTATTGAAGGAACATGAGAAGAGTGCTGCAGAAGTGAAGGAACATCGCGGCATAATAAATGAGCTGAACTTCTTGCTCAAACAAGTGCAGAAGGAAATCAAAGGGCTAAAGGCTAAAGGGAATGGAAGTGATAAGGCAGGAAGATTTTTTTTTATTATTTGACTTACAATCTTGTAGCTTGTAGGTCAACTATAAAACTATTTTGATGAAAAAATAAATAACTGAAACGGAGAACACAATACTTTGAAATAGTTGAGTAAACGAGTATCTAATTTTGTATCTTGGTAATTTAATTTGGGGGCCAGTTTAATTCCATTACACATATAAGCCAATAAGATTACTACCCGAGAAATCAGCATAAACTTCATACAACTTTTTTCTTGACATATGACAACTACTATAAAACTTATAAAACCAGCATGCAGTTCTCACACTCCATTTCTAATTCCCATGCATATTAAAAATAGCTTCGCGTTGCATACTAAATACATTACATTTATAAGCCGGAAATGCCTAAGCCATGTATGGGAACCTTCTATGTACAAGTGTGGTACTAGACAAGTCTTATGTGTTAGGTTAAGGCATGCATGTGACATACTAGCCGTATTTTCACGCCTTCGACACTTTCATTTTATTATATCTTTCTAGGTTTGATTACGATATTATTTTGTGTACTTCTATACCTACTGACATACTAAGGTTTGTGTTTCTGAGCAACGTGTTATAATGATAAATAGTCTGTGCTACTCATGTCTCGTACCTACTACTTCACATTGTAGATTTTGCCATACTATATTTACTAAATTTAGGTATTTATCTGTAACTTGTCATTATTTTGGACTACTTTTATTAATATATCAAACAAGGCATTTTTGCTTTAGTAATTATCTACGGAATATCAATCTTTTGTTCTACCGCTTTTGGAAACTTGAGAAAACGTAGCTTTTCCACGCTGTAAATTTACTTATGCATTTCCAGGACCTCACAAATGCGCTGACCAACCAGACCGTGGTCCGTCAGCTGGAGAACAGACTCGACACCGCTATGAAGAAGTTCAACACCGTCAACACCGACAACTACAAGATGAGGCTTGAGATCGACCGCCTGCTCAGGGACAGGTCATCATCATCATACAACCTATTTCTTTACTATTAATTAATCATACTACTGACTCTCCCCACACAGGCTCGGCCTAGTGCGCAAGAGGCGGAATTCCTGCGCCACACACAGCAATAAACAGTTCGATAACTCTGACACGAGAGTTAGTCACACTCCTACGAACATACCCACTTTTTACACAGCAGTGATTGTATTTGGCATTTCTCATGGCAACAGCTTTGTGGCACCTACTCGTACCAATCCAACACACGCAGAAAAAAACTTTGCGTCATTTGTTTTCAACGTAATATTGAGTATACTTAGTCTATGGTAATATCTTCCTTTGCGGAAAGAAGTCTACAAGAGCTTACTGCGATATGTTTTATGACAAAGACATATACCAAGCATCATCAACATCAAGTATTCTTAAAAATACCTAAAACATTTTTTTTCTAATCCATAAACATATAATAACTAATGTCAAGTTAACTAAATAACCCGCCCTAATCGTTCCCGGTGCAAATGTGCCCATCAAGCTCGCTGAGTTTCCGCGCTGAATGGCAATAGATAGCCGTTGCGATCCAGAGCGGGGGTCACCGGTCGTAACTGCCCAATTTATTCAAACACGATAATATAAAATGCCAGTAGATACAGCTGGAATCTTACACCTCGCTTCACAAGTTTATAAAACCACGATTTGAAAATATGTTGCAAAATTCATGAAACAACAAAGTCAAGGATGAAACAGTTAACTCGTGATAAGTAATTCATATTTTAAAGAAATAAGCACGTTCAGATTCTTTGAAACTTTATGCGCAATATATTTGATAGACGAAGGTGATTATTAATTGCTCAATTAAGTACCTTCCTATTTTAATTTTATTCAGGTCACCTAAGGTAATGAAGTTCTACGAGTATAATATAAATGCAATCAATTGGCTAAACGGCCTCGTCATTACGTGTATTTTTAAGATTTTTAACAAAAAAAACCGGCCAAGTGCGAGTCGGACTCGCGCACCGAGGGTTCCGTACAAACCTGCAAGGTTAAATATTTTGTGATGTAACTAAAAATTTATGGTTTTCGTAATTTTTCCTTTATCTATGCTATAAGACGTTGCTTCGTACCAAATTTCAAGATTCTGAGTTCACGGGAAGCACCCTGTAGGTTTTGATTCCCTTGCAAGAGTCGAAAATTTGCGGCATAAATGGCTGTATCTTTTGATTGCGTTGGCTTAGAAGTTTGATTTTTTCACAGCTTCAAGGGACAGTAGACCTGAGTAATTGATATAAATTTCAGCTTCATACCTCTACGCGTTCCTGAGAAAAAGGGTCTTGACAGACGGACGGACGGACGGACAGACGGACAACAAAGTGATCCTATAAGGGTTCCGTTTTTTCCTTTTGAGGTACGGAACCCTAAAAATCACGATATTAATTTTAAGTACGTCCAGCATGGTGTTATTACCAAGGGGGCGCGGTTAATGCGCCCACCAAGATAACCAAAGCAAATCAGTTTAGGCACACCCATTATTTTTTGAAGAGTTTGCCAAATCAGGTGGATCAAGAACCTGCCTCATAAATATAAGTAATTAAAATATTCATTCCAGACAATTCTTCAACACGATCTGGAAGAACCAGATCAAGCGGCTCATGGACGGCAAGGCTCAGATACTGGAGCTGGTGGAACAGGCCATCTCCACGTACGACCAGCGCGAGGAGTGGTGCAACAAACTGGACGCGCTCAAGGAAAAGGCCGCGAGGGATTATAGGAAGCATTGTTTGGTAAGTAACAATAAAATAAATAAATATTCAGGGACATTGCACACAGCGCCATCTAGCCCCGCACTAAGCAAACGCTTGTGTCGTGGGTACTAGATAACGGATATAGGTAATACTATATACTAGGATAGCCGGTGTATTCGGCAATAATGAATAGATTTTAATATTCTTTTTTAAGTAGGTCCTGTTTTAGGGCTGGTCCTATATAATTTTTATAGATATCGGTATAGTTTTTTCTTAAATTCAAATACAGAAACTCGTTGTAACGCCTAGAGAAAAAAATTGAGCAAGTTGAGCAGGGTAATCTTTGAACCTAACTAAACAAGACAAGTAAGAGCATTTTTTTTTAATTTTAATAACTTCTGATTGTTTCACTTTAGTGATAAAAAACCCCCAATATCCATAATTCAGCCTGTAAATTGTGTTTGTTTTATTTACTATGGTGTACAATACAGAACCGAAGCGCCCGCAGCTCAGCTGGCGGAGGCAATCGCATGCGATTACCAATGTTAAGCATAGGTCGACGCGGTCACGCTTAGATGGGTGACCGAAAAGTGGCATTCCATTTTGGGCGCTTCCAAGGGTCGGATGGCACGTTAAATTGTAGGTCCCGGCTGTTTGTCTAGTACGGCAGTCGTTAAGCCATGTCAGAGGCCCTTAGGGTGGTTTGAAAACTCTCGACACTAGAGTTGGCCACTCTCATTCGATACAAAGAAGATAAAGAATAGTTCATTGATTAATTATTATCTCAATAATCCAGGAAGTGCGAGAGCTCCAGCGTCAACTGGACCACAGCATGAAGCTGGAAGAGTTCCTCCGCACGAAGGGAACAGTGCGCCTGACCGCCGCTGATGCAAAGGCAGAGGCCAAGCGACTGGAGGCGCAGGAGGAAGAGATGAGGGCTTATAACAACTATGTCAACATATTGGATGCTATAAGGGTACGAGCTTGATTTACTATAACCATTTTTTTTACTATAATCATCGAATAAAAGACACCACTGTCATCACAGTACTGGTTGTCTTATGTATTCTGTGGTATTGGTAATAAACGCAGCAAGTTTTAAAATTTTCTATAACGTGGAGAAATTCGAGAAAAAAATAGAAATAAAGTTTTTTTTCTGTTTTTGAAAATGTTCAACAATCGTTGGATAAATCTAATTTTTAACAGCCAGGCAGGCTGGAGTAAAAATGCGTTAAAAAAGTAAAGTCGGCTTTAAAAGGTTATGCTTTACCTAGTTATATTTTATCAGTATATACCTAATAATAAAATAGAACTAAAGCCATCTTGTTTCTTTGATAGTTTTTAATGTGTGGGTGATCGAAGAAGGGTCGGGCTATTTTTTTAATAAAAAATAATTTTCAACTTTTGTATGGTAAAAAAATTTGCTGGTTTTTAATTTGGAAACTTTCAGAACACAATCTTTAAAACGGATACTTTTAGGTATTTTCGGCTTACCATACCCTTTCCTGATAACCTTGTATAAGCGTTACTTTATAATATATATTAAAGGAATTCGCTGGAGAAGACGACGTGGACAAGTTGATTCAAGAGTTCACCCGACGTGAAGAGGAGAACTACGCTCTGTTCAACTACATCAATGAAGTCAACACGGAGCTTAAGAACCTCAGCGACACTGTCAAGACTCTGAAGGTGCAGATTGGTAAGAAAATATTTAATAAGCATTAAAGTTAGAGTTTTCGGCTTTCGACAGCTCAAAACTAGACCTTTTATTAGGTTCGTACAGAATATATACATATAAAGATCTGGACGCCCACCAAGATACTGCTCAAGAGAAAATAAATTCTGCGGGGGAGTCATGAGGTAATACGTTTCTAGCAGGAGGACTCCTTAACCGTAGCGTCTATCGGTTTTTTTTTTGGGATGAATAGTGATCACTTTCTCCACCCTATGCCAAAACCACGAATTAGAGAAAACAATGGAAGTGCCCTCATAACTACTTAGTACCTACGGGTACCGGTGTCGCCAAACTGACACATAAATAAAACAAAATATACATCCCCATTTGATAAATTATTCTTCCTGCTTTCATTTTGACACGTAATAAAATAAATAAACGTCTTTCTAGCTCCGCCGCCGCGAATGTTGTGATATTCTGCTTAATTGTGGCACAGGCAGGAGATACGAGCACCACTTCCATTGTTTTCTGTTCTGTGGCCAAAACTTGTGGTTTGAACAGGAACAGGAAGATCAAAAGCCCGCCTTTTTTTCACAGAGGAAGAAGACGCCAAGCACCAAGCCAAGTTGCACCAACAACAAGACAGCATAGAATCCCTGAAAGCTAAGTTGGAGGAGCGGCGAGCGAGCAACGCGAGCATTCGAGAGCAGAGCGAGCGCAGCGCAGTCGTGCTCGCCGCGCTACTCAGGGACATACATGCTATGGCTATGTGAGCATTTTTTTATTACCATAGACAAAATCGGCTGTGGATGAGGAAGATTAAGTTACATTAATGTTTGATTTCTTTACCCTATGCTCACTCAACAATAAACTAATTTCCTCAGTTCATCTGAATGCGACTCCCTCCCCCTGCTGCGGCTGCTCGGTCGAGCATTCGACATCAACGTGAGCAACGCACGTCTCTACATCAAGAGCTTGGAACAGAAGATCGTGGAGATTGTTGACGTACTTAAAGTAGATGAGGTATGTTTGTTATAATATATTATATGTCAGAGGCTCTTCGGGCGGCTTGATAAACTCTCAATACCAGAATTGTCCACTCATTCGATAAGAAGATGTGTCAAGAAGTAGGACTGACTAGCACTCCTGCGCCCATTCAGCCAATCATTTGTTACAAACTTGCGATAGTCTAAACGTCGTCATTTAATGAAGGATTATTTTCCACTGTTTCTTTTTATTTTATTTACTCTTGTAATAAAAAAATAGCGCAAAAAAAGATCCTCTCTCAAGCGCGCGTGATCACAAATTAAGTATATTTTACACTTTATTTTTTCAATAGGAAGTAAGTTCGTATGAGTAGCGAGGGCATTCAAAGCGCCCTTAGAGTTTGGCTTGGCTTTTTGCTGTACTAAATTAGACAGCCAGTACCTACAACATCTTGCTACCTTCAACTAACTATGGTTATATTTCCAGGCTCTTCAGCGTCAACTAGAGAGCAAGGAGCGCACGCCCCCCTCGTCCCGCCGCCGCAGGAAGCCCGGCCCCTCCCCGCGCACCGCGCGCAGCAACCACGTCGCTGCACAGGCTTGATAACCTACTCATACTGACAGTTCTATGGTTAAGGCTTTTGAAGCAATAAAGATGGAGGGAATTGATTGGATGGAGCTTGACAGTTTTTTTTCATGTAAATTGGGATTTTAATTGATCAAACCTCTTTGCCATGAAGAGGTAATAGACAAGTGGCGTATTTTAGTGAGCGTACTGACGCATACTTATGGAATGGAAATACATATGTATGGGAGTGACGAAACAACTCCCCCCGCGGAGCGCATCGCGATGTCAATCCTGTACATTGGTGTTTCTATTCCATACCTAAGTATGCGTCAGTATGCTCACTAAAATACACCTCTTGTCTAAAGGGGCAGTATCTAAAGTGTGTAATAATGTATTGTAGTCACGTTCACTACAAATGCAAGCCACAGACAGACATACAGATGAGAAGTCCCATGTACTTTAGTAACTCGACCAAACTATAGCCATTATGTAACACGCTTTCTTAAAATGTGTAACGTATTGAAATATAACATAAACAATTGATACGAAAAATAATTTTGTTTGAGTTTTTAATCAACTTAAAATGTTCCATACCTTACATGCATTCAGTATTTACTGTAAACAAATGTATTATATTAAAAGGAATCAACATTTCATGCATAACTACTTAATGTTAAGTTACAATAATCTACTATTACTTTAAATTATACATCTATTTAGATGTATAACTATTTACAAAATATACATGCATAAATTATTCCTTATACCTTAATATTGGCCCCATCCGGTCTTCCAGTGAACATGTTTCATTTGTGAACACATTTTCATCATCTCGCATTAATATCTAATTTTTTGTACGAACATAACAGCAGGAAGATATTACCGATATCATTCAAAACCATCTGAAATCCCTTATATGTAGGAAAAACGTGATATTTGCATGTTTGTACTTCGGTACAACTCGCCTGATGGTAATCAACAGTGTATGATCATATATCTCGTATCTTTTCAATATCGTAATCGCTAACACTATATCAGGCAATTTTCTGGCCACATTACTGCTGACTATCATAGTGAAGTTTTAAGTTGGCCATTGTAGCCTTGGTGTTAATCGACATAGTAGACAATGATCTAGTTAACAATATAATCTAGTAGCTTTTTAATATGTTTATCTTATTCACTGTATCTTAATATGTTCCACTGTATCTTAATATCTTCCACTGTATCTTAATATCTGCCACTGTATCTTAATATCTTCCACTGTATCTTAAAATCTTCCACCATAGCTTAACCTCTTCCACAGTATCTTAAACACTTTCACCGTATCTTAACCGGCAGTCCTCTGAGCACAACACTGCTAGCTATCATGGTGAAGTTGGAAGACCCCCGCGACCTCACGATGGCTCGCAGTAGATCTGGTTCCGGTGTGAACTGGCACTTTTGTTCCGCTGTGATATCTGCAATTGAAAAGAGTCAGGTTTAGATTTGAATGTATATTATAATTTTAAATGAGAAATATATAAAATAAAATCTAATTTAATTGTAATAACCAGCTAGCACTTACGTCAATAATTATGTCGAAAATATGAATAATATGTCGCTTGTAGAGCTAGTTTTCGACATGATTATTGACGTAAGCGCTAGCCGGTTATTACGATTAAATTAAATAATTCCTTTACCTTTACTATAGTTCCAGTAAAGCGAAAATAAAATCTGTTGAAACTAGGCCGTACGTGCTTTGTTAAAGTATGTTCGAAGTATATCGGAAACAGACTGTTGATGATAATGAAGTATATATTTGTTGCTTCGAATTTGTGATCTTTTGGTACAATACCTAGTAAGAAAAAGCACCCATAGGTATGACTACAGACTGAGTTTAGTAATGATTAGCATTAGCTCTCTAATAATATATCTCTAATAATGATTAGAGATACCTCTAGTTGTCTATTTCCAGTCTCGGTCTCTCTCTCTCTCTCGCTCTCTGTCACACACACACACAAACGTACCCAGCTCCCCGTGGCTCCAGCGCGCCTTGCCCACGCTGGGCCAGGGCAGCGCGGCGGAGGGCACGCACAGGGACACCAGGTTCGAGATCACCTTGTCTACTTCCAGGTCTGTCACCTCCCACAGCATGCCCACTACAGCTGGACTGGAATCAGAACAACAACTGCTATTTAAACTTGAACTGGACTTCGACAGCGTGTGGCTAGTTCTAGGAGACGTACAACCAAGAAATAGAGAAAACAATGGAAGTGCCCTCATAACTACTCAGTACGGGCACAGAATACATAATACAACAGAAACCTATCTCCCGGTTAGTAACGCGCGGCGCGCGGAGGGCACAGTAAAGTACGCTCGACAGCCGTGTGTCGAACGGCACATCACTCGCTCGTACACCGCGTGACAAAATGAGCAAATAATACAATGGCTTTGACTTGCCTGTTAGCTTAGTTGGTAGTGGCTCTGCCTTCTAATCTAGGGGTTGTGGGTTCAATTTCCGCGTGACACAAGTATTTATGCATTTTAAAATATATAGTTACTTGTGTTGAATCTGGTCGTTTTTAGGGTTCCGTACCTCAAAAGGAAAAAACGGAACCCTTATAGGATCACTTTGTTGTCCGTCTGTCCGTCCGTCCGTCCGTCTGTCAAGACCCTTTTTCTCAGGAACGCGTAGAGGTATGAAGCTGAAATTTATATCAATTACTCAGGTCTACTGTCCCTTGAAGCTGTGAAAAAATCAAACTTCTAAGCCAACGCAATCAAAAGATACAGCCATTTATGCCGCAAATTTTCGACACTTGCAAGGGAATCAAAACCTACAGGGTGCTTCCCGTGAACTCAGAATCTTGAAATTTGGTACGAAGCAACGTCTTATAGCATAGATAAAGGAAAAATTACGAAAACCATAAATTTTTAGTTACATCACAAAATATTTAACCTTGCAGGTTTGTACGGAACCCTCGGTGCGCGAGTCCGACTCGCACTTGGCCGGTTTTTTATATCTAATAATGAAAATAGTAGTACTAGATGGCTATAAGTCCTACTTTACTTTATATAAAAAACCTTGTATTTACGGACAGAGCAGTAAGTATATAATTCAGTTGCGTCGCGCCATTTGGTTTTATGTTAGGTAGGCCTGGTACGGGTACCGGTGTCGCCAAACTCACACATAAGTAAAACAAAATATACATCTCCATTTGATAAATTATTCGTCCTGCTTTCATTTTGACACGTATCTAATAATTCACAACAAGGCATGAAATATTTATAAAATATTTTTTTGTGCGAGTGGGTCACGTCTTTCTAGTTCACGTAGCAAAGCACGACTCATCATAGCTACTACAAATGTTGCGATATTCTGCTTAATCATGGCACAGGCAGGAGATACGAGCACCACTTCCATTGTTTTCTATGTTCTGTGCGTACAACAGATGCCGCTGTACATGAATGTTGTGTCGTACCTGCCAGCTATGTGCAGCCGCCTGTGCGCTCCATGCGGCGGGCCGCGCACCAGGGGCGGCTGCAGGAGGCGCACAGAGCCGCACCCGGACAGTATACAGACAGCTCGCGCGGAGCAGCTCTCTACGCGGGACTCGGGGCCGTTGCCGAAATGGCAGCCGTCACCGTGGCCGCAGTACCTGGAAATACAAGTTAAGCTTGTTATAGATCTGTTTCGAGTGGTTCTACTACTGATTAGTGGAGACACAGATTACTAATAAGATATTAACGGTCGCAATCTTGTGCACAACAACTGTGAGTGACGTCAGCATCAGTCGCAATAGAATATCAGCGCTGTTGACCGCGTACCATCGGTGTCATGCTAGCCGGGAAATTAAAAGAAATGATTTCTAATTGTAAAAAGTTTATAGTTTTAATATTTTTGTGAATTTTATGACTGAATTTCGCTGCAGCAATTCGTTGGCAGAGTTCTTGTGGGCAGATAGATATGTCAAGGGTTATGGACTTCGCTCACTCAAAAGATAAGACTCACAGGAAAAAGAAGAAAGAAACACTTACTTAAAGAGGCTATGCGTGTACTTTGCCCAAAAACATAGTCTAGCTATTCAACGGGGCAATGCAGCCAGCACTTTTGTGTATGTTGCCTTTTGATAAAGAAGATTCGTTTGGTTGTGTCTATTTCGTTTGTGTATATTTATTTTATATCAAAATAAACTTTATTGGACTACTAAACTAGATCCATTTTTGTAAGTAAAACTTAAGTATAGGACTTATAACTGATCTTAGTACCTACTAAAAGAGAATTGACTTGATTTAAAAGAAAAGGAGCCCAAGCTATGCTGGAGCATTCCACCCAAGCCAGGATTTTATGTTCGTAGTGTATTTATTATGAAATGTTGTGTTGTTGTTTAATACACAGTACTCACAGGAATATATGCGCAGTGTTGAGGTAGCTGAGGAACTCTGTGGGCGGCGGCGGCTCGGCCACGTGTCCGCTCCACGCGGGACACCAGTACTGGATGAACGACTTCATGCGCTTCTCCATGCGCTCCAGGTTGCGCTCTGGAATATACAGACAGACATATTACATTCAAATAAATATATACGAAATATACCTATGTATGTTTGAAAATACAATCGAATCCAGGTAGTTCGGTCGCTCAGATAAGGAACGTCTTAGACTATGTCTTTCACGCTCAACGAATGAACCGATTTGGGTACAATTTGATATAGAACTAGATTGGATCTTAGATCCACAATATCCATTCAAAATAAGACGAAGGGAAAAGAAATTTTGGATATTATTTTTCTGTCAAAGTAACATCTGTTTTTGTAATTTGTGTACAAATAAATATTGTTTTGAAATCGTAACAAGAATAAGATTATATTGTACTAGTGGATGCTCGCGTCTTCGCTCGCATTAAGATGTAAAACTTGCATCCCCTATTTCACCCCTTTAAAAGTGGCTTTTCCAAAAATCTTTTCTTAGCAGGTGCCTACGTCATAACATCTACCTTCATTCCAAATTTCAGCCCGATCGGTCCAGTGGTATGGGCTGTGCGTTGATAGATCACTATATCAGTCAGTCAATCAGTCAGTCACCTTTGAGTTTTATATATACCTATATAGATTAGAGGATAAAATAGATATATAAGTTATAACAATAACACAACAAACAAACAACAATTAATTACAATTTGCATGCCGTGAAGCTACAATATAGCGCCCATACTGTAATTATTTTAAGACCATTTTCACCAACCAGTGCTTATGAATAAATGAATTGAATTGATATGCTCATTGTAATTAAGCCGCCATTTGTGACACAACTTGGGTTTCTTGGACTTTGTTATTACCACTAAGCACTACCACTGGCACAAGTGATGGAAAACATTGAGAGGAAACCGACATATTAGAGTACTACTAAATGTATGTCTGAGAACATGCGTCTGCCGTGGAAGGGTCTAAACGCCCGCCAAATAAACTTGCCCAAGAAAAAAACTATAACAAATCAATTCAAACAAATTCATAATAAGCTTACGCTTGTATCATGGGTACTAGATAACGGATATAATAAATATATACTTTTCTTTTGTTCAATATTATAAAATCTAAATATATATTATAAATTTTAAATTAAATTCAAATCTAGAGTATATAGTTTTTTTGGCAAGTGTGCTACATCTTAGACTATAGTGGTGCTTAATATCAGGCAGGCTATAGTAAATCGTAAGCCTATTTAGTGTAACAAAATAAATAAAAAATTATTCAATAATTACAATCCAATCACAAACCATACCCGGATTAATAACATATCGCCCCTCGTGTCCCTTGGTCACATAGTAGCCATCGACGATGTCCTGCTCGTGTATCTTGTACAGG
The DNA here is from genome assembly GCA_927399415.1 of Macaria notata. NCBI lineage: Eukaryota > Metazoa > Arthropoda > Insecta > Lepidoptera > Geometridae > Macaria > Macaria notata. The sequence goes on along the minus strand of OV656745.1, from coordinate 10,631,754 downwards.
TAGTAGAGGAAGTGTATGTTGTCCACGCGGGACACCGGGTGGTGGTTCAGGATGGGCAGCGTCTCCCAGGGGAACGTGTCCAGGATCTGAAATTAAAAAAACAGGATTGATTGGTTGCCTGGAAGATATCTGTTTTAGTGATTAAGTTGCTAAAGGACACAAATGTCTTAGTTTTCTGTTTAAAACATTTTATTAATAACTAGTGAAGGCCCACGGCTTCGCTCGGTTGTTACGGGGATACAAAGTAGCCTATGTTACGCCCAGGGCCGTATACTATCACGATGATCAGTTGCTCCGTTACGGCGTGAATGCGGAACAAACATATCAACAAACACACTTTTGCAATTAAACATTAGTATGTATAAGTATATAAGGATTGGTTGCCTAGATGAGTAAAACGAGACTGAAGTAGAAGTATTGGGGTACATGTCGCGGCAATGCGTTTGAGGCTCAGCGTTCAAAAAGTCGACCGCTCGACCCAAGACACATTCACACACACTTATTAAAAAAGATAATATACTAACCTCATCTACAATCAAAATAACAGGATATCGTTCCGCCTTCTTCAACGCCGCAAACTCGTCGCCATCGGTGATCAGTGTTGCCACTTGAGAAAACGCACCTATTCCCTCCACCAAACTAAAATGGTGCAATTTCTTGAAGCAATTCGACAGACATTTCAAACACACTTCGTGTACGAATTTGAATTCTGTCGTGCAGTTTTCACAAGGTTCTAATGCTTCGCGGATATCATTGATGTTGCCATGCTCGGTTAGAATTCTTCTGATGCAGGTTTTTATTTGCTGCGACGTCATGTTTGAGCAACTGTCCATTAGGTTGTAGAGTAGGAACTTCTGTTTTGTTGTCAGTCTGATGAAGCTGAAACGAGTAAAAAAAAAAATACTACTAAGAGCTAACTGTAATGTCAATCGCGTTATTCGAATATTTTTTTTTGTTTTCGGCGGATCAACGTGATTGTTGTGGAAGAATAGAATATAATTCATGTACTTTCCATAATGTCATAATATATTACAGTTATATAAGTACAACTTAATTTCAAAACAGACTCGTCTTAATCCTACTTCTGTATCTGATAGATACAGCTCTGGGCGTAACATAGGCCACTTTTATCCCATAATAACGAGATCGAAGCAGCGGCCGACCACTAGTTATATATAAATACTTAGAACAGAAACAGAAGGTTAGATTATCATCCAAGGTGGCCTAACATTACGTTAGTGCAGCTATGGCATTCATCAAATGGCTGTTCAATAAAACTCTGGAGAAATATGAGTTTTTTTTCTGCTGTGACTGCTCCTTAACCAACTTCAAACAACAAAATTGATGGGTTTTAGGTGTGTTTGTTGTTTGAAGTCGGTTAAGGAGCAGTTGCAGCGGAAAAACACTACATATTTCTCCAGAGCTCCATTTGCAATGGATTTCTGCAATGTAACGCCTGATAAAATATCTTATGCCTGTTTAATATAAAAACACAGTCTTACCCCCAATCTTGGATGGCCTTATCTACAGTTTCCTTCACTTTCCCCTTGAGCTGTGTGTCAGCAAGTCTGCCGGTGAGCAGGGCGCCCCACCCCCCCAGCCACTGCTTGTCCATCAACATTATTGCACTCTGCAAGTGTACAAATAATTTAATACCTAAATGAAAACATATTGATACTTATTTTTTTTTACGTGGGATAGGTTTACGTTTGACTACAGCCTGCCTGATGTTAAGCATTGCTGCAGCCAAGGGTGTAACACGCTTACCTAGAAGATACCTATTAACTCTAAATTTGAAGATTGTAATTCGCAGGAAACACAGCTACACATACAGCATTACTGTTTATATTGCGATTTTTTTAACTAGATCGGCTTTGCACTTAGCCATAGCTTGCCCGATGGTTAGCAAAGGCTATGGCTTAAGAGGAAGCGTGCTTACCCGATAAGAACTGATTCACTCTCGCTTTGAAGATCGCTATTTTGTGGTAATCTGACACCATCATCAGATTAATAAGCTAGGCTTAACGTTAGCAAAACTGTGGGGTGCAGCTAGTTGGGAATATGTTATAATTCATATTGCAAACTCAGATAGGTACATAGTTAATAAATAATCATAACCAGTAACTTGGTAAAAAAATGCAAGAAACTATATTTACATTGTAGGAGATTGACAAATTCTTGTAAATAATCTAAGCTTTACATAGTTTTTTAGTTAATAATCATCATCATGCCTCGATCCCACCAGTGTTATGTACATGCTTTTTTTTAACAAGGAATGGGGTTGCACTTGTCCGTAATTCGCCTGATGGTAAGCAATCATTACGGTTTGGGATGGAGCGTGCTTTCTCTTCCGTCACCCCATAAAATGGAAGAATAGTCTTCTGGCAATTTCTTCAAACTTACTACTAATGAAATATACATATTGGCTTGTATCATAAAACATTACCTTCATTCTCAAATCAATATCTTCTCTTCTAGCCCAGTAGTTCTGGACCAGTTTCTTGTTGTTCAAAAACTGCGCGTTCTCTATGGTTTTGTAGTTTTCCTCCAATATAGAGTATAATTCTGTGAAGAGTGGTTTTGTTCCTTCTGTAAAAGTATGAAGGAAAAAATTGTTAGTTTCTTTTTTACTTCTAAAAATGCATCTTGATATAAAATAATTATTGTTAAAATCTTTGGCAAATTTAGACTATGCTCTAATTTAATACTAAGTTGAGTTTTCAGAAGTTTGATAACAAAGCCATTTATATAATAATTAAACACATGGTTATGTATTTCTTAATAATTTATTAAATTAAATGATTGTTTGAACCTGCTTTAAAATCTAGCAGCTATGAATTTGCTGATACATAGCATATATTTAGATTAACTTCAGATACACAGGTTTTTTTTACTTTCATCCCTGATTAACAAAGTGCTAATAGAAACATGGACAAAATGTTTTTACTTGTATATTGTTGAAAACTTGGTAAAACTAAGTAAAAAAGTGGAAATATGTATATATACAAACCTTTAGTAGCATTAGCTGGTATATAGAATGTCATAGGTTCCAAGCCACAATCTTCTAAGTAATCATTGGTGAACACACTTATGTAAATGGCATCCACTTCTTTTTGGAAGTCGGCTAAACTTTTGAAGTTCTCACTGGGATTGTAAGGAGATGTGAGTTGTATTATTGTCCATTCTGAAAAAAGATAGTGTTTTTGTTAGTTCCTCTTTTATGTCAAAATTTACAAACAGATTATCATGTATTTTGGTATAGTAAGTAGTATAAAATCAGGACAGTGACTTGAAACAACCCATGTTTTAGTAAAAATATTTTTATTTATTACTAGTGAACACCCGCGTCTTCACTTCCATTATTTTGAGATAGAAAGTACCTACCCTTTAAAACTTTGAAGACCACATAGGTACTACTTAAATACCAAAAATCATGATGATCCGTTCAGTTGTTTTTGCATTATGGGCATTTAAATATACAGGTAACAATTCTTGTATGGATTTAAATTATACCAAAACATTTTTTTTGTAATATGAGAGTCTCGTCTTGGACGCCGTGACGAGCGGTCGCTTTCGGAAACGATCAATAGAGCTTCGTCAATACAATTGATCCTCTAAACAATAGGCACAACATCTGCAAGCGGCTTGCGCAATCGCTGCGAGCAAAGCCTGACGGTCCCTAGCTTTCAATCAAGTGCCGTACAACGCGTGTTTATAGCTTTGCATGTGTCAGTGAGTAACAACCAGTGACCCGCGTCATTGCCAGCAGAGGCCACCGGTATCAGCGGTACCAGCGCCCAGCGCGGGGAAACCCACTCCAACAAAAGGAAAACTCGGTGAGCTTGTTCCATATTAGCCACACGCGGTCTGGACCCCTTTTCTTCTGTCTCTCCTTTCTCAATATCCTAGGACATTGTCTAGACGTCTGCCTACAACACCTCGTCCTACTCGTTTCGTTTGAGGAATGTATCCCTGCCGGATTGGTTGCCTGGAGGAGGTCGCTCTTGGCGATGGGGCCGCCAATTGAGACGCTGGTTCTAATTTGTATGTTTTTTTTGTATTGTTTCATTTGCGATGTTTTGATAAAGTGTTTATCTATCTATCTGCCACGAGGAACAAGTATGTTGTCAAGCAGCCCGTACCAGCAAACCTCTAATAATACTTCGTTGTAGCCAGTCCCCCTAAATAAAAGCTTTCGATCTGGTAAAGCTCATATAATCTGGCCCAAACATCTTGACTTCAATTGGTCCTAAAAGCAATCTCTACCATCTCTAATTACTCTTTTAGAACTTAGGATCCCGATCTAGAGCATGCAAAATTTACAAGGTTAGACTAGATTACGCGATCCCATACCACGGACGTAATTACTCGTAACGTATGCGAAAACACTGGTTGAACCCCCAGAAATTACCCATATACCTACAAGAAAGTAGGTAAACCTCGCCATAAGACAATCTACTTTCCCAAGGCAAACACAAAAGCCGAAATACGAGCAATATACTTAAATACAAAAACTACGCACATCTGCAGGTCCGTTTGGACAATGACTTAAGAGTTTAAAAAGGCGCGTGAAATATTACTTAAACAAAACAGCTATCCATTCCCAAAACAAATACGACGCGTAAAACCAAACAATAAATCAGAACATTATCAATACAGCTAAAATCACCCGTTTATTTCCGTCACAGCTGCGAGGTCATTATAATGGTCGGGTCATCCTTTTTTTTTATCTTACGCCGAACCTCTTAACTCTTGGAACTAGCACCCCAGAGGAGATACCAGATGAGGCCGGACACAGACTTGCCCGCCCCAGGCCACACCAAACAACAAAACAGGTAGTAAATGAAAACATAAACAATAAACATTGCCACATGGAATGTTAGAGGCGCCGCAACGTTGACTAAAAATCGAGAGATCGACGAGTTTCTAGACGGAAAATCTATTCATATTGCCTGCCTACAGGAAACTCACTTAAAATCCGGGACCTACGAATCTAGTCACTATACGTGGAACCTAAGCGGAAACAACAACAGAAGAGGCGAAACTATTCTCATAAGAAAAAGCAGCGGCCTAAGGCTGAACTGGACTAAAGCAAACACAAACAATATGGTTGCTTCAATAGATACAAGCAGTGGAGCCTCTCTATCCATTACTAGAACGCACAGGTCCAATTCAACGTCATCAGCAGCAAACGACGCGACTCGGCTACTACAACTGACCAAGAACAAACCAAGGAACTCAATAACAATCATACTAGGTGACTTCAACGCCCACATAGGACTCACAGATACACACGAACTTCGCGATAAAAATCATATAAAAATCAAATAGGCAAAAGTCTCTCACACCAAACAAGTAACGACAACGGAGACATCTTATTAGATCTAATTGCACTCACGTTAAATTCCAATAGGGACTCTACGAGACCTCCAATAAGACTAACCAGGCCCAACGTTGCGAACGAGTTTGACTACAAAACCCTAAACTACGAGATGCTTCAAAGTACCACCACTCGAAAAAAATACCAAGAAACTTTATTAGAGGAAACCAAAAAGAGCAGGAACGGCGAAAACCGAAAGGAGCCGCTATCGTGGGAAGTGATAACAAACGTCATGAAGATGGCGGCCAATAAGACTATCAAATATGAAAGAACGTAGTCTAACGAAGGAACACATCTGACGGGCAGGACATGGCGAAAAATAATTTTTACTAACGCTTATCCCTATCCCTACTAACAACCTTCTCCAAATCGGCGTCTGGCTGCATAGCCGGTCGACTACCATCCCGGAGCGTTAGCACAAAACCACGCTCCACAACCTCGTGCCCCCCGGTATGCCGGTTTGACCGGAGCAGGCTTGTCCTGGCTGGGTGCGGTACCTATGTTCATGTTCATGTTCCAAAACATTTTTTTTGTAATATCCACTATGTTCAGATTTTGGACCCCATTCAGTTTTATTATATGTATAGATATATATACCTTTGGGCAGTTCTTTTAATATTTTGCGAAAATTATCAATATTGTTTTCTTTGGTGAACTTCAAATATCTTCGATGGAAGGGCAACTCTTCTTTTATTTCCAAATTTTCTAGGTTTTTTATATTCATCACATCATCACCAGGCAGAAGAAGTTTTAGATGTTCTTTTTCTTCAGTAGAACTGAAAATCAATAAAAAATATCAAATATTACCAGGCTACCTTGTACTGAGTTGCATTCTAACTAAGGTACAACCCAAAAAGAGAGTGTGGCTTAGTGTCAAATTCAAGTTATGTGTGTATTTCTCACTCACTTAATGGTAGAAACCTCATAAGTTGAATATGACAATGTTGTAGAACTATAAAATCCCAAGACTGCACTATTTAAGTAAGTTGTAAACTCTATCTGTTCAAAATACCAAATGTATATGTTATTGGCACTACTTATAATATTTGAGTATTCCATGTTGAAAATTTATAAACAAATTAGGTGTAAATGTTAACCATCATGTTTTTCATTAATGTTAGAATATTTAAATATTGTTATGGTATGGAATAAATACTTACAGGAAAGAGTTGTCTTCAGCTAACTTTTGTATGGGTTTTATGAACTCAGTTATTTTTCTTTTGGTGTCAGCTGGAAAGGACAAAGGTTGAATTTGATTACAATTACAAAACTTACATCTGAATAAATCTGTGTAATCAACTTAAGTACTTACTTAAACACAATTCTTAAAAACATGTAGTGACAAAATCTCTTAATAAAAATATGGCTAAATTTGTTTAAAAGTTATTGTACAATAACACCTTAGCTATATTTAGTTGACATTGATATTTTACTAAAAGAAATAAACATTAAGTAAAGTTCCTCCCAAGCCTAAACTGATAAAGGTGTAGGTAGGTTATAAGTATTACTTATTAGGTATTCTTGATAAACTACCTCTTTCAAGCCAAGATTAATGTACAGAAATTCAAACGTAGGAACGTGAAAACTTGTACCTGCCATTTCCCTCTGTTCTTCTCTATAAGTCGCCATAATACGAATTACAGCCGAAACTGCTTCGCTCAAAAGGAAGGTGCTTTTAGGTTCATCATTATCCGCTAAAGACTCTTCGGCCAGGAGTTTCATACCACCTGGAAAATTTTATCAACGTGAACTATTAGCAATTTGTATTAAAATACTTACTATTTTAAATCTATAATTAAGAAAATTACAAATTGATAAAATTACTTTGGTAGTTGCTTGGTCTCGGTGTTGTTGGACAATCGTACACAAGTTTCTTCAGCATGTCATTGTACGCTGGCTTCGTGTAGGTTATTTCATCGGTAAAAATATCGAAATCTTCCATTTTTGACCACGAATTTTACACGACTTTAATTTAAAAACATGAAAAATTTTAATTTCTGTAAGCCGTTAACAGAAATTGAAAATTGAATTGTTGCTTACTGTCAAGTCAACTGTCAAATGTGTGTTTGACGTACTGAGTTTTTAAAATAAATGGCTTCGCAACAATCATTTATTTAGAAAATAAGATCTCAATATTATCTTATAGGTACTTTCTGCGATGGTTTTCTATTTATCTGGAAGACTCCACTACTTCATTACAAATATCTAGCACCTTTTTAGAAAAGTTCTAAAATTATAACATTGTATCGTGTAGGTATGTATTGCACTATATATAAACATCATACAATATATGGAAGCGCCCAGACAGACGATCATATTTACTCAGAAATAAGTAAATGCTTGCTGTGCAGTGTGCATTCTGCAACCATTACCTACCTACAATGCGTCACCCAGACATTTTTAAACAAAATATTCTCAAGCACACTTTCTATGCAATGAATAATGTGTTTGGTGAGTAGAGGCAAGCATACTAATGAAGTAAGCAGGACTATGCTGCGATTGATCTAAGTACCTATGTATTACCTATGCAAGGTTTTTTTGTTTGTTTGTATTATTTATGTAAGTATGTGAAAAAAAGGATGGCCCAGCCGAACTTTAGACCAAAGCTACAAGTACGTAGGTATAGATATTGAAAACAGAAATTGTTATCATTTCTTAATCTTGATACTTGCTCGTATACCTATATACTTATTCTGTGTTTAATTGGCTAAGCCAGGTTGTCTGGAGGATATTACTAACTCTATACGATAAGACCGCCCAATGTACCCGATCTTTGAATGGCTGAAGTGCGCTTCCGTTATTCGGATGGCTATTTCAGTGCTCAATATTTAATGGCCACAGTTAAGTACTTACCTACATAGGTGTACTTATTCTGTGACTTAGGTAGGTAGGTACTTAGGCATTCGGAGGAGAATTTTACAAAAAAGAAAACTTTTCTTTAGGTACCTACTTATATAAGCGTTTTCTTGAAGGTATTGTAGGTAGTTAAAATACTTAGGTAGGTATTATGCAATTACCTAAGTATTTCAGAATAACTATGACGTATTTGTACAAATATTTGAAGCGCGGGCGGCGCGGCCGTGGTCCACTCGGTATTACGATTAGGTAGGTACCTTAACAAATATGAGAAACATACTACCTAATAGGTACATAAGATGTAAGAAAAACCTGCGTAATAAGTTTTAAAGTGCTAGTTTTTACTGCCTTAGAGGTGTAGGTAAAATAGTTATAAGTACGTATTCTCATCAATCCTTATATCTTTCTTTCTCTCAGCGTAGCAGGTGCTCGACATATCTTTTGTTTTCTAAAATGACCTATTTTAAATTACATTATTAATAAGTGTTAGTATTATAAGAACTTGTGTGTCCAATAAACATTTTTATTATTATGCCTCTTACAAAACCTTCAATATCAATCTTCACTAATTGCGTACCTACCTAGCAGTTTTCTCTAGTTTTTTAGTGACAAGACAATGGCTACCTAGGCATATCTGTAGTATACCTACACCACAGAATAAAAAGTACAAGTACCTACCTACTACAGTAAACATATACTTACTTACTAGGATTTATTAAAGAAAAGATAAGATTACATAATTTTAAACTTTATTTGTAATAAACATAAACGATGCGCAAATTAGCAAGGACTAATCGCAACAGAACATTTTTAAGACATGTTTAGCAACTTGTCGTTACAAGCTACATTTTGAGGGTAGGCTAAAAAAGAACATGGTTACTGTCGCTTATATTGACTAACAAAATGCTCCTTAGACGTTAATAAACACCTATTGAGTGGCACTGATACAATGTCAAAACCATACTTAGTAGTGCAATAAATGGTAAGGCACATCTTACGAAAAAAAATATTATGCTATGTGATATGGCCAAAAAGTACATCGTAGGAATTAATTTTGACTCGAAATTGATTTAAGTATATTTAATTTACATGTAAATTTTTGCTAGATATAATAATAATACATATCAGAGGTAAATAGTAAATACAAAATTGCAACCTTCACTTCAATAGATTGAAGAATTGACTTAAAAGTACATGCTTAGTTGAATTTTGCTAATTTTATTATGATTACAGTGGTATTTGATTTACAATACTGTAAATTCATTTGATAAAAATAAATAAGTAATTTACAATACTGATGTATAATACGTAAAAAAGAAAATAAAAGTTCAATAATACAAAGCAATGATTGCTGGAAGCTATAAGCAAAACATAGGCTTGATACCTAGATAGTGTAAACTTGATCAATCGATCATACAAACTACGGGTCCTCCTAAACATGAATTATCAAATAAATTGTCTCATCTAACATACCATGCAATATTTTATTGCAGTTTACTAATAACATGAGTTGATGTTTGAAACTATTTGACAATTCGTGTGCAGGAGGAGCTCATACAATAACACAAAAATAAACTATTCGAATGATTTCAACATGCTTAGATATAACACGAACACTAGAAACTGTCAGTAAGTTAATAAAAGACGTAATTAATTCTAGTGATAGTTAAATTTTCAGTATAAATTTTATCCTACAGTGATAAACAATAAACCACTTCTAAACGTGTTGTTCTACTACATAAATACGTATAAAAACCTCTACTACTTCACATATGAAGGCATCCGTCGGATATGACTCGAAGGCACAAACGATTAGTGTACACTTAAACAATATTGTTACAACCTCAATCACAAATGTTAATTGCAGTTAACAGTCTACTAGTTTAACAAAACAAGGCGTGATATATGCAGCCAACTCAAACTAACTCATTCAAGCACCACCTCATACAGTGTTCTCTCTTTACTCTAACCCTTAACCGTTTCAATATATCTTTAAACATGATTAAAATATTTAAATCTAACTTTATTTCATAAATATTTTACAATATAAACTTCTTGTATACGCCTATTATTGCCCTTCTCATATAGTTTGGAAGCAAAATATTGCTCCAGATTACTGTCCAAATAAATAAGTAGGTATATACAGTCCACGCTACCTCCTATCGAAAAAACACTCGAACATTATCGTGATTTTGAACTGGAAAGATTATGCGCGCTGATTAAAGATTTATCTTATTTACAATTCAAAGTAGATCGAGACGAACATAGGCCTTGAAATCTATCACAAAGTGTCTGATACTTAACAGGCAATAGCCAAAATAAATAAAAATAAATTATAAACTAGGGAACAGCAACAGCAAATACTGTCAATTCCACGTGAAGGAATTAAGTAGCCGTTTCTATTATGCGTTATGAATGTTGCATTTGTTCGAGCGCACACGCGCTCTCCGCTCAAATGAGCAAATAGCGTAGGCGACTATACACTCGCCAATGCGACCTCAACAACCACTAATGTATTCCATCTCGCACCGGTATCAGGCCCCGCTACTAGCACGCGCGTTCTACAGACAAGGGCAGATCGACTACAATAAACTAAGTAAAAGGATCACAATAAGAAAAGAGCCCCAAAATATCGTAACGGCACTCGTGTGAATGGAAGCTGCAAGATGCTAAATGTCATCAAGACATGTTATTGATGCCCACCCTCTTGTTAGCCGGCGTGGCGTCCAGGATCCTCTCGTTCACCTTGTCCTCCTCCCTGAAGTGGATCCGTGTGATGACGATGTCGCCCGTGCTGAGCGTCTGCGAACCGACCTCGGGTTTCTTGGCCTCTTTGAGATCATTGCAATGGACGTCACCATAAGAATTATTATGGCACCTGCAAGAGCAGTTCTTCCTATCAGGCTCACCAATGTTCAATATTTGGCTCAGATTGGACCAATCTTTGTTTTTGAGCAGTGGCAATGTTTGTTCCATTGTCTGAGAGAACTTATCTTCTAATTCTCCACTGAGAGGAGCGACCGCCGACAAAATAGCTTCAAGACGATTTATCTTCTCCACCTTGTCCATGTTTGTGTCTGAAAGGATCTCGTCCATCATCTGCATGGACTCGGTCAAGCTCGGAGGCTGTGTGGAGTGTGGGGATGAGATCGGGTCGGAGGGGTTTGACTCCAAACTAGCCATCTCATTTTCCTTCTCATCATCATCAGAGTCAGAGTCCTTGTCCTGTCCGATGGCCTCCAACTTTTCCAGCTTCTTAGAAATCTTGTGACAACCCTTCAGCTTTTCCTTTTCTTCTTCTGTGAGTTCTAAATACCTCAGCAGTCTGATCTCCCTATTACTCAACACAATATTCTTTGTGGTTTCTGCGAGCTTCTGTTTGAGCTCTCCTACTTCTGTGTTGATTTTCCTCTGCCTTTTCCTCAGTTTCACTTCTGTGGGTTGAATGTGCATGAATACTTGTTCATTGCTCAGCTCCTCAAAGAGCTGCTGGTTTTCAAGCTTGATGTTGCTTGACATATAAGCATAGATAGCTGGATTCACCAAAGAGAGGACATCGGATGCAGCATAAATAATCATGTCTTTAGACAGGGGTCTCCTTGCCCAGTAACGCTGGTCTCTGCGGTAAAGATTTTTCAATTGTTCTTTCATAGGGTTCATAGGAGCATTGTAGAGCTCACACAGAGCATTCAAACTGAGGTTTTTCACTTTGTAGACGGGAACTCCTTGCTGCTGTAACTGCAACACAGCATGAGCTGCCTGCGTGTCGAAAACACTCTTTAGAACAATTTCATACTGATTATGCAGGTTGACTGAGTCATTCCTGCAGTCATGAATAATTTTAATAACACTGTCACTTTCTAACAGCTCCTTTATTTTGCCCTCAGTTACCATGCCGGGGCATGCCAGTATGTCTAATATGTATACCTCACCATTCATAGTGGCTATTTGACACATGGTGAGAACACCTTTGAGCCCCAGGTTTATGCCTTCACAGTCGAAGGACACTATGCTCTTGGAGTTGCGTTTCTGAAGCATAATACTATCGATCAAGGCAGCACATTCTCTAACACTGGCTATGACAGTGGTACATTGGAGTATCTTCTGCCTCCAAGCTTCTCCCATCACATTGTTTCTTAGACTAGGTGTGCCATTGGTCTCCTCCGAGCTACGGGCATTCAAATGATTGTTCACTCTATCTCTGACCATGTTTTCGGCCAAATTCTTTATAACAATAGAATTGATTCTCTGTTTTAGTGTTTGATTAGCAATGTTTGCTTGTGGGCCACGAGGAGATTCAATAGGGCTGAGTATTCTGTTTGCGGGGCTCATTTTGCCATCGGAAGGAGTGGGACTCTCAATAGAGGGTGGTGCGGGGGACACCGGCATCTCTTCAAGCACAGGCTTTGGTGTGTCAGTCTTAACTTTATTAGTTTTAGCATTAAGATACATAACGGGTATTTTTGGCTTACTGATGAGTGTGACCAGGTTTGCTTGTACATGAAAACTATCAGAAAAGATTTTCAAGAAGGCGCTCAAGTCTGCGGGTGACTTGAACATTTGGTACCAGTACTCTTGTGGGAAGCGTGACACAATCAAGTGGAAGAGCTGATCGACCATGACGGGCCCTTTGGCCTCGATGCACTGCGCCACATAGTCGAGTAGCTGCTGGGCGGTGTCTGTGTTGATGTTAGCCACAGGCAAGTTATGGAACTGTTCAGAGTTGGTGTGTGCATTACCTCTCCTGTGGTTCTCACTGACTAGAACAACGTTATCGTCGATGATCTGGAAGGTGTCCGGATGCTTCAGCAGGAAGTCCTTGAACTCCTTGATGCGCTGGCCGGAGATGTGACGCACCTGCGGGGACGCCTGGCTGCGGTGCCCGAGCAGGCTCTTGATAGGCACCTCGGTGCCCTCGCCGTACTGGATCATCTTGCCGGCGAAGTACTCCTTGGCCTCCTCGATGTAGTCGTTGTTGGAGGACGCGCCAGCCCCGCTCTGATGCTTCTGGAACGTGTTGATATCGACATAGTCCCCGTCTATGTTGAACAACGCCGGGTACTGCGCCAGGAACTTCTTCAGCCCTGACTGGGACCCGCCAGCGATCTGTCGCATCTCCTTCGTGAAGCCTTTGGCACCGAACTGGCAGGAAAGATCGTGTAACGTGCGCGGCTCGCCTTTGTCGAGCAGGCGTTCCACGAAGAACAACAGAGTGAGATTCCTTGCGAGCTCATATTCCATTGATTCCATTTCCCTGCAGTTGGTGCCAATGTGTTTTATATCTTACACTAAATTTTTTCTACGTATATGTGTCACCCACAACACCATGAAATTAAAATTTTTCTTTTCCACACCTGATTCATAGACAAAAATAGAGCATGAAATGTACGGTAAACTAATTAATAATACCAGTACATAACATTATACCGTCTTGTCGGGTAAAAGATGGATTGAGTTGGGAAATATGTGTTAAAACAGTGGTACTTCTTAGGTTATAATATTTTATTTTTTCATTCTACATACATTTATTTATTTTATAACAGTAACTTATATAAAAATGGAAAATCTTTTAGGTGGTAGAGAAATTAGTAGGTACATAATGCATCTACTTAGATTACTTAGTAGGTGCCTAGCATGACATAGGCCTGTATCTAGGCATCCTATACAATCATGATTAATAAATTCTATCATTACATTTTGTTTGATGGTAAATTAAACTATTTATTGCAATTGTTCACTTATGATATAAGAGTGGAACAAATGCCCTTCGCCAGATATAAAAAAATGAAAACCTTAGCGTCACCGTTTGTTGGTATTTAACATACGAGATTGTCGAGTGGCTTTGTTACAGTACCTATTATGTGTTATGTGCTTATTTTACTGTGCGAGTACTCAGTGGGGAAAGGGAACCACTATTTATAGCAACACTAAAATAATGCATAGACAAGTTTATACTTTTTCTCTATCTACATGTTCCAAGTATATTTTTACTATATATATATAGCTAATTTAGTATGAAATTGGAGTCGGAAACAATAAATCATGTTTTATCCACATAAATATTATTTTACACTATGAGAATCTAAATTGTTTTGATTTTGGTGTAATTATCAGTTAAGACTTATGCAGAAATCGAAATAAAAAGTATGGCTGATAAAATATAACAAAACATGCAAAATATTACAAAAAAAAGGTGAAACAATTTTCCGAGTATAGTGTGTTGACGTTGACATTATTATCCTTTTTTTTAATGTCATTTTCGAACATACGCTATCTCATTAATTCAAATACGTTTAATATTTTGCTTCTCGCTCTGACACATCCAATAATTTTGCTGAATTTCTGTGCTGTGGTTCCTGCCGCTTTTCGTGTTTTTGGTGTTGATTTTACTGATATTTCGGATATTAATTTAATCTAATACGGTAAATACTACGTAACTTCTTACAAGTCAGTTGAAATTACAGCAGATAATTCACAATGGTAAGTTAATTCGGTGACTAAAATTCTTGCTAGCGATACACCCACTTTACAACATTATTTTACATACAAACCTGTTATCATGATAAGCAGTAGCTCTGTTACGACCTTAGCATCATAATTAAACTATACAATACCTTTTATAAGCTGTATATCGGTTGAAAAACTTGATTGGAATCTGGCGATAGTAATTTTTGTTACGAGGCTTGTTTATGGTATACCTATGGTTGTATTTCAGTTGGTTCTTGTGCTAGGCGATCTCCATATCCCCCACCGCTGCAGCAGCCTGCCACCCAAGTTCAAGAAGCTCCTGTTGCCAGGCCGTATACAACATATCCTCTGTACGGGCAATCTTTGTACCAAAGAGTCCTATGACTATTTGAAGACTTTGGCCAGTGATGTTCATGTAGTTAGAGGTGATTTCGATGAGGTAAGAATGGACTTGTCAACTTCAGAAAATTAACAGCTATGGAATATTGAAAAATTGTACACTTTTGTACAGCTCGCTGCTTAAATGCAAAGGGGCCACATCTCAAAAAACCCTTTTTTCCAGGAGAGCCAATCAAACTTTTCAAATTTATATTTTTAATATAATAATAATAATAATAATAATTCATTTATTCATCTATAGTGTTACAGCGTTATTATAATATGTGATTTAATAATAAAGTGTTTCACTATGAGATAAGTCTTACATTTCTAACCTATTTACATTTTGAGTGATTTGATAAGTTATGTAATTCATTAGCTCATAAGGTACCTATTATAATTGATATTAATATAAGATAATTTAAAAAGAATAAATAAATTAAACATTTGTTAAACATATGTAGTTAGTTACTTACACTAATGTTCAGCTGTATAGGGGCTTCGTCAATAAATAATTATAAAATTACAAACTTCCTCAACTTATATTACCTATTACAACTATTTTATTGCAGTTGCATTAACCGATATTTTAAAATTACTGTAGTCATTTTTCATAAATTCCGATACACTGTAAATAGTCTGAGATAGGAGTAGTTTTTTTATATTATTCTGAAAAATGCCCTCACTCTCAATTTGTTGTATTTGTACAGGTAGCTTGTTGTAAAGTTTTTGACCCATTACTCTAGGTAATTTTTCATACATTACTAATCTACAATTAATTTTTTCTAATAGTTGAACAGGTTTACAAGCTCTGGATTTTGATGGGGGTTTTTTTTGATATTCATTTATTATAGACCTGGCATATCTAAGGATTTCAAAAATGTAAACGGAGACAGACGTCAATATGTTCAGGTTTCCGAACAGTTCCCTGCATGAGTCCCTGTAACCAGATTTCGTCAGTACCCTGATTGCACGCTTCTGCATCTTCAGGACACGTTCATAGTCTGTGGAGCAGCCCCAAAGTATGATTCCGTACGACATTACTGAATGTACGTATGCGAAGTAGACCTCTATCAGTTGCTCTTTGGAAGTCACAGCTCTTAATTGTTTCAATGCATAAATTCCCTTAGACATTTTTTTGCATGTGTTATCAACATGCTGTTTCCAAGTTAAAGCTGCGTCAATGTCAAACCCTAGTAACTTTGCTATATTAACACTTTCTATGTCTCCATTATCGGTTGGTATCGTAATTGTCTTCTTAAGAGTGGATACCGCATTGAAGCAAACTATATTTGTCTTTGATGCATTTAATTTAAGACCATTATTCTTGAACCATTGGCTCAGAATTTCTAGTGTCTCTTTAATGTTTTGTTTCAGTCCTTCAATAGAGTTACTTGACACTATTATTGACGTATCATCCGCATATTGAATAAGGGTCCCTTTCACCTTCAGATGAGCCATGTCGTTAAGGAATATTATGAAGAGTAGGTTTCCGAGAGATGAGCCTTGGGGTACGCCTACATCAATTGTCTTTGGTTCTGATCTGTAAGTTTTTCCATTAATTTTTACTTCAACAGTTTGTTGTCTATGTGTTAGAAATGACTTAATTAGGTGTCTAGTTTGATCCTTAATGCCATATATTTCTAATTTATTTAGTAGTAATTCATGGCTTACGGAATCGAAGGCTTTGGATAAATCAAGTAGTATTCCTGCCACACATTGTTTACTTTCTAGACTTAATAAAACTTTCTCTACAAATAGATGAGTGGCAGATGTGGTTGATTTACCAGCTCTATAAGCAAATTGATTGTCAGCTAAGGATTTATGTGCATTTAAATGCGTCATTACTGATTGGGATAAAACAGACTCAATCAGTTTTGATACTGTTGGAACAATGGCAATAGGTCTATAATTTTGGACTTCGTCAGTTTCGCCTTTCCCTTTGTATAAAGGGGTAAGGCGAGCTGTTTTTAATATTTCAGGATATTGTGCTGACTGTAGTACATTATTAATCATAAATGTCATGTGATCTGCTAGATAGGGCATTATATCATTCAGCAAGTCACCAGAGATATCATAGATGTCTTTGGTTTTATTGCCTTTTATTTTAATTCTCGCCAGTTTTATTAGTTCATTTGGATAAATATTCTTTATTTTCAAGATAGGTTTTTCTGTTATATGAGATTTTAAAAATAATAGTGAATCTTCTAGATTAGGCTTATTATATGTTTTTAATTCGTCACCTATTGACACAAAGTAATTGTTGATAAAGTCAGCCACATTATTATCTGGTATTTGTTTGTTAGTTTTAGAGTCTTTGAGATTCCATGTCCATTCTTTTCTGTTCTTATTTGTCTCTTCCTTGATTACTTCCCAAACTTCTTTCTTTTTATTTTTAGATTCTTTTATGCGGTTATTGATATATTCCTTCTTTTTATTTAGCATCAATTCATTCTTATTCCTGATTTTATCTTCAATAATGTTGTCTGTTATATTTTCAGGGAACTGTCTTTGTATTACATATAAATCATGTATATCATTCTGAATTTGTATTAATTCGTCATTAATCCATGGGTTATTCTTTTTGAGCTTTCTTTTAGTTTCTCGTTTTGGGAAAAACAACTCCATATTCCATGTGAATTTGGACATAAAACTAGAAAACGTTTTATCATCATATTTTGAGAAAATGGCATCCCAATCATATGATAGCATAGCTTCACCGAACTGGCAGATTCGGTGCGGATTTACTTGTCGTGTTGAGGTCACTATATATTTATTTTCTTTGTCAATTGTAGTTTTAAGTATTATCAGTTGTGCATCATGGTCAGACACATCTGTCGGTGTTGATCTTACTGTGATTCTTGTGTTAGTGATGTGTGAAATCACAAAGTCCAAAGATGATTGGGTATTGTTTTCAATTCTGGTAGGAAAATCTACGAAATTTTTTAACTGACCTAGTCCCATTATATCTATTAGCGTAGATTTCTCCTTGGACTCTTTCAAAAAATCCACATTCCAGTCACCTGTCAATACTACGTCAGTATCCGATATACTTGAAATTATTTGCAGCATTTTTGACATGATTCTAATAAATACTTCAAAATCCCCTTTGCCTGTTCTATAAACCCCTATGACTAAAACCTTTCTTGCCCTAGTGATAATTTCTACTGCCGTAACATTACAGTCATACTCAACTGATAAGTCGTCTATATCACTACGTTTTTTGAATCTTAGGTGACATTTTGTTAGAATGGACACACCACCGTGTAATCTTTGTTTTCTTACAAAAAAATTACTATGATCATATCCCTTGATTACAAAACCGTTAACGTCATTAGGACATAACCAAGTTTCTGAAAGAATTAATATATCTGGACAGTATGTGTCAACTACTAGTTGTAAATCTAATCTCTTTTTTAAACTTTTGATGCTCCTACAGTTCAAGTGCATTAATGTAAGCTGGCCTTTATTGTCCTGTTTATTGTTCTTGTAACAGTTTAACCTAAAAAAGGACTCGTATCAGCCAATGGTTGATGTGCCAACGATTTCACATTCTTCGTGGCCATCCCTTGATCACAAGACGTAATCTCAATCAAATCATTATTTGTAGGAGTTTGAATAATTTCAGATATTGAATTTCGGTTAATTTGTTTACAAAGAAATCTAATGAAGCTACGTTTCAATTTTCGTGACTTAGTGAAAAAATTGTAGTCATATTCGTTTACATCAATCAGTGTTATATCTGACGACCTAGACACATATTCATATATATTTTTATTTAATCTATAGATACGATCATTCAAATTTTTATCAGTATTGTATTGATACGGCAACGTTGTTATTTGTAGCTTTATGTGCCTGTTCTTACAAATTTCTCTAGCCTTCTTGACATCTTCCAAATTGTAGTTAAATAGTTCCGACGTAATGATAACTAAGTCGTCTCCTTTTTTCATGTGCTTGGTAAGTTGCAAAATATCTTCTGTGACTTGCTTGGAGGAAGCACTAGGCTTGCATATCGAGAGTACATCTGTGTTTTTATTATAGTTTTGTATGTAATCTGCTAATCCTCTTCCTAAGCCATCGCACAAAATTAACATTTTCTTTCTATCATCTTCATGCTGATTTATGTTATCCTTAGGACCAGCTTCCTGTGCAGTCGTTGTTTTACTTACTGTTGCTTTAGATTCTTTAATATCTTTCAAATCGTCCACAACCTCGTCTGACTCTTGATCAATGTCTCTTACAGCAATCTGTTTCTGCTTTCTCTTTGTTTTCCTCTTTTTAGTAGTCACCTTCTTTGTCGTATCAATCACGTCCTCTGTCATATTGATATACACGTGCGTATTATCTTCTGTCTCGGAATCACTCCCATTATTTTCTTGTATAATTAGTTTTGATTTACATTTTTTGTTACATTCTTCTCTTATTTCTAAGTTTTCTCGCTGTAATTCAATGACTTGTCCTTGTAGTTCTTCAATGTTTTCATTTTGTTTTATAATAGTTGTTTCACAAATTTTATGATTTTCTTCAAGTTCTGCGTACATTGCGGCATTTTTCTCCTGTAAACTTATAATACTTAGCGCATCTTCGTATTCATTTATTCGAATGTAATTTCCGTCGATAATATCTTGTAGTTCATTTTTTTCAAAAATGACGTCATGTAATTGGGCTGCCATTTTTGCCAGCTCTGATTTTAGACAAGCATTTTTATTTATTAATTCCTTGTACTCATTTGAGTATTCGTCCTGTTCTTTCATAAGTTTGATATTTAATTGCTGAGATTTGAGTAATTCTGAACTAAGTTCTAGAATTTTTTTATTGGCTTCGGCAATAGATTTGGATCTTGTCTGTGTCATTGTGATAAAATGTAGTAGTTCAGGCTTATTAATTAATTAGATCAAATCTTATATAATACTGTTCCATCAATATATCTTCAGAGGGTTTTTAATATAATAATGTGAGATATAATTACATTAAATGTATAATTATATGTCATGTAGTATTAGTCAGTCATGCGATAAATCAGCAGCAAAAAGCTAAAAAATTTCAATAGCAAAAATAAAAAGACGTGTGTGGGATTCGATGTCCGGTCGGTTCCAAAGCGTTGCTATTCTACGCAGCGGTGTGAACCACTCGACCACGGGATCACTTAAACGGTGCTTCGAATTAACTGATTGCTTGAGTGTTGGCCGTATTATTTGTTAGAAGAATGAAGGTAGGTTTAAGCTTTATCATTTTAACACCACGCCACGGCTCATTGTTATCACTATTTTTGAGTATATTTCGTTTGATGCACTGTTTTTGCCTGATATACATGCACATTTTTGAGTTTTTGAAGTATTCTTTTTGTTTACATTTATGGTAAAGCTATCAAAAGATGCGTAATTTTTTCCTGTTTCTGTGTGTTTTAAAATAAATATCCTAACTTTTACAGCTACGGATAAATTATCACATAAGGCCCTTTTGCATATAAAAATAAATCATTTTTTTTATTCAAATTATAAATAAAAGGCCACATTTCATCCGAAACCTAGAGCTTTATTAAGTTTTTAACGGAAATGATGACGGAAAGAACAATTAATTTAAAAGAAAATAAGCAAACGATGCTCATTCGATTAAAAATATTTTAAACAAAACCAAAAAACCAAACGCAAATGTTTTCTAAATCTTGAAACATAACAAATTAAATACTGCAATTAAGGTAAAAACACTTCTAATCTTGCTCTGGTAAAAAAAAACTACTAAATTAGTCATCCTACAAAGCCTTAATTTAAAGGCTTATCAATAAGTCTTTGCCATGCTAACCCATTTAGTATAAAATAAATTATCAATAAATAAAATTTTCTCTTCAGAAATAAAATAACTAAGTTTTGAAACTTCTTTCAAAGAATGAAAAGTAAAAAACTTCTAAAACTTAAAAAAATACATAGATGCTTTAATAATGTTAAAAATACTTTTTAATGTTACAATTTTACTGAAACAAAAGAATAACATAATAATAAATCAGTTACCCCGCAAAATCTAACTTTAAGGGCTTATCGATAAGTCAGCACCTAATTATTTAATAACGAGATCAACTTTTAAATCAGTCTTTCTAATTAAATATCATTGTGTTTCTTTATCCAGTAAATAGCAACTAATCATTTATATAACATGTTTTTTAATCATAACTAAATCTTTTATGTTAATTCAGAGATGGCTGTAAAACACTTCGTAATATTTCGGTATCACTTTTTTTTGTATGAGATTTA
Organism: Macaria notata; assembly: GCA_927399415.1. NCBI lineage: Eukaryota > Metazoa > Arthropoda > Insecta > Lepidoptera > Geometridae > Macaria > Macaria notata. The sequence continues at coordinate 10,610,421 of OV656745.1, read as the reverse complement.
GTATACCCTGTTTCTTTGAAGCAGAAACTTTTAATTTTTGGGAATAAAGCTTCTTTAATTCCGTGGTTTTAGGTACATCATTCTTCGTTAGCCGTTTTTTTAATGTACTCACTAACTTGAGCTGTTCATCTTCATAAGAAGTCTTGAATAAGAACTGGTTCGAATTTTTTGGACCAGTTTTCATCACTTTTATGTCTGACCACTTTACTTTTGTCCCATCTTCAGCAGTATTGTAATTTCCAACAGCCAGGAATTTTAGGTCATAAAAGCTGTCATGTTCAAGCTCATTCACTATATAAGACTCACCTTTCTTTTTCGCCGTTTTGATCAATGTGATGTATTGGTTTGGTACATAAATCGGCGAAGATTTGAGTGCTCTTGATAATATACGAGTGAACACTATCACCCTCATTCTGCGTGTGTCCTTTTATTAAAAATTTATGGGTAACGCTTTTAAGCTTTGAGAGCACATTAACGGCATGTTGGTACATGGCCAGCATGAACTTATTTTTTTGCTGGCCGCAGCAATTGTCACTGAAAAACACGACGTCGAAATCTTCAGTTGCCTTTTCATTCAAACTTTTGAGATACATAAAAACGCACGATCCTATTTCATTCACACCACGAGCTCCTTCTCCTTCATGCCAAACAAAACAAGTAGTTTTTTTCGTACCTAACTCCGTAACAGTAAAATTCAATAGATTGACCTTTGATATGTAATAGAAACTTGAAACTTCGCCTTTTGGACATGGCATCACTGCTTGTAGGTCATAAACAGCGACGACAAAATTTTTACTGACATTCTCTTTATCTTGCTCTTTTTCAGCTCTAGCCAGAGATTTTTCTATTAGGTGGCGATCGTACCTCTCTTGTAAAGATGATTTGTCCTCGGAATTAGTGTAGGCAGTACAATCTTCACATTGATCTTTCTTTGGCTGCCAAAATGATATATTGAAATCATTCATGAAGATGTTGTAATATATTTGGTATGATACATGTTGTAATCCCTTAGATTTACAATCATTAACATAATCCCGGTGTAAAGTGGCCACGTTAGTACCGCCTTCGATAAACTCGCGCTGCGATTGAGCCCGGCAATAATGGCTCTCAATTCGCGGGATAGAGTTAATGTGATTCTTGACAGCATCCGTCAGTTGAGTATCCAACCTAAAGCGGTTATCATGCTTACCTCTGTTGTCTTCGAGGTGAACAAATCCTGGTTTGCTATTAGATTTTTTGTTTATAACAGTTCTAATAGTTTTGTCGGAAATCGCAAGGGTGTTCATGAAGAAAACTTTACATACTCTTAGTTTCTTACTATTTTTATAGAAATAGTATGCGTGGTTTTGATTTTTGCGGGTACTTCCTACTCGAGTGTATCGGTATTTTGGCTCGATGGCAATCATACTGTCGCAGATAAATTTTCTCTGTTCTTCCAAATTTCCCATCTCCCAGTATTCTTCAAAAATAGTTTGCCTTTGATTCAACGTAAATTCTGAGTTACATTTTAACTTGCACTTTTCAGAGCAAGCAGGTCCCATTTTTTTAGCTTCAACTACTTTTCTTGATTTTCCCAAAGATGTATAAGCCTTACCTCTATTTTTCAAAGACTTGCTTTGGTTTTTTTGCCATAGCTCCGGATAAGCTTTTCTCTTTCTAGACTTTTTTGGCCTTTGCATAATGTTTCCTACAGGTTCCACGCTAGGGGGGTCCGTTTCAACACTAGGTGGCTGAGTACTAACGCTAAGTGGTTGCACATTGATGCTATGCTGCGTATCTATATCGGAGTTAAAATGCTGATTTTCTGCAGATGGTCCAGGTATTTCAGAAGTAAAGAGTTGTGCTATATTTGGTTGTTCATCATCTGTATCTGTTTCAGTGTGTGCTGCTCTTGATGAAATTTCAAAATCTGGATCTTTTACGCTATCATCTGATGAATAGTCGGTAGTGCTGTCTGAGCTTGTGGAGTCGGAATCACTATCTGTTTCATTATCTGTACTCTCTTCTATAATGATTTGGGGTTTTCTTGCTATATTTTTTTCAATATGCTGAAAGCTTTCATTACTATCATCGAGTATCGACAAACTGAGGTTATGCTGGCTGTCAGCAATGGAGTTTGTGTCAGAAGAATGAATTGACTGGTTGAATTCTTCATCTCTATTCTGGAAAATATTTTCTTGGTTTTGTGTTATTATAGCTTCATTAGAGACGACGTATTTATTCGAATCCTCGTGATGTGTTTGACCATGATTCGACACCATGTTCAGAATTCGTTGTGCTCTGCTGTCCATGCTGTAAGTAATGAAAAAACTTAGTAACAATAAACGTTTGAATATACAAGACAAAATGATAGTGGAAGCTAATGATCATTACGCGATGAGTAGTACCACTTACAACTTACATAAATTTACATTATTATTATTCCAAACAGTCATTTTAGAAAAAGACACCTTTTACGCAAAGTTCAAAATAACATAAAAGGCGCGGTTAAAATTCGAAATAGACGCATTCTAAATAAGACATTATAGCACATAATTTTAAATAACCTTAGGACTCATTGTTTATTCAAAGTGGGCGTATTTCAAATGATGGCACTTTCGCTTAGTAAATATTAGACTACTCACGTTTTTCTTACGGGTAATACGAGCGTATTCCAAAATATGGCACTTTTGCATAATAAATAAAAGGGTACTCACATTTTCCTCATAAGCAATAGGGACACATTCCAAAATATGGCACTTTTTCCTATAACAACTTTGAATAAAACAAAAAAATATTCGGTTTGTGGCCCTAACGAATATAAGGAACGTGCGCTCGCGCCAACAACCGAGTCACAACTGACAAAATGGCCGCTTTGCTCGGATCGGAAGTTCGCTACCAAAATGCTTAAAAGCAAAATGGCCACCTGTGTATTTTATCTATGTATTTATAGTTCGTTTATTGCCAGTGTCTTTTAGGCATATAAAAGAATTAACCCTTTTAATCGTATTTTTGCAAAAAATACAAATTTCACGATATTCGACTTGTGGCCCTTTCGCATTTAAGCAGCGAGCTATGACAAGTTGCTAAGCAAATAAATAATACTTTGAAAACTATTGTGAGTTATTTTATTATTTTTAAGCCAGAACTGTCTTACTGACTTGGCAAAGACATTGCATAATTGACACATATTGGTATACGTGATACATGTTATTAAAGTAAGCTTATATTATGGCTTATGGCTTATATTATAATGTATATAAATTTTTATGTGGCGGCTGTGGCACATTGGAGAGGAAGCCTACACTCAGCAGTGGGTGAAGACAGGCTGATATGATGATGATGATGATGCCTAACCGACATACATTGGTGAATGTTGTGACTAAATTAAAACTATAATGTTTATCAATTTCACATTCCAGAACTCCACATACCCTGACCAGAAGGTGATAACAGTCGGCCAGTTTCGTATAGGCCTCATCCACGGCCACCAGGTAGTCCCATGGGGAGACGAAGAGTCTCTCGCCCTGGTCCAAAGACAGCTGGATGTAGACATACTCATCTCAGGACATACACACAGATTTGAGGCCTACGAGCATGAGAATAAGTTCTATATTAACCCGGGATCAGCTACTGGCGCTTATAGTCCTTTGTACAGGTATGTTGGTCAATGAAAATAATTAAAACATAATATCTGTTATCTTAGTTCATCATCATCATCATCATCATCATGATGAACTAAGATAACTGATATTATGTTTGTGATCTTAGTTACTTAGTTTTTTTTTTACTAAAACTTAGTTAGCACTTGGCCATAGTTTGCCCAATGGTGAGCAATAGCTATGTTTTTATGTTTACTTATCATAATTAATTATTTTAATTATTATAAACAAAAAATTTGCATCAGCACAATTTTTACAACTTATGTAAAATATTATATCCAGGTAAGTACTAATGGTCAGTCAAAGATTGTCAGCACTTTTTGTAACAGCATGTTATAAATTAACATTTGAAATGTCTCATTCTTTGCTTATATTTGTAATATCTAATTCAGACAATAGATAACCATCTTGATATAAAATTTCATTTCTTCTTCTTATTGAATGAGAGTGGCCAACTCTGGTGTCAAGAGTTTATCAAGCCAAGTAAGGGCCTCTGACATAGCTTTACAACTGCCAAGTATTAAACCACACAAAGCACAAAGGAAACATTTTTCTAATTATGTATTTTTCATTCAATTTCCAGAAATGCAACTCCATCATTTGTTCTTATGGACATTCAGAGTTCAACAGTGGTGACCTATGTGTACAAACTTCTTGGTGATGAAGTCAAAGTAGAAAGGATTGAATATAAGAAGGCATAAACAATTACTTAGATCACTGGACTATAAATATGACTCCTGGAAGTATTGTGTTTCACGCTCTATTCATAGGTGTTTTAACATGTGTATATTTACACATTCAGCAAATGTAGAAAAGACACAATTATATAAACATAAAAGATAAAGATTTGAAAAACTCATGATGAAATGTCACTATCACTATGTTAGGAACATTTAATATATAACATTCTTCAAATTTCTTATACAAACAACATTTATTATTTAATTAATGTTGTCCAAATTTCTTTTAGTACCTAGTTTGGGAATAGTATGTCTGTTGAATCCATCTCAAGTAATATTTTTTTCTGTAGAAAGATCTGATTTTCTTTTTTATTTCTTTCTTTCATAAACACCTCGTGAGTAGAGTTAGAAGTATATAAAAGTACTCTAAGCCAGTAACATCTTGTTATTCCAGTACATAGTGTAATAATATATTAATTCTATATATTAAATGATACATTTATATTATCTGTAAGAGATTATGTAAGTTGCATAGTTTTAAGGTTTATATTAAAAGCATGTACAGAATATACTGTGGTATGAACTGATAATGTTATATCCATTACTAAGGGTTCAATATATTGTCAAAGAACGAAAATAAGTACATACATCAATATGTAATGAATTGAGTTATTTCTATTTCACAGACATGTTTTTTTATGCTAAAAATATACATCTAAAATAAACATGACTCCACTATAATAAAGAAAGTATGGTCTTGTTAAGTTAGTAAGTAGGTAACTAAGTAAAATAAGAAAACTTTACCGAAATAATATAGATATTTTGAATATTTCTATTGCATGTGCGAAACAAGCAATGTATTATTATATGTATATAACCGAGACAAGTAAATAGAACAAGTTATGCAAGTCCTAAAGGCGTTGACATCGACATAGTCGCAACCACCTTACATGACCAACATATGAGACCTAGGTGACACAACGAACATACGTGCTCATAATCAAGTAGGAAAATACGCTACATAACTATATTTACTATTTTTTTAATTTACTTTTGTTAGGAGGAGTTCTCTTGGGCAGATACATCGCGGTGAGCGCCCAGGTCCTTCCACGGAAGACACATGTCCTCGGATGTTGTGTTTCTGAAACATGTCGGTTTCCTCACGATGTTTTCCTTCACCGCTAAGCGAGTGCAAATCCACACTTGACTTGAAAATGCAAGTCATTTGTTTAAAACCGGATTCGAACCAGGGTGTGTCCGGATGAAAAGCAGACGTTAAAACCGCTAGCTTATTAGCTGAAGCCATTAGGATGAACAGCTAAAGCTATTAAAATTTAATTACATTTAATTTAGAATCTTCGTCTGAATATAAAATATGGCGTGGTAAGTTCAATTCTTTATACTGTAATACCAAGGTTTGTTTCTGAATATAATCTGAAATAATTTTATTTCAGATTTCATGGCTTTATTGAACCTTGCATCTCCACAATCTTATTTCCAAAGTGAAACTGCATCAGAGGAATAAGAAGAGCGTCATGAAAATCAGAGTTTCCACCGCGAATATCTCTTATGTGTTATAAAGGTAAGTGATTTTTTAATGAGGTTGAAAGAAAATTTCCAAGATTGATCTTAGTCTTTTCATTAGTTTGCCGTTTTCTTTATCATCGTAAAGGATGAGAAATCACTTTGTAGTTAGGATTTAAAACTATTATAAAAATATGTTTTAATTCTTATCTCATACAAGATGTCTTGTACGTAGGTAGGTCCAAACAATGACAAACATACAATAGTCAGTAGTCGTCTGGCCATTATAGCCCATATATCAACTTATGTACATACTACTATGGAATCTGTGACATAGGGTCAATAAAAATACATAGTACGTGCGAGGATACGCGTGCATATTGTTGCTATATATATGTACATACATATATAAATACTAAAGTGAGTTACTTTGGTAATGGCCTAATTTTAACTTGCCCTTTTTAAGGAAGGTTTATTTCTAAAAATCAGCAAGGAAACATAAGTTTTATGGAAACATTAAATTGCTTTATATTATATTGATTGCACGTTTCAATCAGGGCCACTAAGATTGATTTCGTCAAAATAAATAAGGAAAATAAAGTCCATCTTTATCATTAGTAAACGACTATCAATTACAGAACTCGTTTAATATTTAACCTACATTAGTTGGTTGGTATCTTGGCCTACGTGGGGTATTATGCGTAGGGCATTGTTACTGACTTTATAATATGAACCTTACAAGTAAAACAGCTTGGTAAATAGATGATGGTTTTAGCTAAATAAAATATTACTGCTAATTAAACTAAGTACGCATATACGTACTGGTACTTTATAAAAATACGCTTATTATTTTTATAAAATACCAGTTTAATGTGTGAATTTTGATGTCATGAAAATAAGTTTTTTTGATTTGATTTTTGATTGTACATAATCAGTTCATTTTTTATGTAAGAGTTTATAAACTCTTACATAAAATGAATAAATATTTTAATTAAATATTTAAATATTTTAATAAATGTTTTGTACCAATTTTTGGTTTTATCATTTCATTAGGACACATGAAAATAGTGCGTCACTAAGACCTTCACATCAGCTTGCATGAATAATAAATACCACAGCCCACAACCACATCAATAAAATGCATCCATTTTCACTTACAACGCATTCTATATGGAGTACTATGCACCCAGACCCAGACAAAACAAATCAACAAGCCGGTTGAAAACAAGCTTCTCTCCCTTCCTCGCATTCAATAAAACCAAACTGCCGTTCCAAATTCGAATCAGTCCTTCGTCGTCAACCGAGCACATCGGAACTTATCAGTTGCAAGTTCAACCGTCCCTTCGCGTTCCATATTCAAAACCGACGCTTGGAGATGCCGAAGTGATATTAAAGAAAAAAGTTAGGAACACAAAGTTTTGTGATAAAAAGTTGTGTTCAAAATGGCGGTTTCCTTAGTGAGATTGGGACTGAGGTCTATTGTGAATTTGGAGAGGCAAGCGGCTTGGATTACTGCGGCTTCTGTACAGAATCAAGCTAGAGTAAGTTACTAAGATATTTTTTACTACTTAAATCATTTTTTTACATAATAGAGAAGGTACTGAAATGCCTAAGTTCAGAATTAAATAACAATTTATTAGTAAATGTTCATAGTTGGCCACTCTCATTTGATAAGAAGAAGTAGATTGTTATATGTAGCATTGTTGTAGGGGTGTAACATATAATATACATTTTTCTTTGTTTTTTATGACTTATCTTGCTTAATGAAAAGGTCAGAAGATAAATTATTAATAAGCCCTTTCAGTTTCAATTTATGGATAAGAAGTCATTGGCTGCAAAGCTTTAAAGTTAGTAAACAAAACTGTTATCTTCTTTAGTTATTTTTTTCATACAATCTTATTGAAACCTTGGGATCTTATGACTCTTCTATAATTAATAAAGCTGCAGAGAGTTGAAAGTCTGATAATATTAAAAATATATATATATGTTTGGAGATACTTCGAATTAATAGTAGAACACGTGCCAATAATTTCTAAAATGTTTGTCTGTTTATTTAAATGCTCATCACGCAAAATCCGCTGAACGGATCATCACGATTTTCCGTATGTAGGTAGTATGAGGTCTTAGGAGTGTCATAGGCTACGTTTAAACCTGAAATAGTGCGAGTGAAGCCGCGAGCGTCCCCTAGTTATCAATAAAATTAAAAATACAATTACCTAAGCACACACAGAGAGCAGCATGATAAAAGCTTATCAAACGTCCTCCCTGACTGTCTGGGCTACCATTCTTAGTTAGATTTGTAATTGACCTAGTAGGTAACTACAATAACAAAAACATACGATTTTGTTAGGAAATCTGTTATCAAGACACAGGGGCAAGCCGTAAAAATGAGACTAAATTAATTAATTAAAGTAATATACTAAACTTTAGTTATTCCCAACCCCGTAGACCAATTTTGATAAGAATTAAATATGGAGATGCATTAGAACACAGCCACATCATCGACACGTTACCTAGTTAGTTTTCAATAAACCTTGGAATATAAGGTCGATATGCGTTATGAATAAAATAAATATTACAGGACATATCACACAGCGCCATCTAGCCCCATGCTAAGCTTACGCTTGTACCTATTATGGGTACTAGATAACGGATATAATGCATATATATTTTTATTTTGTCAATACATACTTAATATATATAGAAAAGAACCTGTGTTAAGCGGGAATAGAACCCGCACCCCTAGATTAGAAGGCACAGGCACTACCAACTAAGCTAACAGGGCAGTCCCAATATAAAGCATAATTCCTTCAACATTATTAAATTGGATAATGTTTTTAAGTACCTAGCCAAATTTATTATTTGTTTACAACTAAACTATGATAAATCAAGGTCTTTTTTGTTTTTCGTTAACTGCCCATTCATCAAACAAACAAACAAAGCATTAGTACATTATGTGCTTAGATTGTTTATGTAAAGGGCCTACGTGTGCCCAAGCAGGTTGTTTTGGTAATCCGGAAGTAAATAGATCGATATTGTGAACAAATAAGACGGTCCTTAAAAACAATTGGTTATGAAAAAATAATCGAAATATGTACATGTAAATATGTAGTTTTGAAACACGGACTCTAGTTTTCATAGTCTTGTCACCTATATTTTACAATTGGTATCTCGAAAAGTACTGAATTGACTTTGTTGAAACTTCCACTGTCGTCCAGTACTCAGTAGTGTGCATTTATTCACTGTTACTTTTAATAAAATACACACCTAGAAATTCGCGAACAAACATACATACGAAATTTGACTCACATAGATCATCGTTGGGCCTAAGTATTGAATGATGGATTTAATTAATATGAATGTATTTTTCATGTAGATATGGCTACAAGGTAGATACAAATCTTTAACATACAGAGCTTGAGTACTTTAGTAACTGCCCATCTGGGCTTATAGAAAAGATGTACCTAGATCATTGACAAGATTACGTGATCCTGCGCTAGCGCATCATTCTGGCGCTACGTTAGCTATGTACCTATATAATCTGTGGCAAAGCCAGTCTATCTATTATCACTATACAAGTATACATGCCATGGCCGCGGGGGCATTGGCCCGAGCTAGCTGGTAAGCAACCAAGCGCGAATGCACGCTACGTTGCATTCACCGGCCCTCTATTTCGTGCACCGGCCTATGTGGTTAGCGGTCTTGAACATGAACATAGGTACCACACCCAGCCAGGACAAGCCTGCTCCGGTCAAACCGGCATACCAGGGGGCACGAGGTTTTGGAGCGTGGTTTTGTGCTAACGCTCCGGGATGGTAGTCGACCGGCTATGCAGCCAGACGCCGATTTGGAGAAGGTTGTTATTAGGGCTAGGGATAAGCGTTAGTAAAAATTGGTGTTCGTTGATTATTGAGTTGACCCATCTTGGGGTTTGTTAGTGTGTGGCTTTGCAAGAGCTATCTTAACACGTTCGCTGTGTAATGTTGGTCCTATTGTGAGTAATCATAACCGCGTCGGGAGTAGTAGGTGGATCTTAAATGTGGGTCGAATAGATCCTATGTCGCTAAGGGGGTGTTCTTGTGTCATCTGACGGCCTTTTCTGGGGTATGGTTGGTGCTTGCCTGTTGGTATGTCGTTCTGTTTCCTCATCAGATTCGCTGTCGGTTTCTGCCATCTTATAGATCTCCCTGGCAGCTCTTATAAAGTCTTCTTTGTTTTTCGCCATGTCCTGCCAGTCAGATGTGTTCCTGGAGTAGTAGTCCATATCATGAGATAAAGAGTCCTCCCACGTATAGATAGGTCTACCAACTTTAAGTTTTTTTGCTTTGTATCGGAGTGCTGCTTCCAGAAGGTGCGGTTTTGGGCGTCTTAGAATATGTCCAAGGTAACACATTCGAAGGCACTTAATCTTTTTCGTGATCGTTTTGCCTTTCAGTATGTCATGTACCTTGCCGGGTTTTGGGGACGATCCGGAATTGTTGATCATGTCCCTCAGTATTATTCTTTCATATCTTCTGAGTTTTGACCTGTTGGCTTTGGTTAGGGCTGCGCATTTGAGCCCATATGTGATTGTGGGCTCTATGACCATTTTATAAAGCAATCTTACAATCTGCCATTGCATCCGAGATTCTTTTATAAACTTTGTCAATGCTTTGGAGTTACGCATGCCCTGTTTGCATCTTGTGTTCACGGTGTTGTTCCTGCATAAGTTGGATGTGATGTAGGTTCCTAGGTATTTAGTTTCCCTGACAGGTGTTACAGTCACATTATCGAGTGTCATATGGTTTGCCTGATAGGTTCTTACTGGGTCGCGTACTAAAACCCTAGTTTTTGTGTCATTTACTTTGAGACCTACTGTTGCAAATAGGGATTTGGCCTTGGAGTATATTTCGTTCATTTGTTGTAGATTTTTTGATACGATGATTACGTCATCGGCGAAGGCTAGGATCAGCGGGAGTCGTATTTCTTCGTCCTGGTTGAGCTTGACGCATGGAAGCTCTTCTTCCAGGGTTTTAAAGACGTCGTCCATTAGGATCGTAAATAACCTAGGTGACAGGGGGCATCCTTGTTTGACACCTTTGCCTTTTTTAACCCATCTAGTTTGTTGGCCGTACCATTTTATGCACGTAAGTTCGTTCATTGCCGCCTTGACTATACGATTGGTCAGCGCCTTATTGGTTCTAGACAGTAAAATGTCTCTTAAGGCGTTTAGGTCCACTGTGTCAAACGCTTTTTCGAGGTCAATTGACAAGACAAATGTTGTTTCGCCCGCCTTCCATTCTTCGTCCAGAACTCGTCTTAAGGTGAACATATGATCGTCGGTAGATCTGTTGCTTAGGAACGCAGCTTGATAGTTTCCAAGTTCTTTTGTAACGGTGTCTAATCTACCTAGTAGGAAGTTAGCGTATATCCTATAGCCGGTGGTGCAAATGGAGATTCGTCTATAGTCATCGACCGTCTTCGGATTAGACTTTTTTGGTAGGGGCACTTGTATTGACTGTGTCCAGGTAGCCGGTAGGACATTTTTAGTCCAGGCCATGTTTATGTGGGCTAATATTTCGCATTTAATTTCGTGCGTGTTTGCTTTGTAGAGCTCGGTGACTACGTGGTCAATGCCTGGAGCCGTGCCGTTTCGCATTTGGCTGGTTATTTTGTCAATCTCCTCTAGTGTGGGCTCTTGCCCTAGATCTGTCGGATCTTCATCGCTCAGTACGTCAGTAAACGACCCCTCTGTAAGGTCAAGTTCTTTTTCCCACTTGGAAATCGGAATGAATGTGTTTTTGACCCGTCTTCTTTCCTTCTGTTTGTGCCTTCTATAGAAGTCATAGGTGATCCTCATCCTTTTTGATGGGTGTGTTTTTGCTAGACCGCTGAAAAAACTGCGGCATTCTTGTTGGTCTTCCGTTGCTTCGGTCTCTTGCAAACGGCGCCGGCACTCTTTAAGTGTGTTTCTAGCCTCTATATCTTGAGGATGATGCTTATAATGGTACTTCGCCTTCTGTAGGTTTGTAATTGCTTCTTCTCTAGCCTTAGAGTACCTTCTGTCATATTTGATAGTCTTATTGGCCGCCATCTTCATGACGTTTGTTATCACTTCCCACGATAGCGGCTCTTTTCGGTTTTCGCAGTTCCTGCTCTTTTTGGTTTCCTCTGATAAAGTTTCTTGGTATTTTTCTCGAGTGGTGGTACTTTGAAGCATCTCGTAGTTTAGGGTTTTGTAGTCAAACTCGTTCGCAACGTTGGCCCTGGCTAGTCTTATTGGAGGTCTCGTAGAGTCCCTATTGGAATTTAATGTGAGGGGCTTTACGTTTCCCCATATGATTCTATGGTCAGATAGGATAGTTTTTTCGCCTTTGATGTAATTAAAAATCTGGTTGTTTTTGGCATCTGTCATTATGTGGTCTATTTGCGACGTTTTGTTCCCCGACGTCCAAGTCGTTTTACAGCTGCGCCGGCCGAATGATGTGTCCAATCGGAGATTTTCCCGTGCAATTAGATCTAATAAGATGTCTCCGTTGTCGTTACTTGTTTGGTGTAAGAGATTTTTGCCTATTTGATTTTTATCGCGAAGTTCGTGTGTATCTGTGAGTCCTATGTGGGCGTTGAAGTCACCTAGTATGATTGTTATTGAGTTCCCTGGTTTGTTCTTGGTCAGTTGTAGTAGCCGAGTCGCGTCGTTTGTTGCTGATGACGTTGAATTGGACCAGTGCGTTGTAGTAATGAATAGAGAGGCTCCACTGCTTGTATGTATTGAAGCAACCATATTGTTTGTGTTTGCTTTAGTCCAGTTCAGCCTTAGGCCGCTGTTTTTTCTTATGAGAATAGCTAGGCCTCTTTTGTTGTTGTTTCCGCTTAGGTGCCACGTATAGTGACTAGATTCGTAGGTCCCGGATTTTAAGTGAGTTTCCTGTAGGCAGGCAATATGGATAGATTTTCCGTCTAAAAACTCGTCGATCTCTCGTTTTTTAGTCAACGTTGCCGCGCCTCTAACATTCCATGTGGCAATGTTTATGTTTTCATTTACTACCTGTTTTTTGTTTTTTTGGTGTGGCCTGGGGCGGGCAAGTCGGTATCCGGACTCATCTGGTATCTCCTCTGGGGTGCTAGTTCCAAGGGTTAGACTAAGGTCATTTTGCGTGGTGTTTGTACTTATTACTCCTAGGTGATTTTCAAAGCAATCAAAGTGGTTCCCCGTAAATATTAGACCTATGCTACCTGCGGCATCGTTTGGTTCCTTAGGAGAGAAGCATACTGTTTCTTGTAGCGGGGTTTTTTGAAAGATTTTCACGTTAATACTATAATATTCCGCTGCCGCTATAAGTATGTCTGTGCCGCCCCATGTACCATCTTGGTATTGTGATAGAATGTAGTTCCTGATTTGTTCGCTTTGTGCTGAACTATTTAGATTACTTCTGATCGCTAGGTACATTTGTGGATCGTTTTGGTTTTCTTCTACGTGGCGTGCGAGGTCTCGTCGAATGTGTTGGTGGTCGAAGGTTAGGCCATACAAGTCGTTAATTTGGTGGGCTATAGCGCGATACAAGCAGTTGCCGTCTCCTGGTATTTTTACGATAGAGTTCCCTATTTCCATATCTGCTTTGTGCCTTACCGTGACGGTATCACAAACGACGGGGTGCCGTGGCTAGCTCGTGGTATCTTTCTGGTATGCGCGTGATCCTTTTTGTTGAGGTTTGTTGCGAGGCTGTGAAGGAAGCTTATATACTATGTACGTATTTGTATTATAAAACTGGTGTATCATGCGCTATACTAGTTCCCCTTTGCCTTTAACGGAGAAGGGGAGTAAGTAGTACTCGAGTGGGTACTTGGGTCTCGTCTATCAACTCTAAGTACGAGGCATTTGTTAGGTGTGTGTTAGGATACTTGCACTTAGTATCTGCTGTTTTTCCCTAGGCTATCTATGGGATCTTTACGAACCCTTTCGTCCGGCGGCAGGCGAAGTTCGTTACTTTAGTTCTAGCGTGGTGTCCAGGTGAGTTAGGGCTAATTATTTGGAATCGTACTTAACTACCATTATTTTGGTACCTACTAAAAGAATACATGTAAGTTATAGCGGTACTGGTGAACTACAACTATTTATCAAATATCAATCTATTTATCAGGTTTTACAACGATTATAGTCAATGAAAAACCTACGCTTTTTGTACTAAGTGTGTTATGTGTATAAAATAAACGTCTGGGCTTTATTTTACGTAGCAAAACTGAGATAAAAAAGGGATCATGACCCGACCATAGGGCCTCGCAGATGTCGGAAATAAGCGGGTGGTTTTTAGCTGCACCTATTGTTAATGTTCATCTTTATTGTTTAGTTTTACGTTTCGTGTTTGTTTTGGGAATGAATAGCTGTTGTTTAAGTAATATTTCTATTTAGTTATGTCTTAGGTTATTGTCCAAACGGACCTGCAGATGTGCGTAGTTTTTGTATTTAAGTATAATTTAGGCTTTTGTGTTTGCTTTGGGAACGTAGATTGTCTTATGGCGGGGTTTACCTGCTTTTTTTGTATGTGGGTTATTTCTGGGGGTTCTTTTGTTGTTACAAAAGTCTACAACTGTAAAATAAATAAACAATAGATGTTTTCTTTCTTTCTTTCTTCTTTCAATAAAACCTATCCGCTTTTAGATAGTGTAGGGTAAGTAGTTATCTATATATTTATCGTGGAAATTTTAGGGAATCCCGATGTATATTATATCTACTTACAACAGCCAGTGTTTACGCATTCGTTATGAGTAATTACAGCCGTGGTATGGGATCGCGTAATCTAGTCTATCCTTGTGGATTTAGCATGCCCTAGGTCGGGATCCTAAGTCCTAAAAGAGTAATTAGAGGTGGTAGAAATTGCTTTTAGGACCAATTGAAGTCAAGATGTTTTGGCCAGATTGTCTGAGTTTTGTCAGATCGAAAGATTTTATTTAGGGGGAATAGCAACAACGAAGTATTACTAGAGGTTTGCGTGATCTAACGTAGTTGAGAGTAGGTGGACTTGCTATGGTAAAATCTAATTTGTTCTACCTGGCATTATTTGCTCTAGTTATCTAAGTGATATGTCGTATTCTAAGTTAGTTTAGCGTAATTGGTAGTAGTAACCGCACTGTTTGTGGAGCTAGGAATGGTATAGTAAGGTCTAGCTAATGCAATCGGTTTAGTACTTAGTATATGGCGCCCTATATACGCCCCTGGACTCTACCTTACCGAGGTCTTTTATTGAGGTAGACTTCAACCGATATCGATCAACTTAAAATGATAGTCATGCAGCAACGTATCATGCTTAGTTGGGCGAGGTGCCGCAAGTCGCCGAGATGCACGAATATAATCTTTACTTTTCAGGAGTGATTTATTTTTAGTTTTAATAGTGATTCCTAGGAAGTAAAAGAAAAATGAAATAGGTAACTAAAAGCCGCGTGTGAGGGGGTTTTATTGCAGTCTGTGTAGATAATGTATTTTGGAATCGGATAAGCTAGTTACGCGTAGGTTTGATCTGTAAGTAATCGATGTGACAGTACGGTGTTGGTTTCGTTGTCGGACAGACTTGTCCCTCGTGGCAGACGTCTAGTCAATATCCTAGGATGTTGAGGTAGGAGAGACAGAAGAAAAGGGGTTTAGACCGCGTGTGACTAATATGGAACAAGCTCACCGAGTTTTCCTTTTGCTGGAGTGGGTTACCCCGCGCTGGGCGTTGTTACTGCAGTTATCGGTGGCCTCTGATGCCAATGGCGCGGGTCACGTACACTGATTGTCCCACACTGATACGATACATGTAAAGATTACACACACGCGTTGCACGGCACTTGGTTGTTAGGCACTTTTCGCGGGCCAGAGAATTGACCTACGCTAGGGATCGTCAAGCTTTGCTCGCAGCGATTGTGCTAGCCGCTGGCAGATGTTGTGCCTATTGTTTAACGGATCAATTGGTTTTACGAGGCTCTACTGATATTTCCCGAAAGCGACCGCTCGGCACGGCGTCCAGGACGCAACTCACCTATGTGGTTAGCGGTCTTAGAGAAATATTAATTAGGGATATATTGTTTTTGCCTGAGATACAATAGTTGAAGATTTTTTATTGTAACATTTGAAAGTATGTAGGAATCAGAAAATGTTAGCAACAGATTTTTTAAGCGACGAAGCCTTTTCAATTCTTTTCCTTTATAGGAAATTCTAAGATATGGTCGGTAAGAAATTGAGCTTAGATTATTCTAAGCTCAATTTCTTACCTACAATATCTTAGAATTTAAAATAAATGTAGACAGTTTTTTCAACGTAGGTACAGTTTGATGTATGGATGGATCAAAACCTTGCTTCACAGATGTGATATCAATATAGCAAGGATTCTATATTATTTAGATACAGTGAACCTATCAACATCGAATTATCTGACCCCCTCTCGTCTCCATCCTGCATGGAGCGTCCTCCGCCGACCTCGACGCGGGTACTTAGCAGGCAGACATGCAAATTCAGATCGATGAATACAACAATTATATTATTTATTTACTAGTGGACGCCCCCGGCTTCGCTCGCATTATTTCAGGATAAAAAGTAGCCTATGACACTCCTAAGACCTCATACTACCTACATACCAAAACTAATGATGATCTGTTCACATAAATAAATAAAAAAACAGACACACAGATAAACTGACAAAAAATCGAGAAATTGTTAGAACGTGTTTTGCTATCAAATCGGAGTATCTCCTAACATTTTTTTTAAATATCTTCAGTATTCTTGCTTTCGACCCATGCTTTGTAATAAAGCTAAAGATTTATTATATGTAGAAGATATAGATAGATCGGGATAAATGAACAATATTTACAGAAGAATCATTGTCTTAGTTTTGCACAACAATGTAGAAAATAGATCCAAGTTTTGAGCTGCATACAATCGCTCTTGTGGAGCTATCGATTATACAATCGAATACTTAATCTAATAAGTACACAATTTAAATAGTAATAAAACTAGCTTTATAGCGACGTAGTCAGCTGCGGCAATAATTGCCAATAAAAAATAAATAACAAAATACTAGAGAGTCAATCTAGAATCTAAATCAATTGCTTTTGGGTAAAAACAATGACATGAAGACTAGACGAAATAAACACAGACAAACTATAGCTATATGTATATAATTAGTACCATAATGTGATGATCTGATGACAGACGGTTCTCTTAAATGTTATCAAACAACTTAATAAAACAACACTATAACTGTTCGATACATTATTAATGTCTGTCTGGTCAGGAGGTCAAGCGATTTATTGAAGGCACCTTGAGCACAGCCTTGAGTTACTATGTCAGGCAGATAGTAGGTCGTTCACCTATAAACTGGTAGATTATGCTAGGATTATTATTATGTTATCTAGTACCCATGATACAAGCGTAAGCTTAGTATGGGGCTAGGTGGCGCTGTGTGATATGTCCTGAAATATTTATTTTATTCATTTATTCACCATTAGGTACATCGTCATAAGCGTAACTGCACAAGTAAAAATCTAGTCTATAGTGGAGCATCCAAATAGGTTTGATGAAATAGAACCTAGCGATTTGCGATTCGGTCAAGTAGGTACAAAAATTTTAATTAATCGTTTTTTTCCCATATTTATTATTATACATATATGGCTTGATACTTTAATATGGTACTGAACTAATAAAATAAATATTAAAAAGTCATTAAAGCCAATCTAAAATAGGTAATGTACCAGTAATTCCCTTACATGTCTATTATTTCACAAATAACAATCAAATTGTTATCTCCTAATGTTTATTTACTAACTTGTTGATATTTTTATTCCACTAGTAAACAGGAAAAACTTAAATTATTTGACCCATATTTGAAACCTCGCGAAGTTCGAGGTCGCGGACGATTTGTCAATATTTTTTGTCCTCCAAATATTCTGATAACGGGATGAGTACACAAAACAAAACATAATTGTTCCCGACTTACATAAATCGTTTAAATTTTAATGAAATGTAGATGTTTTCAAGAAATGATTGCAACATTTATAACAACTATGGTTGTGACACCCAATTGCGCCGATGTAAAAAAAAAATGGAGTCAAAAATTTTGGTTACAAGTAGGTATATAAAAAAAAATTTAAAACAAGAATAAAGAAGAAAAATCAACTATAAAGCTCTTTCGTTTTCCTGAACAACTGCAATATTTATACTCATTGAAGTAGGTACAAATATCCATATTCCACCACTTCTTATCCGTATATATATATTTTATGTAACATGTACACAAACAATGTTTCTACTGGGAAGGACTAGGTACCAAGATACAGGCTAACGCCTAGTTTGGTATCTAGAGCCGCCATTTCATGTATGTACATTTATCTACATCAATAAATAATTTTGAATTGAATTGAATTGAATATATCCATTCATATCCATATTATACCACTTCGTACAACGATAGTAGTCCCAAGTTATGTTGTTGTTCAGACATCGAGCTGGAATTTCTCGCGTCCTTGAGTCTATTTATAGAACTATAGCTGCAACTTCACTGTATAATGCGCTTGCCACATTAATGTTTACATACGGCTTGATAAACCTAATTTTTTTGGTAGGTAAATTTACGAAAAATATGTTGAAACTACTGTGTTGAATAGGTACCTATAGAAAGGTATAGAAATATCGATTTGTAATCTATTAACAAGTGGCGTACAAGAAGAGAGGCCTATGCTCAGCAGTGGGCGATCTACATAATATAAAGATGGCATGTTGCTTGTACAAGAAATGTGCAAGTACATTTTAAACATTAAGCAAAACTGTAGGACATAAGTTTCAGCAATTGTAAACAATTCACCTAAGAATTTCTTTCTTTCCTACCTAGAAAAGGTTTACCTACCTATTTTAAATTAAAAAAAGGTCGATTTGCATTGAAATTGCAATTGACAATATGTGTTGGGGTGATACAAAAGTTTTTGTGGATAAGTATGTGATAAAAAAACCAGGTAGCGTCATAACCGATGGGAGTTTATATAGAATATCATTGCCGATGGGTACATTTTTCATAAAGCTTTTGCCCAGTAACCGAGTTTTTTCGATATCTACCATCTCCTCTCGTCAACAATTGATTTAAGTACTAAGGAATATAGAAGCATCTATCTATCTATACATATAATAAAGCTGAAGAGGGTCAAAAGTCTGAACATTGAAGATATTAAAAACAAAATAGTATACGTAGAATTGATAACAGAACACGTTCCAACAATTTATAGTTTTCGTCTGTTTATCTGTGTCTCTGTTTATTTAAACGCTCATCACTCAAAAATGGCTGAACGGGTCTTCATGGTTTTTGGTATGTAGATAGTATGAGATCCCGGAAGTGTCATAGGCTATTTTCTATTTCGAATTAACGCGAGCGAAGCCGCGGGCATCCACTAGTAAGAAATAAAAAGCTGCGATATAATATATGTAGGTACACAATGAAACTAAATTACTTATTATACCCAGCTAAACAGATATAATTACAAATTACAAATTATTTATTTATAACTCCATAGTTACAAGTCAGAATACATGTACATTTATTGTTTACAATAGTAAACTTGATAAAAATTTAAAAGTATTGTATATAAAGAAAAATTCATTATGAAATTAACTATAGATTTCGAGCCCCGATATGTATGCTAGTAGCGACATTATTTACATTTCAAGTAGAATGCAGTCGGCATGCGCTTGCGCACATGAACCGGCATGATGAGGTCTCTGACCTGCGTGATAGTCTATCTTTTTAAATAAAAATATCAACAACTTTTGATTGATAGAGGTTTTTAACTCACTAAATATTAAATGGCAAGATGAGCATTTCCAATCCCTGATCTTCTTCTTATCGAATGAGAGTGGCCAACTCTGGTGTCGAGAGTTTATCAAGCCGCCCTAAAGGCCTCTGACATGGCTTAACGACTGCCGTACTAGACAAACAGCCAGGACGTACAATTTTCAATTTAACCTACAAGCCCTGATAATAATCACGGACATTGTAGTTGCAGAGCTAACTCAAAGTTTCAATTTCATTTCGCGTATCTGCTCAATGCTTACTAATGCAATATTCAGTTTTCAAAACATCTTTAATTCACTAAAAAATATTTACAATATTGCCAATCTTTATTACAGTAAATTCACAGAAAACATGGCTTTACAATACGATACAGCTGATATATGTATAATAGTCGTTATGGTACACTACACTCTTGACAGCAAGACAATTAGATATAGAGTGTCATTATTTGAACAAGCCTCGCGGAAGAGGCTCTACAAATCCTAAATAGGTAAATAGTTTTTTTTTAAATATTTTAGGACATATCACACAGCTTACGCTTGTATCATGGGTACTAGGTGACGCATAGGTACTTTTCTTTCGTAAATACATACTTAACATAAATTTTAAAATTTATAATTACTCGTGTTAGCTTATCTTTTCTTATTTTAATTCCAGCTAATCCACACTAAACAACCCACATGCAGCGGCAGTATCTGCTACCTGCACGAGCGCGACGATCTGGAGAGAGTGTCGGCGCTGAGGAGGTACAGCAAGCAGCATGGCCGCCCGGAGGAGAACAGGAGGAAACAAGACTCGGCCTCTGAGTCAGACTCTGATACAGAGTGCAAGGGGATTGAACGAGTGAGTTTTATTTGTGACCTTTTGTAGGGTTAAAGTCAACTTTAAGCTTTACTGTAGTATGTCTGACGTAAAGCATTGTTGTGGTGTTAGATGTACCTCGCTTGCCAGGGAGAAACCTGTTTACTCTGGATTTAAATGCCCTTGTATCGGAATTCTCAGGAAACAGGGTCCCAGGTAGAGTTAGGTATAGTGTTGCTGTCCTTGCTACGAATGTAAAAACAAAGCGATTCGTGCAAGTACTTGGTGCTGGCACAGAATAAATAATGTACTGGTATTGTAAATTGGTTTCTGCTTGTTCGTGCTGTGGAAAAACGACGGGATCTTTTTATTATAACAAGAGATAACATGATCTTGCTTAATGGTCAAGTACTCTACAAAAAGTATAGTTTCTGCATTTTACCATAGACAGGCAGGCATCAGTCTGTGAGATTAGCCTAGAAGAGATTACTCAAGAAGATAAGGCCTCCCTCTTGTACATACATCTATAGTTTAAGTCCTTTTATTATGTTCATTTCAATTTTTTGGTGTGCAATAAAATTGTATTGTATTAGTAAAACAAGTAAGTAAGTACTAGTTATAATTGTTAAATTTTCTAATAACTAAGCATCAACATTTCCTCGTAAATTAGTATTTTTTTGTTATTGTTATATTTTTTATAACTGTAATTATGTAGGTATTGTATATTTCGGTTAGTTTACTATTCATTTTCATGTATTCATGTTACATAACAACGATGACTTCATTTACCTATGTAAGTACCTAGTATTATATTGGGAGATGACTCTGGCCTCGTAACACAGTCTATCGGCTACCACGAGGTCAGAAGATTCACACGTTTTTTTTACGTGGGATAGGTTTACGGTTGACTGCAGCCTGCCTGATGTTAAGCATTGCTGCAGCCTAGGGTGTAACACGCTTACCTAGAAGATACCTATTAACTCTAGATTTGAAAACCCCTGGATTGTCGTTAAAGTTTATTATAATTCAGTTATTGTACAATATTTACGTCAAATAAACGAATTTTGTATTTGTATTTATATCTACTTACTACAATCACTTACATCAAATTCTTTACTTTTCCAGTCAGAGTTCTGGCGCCGCAAGATGCGCACAGTGCACAACATTCTGGACGTGGACAAGGACGGACTGATCTCGTTCAACGACTTCCTCCTCATCGCGGACAGGTTCAAGCAGCTCGGACACCTGGAGGAGAAGCAGGCGGAGGAGTTCACTCACATTATTAAGGTTAGTTTATTTATAGTAAGTATTATGTCCCGAAAAGACGATGATTTCGATAGTAGCGTCAAAAACGTGGCTCTGGCAATAAAACCAATGGCTTCTTAAGACGGGGGGCTATGTGACATCGACATTTTATAAATATTAAATAAAATGGAAGTAGGTATATAAGATGGAGCTAAATTTTTTCAGTTTATATAATTTTGATTCAGTGCTAAGACAATAAAAAATCTAAAAGTAGTACAGAAATTTAAACCAATTTAATTATATCTAATAGGTACCTAATGCTATTATTTAGAGGTGTAGAAAACCATAATGAGAATATACTAAACTGCTGATTTTATATGAATTTATTTCGTCAAAAACGTCTGCAAAACTGCTCAAATTGTGCAAAATTGTTTGCGTGTAGACAAGACTCGTCGGCCGGAGCTATGCGCGCGATGCTCGCCCTTGCTCTGATATTAATACGGTGTGGAATTGCATGCGAAAAGCAACTGAAGGCATTTTTCCAAGCGCAAAGCGTTTTCGTGTGAAATTTCGTGGCCTTAACAATACCTTTTTTATTTACACAAAATAGGCATTCGTTTGACTATAGCCTGCCTGATGTTAAGCACCACTATAGTCTTAGATGTAGCACGCTTGCCTAGAAGAAACCTATTAAATCTAGATTTGAAGACCCCTGGGTTATAATTTTTTGGGAACAGGGCTCCAGGTAGAGAGTTCCATAGTCTCGCTGCTCATAGTATACCCGTATATCGCCATAAAAAATTCTTTGCAAATGCTAAATTTGTAGTAAAACTAGCCTAGCTAACCAAAACGCAAGCGCGGCTTCGCAAACTTGCAATCCCTTTAAAAGTAGCATTTCTAAAAATCCTTTCTTAGCGGATGCCTACTTCATAACATCTACCTGCATGGTAAATATCAGCCCGATCCGTCCAGTGGTTTGGGCTGTGCGTTGATAGATCACTATGTCAGCCAGTCCTATGAATTTCATATATTTAAAATCCGATAACTACTAATGCCGACGATGACGACGATGGTTTCGATTATCACGTCAATCAAATAAACGATCGGAATATATTCTCTATTTAATATTTTCCATAAACTCCTATACTTAACAATAATATTAAGCAAATGATTGTGGACTAGATGTACTCTATTTACTAATGTGTATGATGATTTTTTTACTGATGTGTTCTTTTTAGTAATTTTCATAATTGTGTTATTTCCAGCTGACGTGGGAGGAGCAGTGGGGCGCCATCGACCCGTACAACTACGTGACGGTGGAGCAGTACTTGGAGGACATGCACCACGTGCTGCAGGACAAGTCGCTCAAACAGCGCGCGCACCGCTGGCTGCCGTACCTCTTCAAGGTACACTGATATAAAACAAGTGGAGATTTGTTTTTTTAACACGAAATAGGCTTAAGTTTGACTATAGCCTGCCTGCTGTTAAGCACCACTTTTATCACAAATTGTGCTAATTTGTTATTTTTTTTTCTAGATAATAATATAATGCTGTCCAAATTTATAGCGAAACAAAAGTATCTTAATTAAGATTTTTTTTTGACTAAAACAGGTTTGCACTTGACCATAGTTTTACCCGATGGCAAGCAATAGCTAACGTCTAAGATGGATCATGTAGTATATTGTTTTTAATAAGACAAACATTATTATTTTTATAAAATAAACTAATTTAAGTAATTTAATTATGAATATGAACGATCACACTTGTTAAAACGCTGAAAACCGGCGCTCGTTTCGATGTGTTACAAGTCTTCAGGGCAGAGCCAAGCATGCGTCACAATTGCAATTTATTTAACTATTATTTTTTACACTTTACTTTTAGTCCGGCTTACTACCCAACTTGGCCCAAGGTGGAGCATACACGAGCCGGGAGACATCGTTAGGCGCTTAGCGATAGAATTTACATTTACCTACGTACCTACATACTATACTTAACTAGTGGGGCTTGCGGCTTCTCTCGCATTAAATAAGTAATACCATAGACTAAGTATACTCAAGTATACTTGAGTATACTTAGTCTATGGTAATACTTGCATCTCATATTTCACCCCTTTAAAAATGGCATTTCCAAAACTCCTTTCTTAGCGGATGCCTACGTCATAACATATACCTTCATTCCAAAATTTCAGCCCAATCCAGCCTGTGGTTTGGGCTGTACGTTGATACAATTCAATACATTTATTGATAATTCCATGATTACAAGTCATACAATTTAATTAAATTACATGTCAGTCTATTATATATCTATCAGATCACTGATCTCCATCAGTACAGCGTACCTGTAGGTACTGATCGAGATCAGTGTATCAGATAGATCACTATATCAGTCAGTCACCTTTGAGTTTTATATATTTAGATTGATCTATGATTTGTTCCCAGGCAGTAGACAAGGACAAGTCGGGCTACATCTCGGTGCACGAGTTCAAGTTGTTCTACACATGTCTCGGCCTGTCCAGCGAGCACGCAGCCGTGGCTTTCGCATCTATCGATGTTAATGGGGTACGTATTTCCTCCTAGTTACTGAAAGTCGTAACTCCCCAAACGAATCAATCTGAGAAGGACCTCAGATTGATTTGGCAGTTCTCTTGGGCAAGTATGTTGTGGCCAGAACATTCTTTAAATAAATAAATATTTCAGGACATATCACACAGCGCCACCTAGCCCCACACTAAGCAAACGCTTGTGTCGTGGGTACTAGATAACGGATATAATACTTATATACTTTTCTTTTGTAAATACATACATATTATACATAGAAACGACCAGACACAACACAAGTAATTACAAATTCTAATATTCATAATTACTTGTGTTATGCGGGAATCGAACCCGCACCCCTAGATTAGAAAGCAGAGCCACTACCAACTAAGCTAACGGAGCAGTCAATTCTACAAGGACATAAATTTTGTAGTCCTCAAACATGCCGGTAATTTCTTCACGATAGTCATAGGCATTTGCGACTTGTAAAGGTGGAAAGAAAACACTGAACAATTACCCTGATAGGGTATGCAAATACAAATGTCTAAATGAGAAGCGAGAGCGATGTTTTCTTTTACCACAAATCAACGAAATCTTACGCAATTTAAAAAAAAATACGTCATCGTATCATTTCGAGTTCTTTTTTTAAATAAATATGCTTCTATTTTTTCATCTCTTACACACCACTCGCAAAAATCTCATGGACTCAGTCAGTGGAAGCATTAATTAGCTACATACATAGTTGCGTTCATTTCATATGGTTTATTCGTATTTTTTTTAAAGATCCTCATACTGTTTTTACAGGACGGCAAGTTATCTCTGAAAGAGTTCGTGAAACTGGGTAAAGACTTCTTCCACACTGAAGACGAAACTCGAGTCTCCAAGATGTTCTGGGGACCGCTCATTGAAATCTAGTCGTACGATTAAGGACGTTATTTTTATTATTATAAGGATCTATTTCCTGTGACTAAGTTTTGTACGAGAAGCTAAGTATAAGAAAGATGGCGGATTGGCCGTGTAGTTTGTAGATAATCCGGTAGATGTCACTGTTTTGAAGAATTACTTCTTGTGGTAACAGAATTCTGAAGATAAAAATGAGTTCGCAAAATTTACCAATTTTATTTTAGATGTTGCTGTTATTTGATAAATTCAATCATTGCAACTTCCATTTACATGTAGATTTATGTAAGTCCTGAAAAATGTTTGTGGTAGCTTTATATTTTATGTATTTTTTTTATTGAATATGATTTATGTAATATTTGTGATTCATTTTAAATTCAAGGCTCATTTCAGACATGCTCAAATTGTTGATGTATAATGCATATTTTCGTGTACTCATACTTAAATTGTAATTGTATCAAAACAATGTTAGAGTTTAAGATTTATTCGTTAATCTATAAACAAGACATTTATATTATTAAAAAAGGTATAAAAATGTCCGTAAGACGCTTAATAAGAGACTTAGTTCTAAGGTTTAGTGTAACATTTTGTTAAGAATGTTTATTTTATGTTTGTTTGTAATGATAGAATCTCTTGAATAAAGGTTTTTTACAAAAAAGACATTTTTTTATAGCAAGAGTGAATCATAAAATCGTGAAAGTTCTTATCGGGTGAGCACGCTTCATCTTAGGCACTTTGCTTACCATCAATCAAACTATGGTAAAGTGCAAACCCGTTTTAGTGTACAGAAACCTAGAAATATTAAAGGTGCGCCCTTGATTCAGCTGCATAAAGCCTATGTGGTTACTTAAGATGAACAAAAGCTTGTGATTTTTTTTTTCATTTATTCTCTGAGTGTGTGATTAGCGGAATAGGCTATTTTTAGATCTAAAAAAAATACTAAGCAGTGCTCGCTAGATGACGCTCACCGCTAATACAACCATAATATAAACTAAGAGCTGCAGTATTGAAATTAGTTAAAGCTAGCGCTATCTCTTAGCATAAAATTATTGAAATCTACTTGGTACAAATGCGCTCCTATTTCTGGCATATTCCATATACATAATGATATAGAGAATTAAAGCATACATAAATATGTGAATATCACTCGTTTATTTATTCTTGCTCATTTCACTTAAAAACTAATACAATTTATACTGGGACTTGAGTGCAAAATTATTAATTACCTTTTAAAAAAACACCAAACTTTTCAAATTCAATGTGGTATCTAAATAGAATCATTGTTGAAACAAAGCAAATTTTACATTATAAATGAAATATAACAATACGGAAACAAAAGAAACAATTAAAAACTAAGAATTATCCTGAATCTTATACAATGCTGAGTTGGTCCTTCAATAGTTTCGTTTCTTCTATGAGGGTGGATATTTGACCGGTCCTGAAATAAAAAGAAAATATATCAATAATGTTATTTTATTTACAAAATTATGTCGAATACATTTATTTCTCATCAAATTGATTTCAATCAAAACAGTTAAATCTTTATATTTTCGTTTAGTAGTCCTTAATTTATCATTTTATAGAAGTCAGAAGTCATCCCTGTCACTAAAACTTATTATTATAGATGGCGTTAATATCAACACATTGTTCTTGTGGAAGATTCATTTTATTCACTTATTATTTGTTTATCAATACGACTTTATCGTAGTATTTGCGACTTAGTATAGATGGCGCTTCAAATCAAATCAAATAGTTTATTGGTCACAAAATACATATGTAAAACGTACCTATTTTATGTGATGTATATGCAAATATGTACTTTAAAAAGTATTGGTACGCGGTGGAATGACTGACTCCTGCACTAGGTACCAGAGGTCCTGTGTTGCAAGGAAATCAGAGACACCACCACCCCCACACTTGTAACCATGTTTCTTTGCAATAATAATACATTAATTAAGTAAAAACACGAATTAAAACAACAAACTGAACAAAGCTTAGAAATTAGAAAAATAGATATCAATCAATGAGGAAACAAAAACAAAGTAAACAACTTTCAGTTTATCTATTCTTTGAATGGAAGAGAGATTTGTGTTGCCACAATTTTTTTTATTTATTAGTATTTTACTATTGAGCTTGTAGCGTGTGGATGAAGTAAGTAGTGGTGGTGTGTAGTTTCTGGGTGTTGTGTAAGATTAAGTATGTAATGGGATTGTTGTAATATATATATATGGTGATTATGTATATAATTATGTGTAGGTGATTGATTGTTGTATTGTGTGTATTAGTTCATAAGTCTTGATATAAAAAGCAGTCATATCCCACCCAACAAGTGATATTATCTTCTAGATATTCCGCGAACTACAATCCAGGAAACTTAAAATCAAGATTTAATAATATGAACCTTCTAGGTGTTACACCCTAGGCTGCAGCAATGCTTAACATTAGGCAGGCTGTAGTCAACCCCATCCCACATAAAAAGGACATAATTTTACCAATGAGCGATTTTCCAGTATCAATTTAATTTTAGTAATAATGGCACCACCTAAACGCGTTTAATACATTAAATGGGTCCAACAACCAACGCGCTTAGGTGGCGCCATCTCTTAGCAAGATTTGTTACTAAAAATAATTTGGTACTGTAAATAGCTCGTATTCGAAACAACACGTTACCATCATCATCAGCCCATTATTGTCTACTGCTGAACATATGCCTCTCTTCTAGTACTGTACTCGTCCCTAGAGTTAGTAATGTGTTGATGTATGTCACTTACTGCTGCTGTAGAACGGATGCGATGGTCTCGCTGTGAGTCTTGCCGAGAGCGATGTTCTTCTTCTTGTATTCTGTCTGCCAGTTCTGTAGCTGTGGATATGAAATAAAAAAAACATGAGTTTCAGGTAGAGACAGAATGACATAACTAATTATCTAAATTATTTAAAACTCAAAGGTGACTGACTGACTAACTGACTGTTATAGTGATCTATTAATGCACAGCCCAAACCACTGGACAGATCGGGCTGAAATTTGGAATGAAGGTAAATGTTATGACATAGGCATCCGCTAAGAAAGGATTTTTGGAAATGCCACTTTAAAGGGGTGAAATATGGGATGCAAGTTTTACTTCTTAATGCGAGCGAAGCCACGAGCACTCACTAGTCTTCTTATACAAAAAAAGAGGCCAAGTCTGGTGTCATGAGTTTATCAAGCCGCCATAGAAACCTCTGACATGGCTTAACAGTGATTACAGAATAATGTTAGATATCATGTTGTATACACTGACCTCCTCCTTCTTCTTGGCCGCATGCTGCCTGAGCAGGTGCACCTGGTCGCGCATGCCCTCCCCCCTCCTCCGGTACTGCTCCAGCTCCCCGAGCAGCTCGCGCTCCCCGGGGGAGGCGGCGCTGCACGCGCGGATGGAGCGGATTGCGGCTGAACACCTGCAAGTGGAAGGCAACGTTTTAAAATCTTCATAATACTACATCTATAGGTTCTTTGCAGCAGAGGATTCACCTAATCTTCTTCAATGAATCTTCTTAATGAAGACCCTACACTCCACAATACAGGTACATTACATCCTAGTGTGGAGTGTGGGGAACAATATTATATTAGAACCTATGTTTTTGC
The DNA here is from genome assembly GCA_927399415.1 of Macaria notata. Taxonomy (NCBI): domain Eukaryota; kingdom Metazoa; phylum Arthropoda; class Insecta; order Lepidoptera; family Geometridae; genus Macaria; species Macaria notata. The sequence goes on along the minus strand of OV656745.1, from coordinate 10,581,681 downwards.
TGAATACAGTTATCTTTATCTAATAATCAAACGTATTAAGTCGCACTATTGCGCTTTTTATCAATAGTTCATCAACGAATAACACTTAAATAATCATAATAAATAAATATTTCAGGACATATCACACAGCGCCATCATATAAAGATATGTACCTGTATTTGAGATCTTCCTGATGTTTCTCTGCTAGCACACTTTTCTCCTTGAGACTCCTGTTCATGAGCTGCACTTCGCCGATGTCCTTCTGAAAATCACAATAAATATCTATGATCAATAGATTATAAGGCTAGACACATTATACTCGTATGTCACTACTTCGTAGCTTACAGCCGCTATCTTAGAGTATGTATATAAACTTTTTATTGAAAAATGAGTGGAAATAATCAGCAGGATTCGAACCTGCATATTTATGATTACCAGCCAGAACGCCTAACCTTTCGGCCATGGTCTAGTGACTGTTAGGCGTAAAAATCTAGGCTAGACGTTCTGGCTGGTAATCGCTCATTTTTCAATTCATAATCATCATCATCATGTCAGCACGTGTTTACTCACTGCTGAGTATAGGCCTCCTCTCCAACGTGCCATGTAGTGCGGTCTCAGCCTGTCTGACACATCTCCTACCTACTTGCTTAGAAATGTCATCCGAGCATCAATTAAAAGTTTAAATAAAACAACCTTAGCGAGGCGTGTAACTTGTCGGACATAAGTCGCGAGAGCATCCGATAAACCTTGGATGATATTGATCTAGCGCACTTGATGATTTGGGACTATGTGGAGATTTACATCCGCGTCCGATATACTTTGTCCGAAGCTTATGCTATAATAATTATATATAGTCCTCCTTGGCATGCCCGCCAATGGCGAATCTCGACTACTTATCTTTGTTACGGCTATGAGCCGTACACACACACACACACACACACACCCCCACCTGTAGCTGTGCGATCCAGTGCCTGTGTTGTTGGTACCGCGCGTGTGTTCCGGCCAGCTTGCGAGCGAGCGCGTCGCGCGCGCGCTGCTGCCGGGACATGTACTCGCCGCGCAGCTTCAGAGTGGCTTGCGTCAGGAACTGCAATACACAGAGTTATGGTTTGAAAATTTTATAAAATGAATAATCTAGATAGAATTTTTAATATTCATCCGATATATATCCAGGATAAGAAAAAAATAACAACCATTTGTCTGCAGAGAGTTTTGGAATTTTTTGGAAACACTTCCGCGTAAACCCGCAGACAATCTGCAGGAATTAGTTGTCAAGGGAAAAGTGGAGGGCAAAAGACCTAGAGGGAGAAGTCCGACGCGATGGTCTGATCAGATGAAAGTTGCTCAACACAAGTGTAGCAGATGCAGTTCACGTCGCTGGGAATAGGAGAAAGTGGCGAATCATCGTAAAAGGAAAGATGACATGAATGGTCGCGACCCCCATCATTGGGATATCGACGCAAAGAGAGAGAGAGAGAGAGAGAGAGAGAGAGAGAGAGAAGAAAAAAAGCATATTTGATGCTGTAATTGGATTAAACTTAACATTTTTTTTTGTTTTTTGTCATGCTACAAAACAGCATTTGTCGTTTCTCAGTCCTCACGCTTTCTGTGTCATCTTATATTACGTATATCACCTCCAAGCACTCCTGCGGCTCTGGCTCCTTCGCCTTGTTGACATTGAGTATGGGTTGAGACACGTCCCGTGTCAGGATCTCCTGGATTATGGACGTAAACGACAGACGCTGGCGCTGGAACGGATATATTATAGGAGTTATTTTATCAAGTGCTACACCCGCACTATGGTTGTTTAACTTAAACTTTTATTGGAAAATGAGCGATAATAATTACGACAGGACCGTAGCCGAGAGGTTTCCGGCGTTCTGGCTGGTAATCAGTAATACGCAGGTTCGAATCCTGCCGGTCGTGATTATTTTCGTTCATTTTCCAATAAAAGTTTAACAAAAATATAATATTTAAAATTTCATTGTAAAAATTTAAATTGTAAGCAATACCTACTTGAGCATAATTTGAACAAGTATTTATCGAATGATCATATTTATGTAGTAATATTTTAAATTATAATATGAGATCAAAGTTATGTAGACAAATTGTTTCTAAGTACTCTTAAGAAGCTGTGAAAATATATTTCTGTTTCTTCCAACAGCAAAACCGACTTGGATTAAATTTTGTACCGAGATAGATTAAACTGGATAAACACGTGGCTATACTTTTTATTCCGTAATTATTGCGGATAATTTTGAAGGGAGTTAGTGAAATTATAATAATAATTTAATATGTAATTATACCTCTTTCAATATATTGGCAATCTCGTCCTGTTCCAGCGCTGTGTTTTTCAGCTGAAGTTCTTTGTAGAGTTGGTCTTCTAGGGCATACGGCTCCAGGGTCCTGAAATATGTAAATAGGGCATTTTGATTATACTATCATCATAAGATTAGTAGAAAACATACATAAGGCCGTAGCTAGGTGATTTTTGTAAAACCAGATTCTTAACGAAAATTCCAAAAGTCGTAAATTTTAAATTATAATAAACATTGATGTACAAGTCACTAATAAAAAGATTTATGTTTGTTTCAATTGCGATTGACAAATAGTAAACACCTTTAGCCCATTTTAATTTCAGCCTCAAGTGGGAAGCTTAAGTTACCAAGATACAGGCTAACGCCTAGTTTGAAATCTAGAACCCTCATTAATGTACTATCATCTACACCATTTTTTTATTACCTAGCTAGTAAAGTACAGTCAGCACACAGCACCAGCAGCGCCGGTAGTGGGGGTGCTGTGAGCGCTACCCCGAGCGGAGGACAGTACGAGGAGGAGGTTCCCGACGTACACACTAGGTGGCGCGCCAGGCTGCGCTTGCTGCACAGCGTTGATAGTATTGTTTCTGTTTCCGCTGCAAAATGTAAGAGAAAGAGATTAGATATATGTTGAATAATTTACTAAAGGAGGAGGTTACTATTCATTTAAGAAGTATAAACAAATTAATAGATTTTTTTTTACATTAGATAGGCTCACGCTTGACTACAACTTGCCTGATGTTAAGCAACGTTATAATCTACGATCTAGCGCGCTTGCCTAGAAGAAACCGGTTTACTCTCGACTTGAAGACCGACAAATTATAGTTCAAGGGGAATAGAGATTCGGGCAAGGAGTTCCACAGTTTGGCTGTTCGCACGATAAAAGATATTTCTTAGCTTTTGCATCAGGCCAAAAAACATTTCAAGTATCAGAATTATTATACAATAACATTTTTTTTAAATATTTTCCTTTTTTTACTCAAAATCGGAGTTATTATAATTTTGGTTATTGAATAGTATGAAAGTTATGGTTTGGGTTTACCAACTTATCAGAATTGAGCCAGGGGAAAGTTGTCGAAAATAATAGGTAAGTAATAAGCTTATTTTTATTCCTATATCACGCTTGTACTAGTTTTCTGACTCTAGTTTTCTTTGAGTTGTATTTCCTTATTACTGAGGGTCGTGACTTTCTCTCCGATTTCATTTGTTAGAGGTGTTTCTCGGGTAGATAAATCATCATCGCCCAGATCCTTCCACGTATTACATATATTTATTTTTATGAACAAAAATATAATTATTGTAATGATTGTATAATATGTTACCTTCATCAGCGAGCGCGTAGTCTGTGAGACACTCGAGCAGCGGCACCGTGACGGTGTGTACGCCGCCTGCGTGCACGCATGCGTACGTGGTGCGGGTGCACTGGGGACATAACACACACATACAAACTAAAATATATAACGTATAAATAAACACACAGGTGACTGTGGTGGTGACAGGTGACTGAATCGACATTTAACTACTTAAGTATGTATATACGAGTATATGTACATAAGTTAAGTACATATTTAGTATGTGTTTCTAGTTAATAATAATAGTTCATGACATGTTATTCGAAGAAATATTAATAAAACGTTTATCTGTTTATCTGACCTATCAACGCCCAGACCAAACCACTGAACCGAGTTTTTTTTATAGATTTTGAAGCCAAAATGAGATAAATGTTTTTACGTAAGCCCTAAACAAAAAGCGCTCCTGACATAGTCATAGCGTGACTGTCACTTGTGTCATCTTACTCTGACCTATAAGGCGTGAGAGAGATAGAATTATATTAACTTACCGGGTACAAATGCACTGGATATGAGTACTGCATGTCATCGTCGTCTGTATTCAGTACCATGTTGAGTTCTACAGCCTCCGTCACATAGAGGGCGTGACTGTCGCTCGTATCGTCTTGCTCTGAACCCTGGAATGTAAAGGAATATCTTTGTAATTGGTTGTTAGGAATCGAGCTCTTTCATTTATATACGAACAATTTTAGATAATTCTTCTTTTAGATATGTATATGTTTTTGAGTTACAGCACTTTATTGAAAATATTTTTGACCTCAATTTAACTACACACAATTACTTTGCTAAAAACGCAAGGCGTACTCGTCTGTAATAAATGTTACCAATAGGGTATTGTATTGTATCTAGTAAATCACTGGTACATACCAGTGCGCCGTGTCAGGTAAAAGAAATAGCTGAATTGATACAATTGTCTTTCATAAGTAACTGAATGACTGTCCAGTACCCCTAGCTCGAGTTTGAGTCCGTAAAGTAAAAGTTAGTCGTAAGTATTACTTCCGACTTTCATGCATTGGTAGCTGGAGTTAGGTCTCGATGGTAAGTAAAAGAAAGTAACATTACCGGTTGATTAACTTCGTTCATTCTTTCATTCATTCTTTTCTACGAATATTTTTATCTGCGATTCCTATGTCCTGTCAAAACAACATGGCGCGAAATAAATAAAACTAAATAAATAAGTTCAAAATATGTACCTTTTAGGAGTGTTTTTAAAGATTCGAAGCTTTTATTGTACAAAAGGAAGAAAAGAAGTTGATTGTGACAGCGCATATCAATTCTTCGAAGAGATGACTGTTAGTTTGAGTGTTTGGAAGAACGCCGAGGCACGGTAAACTAATCTGCCCGATTATAGACGAGATAAAAGCAGAAAGGCTTCGCTGGCATAGCCATGTGCAGAAGATGTGCAAAACGAGTATATTCGGGGCGACCGTGTAGCTGCAAGAGACCGGTGGCGCGCTATAAATATCGCTGGAAGGATCGGGTCGAAGAGCATCTCCACAGGATTCATGATCCCAGTGATAATAGGACCTTGCTCCAGACCGCGCTGAGTGGCATCTATCTTCTAGTGCCTACCTATTGAAGGGCAGAAACCGGCTGAGTCACAGCGCCAGCCAAAGTAAAGTAAACATAAAGTTTTCATACATTAAATCCGGAACAAAGAAAGAAAGCGGGCGAGTAGGAAATACAATCGAATCTTGGAGAAGTCTTTGTAATATTAATTGTAAGTTGGGAAATAAATCCATTCTACATCTAGGTAGCTTCATCATAGAAATTTAGACCCATAATTCAATTAATTAACATGAATAGTTTCAGTGTTTTATAAATACTCAAATGAAGTTCTACAAATTCAATTTTACAGGTTAAGTAAAAGTTACTACAAATATAATATTTTAAAACTGGCCTTATTGAATAAATCTGCATCAAGACTGGAAGGAAACTGGCCGAATCTCTATCCAATGAACAAACAGCAAAAGGCGTGGAGAGTATAAGTACCAGAAGAAGCTGCCGTGCCATACTATGGTGCCATCCATCATACTTCTCTATACTTAGGTATGTATGACAGTGATTATACTCTATATTGAGTTTTCAAACTATCCTTAGAACCTTTGATAAGGGCATAACAGCTGCCACAATACGACAACCAGCTGGATCACTACTTTCCTTAATTTACTCAAGTTTCTGAGTGTATCAATGAAATTAAATGAAAATTATAAACTGTTACTACTTCATGCTCATATAGCTAAATGGACTTAATCGATAAATTAAGACACAAATTACCTGAAATTAAATAAATACTTTCCATTAAAGATTAATTGAAACTGAGGTGGTTCTTATATAAGTTTATTTTAAGTTGTTATGTACAAACTTTCTCTATTCTAGATAATCACAAGATTCCTATCTTCTATACTTACTTGCCTGGTATATCTGTATGAATAGTAATAATAGCTGAGGAAATTAACCTTAGCCCTGAATCTGGCATCTCATAAACTTATTGCAATTAGCTTTGCTGGATACACAGGTACCTACCTACTTATTTTATGTGAACAAATAAAATGCAATTGTACAATAATAAGTATTTTATTTGCAGGTGCTGAATATGCCAGGGAGAGAAGACATTATTATTGGTATTTTATGTCTAAGATTATTTAAGTATTTTATCTTATTACAAAACATATAATTTTAATTTCAATAAGTTTTATTTACAAAGTTTATCCAACCTTACCAGTAACATAACTAATACATTATAATTAAACTATATAGGTAGGTACCTCTTTATGGTTACCATAAAGTTGTAAAATAAATATTCTATACAAATAACAATATCACACTCATTTTCTAGTTTTTGTAACAAACAGCAATGTATTGTGTTACATTAATTTTAGTTCATTATTTGAAAACACTAAGTATATAACTACATTTACAGATTAGACTATGGAACCTATATCTTAAGACCTCTTCAAAGCTTTATTAGTCATAATAAAATTCGGCGGGAGTTTCTCTAATTGTTTGAAGAAGTCACAGAAATCTAAACAGGTACCTGTTTATTTAGATTTCTGTGGAAGAACTATACTGGAAGTTCGAAGAAGTGTATTTTACTTCTTTATTGCACACAGTCTAACTATACATTTATGTACATTGGTACTGATATTGTTGGATACAATGGTGCAACTACAATAAATAAGGGTTATATAATTTACTGATATGAATCCAGAACTAATGCAAAGATTACTAAAATACAAGCCTAAAGTACATAGGATTGGTATATAACTTTACAAAACAATTGCAAACTTATTAGATTAACCCTCTGGGACTGACGTGCCCTAATTTTCGCAAATCTGCTGACGTGGTAGTATAACAGACACCACTTTAACTACTCATAACTTTGTAGTTTTTTTTTTCAAACCTGGTTTAATGGTTTTTATTTAAGCATTACTATTTTCTTTATTGTCTTAGTTGAGAACTAAGTTTCAGGAAAAAAAACAAGGTGATATTTATAAACATTTATTAAGTACGTCTAAATCAGTCTCAGAACATAGAGATCTACTAAAAATTAAAAAAAAGTAACAAGATTAGTACTTTTTATAGGAACATTAATTATTTGTGAAAGACAACAGTTTTATCATGAAAAATATAAAAAAATAGCAACATTCAATGGTTCAATCAAAATTCACATGACTACAAACTATTACATTTTTTTTTGGCAATTTTCACAAAGTGGCTTGGAACATTGAAGACAAATCGGCTTCTCACAATCACAGCATCGATATTTTGTCACTCTTTTTATTTTTGTTGGACAAATGGCACATAATTTTCTTCCACTTGGTGGATTTGGTGTAGTCTTTGGAGGTGGAGAGGGTAAATCTTTACCCAAAACTCTACTTATCGTCATTCGCAGTTCTCTTGGTAATCTTTCATTGTATACGCGGGCTTTCATGTGTTCTAGCACCAATGCTCTTGCCATATTCAACATGAAAGTTCCTCTCCTCATTTTATCGTCACTGTCTGCACATGACTGATATAAGACAAAGCTATTTACTCCTGCCATATCTAGTATACGCTGAAAAATTGCCATAGGCCAGCGACGAGTTTTACGGCTGCAAGAATAGATCGAGCACTTCTTGTCAATTTCGTCAACTCCTCCTTTTGTTCGATTGTAGTCTGCAATCATAACTGGCTTCCTTGTGTCAATGTCTATGTCCCGGTTATGGTGGGAAGAGAATATTAGCAGAACTGCTTTGTCTTTTTTCGGGACATAGGAGAGCAAAGTTAACTCCTTGGTAAAACCATACAAAGAACTTTCTATTTCTCTTTGTTTGTTTGGCAAGAAACTTTGAGGTATCTCAGCCTTGTTCTTCTTCAGTGTTCCTTAGTAGGTCAGTCCTCTTTTCAACAATATCTCCACAAGTGGGATGGAACTGAACCAATTGTCAGCCGTTATGTTACGGTTTGTATTTTCGACCACTTTCGCAAGTCGCAAAACAGATTGAGTTGGTACTGCCATCTTTCTCTCTTGTTCAGTCAGACCTATCCCATCCGAATTTTTGCCATGGTAGATGTATGCATTGTAAATGTAGTATGTACGTGCATCACTCAACACCATTATTTTGATACCGTATTTGGCCGGTTTTTGAGGCATGTAAATAATGAACTTGCAACGGCCTCGTCATCGTCATCTTCTAAATATTCTATTTCTGGTTGAAAATTTGGATCACCTCCTTCATCATCAACATCACTAAACTCATGTTCACTTTCTTCATTCAACCATTCTTCTATCATTTCATCATGGCATATAAAAGCCCCAGAAGGCTTCCTTTTACATCTACGAGAATTACTAGACTCAGCCATCCTAAAACCAAACAATAATTTTAGTACCCACTACTACTTGTACGACAGTCGCATATACCTATAACTTGTTTTCTCAGAAACGTAAATTAGGAAGGTGTAAAGTCTCGATCAAAGAAAAAATTAAAAGTTACAAAAACAATAATACTGACGTGTAGTCTAGGAAACACTATGAAAATATAATGATTTTACTGAGATGGTTGTTTCACAGACACATACCTTAACACTGACGTGGTTGTCTCGTAGACACCTTCCCTTGTAGCGTGACGCGTACGCACCCCGCGACTGCCTGCGGGTCACTGATCAACGCTTAAGCGCGCGCTCGGAAGGTACTGAGAACGTGGCGGTTGCAATTTAAAAAATAACGAAATAACGAACGTTTTTACATTTTGCGGTGTCTGACACACTACCACGTCAGTCCCAGAGGGTTAACATTAAGTTGTGTATGGTTTTAAAATTTAGGTATTTATAATATATGGTTTAATTCACAATGTATATAAAATAAAAAAAAACAACAACACCATAAAACAGCTTTTCATTAGTAATTTCTTGTAAATAACTATCTTGAAATCTAAAATGCAAAGGATGTGCTGTCCTTTTTGTGCATAAGAACACAAGTTTAGCCTAGTCTCTCTCTTCACTTATTCTGTAAGTAGAAGTCCGACCAAATCATGACACCGGCTGTGGAATGGATTGCAGGTATTGTAGACAGCTTCTGGACTATCTTCAACAAGGTTCCGGAATGGCATCAAGGGCTAATCTCTCTAGGAACACAATGTCCTGTAAATAAAAATATAAAGTATGTAGGTACATACTTATTGGACTTTAAGTTTTCCACTAGACTAGACAGGATAAACATTTCATGCCAAGTATGCTCCTAACATTGCTTGTGGAGGTTTTTATATGGTTACTGTTGGCTCTCAAAGACAAGGCATCAGAGTGAGACCCCCATACCTGGAATTCATGCTGGTAGTGCAATGTTTACTATCACAGTTCTTTGCAAAACCATCAATAAGTTATGCTATTCATTTGTGTAAGTTACTTTGGCAGATATTTTTAATTTTGAGTGTTACAATGTTTGTTTTAAGTATTGTAACATTAATTGTCCAAGGCAACAGGACTTTATGAGTAGGTACCTACAATATCTAGATTAATGAAGGCAGCTACAATCTAACAAAGCTGCTATTTCCAGACGGAACCTTTTGGACTGCCGACGTACCTACAGTCCATAGCTTCCTACTTACGGCAGATCTTAGGTCCGCTCAACGCATCTGTTGCGCAATATCTTTGAGAAGTCACTATGAATTGGGGAGGCATTAAAACTAACTTTGGGTCGTGCATGGAGACTATTTTACTGTTAAATAGAGCTTGAACTAGCGTACAAACTAAATTTCCTAACTTACCAACAAACTTTGAATACTTTACCTTGAATCTGGTTCGATGTCATTTTCTTCATTGGCCTCATTAAATCTACGAGAGATGTTTTGCGGAAATTGGTTCACAGTAACAAGGAAAAAGCACAAAAACCTCGCGATTCGCGAGCTAATTTCCAAACCGCGGTCGGTTTTTAATACAAATTTGACGTTCAAACTTTTGACAATATAATAGCCATAGACAATTACAGACAATGTTTTTTTGTTAAAAATTGATTTAGAAAATAATGTTTATATAGCCTAAGCTAATTTTATAGATATTAAATTAAATATAACACAGGAAAATCGATCTCAAAAGTTGTCGTTAGTTTTCTCACTGAAAAAATGGCGGTGAACATATTTGTGACATTTTGTCGAAGGCTGGGTCTGGTATTTACGGATCACCTGTCAAATTAAAACTCCTACTCGCTAGCTACGTAAATCTCCATACATTGGTCCCGTAATTTCATCGAATCCTGCGGAGTAAGCGAGGTCGCGAGTAAAATAGTTTCGCTACTCGCCACCAGGTGCGCTGTACGATTTTGTATGAAATGCCGTTCGAGAAATTATCGTATCCTGCGATGGTAATATTCCTGCTAAGCCCACTGATCATTTTATTAATCGGCATCTAGATGGCACTTTTTTAAATATTCAAAGATCTTTAATAATGTTCACTTACATTGGGCAGCAGCAGGCAGTGGTACAGCGATGCGGAGGTGGTAGCCACGATGAGGAGTGGAGGAGTGTCTCCCCTGCCTCCCAGGGAGGTGATGGAGCAGGAATCGGTGCCGTAGTTGTCATCGGCAGGGGGGTACATGGCCAGGGGACCTGTGAGCTTCGGCTGGAGCGGGCTGGAATGAAGATAATAGTACTGTTAACATAAAATCTTCGAGTAAATTACTTATAAAGAAAACATTGGTTTGAACTGAGAACCTTGTTTTTATTAAAGTTGGTTAAAATCGGACTGCGAAATATGGGGCTTCTATTTATTGTCAAGCAAGTCTTCTAAAATATGATTAACGCAGCGTCATGCCCAAATCTGATAAACTGAAGCAGGCGGGAAATATGCCTAATTTAGCGATTCTACACCAGTTTTTATAGCTATTGCATAGTGAATCTTAACGGCCTTTTTATATAATTGAATATTGTATCACGAGATCTAGTCTCCTAGACTTTCTACCTTTCGTAGTATTTAAGTAAATATAATCTTTTACCTCTGCTTATCCAAATCACACTGCATCATATAAACGTCTCCATTCCCTCTCAGTATGAGCAGAGTGTCACTGTCTGGCAGACAAGTAAAGTCCACAGCGGTGTCTCCCAGACTATCCAGTATGGTGCGACCGGCGAGCTGGCTGGCAGGTTTGGGCCCGATTTGGAAGATCTTCACTAACTTCGGGCCGAGTTTTAGGGCTATGTTGTAGAGCCTGAAACATTACGTCATGAAATATTAGATGTATTGTCATTGTCACTCTAAAACACTCGATGCCAGATTCGTGGTCAAACACACAGAGATAGAACAGAGTGATATAATTTGGTATGGTAAATTTAGAGTAGCCAAAATATATGCCAACAATCATGTTAGGCGCGACGAAGCCATGACTTCCATCAGATTCGTACTTATAGGTACGAGAAAATTGTTACATGATAAAAAAATCTGAAATTGGTTTAAAATTAAATATGATCTACAATTTTACGTTTTCTTCAGATTTGAACCAATTTCGACAGTGTCACATCCATAAATACAGAAACTGCTACTGGTCAACACATATCCTTTTTGCCGCCGGTTAAGAAACTTGGTTTTAGGTGTGTTTCGACAAAAATCCAACTATTAGTTTTATTCTATATGACGTCCTTAACAAAGAATTGAATAATATGTATGTACCTGATGGTGTTATCAGCGACGAGCACGAGCAGGTGTGATAGCGAGCGCGGGTGCCAGTGCACGCGCCGGATCTCACCCAGCGAGTACAGGAACCTCTCGTCCAGGCTGTTGCTCCTGGAACATTGGACACATAATACATTAGCAATTAAGCGAGTGTGGCTCAGCGGTTCTAGTGTGTGCTTTTCATCCAGACGCACCCTGGTTCGAATTCGGCCCTACACCAATGACTTGTATTTTCAAGTAAAGTGTGGATTTGCACTCGCTTAACGGTGAAGGAAAACATCGTGAGGAAACCGACATGTTTGAGGACCACAAAATTCGAGGACCTGGGACATGGGCGCCCACCACAATGTATCTGCCCAAGAAAACTCCCCTAACGAATTAATTTTGCCGGGGAGTCACGACCCTCAGTCATGAGGAATTACGACTCGAAGAGAATACATTAGCAAACAGATATAAGATGAGAGTGCGCGCTGCCGCGGTCCCAGAACGTACGTTCTGAATATGGGTGTCATGATACCCGAAACGCGTAAACAACATACACGAAATTACACGTGAGTGAAAACCGTAATAGTTACATACTTACTTACTTACTTACTTACTTTAGCTGGCGCTGCGACCCAACTGGATCCTGGCCTCCGATACTAAATGGCGCCACTGTCCGCGATCTTGAGCAAGACCCTCCCACTGGGTCACTTGCAGCTTGCGGAGGTCCGCCTCCACCTGATCCTTCCAGCGATACTTAGGACGCCCCACCGGCCTCTTGCCACACGGTCGCCCCAAGTACGCGCGTCTTACTGCCCGATCCTGCCCCATTCTCTCTACATGGCCGAGCCAGCGAAGTCTCTGTGCACTTATCTCGCCTATAATATTGGGCTCAGCCACTAGCTCTTCAATCTCAGCGTTTTTCCGCACCCTCAGTCTACCATCCTCTCTTCGGGCAGGTCCAAGAATCTTACGGAATATCTTCCGCTCTGTCACAAGCAATTTCATCACTTCCTTTTGTGTCAGTGTCCACGCTTCGCATCCGTACATTAAAATTGGACGGATGACTGTCTTGTATACACGAAGTTTAGTGTTTTTGCTAAGGAGCTTGGACACTAGGACTTTATGCAAGGCTGCACTACAACGGAGGGAGTTCTGGGTCCGTATATCAATCTCTTCCTCTCTGGTATTGGTATCTGTTATAGTACATCCTAAGTATCTGAATTTGTCTACTCCTTTAAAAACAGTCTCGCCTACACTAAGGTTTGCTCTGGGAAGTCGCTTGTTCCTATAGCGGTGCATATGGAGATACTCCGTCTTGTCGCAATTTATCTTTAAACCCACCTTCTTAGCCTCCGCTTCCAGAACCTCAACTGCTTCGACCACCTGCTGCTCCTGCTCGCCCAGAAGTGCCAAATCATCGGCATACCCGACAACTCGGTGCAACCCATTGAGTCTCACTCCGCCGTCCAGCCTCATAACATGCTGTATGACATTTTCAAGAACCAGATTAAACAAAATTGGTGACAGGGCGTCTCCTTGCTTTAAACCACTTACTATACCGAACTCTTCAGTCATTTCAGCACCCACTCTCACCACCACTCTACTCTCACTTGTGGCCATCTGGATCATCCTGATCAATTTTGCAGGTACCTTAAAGTTATTTAGAATGACATAAAGAGCCCTTCTGTCTATACTGTCGTATGCCTTTGCGAAATCTACAAAAAGTGCATGTACACACTGCGCATACTCCCACCTCTTCTCCATAAGTTGTCGTTGTAGGAAAATCTGGTCTACAGTGCTACGGTTGCGCCTGAACCCACACTGGTAGTCACCTATTAAAGCCTCAGCATAAGGTTCCAATTTATTCAGCAACACGTAGGACAACACTTTGTATGCAGTAGAGAGTAGCGCTATACCTCTGTAGTTACTACACTTTCTCCTTGACCCTTTCTTGTGAATAGGGCATATAACTCCTAGATTCCACTGTGTCGGCATTTTCTCCTCGTTCCAAATTTTAATAATAAGTTCATAGAACCGAGAATGTGCTGCCCCACCACCATACTTCCACAGCTCTGCAGGGATGGTATCTATACCTGGTGATTTATTATTTTTAAGTCTTAAAATGGCATTTCTGACTTCTTCGAAAGTTGGGGCCTCAATAGTCTCTTCATTTGGCGCTGTTCTCTCCAAACTCTCCTGGACAGGAAGCGAGCAATTGAGGAGACTATGAAAGTAATCTCGCCACATCTCTTTAACTTTGCCTACATCCGCCACAAGGTTTCCCTCTCCATCTTCCAGAAATTGGCTTTTCGGTTGGTACCCTTTCTTGATTCGGTTAACCTCCTTATAAAACCTTCTGGACTCATTAGATCTTATAAGTTTTTCCATATTGTCAACCAAGCTGTCCATATAATTCCGCTTAGCCAGTCTTATGACGTTTCGAGTATTCCGTTGTGACTCCACCAGCTTGGCGTTATGCTTGACATCTTGCTCGGCTTGTATTCTGATTTTTCTTGTCTCCTCAATTGCCGCTTTACACTCGTCTGTGAGCCATTTCCTACCCTTACTTCGCTTCACCTTTCCCAGAACTTGGAGGCCTACATCTGTTACAACCTTCTGAAATGCTATCCACGTGTCATCAATGTCCTCTTGCATTCCTAACTCGCTATATCTATTGCTCAATTCTAGCTGAAATGTTTGTCTAAGTTTTTTATCTTTAAGGTTATTAATATCAATACTGTTTCCCGGAGATATAATTTTGTTAATACTGGTTTTAATCTTAGCTTTTAGCTTAACAACCAACATATAGTGGTCTGACCCACAATCTGCTCCTCTATATGCCCTCACATCTTCCACGATGGACTTGTGTCGGCTGTCAATGAGTGCGTGATCAATCTGATTAATGGTATGCCCATCCGGGGATAGTTACATACAGATATAAGATATTGAATTAGGCGTTATTTAATAATATAAAAATATCATCGATAAATGAAACTTTGTTTATTTAAATTTGACCCACGGCAATTGTTTCTACAGAGTTTAAATATTAACGATCAATCATAAAATAATATAATAGCCAAATCGCTCAATCAGATGCCAGAATTCTGTACACGTATTATGTATGTGTTAAGAAATATAAAAAGTAAACGCAACGAAATTTCAAACCACGATCGTTTTTTGCAAGTCCATCAAAAACTACCAAACCCGCGGTCGAGTTTGGCGCACAAGGTAGCACACACCCGCCCTCGAGATTTCACACATCAGATTACAAGCTGCATCGGGCAAGGCAGTCGAAGTAACAGAATTAGCTTTTACAGTTAGACTGATATGAGAGCCAATTAATGGGAGAGTTGGATCGGTACTTTACTGGGATATTATGCAATTCGTTATATATGTCGTAGGATAATTCGATACTTCGAATCTTCGCGGAAATCCTAGGGATTTTGCGAAAACGCGGATAATTAGACATAGGCGAAAAATTATCAAATCTTACTGGACAAAGTCAGGATTTTTGCCCCACCACTTGCACTACAACAGGACTTGGCTCCTCCTCGCTTCGCTCGTCGTCGCATGTGCGTGGTAGAAAGCAACCTAACGAACCTAATCTACCTTCTGACACAGACAAGTGACTTCGAGTCCAACACTAGCACTACAACAGGACAGATAATTTTTCGCCTATGTCTAATTATCCGCGTTTTCGCAAAACCCCTAGGATTTCCGCGAAGATTCGAAGTATCGAATTATCCTACGACATATACATATAATAAAGCTGAAGAGGGTAAAAACTCTGTACATAGAAGATATTAAAAAAAAATATGTTTGGGAATACTTCAAATCGATAGTAAAACACGTTTCAGACTTTTTTTATATTTTTTGTCTGTGTCTCTGTTTATCTGATTATTTAAACGCTCATAGCGCAAAAACAGCTGAACAAATCATCATGATTTTTAGTATGTACACGTAGGTAGTATGAGGTCTTAGGAATGTCATAAGCTGCTTTTCATCGCGAAATAATACGAACGAAGCCACGGGCGTCCACTAGTTTCTAAACAAGTTAAAAAAGTTTTTTTGACAATAGTTTAAGTCATGATGAAAATTTTAGAGCATAACACCTGCCATACATGTGACCAGTGACCACATCTGCTGCTCACGTATCAACTACCTAGTTTAGCCACGAGTGCACTTGCAACATTACATCAATATTACCGTCCAGTCATCGTAACTACATCAGATAATAACTACGTGTATAGTTATCATCTCTAGCAGTTGGATTTTGACCTATGATGATAATGATTAGGACGCAAAGTAAACAATACTTCATTTGTCTATATATGATATATGTATATACATCTAGCCATACCTATATATTCCCTTGATTTATGTGAGGCACACGTTGTCGGGCGGCCGTAAAAACGCGGCCAACAAACATGGCCGGTCGCAATCAAATTATTAGCAAAGCTGAGGCCACGTAAGGGCGTCGGGGGATCTTTGCCCGATCTACCAGTTTATACAGTTACTTGGCTTTAACGATTCTGGACTGGACATAATGTTACTTTTACGCTAATATAAAATCACTAGATATTAATAAACGTTGTGTTATTAAGTAATTCTAAGGTCGCGCACATATGTATGTCCAGAAAAAAAAGTTTGCTCTTGACGATACAAGACGGCAAAGCCTATTATTATTAAATATTATTATTATTATGTAGAATTAAGTTCGAAAAAATAAATGTATTTACGTTATGTCCAGTTTAATTCAAATGTGTTGTTTTTAAGTCTTGCAAAGGTGATTTTCACATGTCCTAGTTCTCTTTAGATGTAAACTTTATATTGTTATCGTATTGAATCAGTATCGTACAAACCCCAGTTACTGCATTCCACATTCCAACCGCATATTTATCATAGGGAATAATGAATGAAACCTTTTTTCTCCCGATAATAATGGGGGGTGTGCTTAAAAATGGAACTTGAGGGGGTTGCGGCCACAATCTGAAGTCATAACTCTGCTTTTTGTGCGGCTTACTGCGGACTGTGAGGTATTATCGTTTTTGTTAATGTTTAACACGCGTGTATCTGTTGATGCGGCGATAGATAACGTTGGCTCATTTGAACATGTCTAAGTTTATGAAAGGGTTGTCAAATTTAGCGGACATTTGATTAAATTTATGATAATATTACAAACTTAATAAGATTAGAAAAGCTTGTCCTCGAATGAGAATAGCGTAGCACGTAGACGTGCTACAAACCGTAGAGCCGTAAACATGTTGCTACGAGTGCTACGTAGAGCCATTGTAGAGGGTCTACAATAATACTGATGATTTTGGTCAAAAACTAAGATCTTTAGATATATTAGACAAAGAAAATGCAATATGATTGTATTTAAATATAATATGTTTAAGTGCTTCCATATTTTTTATGTATATCAAGGAATGAAAGGATATAAATAGTAGGAAGACAAGGATGATTAAATCAGAATGAGCGCATGTTTGTCTTTCTGATGTCCAGCACCTCTACAGCATCTCACAAATTTAAAATGAACAATTCGCTCTAACAATAATATTATTCACATCCATTGTTCTAATCTAGAGGTCGCGGGTTCGATTCCCGCATGACACAAGCATTTATGTACTTTAAAATTTATAATTACTTGTGTTGAGTCTGGTCGTTTGTATGTATAATACGTATGTATTTACAAAAGAAAAGTATATAAGTATTATATCCGTTATCTAGTACCCACGATACAAGCGTTTGCTTAGTGTGGGGCTAGATGGCGCTGTGTGCTATGTCCCGGAATATTTATTTATTTATTTATTGTTATGAGAAAACAAAAAAAAATCGAAGAAAACTGTCACGGAGCGTTGTTACAATAAATCTCCAGTGTATCCAGAAGCAAACGGAAGGGTCACGCCATTAACCGACACAACTAAAAAAATGAACCAACCGTAAAAATATAAAATTACAAACGGCGGGACATTAGGACAAGCGGCGCACACAGCGGCCGCCGCGTCTCCGGAACAAAAACCGATAAAAAACGGCGCAAAAGGATCCGATCCGGTAAAAAATAAGAATCAGACAAAGGGCGCGGACGGCCGGTAACCTCTATACGTGTCCAGTTTTTTTACGAGCGCAGCCCTTTTGTCCTTCCGGGGCTCTTTTTTAAATAGATCAGGGAGAGAAGAGGCCCGCCCTGCCCTGAAATATTATTGTGGATTTTTCTGCTTGGCATTCATAAATATTTTCCATGGAGCGAAACCCCCCGCTCGGGGATTTACTCGAATCGGCGCAGAATTATAAATTCGGTTAATAAAATATGATACGATAAAGCCGCTTTTTTACTCCGCAGACCTCTATAATATTTTGTTTAATTTAAATATGAATAATTAAATTTAAAAAGGAAATCTCGGGGCTAATGAAATTTTTGTTTTCGAGATAATGAATTGAAAACACGTCGTGTCGCTCGCTGCGTGTTATTCTTCGCCGCCGGTTGGAGCCAGCTCTAGGAGCGCCACAAAAAATTACATTCTGTATGAAAAAAGTATTAATTATGCCGTGAATTAGATTTTCCATATTTATACGGCCCTTTTATACTATCGTGAGGTATACACGCGTCGCGATATTTTTTCAAAGGCGCGCGCAATCAGGAGTTTAATTAGCATTTTTTAAATAAACTGTCCCGGTTTCCTCTCGAGGCGCTACCTGTTCGTCCTGAGCCCATGAATATTTTCCCCGGTATCAACATAAATTCATATTTTTAGCGTCGATAACGCGCTCCACCCAAACGTTGAAAAAACCTCAGGAGCAAAAATATCTGTAACAAAAATAGCATCAAGACAAACTCCGATATCGGCCCGAGCCGAGACCCTTTAATCAACGCACAAGTGGGCGGCGATCAAACGAACTCACAATTAAAATAAAAACCGAAGGAAATATTAAACAAAAACATCGATCCGTCCGCCGGCAACCACAAGGGATTAAAATCGTAACGAACGCACAAAAATATTCAAATACAATACTAACAAATTGATACAAACACTCATTAGGAGCGCGGAAGGCGCGGCGCGGGGGGAGGGGGGCGGCGGGCGGACGTCCCGATCTCCAACATTACAATCCACATCCAACGTACAAATATTATCTAAAATTCCTTCTCATTTATAATCCTTTTGTGTCCTCAGAGCGGTGTCCTCCGTCAAACCCCCCCGAGGGTGGGAGGGGGTATTTTTATATTTTTAATCGCGTTGGGCATTATCCAAATGGACATTGGCGAGCGCCGACCGCCGCTGCCGCCGAGATGATAAATTCTCCTTTCGTTCGACACCCGGCTGTTTTGTTTTGTCCCTTCTGCTAATGTGGCTCCTTTATTGGTATCGGAGTGGAAAAAAATACCCTTGCAGTCATTAATTACCGGCGATTTGTCTGCGAGTGACTGGCGCGCTTTCTTCGTCTATTAAAAATGGTCCCTTTTCGGGCCCGGTTTTTCTAGCGGCGGCGAATGAAAATTGATTGTGGCAATACGCGATCGTTTGATGCAGATTCGACTCTTTCATTGTTCGCGGGAAGTTTCTCTTTTTGCGAGTGATCGATGACCGAGCCGAGGAATATAATTAAGTCTCATTTGTAAACGTCCGTCGTCGGCGAAAACTGAAAAGAATATCAATGAAATATGAGCCAATAAAAAAATGTTCCCATTTCCTTCCAGCCGCTGTTTCCCGAGTTTTTGTTATCGGTTCGCAATAACGTTGCTCAACGAACGATATAATAACACCAATACATTAGCCGGGGAATCCCGCACCGCCATTAAATATTCAAACAAGAAGAACAATATCTTCCGTAACATAAAATTCGAAAAAAAAGTTTAAATGGGAACCGAAATCCGGGCTAACCAATAAAACATAAAAATACCCCAATATATTATTCCAAATTGAAATTGTATAGATGATCCTATTATTACGGTGGTACGAACACGGGGGCCGGCGGTCGGTTTTGCATATAGAAAAGCGATATTGTTTCGGGAAAAATGAGATGAAAAACGATGGAAAAAGTGCAGTGGGTTGCGGTAAGAATTAATGGTGTGAAAGTTGCTGCGAGGGGTGGTGGGGGACAATTTATGTGTGTCCACGTACGTAGGCCAGCACGGGCGCCGCGAGGTGGCGCTACCATCTACCTACCACTACCACCCTGGTGACGACAGCTTCTATATTCTTATAGGGAAACTAAAACTACAAGCCAATTATTCTGTGAAAAGCATATGTTACAGTTAGTATAAATATATACATGAAAAAGGTATATTGCAAAACATTAAGAATAGTTATACAGTGTCCGTGAATGCTGAAGGATAATATTTGCAATAAAAAAAGATAAAACTATATATGAAAAAATTAAAAGTGCTAAAGAAGTTTAGTATTATTATTGCACACACTATGGCTATATATTTTTTTCCTTATGGCTATATGATTGACTTCAAATATTTTATTGATAATGAATTTTCTATAGTAAAAAAAATCGTTAAATGATACACAGATATAAGAAAAGGATAAGAAATATTTGATTTGAGCTTATTTTAATAAAATTTAAAACACATTCTAGTCCAGTCGGGCGAGTATCCTCGTAGTTGCAGCGACACACCGCTGGTGGCGCCGCGGTAGCACGCACAGCATTATCAACACAAAACAACTCGCTCCGTCCGCAGCCCGACCGACGCTTCGCAGTTTTTCTTTTATACGCCTTTTTTGCGGCGACCTCTCCTTTTTCCCACCGCGCGGTCGAAACTGTTTAATGATTTGAAAAACGTGTTCTATCAGCCTTTACTCGGAAACAACCGAAAAAAGCCGACAACAAAGGGTCCAAAGTGCAAATATAGACTCATCGGTGTCGATTTTGCGACCGCAGAAACGGCCCACCGAACAATTTTCACCTCTAAATCGTTGCATTAGAGATGTGACCCGTTTCCGAATTTGCAAAAACGATTTTTTTTGTAGTATACGCACAGATCTCATCGGCAATTTATTATATTTTGTCCGTTCGTGAATTTACGATTATTTGAACGGGACAATGGGCGCCGGGTGGCGATTGGACGGATTTTTTTTCAAACGCCAATAATAAATGTATGGAACGAAAAGGGTATGATTAAAATAATCACCGTGATGAAAGGGAACGAGCTTTATTTATAACGCTTCAGAGAAATTTCAATATAAATATTTTTAGACTTACTCGCTCCTGTACTTAAATTTGAATACGAATACGAAATAATTTAGTTAAGTTCTTAACAGTTAACTATTTACTGTTAAGAACTTAACTGTATAAAAACAGTTAAGTTCTTCTTCTTTAACTTCATTAAATTTTCTTATCGTTAAAGTAGAGCTAAAAATGTACGCAGAAGGCTATTTATATTGACTATTAGAATGCTCTTTTAAAAGCGGCAAAAGTAATCAAACGAGTATCAGACATTTAAATAAAAACTTTTCAACCCTTCGCAATGACTTCGTACTCCATTACCTCAAACCCCAAAAGAAAACCCAAAAATCCGACCTGAATTAAAAGGCAAGTGCATAAATTAGATTACCGTCCTAACAACACAAGTAAATACTCCGCCAATAATAAAAAAGTAGAAGGTTTTTTTTGGTTGTACAACATCAACAAGTTAGGTAAAATGATAAAAATTAGCAGATATTAAACTTAATGGCGAAAAAAATTATCATGCCAAGAATAATATGTATGTTTGCTTTCAGTTAGATATAAGATTAACTTAGTAATCATCACTACTTTACTGTTACAAAAAAAATAGGGTGAGATTTAAAAAAGGGTATTTTCAAACACCTCTCTAAAGCTGGCAAAGTGCTGCAGCACCTCTGGAGTTGCAAGTGTCCATAGGCGACGATGAATGCTTACCATCAGGCAGATCGTATGCCTTTTTGCCACTTTTTTATACAAAAAAAACTATAATCTAACTAGTTAGTTAGTACTTTGAGTTTTTTTCTGATAAAGATAATTTTGAAAACGAATAAAGTAAGACAACACAATCATCAGTTAATTATTGTCGACACTATATTTTTTCCAGTTTTTAAGTTGCATTTGAAAATCCGACGATACCAAAATTAGCTTCACAGTAAGGAGCAGAAACTTGACTGATTATTTATTTTTGTGTTAAAAAACCGATTATTTATCAAACCAATTACCTAACACCTATAAACATATTGCTCCGCAAATATAATATGATAAAACATATACGGTGAAAAATTTACGATATATTTACATATGTGATAAAAAATTGGCTGTAACACGCGGAACAAGGGTCGCCGTATTCGGTTTAATTAAATCAACCGAATATAATATACGATGTTTTATTATATGTATAGGTAGGTATGTATATGTAGGTGTGTGGTTGTAACGACGTTTCATAGATGGCTTTAGTATTTGGTGCTACCATTTGTATTTAAAATCTTGTATCATTCAAACTTTTGAAGTATTTTTTAGCTTTTACTAAAGATTTCATGTTTTTGTAAAAAATAATATTTCTGTTACGATCTAAATGGATTGGAGATAAACAGCATCTACTTAAACAGCTGAATGATATTATTTTTTATTAACAATTAATCTTATTTGCATAGAATTCGGTCAATTTATGTTTAAGTAAACCAATGAATTAGTCTTGTTATTTTATTAATATTAAAGTAAGGATCAAGTTTTGATAATAAGGAGCGACCGATTTAATATAGTGATATTTTTAAACAACACTTAATAAATTTTGACCATTAATTTAACCACAACCAACTATCCCTGCTAACTCAACCCTTTCCACCATTTTTACCAGTCCCTAAATAGCCACCCATCATCTAACTAACCAAACCAAGGGGTAACCCACGAATAGAAAAATAGGAATTATTAATTAATCGTATTTTTGTGCGTGATGTTTAATATGCATAGCAATGCCCCGAGGGCGCTGTGAGCTATGGATTCTATTATTTGCCCTGTCTAGCTTTGGATTATGTGTGTTTAGAATATAACAAACGGTGTGTAGATATTATTTGGAATATGAATGACATTATTTTTTGGTTGGGAATTAGATTTTTTATATTAAACTAGCCGAACCTTCAGTGTTACACGCATTGGGCGAATTGTTTTCGAACATTTTAATTTATAAGTGCAAGTAAAAAAGGTATATACACAAAACTCTTAAGTAAGGGTTATTTCTAATGGTTAGAACGCAGTGCGAGACTACTGCGAAGAAGTTCTCGCACTGAAGAATGAGGCAGAAAAAACATGATAATACGTTCAGCCGTTATTGCGTAAGGAGCGTTTAAATAAACAGATAAACAAAGACACAGAAGAACAGATAAAAATTCTATAAATGGTTGGCACTTGTTCTGTTATGAATTCTAAGCATCTCAATTTTTTTTTAAATATCTTCAATGTTCAGACTTTCGATCCTCTTTAGCTTTATTATATGTATAGATGACGTAGCGGGTCTACGTCAATGTGCTACGAAACTACAAAATATAAGTGCAACCACGTGCTTCATGGAAAACATCACGCTTGTATTTTTAAGAACCGGTATACATCGGATACCTATATTGTCATTTTAATTGCAAAACGACTAACTTATATACTACTATTTGGCAGCTGAATGGGTGGACTCTGAAAATTGTCTCATTATACCAGTCCTAGACAATCAGTTCATATTGCAAATAAAAAAAAAAACATATAGCCCCTGCATCAATACATTTTCAACCGTTCTAACATCACCTTATTTTAGATATTCAGACCCAATAATGGCAAATGTTCCCACGGTAAAGTCATATCCGGTCCATCCCTCGAGTTATTTTAAAAATTAAAAGTATGTTTTGCGGCGAGGTGGTATTTTCACCCTTTTTCAGCGGTCCGTCGATGTGGGATCAAGGTAATCCTAATAACGATTGGAATCTGCTACTCTTGGTTAAAGGATTTTTTTGTTTGTGTTTTTGTACGGACAGATAGACGACAACCAATAGGTAAATAAAAGAGTTATTGAAATGGGTTCAATTGTGGGGAAGGTAAAACATTGAATTGTGTGCTAGTCGTTATAAAAAGTCAGCTTAGCCGTGTCAGATAGCGTTAGATTTAAGAATATCTACTGACTTCGTAATACACCGTATAGTACGCAATATGCACCGTATATGACATGATTTTAAGAACAAAAATTTCATTATTTTACTTACAATACCTACAGATTGTAACTTCTAAAATTTTATTAAAACTAAATGTTATTAATTCAAATTGACGAGATATTGTAATTTGTGTAGCATATTCTATGATATTAGTACCTATACTTTATATATGTACTATACCTTTACCTATGTATGTTACATCTTTACAGTATCGATAAAGATTCTTTATCTTTTATCTTTATCTTTTATAATTTGTCGTCACAAATTTCACCCACATAATATTACTAAATCTTGTTTCGCTTACTCAATTGTCTGTGACATATAATTAAAAAGATTATCCTCTTAAACACAAATTAATTCGGCTGACGACTACTCAAACCATTAAATACTACATAGGCTACATAATAACAATTCAGTACCCGCAGATCCCAATTCTCGGCGAAACGAACCCATTTCAGTATTCCTCCACTATTCATCACACAGTCAAACGTCAGAACCAAACGTCGGAAAAACTCTTTTCAATCCAGCTAAAATAACGTGTAGAGTTAATGACCAAAGTCACTTTATAACCGTGTAAAATGTAAAACTACAAAAGCTACAAGGTCGAAATTCGCTCGCAGCGTTCTAATCAAAAGGCGGGTTTGTGCTCAAAAAACTGGAGAACGCTCCGAGCGATTTTAACGCCAAACGTCAACTACTTTCTGAGCTTCACCCTAAATCGCGTTCATACGAAGTGAGAGCTTAAAACTAATACATCTGGGTGGCGGGGAGATGTGAAGTGGGGTATAGGTAAGGGGGGTGGGAGTCGTGAGGAGAGGGGGGTTAGGTCGGTGTTAATTATTCACATTTTAATTTACGAAGCCGGGCTTGGCTGGGCAGTCCCGACTGGGGAAAAATGTCTTGCAATCCTTCGACAGTTATATGGTAATGCATGACGGCGTTTGCGCGTTTTGATCTCTTCGCTTTGTGTGTGTTGCTGTGGGGGCTCTGATGGACTCATTAGTTTTTAACTGCGCTCGTTGATCTGAAGGAGTTTAGTACATTGTCAAGTGGCGAGGGACTCAGTCATTGTCAATGCTCTCACATGTCTATTGACTTTGCATAAAAGTTATAGAATGACTCTGTGAGGTTCCAACGTATTTTTATGGAAAAATCAGAAGTAGATGACTAAGATTTTTATTTTGTTGGTGGATCGTAAGCATTGCTATATGCTTGGCATGTAAAACAATAGTATTTTTCTAAAATTCACAGTTTATCATTGACAACTTTAATGGAAAACATAATACACTAGTCAAGTAACCGCTCGCGGATTAAAGGTTCTTAAGTAAAACTGTAAACTAACTGTCCAATGTTTGAATCTAACCTATAAAAAATAAACTCCATCATCTCTTCTCAAATACAGAAGCAACCAAATCCATACAAAATCAATCGCAAACCACATTACCATCTAAACCAATAAACCCCCGGAGATCACACCGCGATATCGATACCTTTCCCACACAATAAAATAAAACCGTGCATTACTCCACACACCGCAATGAACATTACATTACCGCATCCAATACAACCCCGAACGTATTAGACCATCATTTTACCGACGTATGCTTTACATACAAATACCATCTATCATCTCTTTCACACACACAAAAACAGAAAGAGACGGACCTACTTTCTATCTGATAGAAATGAGAAAAAGCGATCACAGCACAGAGGCACGATTGTCGTCTAAATAATTCAGGCATGTATCCCGTTGCTACAACTCTTTGCCACGTTACTGTAGCCATCTACAAAATATACTTTAGACCGTATTTTCATAGCAATAAGAGCTACTTTGACTCAAAAGCATTGAATATGACCTGGTGTTTGGCGTATGGAGTTTTTACAGGCTCTTATACGAAATGTCGATTCGAATCGAGCGCCCTCTCGCGGCGATGAGCTCGCAAAAACAATGAATGTGAATCGTAAAGCTGGAATGACAAGATGCGGTGCGGATAAGGGTGCCTAATAACTTGAACGCCGGGGGCGGCAGTACGTCATATTTGTACAAGAATGTATCGGGTTTACTTCATCATATGACGACTAGCATATATTAATGTTTAAGCATTCAGTTTTTTGTTAAAGACTTTTATAACGGAGTTCAGATCGACTAATTCATAGAAGCGCACCTTATTTCAAATATTTGCTCTATCTTTAAACATGATAGGATCTATGATACACTGTGTTTTTTTTTTGCAAAATACGGTTAATATGTATATGCAGCTGTATGTGTGCCATGTAAAACAGTTGGAATGCCCAATGGGGTTTTTTTTAAAAAAAGACACGTTATTATCGTATTCAGCAGGTATAACATTCAGCATACGAGTTGCGTATTCTCACTAAGTCGACTGTCTCAAAACAATCTGAAAGGCCCAAATTCATCATTATAATGGTTCAACTATCCAGTACACGCGCACTAAACATGCGTTACTGAGTTCCACCGCGCTAATAACCCGTCCGCGCGCATTATTGTGCCGCGAGCAGTGTTTGCGATGCAGATGTCATGTACGGACACCTTTCTTTGTGATTGGCATGCCGTTTGATACCGGAGCTACACAGGGTTACTTGGAAAATAGCCTATTAAAGGAAAGCTGTGATACTTATACTTTAATTTCGGTATTTGACATTGGTATAAATACCTACACTTTATTGGCATTTAGCAAAAATGAACTTTTTCAATCTAGGTATAACATATATATGTACATGGATGGATGGATAAATACACGATGAATAAGTATACAATAGCTAGCGAGTATCAATACAGTATCTCATAAAAGTGATAATGAGATTTTCGATTGAGAGTTGTAACGGTTCATTTTAGGCCGTTAAACCATCATCATTATCATCGACGACTGAGAAATAATACATTAAATACTGTGCCGTTAAGAGCGGGTTCGAGTCCTACTCCAAGCAGATAAATCAAGCCAATTTCATCCGTATCGACATTTGAAAATATTCAACTTTATTTAACTGCAATTTCGAGCATTGCTTACCATTTTAATCGGAAAAATAAGTACACCAAATTCATCACTATCGGAAAAACCTTTCTAATGGTTTCATCATCATCATCTTGACCATAAGGATTATGATAAACAATGACAACGGCGGGTTCGAATCTTGCTTGGTATTTCATAGTAATTACATCGATCAAACAAATCTATGCCATAAACGGCTAAAACTGTGACATTGTTAAGGAGAGGTCGTGTTCCACGAAGTCCGAGTATTACGATGGTGGAATCGTTTCGATAAACGAAATGTATAAACATATTGCGATGACAGGACTACTATGTTAATGGTATAGGAGAGAAAGTTGGTATGTTTGTATGTCATAGCGATCCCTGATGTTCTAAGCAACGCGAGCAATCATAAAATTGGAGATATGAGAATGGAAAGTTGTATGTTGGTAAACCATTACGACTTTAACAGGTACTGATGACCTGGGCAGCGTAGCCAGATAAAATAGTAATGCGTGTATAAAACGTAGGTTAGTTTTGTGTCCAATATCCATACAGGCGAATCCGCAGGAGAGCGTGTACATGCGCGGGCAATAAATTATAGTTACAAATAAATCCACTTAACTGGATAGACAGTGACGCCTAGGATTAGAGAAAGACAGACTATGTAAGCAGTAGGGTGGAAGGGATAACTATAAAAGCGAGTGTAGGCTAATTTTACGGACGGACAGGAACGGAAAAAAAGAACGGAGACAGAGATTCGGAGCGGTGCGAAAAAACTAAAAGAATTCAGAGTCGCGAGTGAGATTTTTATTTTAAAGTCGACGGCAACGGAGAATTTGGGTCCATGATAGGCTTCTAGACTGATTAGTTAACTTCTTTGCTTGAATAATTTCAATTCTATCTTTGAGTCTCTAGTGTGTGTGTTATCAATAGTTCCAGTGAGCAAGAAAAATGTATGCTGTTATCCGGTGAGTCTGTTCCATTTTAAATGTACCTATCTGGAGTTGTTAATAATCTGTATTCAACAAAACATCTTCTAATAACCAGATCTCGATTTTGTGTAATGTTAAAATCACTTTCATAAATAAGAAAGTGGTCTACGAAAATAAGCGTTGTATTACTACTTTTACACAACGTTATATTATAGATATGGACTAAAAATCATGTACTTTTATATTGTACGCATGTACGTATCTATTTTAACTCTTTACTACGGGGAATCTATCATCCTCCCATGCAAAGATTTAATATACCTACTAGGAGGTTATACTCCACTTTACTTACCTTATTTCAAACACATGAATCATGTAATATGCTTCAATGCTACATAGGTGAAATAATAATTTTCATTCTACTTAATAAGCATGCTATTGTGTAAAGATTATACACATAAAACTCAACTTTAATAAAGTACAAGGCTCCAGCTGGAGTAAGACTTAGAGAGAAACAAACTCTCTTAAACCTTATGTACGTGAATTCTACCTAGCCATGGGGAATTAATTATGCGAAGATGTCGCTTTGAGAAAGATCATCTCTTATTTCTCATATGCGGAAGATCACCGCGAGAAATACCTAAAGCGTGATATCTGAACATAATATTTTTTATCTACGGATACATTAACAAAATTTACAAATTAATGTCATCTCTCTTTGGCTATACAAAGGCTGGAACCATTTGTTGATCATTAGGTCACACTCTACCTACCTACTTTACGAGACATACAGTAGGTCGCGTGTCCTCTTGTCTCTTGAATAACTTACAGTTAATATTAACTTATTTACGAGTTAATTTGCTTAATAAAGCCCTCCTGCTAACCAATCAATTGGTGTTTCTGGGAGATTATCCACAATGGTTGAAATCTACAGTCTTAGGCGGGTCGGGGGCCTTTGACCTCTAACTATCAATACCATGACATTGATGGTTGGAAGGGAACACCAATACTTTGACAGTATAATAAATAAAGGATATGATTGAGCGAAAGTTTTACAATCCTATAAGTAGGTAATTCATTAAAGTTAACATTATTATAAAGCTTTATGTTAGCCCAGATTTATTATCATAATCTCTAATCTATTTTTGACCTTAACCTTTTAGTAATTACGAACTACAAATAGAGTATCTTCCGTTAGTCGAGTATTTTCCTGAACCTCAAAAAGAATTTGAGTTATTACAAACACAATGGGTCCGTATACTACTAGACGATATCACAGCCAAAATTAAAACAATTCATGAGCCAATTAAACATTTCAATGAGTTTTGTGAGACGACACAAAGCACTATCATACAATCTGTTTCTCTACGTCGCGACCGCACGCCCTTCCCCCTTACCCCTCTTCCCTTCTCCTTAGAGTATTTCACTTTAAGCGATTCTAATTGTGAGAATAGATAGATAAATTTAGTTCGAGAAGTATATTTGTTAGTAGACGCGTGTATCGGCGGGCGCAAAGCGCCAAGCGAGCGGCGCATGTTTAATAATAAGGAAATGTGTTTTATAGAGGGGCGATCATCTTGGTAGTGGTTTGATAATAATATGAAAAGAAAAAAAGTAGCTATTTCTTGTTAGATTTTGGGGTGGTACATAATTTGAAGATGACGTGACCAGGATATAAGAGGTTCCTTTTTTAATTAATTGCTTTGTTGTTATCTTAATATCTTATAAAAAAAAATATGGGAAGCAGATTGATCGTAAATTGTTAAAAAAAAAAAAAAAAAAAAAAAAAAAAAAATTGCCAGATTTGGCATAATTTGCTGTCCGTGAAAATGGATGAGGTCAGGAAATACTTTTTTTATAAAATAATAGGCAATAGTTACTATGACTAACTTTATTTATTTTTCTCCATCCAATGGTTGCCTGGAGGAGATTGCTTTTGGCGGTGGCCTTTATTTGTGACATTAGAGTGGTTTGTGTGAGTGGGTTTATTAATTTTGATTTTGTATGTGTGTGACAATGGAGAGTTGTTTATTTATTTATCTACTTAATCCGTGTTAGTTACGTCTTATTTTCTTTGCACTAATTATCATATCTCCGCGCTTTCACTCCATAACATTATTTGATGAAATAATAAGACCTTGACTGGCCTGTTGGTTTGGTTGGTGGTGGCTCTGCCTTCTGGTCTGGGGGTCGCGGGTTCGATTCCCGCGTGACACGAGTGGTTATGCATTATAGAGATTTGTAATCACTTGTGTTGGGTTTGGTCGTGTGTGTGTGTATAGTGGGTGTGTGTTTGCTAAGGGAGGGGTGTGTGAGTGTTGTGTCCGTTGCCTGGTGCCCACGACGCAGGCGTTTGCTTGGTGTGGGGCTGGATGGCGCTGTGTGCGGTGTCCCGGAGTGTTTGTTTATTTATTTATTTATTTACTTTGGGGTCGACTAAAATCTACTTTATTAAAGTTCGTAAACTACGGGGTCGAAAGTATATGTAGGTAAAACAGTTGTTATAAATATATACAACTCGACAGGATTCTGTGTAACATAGGTAACTGATCAAAATTGCAATCAGAGAATTTCGGTCTCGGTTTTATCCGCGCGCATAGTAGCTTAAAACCTAGTATGTACATATTATATAGGTAGGTATGTTTGTTTCTGGGCTTAGGTTATGAAATCGATTAGAGTGTTGAGTACAAGTGCCGAGAGTGTAAATTTTAGTAGGCGTTGGCTGATAGCGTTGACTTAGGGAATGTGAGTTTTGCAGTGAAAATAAAATCAGGCGTGGAAAAACAACTCAAGTTAAGGTATAAAAACAAAACACTTACGGGACTTTTAGAGATCCGGCTATATAATAGTCTAGTATTCATTTATTTTATACATATAGAATAGAATAGATCTTTAATGTACACCATAAAACATAGAGGTAACAAAAAAAAAAAGCTTAAATATGTTGAGGTGATGCACATTGGGCGGCCTTGTCGCCTTGGGCGGTTTCTTCCGGGCAACCCTTTTATGGACATTACTGGGAATTATAACGGGCGGTGTAAGAATATATATATATAATTAGATACATACGTTAGTTAAAAGACCAATACATACTCAAAATATACATAAATAAATATATACATATTTCATACACATTACATTATTATAGGAAATCAACTTTATGTTTATTCATAGCAATGGATTTTGTTGTATTTAAGTAATAGATGTTTGTTATTTTAGTTCATTTTAGATAAACTACGTTTACTTAGGCGACTGTAAAAAGTACTAAAAATACGAGCTAGGAAATATAATATATAGGTGTAATTCATGACTTCTGATAGTTAATTTTTTATATGAATTCTAAGTAACATGTACGCACTTACTCTCTCTTAGCTTAATAATATTTTAATAGTTGTTCGAATGAGTCATTCCACAATGATATGTTAAACTAGTGGTGCTCAGGACCCAAGGGGCTCGCGAGTAGGGTTTTGGTATGACGACAAACAGATACGTGCGATTTTGTCTGTACTTGTCAATTTTTGTTTAAATACTATTTATATGTTATTTTCAATACAATAATTTTAAAATCATTTATAGCTAATTTTTAGATCAGATTTCGAAGTTTATTTAGAGTAGGTTATAATTTTCATGCAACAATGGGACAAAGCCAGCTGTGGATGATGATATCTCTTGTAGGTTTAGTTAACAAGTTCAAACAAACATTTTGTATAGGGTTACAATGCGACAATACATTGCGAAGAAGTGAAAGAAGGTATAATATTACGCGTTTGATTAAATACCGGCTCAGTATTTCGAAAGGTATTATAATTACATCCGGAAATTATTGGAATAGGTTTAATTTATTTTAGTGTAACAATATGTAGTTAGAAAAGATGATTTAATCTTAGATAACTTTATGATGGGGTCGGAATTCATCTTAATGTTGGTTCATGTCAAGTGATTAATGAATTGGATATATATAAAATCTTCAATTTTGGGTGGCCTATTTTGTTTTCGGACAGTTTTGTTTTATCTTTACAGTAAAAGTGGATCTTTACCAAAATCATCTGATGGATAATGTATCTTAAATGTTCTTTGTAACTTATATTTAATAATTGCGGAGCTTCTTACCATAAAAAAAAAATAATCTAATATACATTTAATTACACAGCTTTTGATTTTATTTGTGTGGACAAACTAGAACGTTCTCACACGCAACACAATTTTCATATCCAGCCAGTGTTGCTAGAAAGAAAAGCTCATTCCGAGCTAACTGACAAAAAAAAAGCGCTAGATTTGCATGATTATTATATTTAAAAATATTAGGTAGATAACGAACTAATGTGCTAGTTAAAAGCAAAACGACAAGGAAAGCGAACTTTATTTTGTAGGTATCCTTTGTCAATTTTCTTTTGTGCTTTGATATCGCAACATTTTAATGATAACATAATTTTCAACCAACTACAAATTCTCGTTTTAGCATGTCGTAATTAGCATAAATAACTACTATGAAAAAAAAAGGGGAATGTGTTTTGCGCTCTAAACTATCTCAAAAGAGCCAGATTTAGCGGAAAGCGCTAAAATGGCAGCACTTTATATTTTAATCAAATAAAACGCACATCGCCAAGACATCAGTCCACGACACGAACAAAAAACGAATAGGTAAGAGCGGCAACGTCTCACAAAGAATATTGGTGCACGAGCTGGCAACGTGTCATTATGTCATAATAAACAGCTAAGTCCCGAATATTGTTTAATAGCGCCATCTAACAATTTTGCACTGTACTGCAACGAGGCAAGATTCTCTCTTTAACCAACACTTACCAAATTAATTTTATATAGGTCTCCATTGCATACTAGTAGTGACAGCTAGTGATCTATATTGGAACTAACAATCGGCGTGCGCTCTAATGTATTGGAACTTACGATAGTAATATTTTCATAAAAGTTATTCTGAATGATACGGTAACTTTATCTTTGGAAAAGAAAAAAAATAGGAAAGTTATTTTATTTAATGGGGTCGTGTTTTATTCTAATGAATTTTCTCCTATTACCAGTTTTTTTTATCTTTCATGAATTAATGTGTGTAACTTTAAAGATAACGCTACACAAGGAACTAACTTAAATTACTGTTATTTTATAAAGGCATGGTTCTGATGCTTGTTATTCATTCACTTGAACAAAATACTTGCTTACACAAAATCAATCATCTTTAAATAGTACAACAACCTACCTAACATAAAAAAAAAAAAAAATAATAATAATACTACTGCTATTCAATAGATTAGCTATGATTAGGTATGTGTTTCGATCGTAGAATTGGTAGATGGTATGACAACGGTAAAACGACATCTAGAGTAGGATTGTACAACTTTTACACCAGCACGCACGAATGGTTTCGATTAAGGGAGAATACGAAGCGATCTTGAGCGTTTCGCGGCTGTCACTGTTATATAGTCTCTTTAATTACGCGCGTAGATTTGAAATAGTTTATTATTAAAAGTATTGTAGTAAAAAATATAATTAGTTGAAGCTTTTGTTGAAGATACTTTTCATTATTTTAGTAAAAGGTAAACGATGACGGTAGGTCCAGTAGTTATGAATTTCAAAATAATTTTACTGCGGGGTCGGAATTTCCATTGACTTTTCTTTACTTTGTTACATATAGTTGAAATAAGTTAAAACTATTTTACAGTGGGGTCGACATTTCGTTACTTTATATTACTGTCAGGTTGTTTACTTACATCGTAAGAGATCAGTAATTTCAGGTGGTTTGGGGTCGTACTTACCATTTCATTTTATAAGTACAACATCATTTAGTTGTAAATTATTGTGACAGTAGATTCTAAATTTAAAACAGTAATCTGGTGATTTTACTCTTATAGGATTAGATTAACGACTTCGGTATATCACTGAGTAATCACTTGTACCCACCTACTTCAATTATATTCATTGATCGTATTTTTCACATTTCAGGATAATTAGTTAGATTTTATAGGTCAGCCACCGACACGAGATCGGCTGATATTGTATCTTATTTTAGTAATGATCTACTTATCGGTAAGTAAATAGTGATGTTTTGTTTTATCTTTGCAAAATAGTAACAGTGTGTTATTAATTGATTGTAAAATAAACTGCGGTTCACATAAGCAATAAAGTTTTTCAATTTGCGTTTTCTTAATAAAACGGTTGGAGTATAATTTTGCGTAATGCTCAGGAGTGATAAACATTTTGCATATAGTATGTAAACTTTATAATTGTTATTAAATTTTGAAACAAAACAAGCTACCTTTGTATCATTTTTATGTTGTTTGGTAAAGGTAACGTTGTGTGGTATGTACCCATGGATGTCATAATGGGGGTAAACCAACTCAGTTCTCTGATCATTGCGAATATTTACTAAGTTATTGAGGTGTGTGAAAGGGCCATGATTGTAGAGACATATGAACAAATAAAAAAAAAACAATGTAAGGAAGGGCTCAATGATTCAGTATGTTTCTGAGAAGAGAACAGTCTCTCGTTCTAAAAATATAATTGTTATCCATCACTCCAAATAATCACGAATGTTGGGACATCTTGGTGTTAGGATAAGTTTAAGTCATTGATATATATCTACAACATTTGCGGTTATTTATTTGCATGATCAAAGGGTTATCGTTATGGTATGTAACTTCAATGCTGGGTAGAGGCATATCGTTCAAATTGGGTCGTTATAGCCTATGCGGTCCCTCTACGTGAGGCCTGACCTTAATGCGGGGTACTACAGTACACCTGTACTCTACTACCTTGATCCCTAAGATGTTGGTGCTGGAGATTAGAGGGCATACCGGGTAACTAAAGGGGTCGAAAGATTGGACCTGTCTTGAAATTACTCTTTATGTGTCACTAGGACAGAGTAGACTTGTCTACTTCCTTTTGGTCTTCGTTACTTCCGGAGGTTCTAAGGCCGTATGTCACCATTGGACTTTTATGATGATGCTCAGTGCTGGAGCATACGATAACACTTAGCCCATTGATAGTCCTTTTAGAATCCACTTACACCACATGATTGTATTTTGAAATGAGAGATTTAAGAGGTTTTGGTCTTTCAGTTATTACTTTTGTATTGATTTCTAAAAAAAAAAAAAAATATTATGACGCCATGGGGAGGTAAAAGGTCGTAACGTAAGTAAAGGTAATTGTTTGGTAAGTTTTAACTTAAGACTATTATATATCATGATGATGGTTAGCTTAAAGCTAAATTCGTTACAGCTTTATGATAAACCTTCCACGACTTTATCTTGGGGTCGAAACTGTAACGGTTCATTTTAGGCCGTTAAACCATCATCATTATCATCGACGACTGAGAAATAATACATTAAATACTGTGCCGTTAAGAGCGGGTTCGAGTCCTACTCCAAGCAGATAAATCAAGCCAATTTCATCCGTATCGACATTTGAAAATATTCAACTTTATTTAACTGCAATTTCGAGCATTGCTTACCATTTTAATCGGAAAAATAAGTACACCAAATTCATCACTATCGGAAAAACCTTTCTAATGGTTTCATCATCATCATCTTGACCATAAGGATTATGATAAACAATGACAACGGCGGGTTCGAATCTTGCTTGGTATTTCATAGTAATTACATCGATCAAACAAATCTATGCCATAAACGGCTAAAACTGTGACATTGTTAAGGAGAGGTCGTGTTCCACGAAGTCCGAGTATTACGATGGTGGAATCGTTTCGATAAACGAAATGTATAAACATATTGCGATGACAGGACTACTATGTTAATGGTATAGGAGAGAAAGTTGGTATGTTTGTATGTCATAGCGATCCCTGATGTTCTAAGCAACGCGAGCAATCATAAAATTGGAGATATGAGAATGGAAAGTTGTATGTTGGTAAACCATTACGACTTTAACAGGTACTGATGACCTGGGCAGCGTAGCCAGATAAAATAGTAATGCGTGTATAAAACGTAGGTTTGTTTTGTGTCCAATATCCATACAGGCGAATCCGCAGGAGAGCGTGTACATGCGCGGGCAATAAATTATAGTTACAAATAAATCCACTTAACTGGATAGACAGTGACGCCTAGGATTAGAGAAAGACAGACTATGTAAGCAGTAGGGTGGAAGGGATAACTATAAAAGCGAGTGTAGGCTAATTTTACGGACGGACAGGAACGGAAAAAAAGAACGGAGACAGAGATTCGGAGCGGTGCGAAAAAACTAAAAGAATTCAGAGTCGCGAGTGAGATTTTTATTTTAAAGTCGACGGCAACGGAGAATTTGGGTCCATGATAGGCTTCTAGACTGATTAGTTAACTTCTTTGCTTGAATAATTTCAATTCTATCTTTGAGTCTCTAGTGTGTGTGTTATCAATAGTTCCAGTGAGCAAGAAAAATGTATGCTGTTATCCGGTGAGTCTGTTCCATTTTAAATGTACCTATCTGGAGTTGTTAATAATCTGTATTCAACAAAACATCTTCTAATAACCAGATCTCGATTTTGTGTAATGTTAAAATCACTTTCATAAATAAGAAAGTGGTCTACGAAAATAAGCGTTGTATTACTACTTTTACACAACGTTATATTATAGATATGGACTAAAAATCATGTACTTTTATATTGTACGCATGTACGTATCTATTTTAACTCTTTACTACGGGGAATCTATCATCCTCCCATGCAAAGATTTAATATACCTACTAGGAGGTTATACTCCACTTTACTTACCTTATTTCAAACACATGAATCACGTAATATGCTTCAATGCTACATAGGTGAAATAATAATTTTCATTCTACTTAATAAGCATGCTATTGTGTAAAGATTATACACATAAAACTCAACTTTAATAAAGTACAAGGCTCCAGCTGGAGTAAGACTTAGAGAGAAACAAACTCTCTTAAACCTTATGTACGTGAATTCTACCTAGCCATGGGGAATTAATTATGCGAAGATGTCGCTTTGAGAAAGATCATCTCTTATTTCTCATATGCGGAAGATCACCGCGAGAAATACCTAAAGCGTGATATCTGAACATAATATTTTTTATCTACGGATACATTAACAAAATTTACAAATTAATGTCATCTCTCTTTGGCTATACAAAGGCTGGAACCATTTGTTGATCATTAGGTCACACTCTACCTACCTACTTTACGAGACATACAGTAGGTCGCGTGTCCTCTTGTCTCTTGAATAACTTACAGTTAATATTAACTTATTTACGAGTTAATTTGCTTAATAAAGCCCTCCTGCTAACCAATCAATTGGTGTTTCTGGGAGATTATCCACAATGGTTGAAATCTACAGTCTTAGGCGGGTCGGGGGCCTTTGACCTCTAACTATCAATACCATGACATTGATGGTTGGAAGGGAACACCAATACTTTGACAGTATAATAAATAAAGGATATGATTGAGCGAAAGTTTTACAATCCTATAAGTAGGTAATTCATTAAAGTTAACATTATTATAAAGCTTTATGTTAGCCCAGATTTATTATCATAATCTCTAATCTATTTTTGACCTTAACCTTTTAGTAATTACGAACTACAAATAGAGTATCTTCCGTTAGTCGAGTATTTTCCTGAACCTCAAAAAGAATTTGAGTTATTACAAACACAATGGGTCCGTATACTACTAGACGATATCACAGCCAAAATTAAAACAATTCATGAGCCAATTAAACATTTCAATGAGTTTTGTGAGACGACACAAAGCACTATCATACAATCTGTTTCTCTACGTCGCGACCGCACGCCCTTCCCCCTTACCCCTCTTCCCTTCTCCTTAGAGTATTTCACTTTAAGCGATTCTAATTGTGAGAATAGATAGATAAATTTAGTTCGAGAAGTATATTTGTTAGTAGACGCGTGTATCGGCGGGCGCAAAGCGCCAAGCGAGCGGCGCATGTTTAATAATAAGGAAATGTGTTTTATAGAGGGGCGATCATCTTGGTAGTGGTTTGATAATAATATGAAAAGAAAAAAAGTAGCTATTTCTTGTTAGATTTTGGGGTGGTACAGAGTCTTAGAAAATTGCAGCCATTCAAACGAAACCACACTCTATATCCTATTGCTAGCTGGTGCGCGCGACTTCGTCCGCGTGGAATAGTTATAACCATAAAAACGGTTCTAGTGAGTTAATCTTAAAAGATAGACATATAAAGTCAATTTAAATTTTGTATAGCTTTGTTTCCGTAAGATGAGTTTTCCAACCTCCTAAAAAAAATTTTTCCCTGAAGGAATCAGCTGCTACAACACGAGAGACTACTTTCTCTCAGCGTAGCAGCTGCTCGACATATTTTTTGTATTCTAAAATGTCCTATTTTAAATTAGATTATAAATAAGTGTAAATATTATAAGAACTTGTGTGTCCCATAAACATTTATTGTATTGTATTGTATTACTTTTACGGATTGATTTTTAGATATTTTTTGGTGACTTTATAATTGTTAGGAGAGAATCACATAATGTTATTGTGAAGTTTGAAATAATCGGTCTTAGATGTTTTAGTAGAAACGTTTTCCTTATTTTTAGTAAAGATAATATTATTTACTTATAAGAGATTAACATTTTACAATATCGTCTATGTGGATTTTGCTTGTTTTATGTGTTTTGTTTGGTAATTAAATACTTAATACGAGTAGATGAATAAATCTTCGAATCTATATCCAATATACTTTTGTGGACATTTTGTTAGATCATTTCAA
Source organism: Macaria notata (assembly GCA_927399415.1). NCBI lineage: Eukaryota > Metazoa > Arthropoda > Insecta > Lepidoptera > Geometridae > Macaria > Macaria notata. The sequence goes on along the minus strand of OV656745.1, from coordinate 10,543,150 downwards.
GAGGAATAATTCTTTCACACATATTTTTTTGATATCTTGAACCGTTTTCGCAGCGCACGCTACGGAAGCCCTCAAAGATGATTAATTTTCCTCGTTTTTTCCACATTTTCCATTGTTTCTTCGCTTCTATTAGTTAATAATAATAATAAATCCTTTATTGTTTCAACTTACGTGTTACGTAGGTACATACATGATTTTATAATGACAATAACAAAGTTTATGCACTACGTTGGTAGGTGTACTAAGCTCTGTACTAGGTATCACAAAGGATCCTGTGTTACAGGGCTGTAGTATCCTTGCCGCGGCAGGCTTTGATTTGAGTTGCAGCGTGATGTTATATAGCCTAAAGCCATTCTCGATAAATGGTCTATTCAACACAAAATTTTTTTCAATTCGCACCAGTAGTTCCTGAGATTAGCGCGTTCAAACAAACTTTTCAGCTTTATAATATTAGTATAGATTTGTCATAAAATATAATTACTTACTAATAATATACTTCTTGTTGAACTGCAAAGGAGCTATAGCACGTTGCTAGCACAATACTTAAATATTTTGTACTTGTCATTATTGTATGTCATTGTGGCTTCTCCCAGATGACATTCCTTATCTTAGCAAAATTGATGATGATTTCGCGTACGTCGGGAAATCATCGGTCGATACTAGCGCAGGGATATTGAAGGGCAGACCACACGGCGGAGTCGCGTTAATGTGGCGCAAAAGTGTTTTTACGTCTGTGTCAGTATTAAATAGCTTAAGTAATCGTATAGTGGCGGTTAAAGTAGTATTAGATCATCGAGATTTTCTTGTAATGTCAATATATATGCCCACTGACGATGTGGAGAACTTACAAATTTTTATTGACACTTTGAGTGAAGCTAATGCTATTGTGGAGACTTGTAACGTAGATTGTGTCTTTTTACTTGGTGACTTTAATGCCAACCCGGGAGCTTTGTTCGGCACGGAACTTATCAAATATTGCAATGAACAAAACTGGAATTGTACTGATTTAGACTATTTGGGTGTACATTCCGGCTCCTATACTTATCTAAGTGATGCACATGGGACCACATCATGGTTGGATCATATATTGACAACAGAAATTGCGAATAAAACTGTACAAAGTGTTGGTATACGGTACGAAGTGTCGTGGTCTGATCACTTTGCCATTGAATTAACAAGCGATCTCAATATCTAGTGCCAAAGGTTCTGCAACAGAGCTCCGTGCGGGACGAAGCAATCTGGGGCGAAAGAGACGAACTACAGACTAAAAAATATCGTGAATTATGTTCATCTGGATTACGCGATATTGATTTTCCGATGGAATTTAGCTGTTGTGCAGATGTGTTGTGTACTAATGTAGAGCATAAAAATGTAATAGATAATATGTACAATAAAATAGTCGCTATTCTAAGAGCATCTGCTTCAAACTGTGCTAAGAAATGTAAAAAGTTCCGTAAGAGAGGCAAACAGCTCACAGGTTGGAACAAGCATTGTAAAGAGGCGCATGCGCAGGCTCGACTTAGTTTTCAGGAGTGGGTTAGCAGCGGTAGGCCTAAAAATGGCCCAATTTATGTACAAATGTGTGATACGAGGAGAAAATTTAAAAATAAACTGACGTGGTGTAGAAACAATCAAACTCAAATTAAGATGAATATTCTTGCGACGCAGCATGAGACTAAAAATTTTGGAAAATTTTGGAAGGAAACCAGCAAGCTGAATACTAAGCCGAGCCTACCTATAAGTGTCGACGGCCTTAGCGACTCCGACCAAATCGCAAACCGTTTTCGAGAGCATTTCAGAGTCCAATCTCCACTTAGTCAAAGTCATAAGATAGAGACAAATGCAATGCGTGCTGGGGACTGCACTTTTCGAGTCACGGCAGGGCTGGTAAGAGAGGTGCTGAGGAACATGAAGCGAGGGAAATCCCCTGGGCATGACTCTTTAAGCATAGAGCATTTGCAATATGCAGGAGCTCATCTACCAAGGGTGCTCGCCATGTTCTTCTCCTTCTGTATTAGCCATTCTTACCTGCCTGAGCCCATGTTGAGAACGTTGGTAGTACCGATTATTAAGAATAAAACGGGTGACGCGTCTAGCTTAGGTAACTATAGACCGATATCGCTTGCAACGGTTATAGCCAAAGTGCTGGACGGTGTGATTGATATTCAGTTACGACAGCATGTGCAACTACATGACGCCCAGTTTGGTTTCAGGCCTGGGCTGTCAACTGAGTCGGCAATACTGAGTCTGAAGCACACTGTCCAGTACTACACTAGCAGAAACACGCCTGTCTACGCCTGCTTTCTAGACCTTTCTAAAGCCTTTGAGCTCGTGGCGTACGACAGGCTGTGGCAAAAGTTGTCATGCGATACGTCACTTCCGGTTGAGTGCACATCTCTTTTAAAGTTTTGGTACGAAAACCAGAACAATACAGTAAGGTGGTCGGGGTCGTTATCGGACATGTTCAGGCTAGAGTGTGGGGTGCGGCAGGGCGGGTTAACTTCGCCGACCCTGTTCAACCTGTACATTGATCAACTGGTTCATGAGCTCAGCAATGCTGGTGTTGGCTGCTCAGTTGATGGCGTCTTTGTAAACAATATCAGTTATGCAGACGACAAGGTATTGCTGAGCCCATCAATCAGAGGCCTTCGTAAGCTTTTGGCCATTTGTGAGCGTTATGCTGAGGCTAATGGACTCATTTATAACACGGTTAAAAGCGAGGTGATGGTGTTTAAAGCGGGCTCTAAATCTTATAAGCTAGTCCCACCGATTCTTTTGAATGATACTCCTTTAAAATTTGTTACAAAATTTAAGTACCTAGGTCACTGGGTCAATGAGACGCTCACAGATGACCTTGATATGGAAAGGGAGCGCAGGGTGTTGTCAGTTAGAGCTAACATGCTGGCCCGTAGGTTTGCACGTTGCACCCCTCAGGTGAAAGCAACGCTCTTCAGAGCATTTTGCCAGTCCCTATACACGTGCAACCTATGGGTAAAGTATACGCAGAAGGCATACATCGCCCTGCGTACCCAGTATAATAATGCCTACAGGGCGGTGATGAGGTTGCCGCCGTGGTGTAGCGCATCGGGGATGTTTGCCGAAGCGTATATAGACAGCTTTGCGGCAATAGTACGCCGGCGCGTGGCGTCCCTGGTGCGCCGCGTCCGTGCCAGCTCCAACACCTACCTGCAGCTGTTTGCCTCGAGGATGGACTTGGACTGCTCGATGATGCAACATTGGACCAAACTACATGTCGAGCACTCTGGCTCCACCCGCGGATATAGGCTAAGGTGATATTGTATTATATAGTTTGGATCTGATGATAATATGTGACTGATATATGATTATTTAATTAGTTAGCTGCATAAATTTTACTACACTATATTTAAATTTGGACATTTTTGACATTTTAATTTTAATATTGTTTTTATTGATTGTGACATGTGACTGTATATAAATTTAATATTTTAAAGTGAATTATAGTATTGTGAATATGGACCAATGTCTGAAATAAATGATTTTGAATTTGAATTTGAATTATTACTGTATTATTTATTCTTGTCATTAATAACCCTGTTTTCTGTTTTAGGGTCGACGTGTTCCGCATTAGTCATCATGAGAATATTTTTCCGTCTCTTTTGAGATCATACTTCGAGCCGATTGGAAAGTTGCCTTTGACGGATATTGGTTTTTGGCTTCTATCTAGGTACCTGCTTCTTTTACAATTTATGATGTATGCGTGTGTGTGGGTACGATTACATTTATTTGTGATTTTGAAACTTCATACTTATAGGACTAAATTAAATAATTAATGAATGGATCAGTGTTTATTCTTTTCTTCTCACTTGTTTTATAGCTATAAATAAGAGAGAGAAACATATTATTGATAAATTAATCACTACTCCATAAACCAAATCTAGAAGAGTAAGAAATGTGGTAAACATATTCAGAAAAACTAAATTAAAAACATTCAAATTGAGAAACGTGTCTTATTAGGTGGTTAGAAACAACAATACTCTTAATATATAAATTTCAAGTAAAACAAAACTAGTCCAAAATTGGCTCAATAAGAGATACTCACCTAATTATCATAGGAAAAAAACGATCGCTTTAATATTCATAATAAATAACACCTTAATTATTCCATCTCAAAACATATTCCAAAACAAACTTCTCACCAACCTCCCTCAAAAAGGGGGGGGGGGGGGGAGTGCCGAACATAAAAACCGACCGTTGCAAATATAATTAGAAAGTGAATAAATAATTCCAATCAATTGCAGGAGCGGGGGCCGAACTCCGATAGACACCTTCATTTACTACCTAACAAGGAGTTAGTTAGCTACAGCGACTTTGGAGATATGAGACTACTAATATCATTCAAATAAAAAAATCTGTAAACATTTCAAGAAAATCAGAAGAATCAGAAACTGTATCTACTAAACAAGAAATAAAAACAACTAATATAAAGTTATTTAATAAATTTTGAATGTCAAAAGTTTGTGAGAAAGAAACATGCATCACATAGTTTAGTTATGTTGTTTTTTGTTTTTATTTGTGTATTTTTTTTGGTTTGGTTTGGTTTAATTTTTTGTGCAAGTGTCGATGAACTGCACACCCATTGCTTAAATAGCATCGCAGCATATCGGTCACAATCAAGCTCAAATTTTCTGCAAAATTCGTTCAGAGAGCGAGAAAAAATTTACAAAAACGTCACACATAAAGTTGAATGTACTAGAAATAATATGTATATTTAATTTTATGTCTTAGTCACCACGCGTTATCATCCCCATTATGTCTGTTTGGCATCATACGGTTTTATGTCGCAGTGTATGATTCCGGCCGTTTTACTACTTAAGGTGTCTATTAGTTATATTCCCGTTGCCTAAGAGGGGGAAACACTTCGGAGGTGAATTTGTTGAGGGATGCTGGTGCTTCTTTATTATCTCAGATGTAAGGAAATAGCCGCCGAAACTACAAGTAAGGTTGAATAACTAATAAGCGTATTTTACTTTCTAACTTACTTTTTGTAGAAATAAAAAAGTAAACGCGAAAACATTGAATCTATATACAGTCTAAAGGTGGGTTTTTTTTTGTGGTAAATACACACTTTATTCGTTATTTCGTGCAAGTTATTTCATATAAGCTATTCGTGCGACAATTTCTTCAGGTGACTATGTGTCGGTCTTCAAGTCGAGAGTAAACCGGTTTCTTCTAGGCAAGCGCGCTAGATTGTAGATTACAACGTTGCTTAACATCAGGCAAGTTGTAGTAAAGATTGAGCCTATCTAATGTAAAAAAAATTGACCTAACGGTCAATGTCCGACTTTCCATTGGAAACACAAATCTCGAGTCTCACAATACAATACAACCAGTACGCAGACGGCAGATGCCTTGTCTTTACCCAGCATTGGTAAAGACTATAATAAAGGGCTGATACCAGTTGTAGGAAAACACTGGCTAAGGCACCTCAAGTCTGTTTTAATCCTATTTCTCGCCCACACCGTGCAAGAGTAACAAACTTGCTGGTTTATTTCAGCTAGGGCATGCTGCGGTATGTTGCCGTGACAGAGTTGACGTTGCGGTTTGCAGGACGTTTCTTACGCACCTCACCTCAACGCACGCTGCCACTGTGTTTTGGAACGATACGAGTATGTGTACGTGGCCTAACATCACACGTGTTGTGTCGTGAGCCATTATCAAGCTCCACTTTTAGGTCGACTTTTAAACACATTAAGACATTAGGTACTCATATGATGCAGTTTAATAAGAAATTTGAAGCTGGCCAGTAATGTATATTACATAGTATCATTATTCCAAAATTTTATCAAATTCCAATATTGTAAAATTCGTAGGTACATCATAATTAAAGCAATAAATTATATCAATTAACTTATTGAGCAAGAACAATCAATAAGTATATAAAATGTCTTACTATAGTTTTCTAAGTGTCAGGATATCGTCATAAAAAAATACAAGTTGAATTAATATTTTGAAGCAGTCGTTTTAAAATCACTATTCACCTTTCCCGTGCACTGTCGCGTCCAAAAACACAGAAAACCGTCCCGTCCACCGCACCAGACTAACAACATTAACTGCATTAATATTCAAAGATCACATACAAAGTATAGTGTAGCTCTCAAAGACATAATCAATTTGCGCCGAGGCTGCATTAACATATTTTTGCGATGGCTTCAAAGGGCCAGGATTTCAAAAATAACCGTCGCACTCTCATTAACTTTGGAACATGTAAGGAACAGGATGAATACTAATTGGGGGCACAGATATGTGGAGCTACGTGGGCTTGTTCTTTTCAGGGGGAAGATATTTTTTTTGATGGGAGTAGTTGGATCTATAAGTGGAAAAAGTTTATAGTGATGATAATTAACCATGAACGCTGATATCGTATGAATGAATGCATTTATTGTCCGAAAAACTAGGTATAGTACAGGTCTTAAATAAATATGGTACGTATGGTTTACAACTGCTAACAAGCTTATATTACAAGCTTAACAAGAGTATTGAGCATATGATCGCGTCATAATGTACACGAAAGCGTTCATATTATTATAATATATAAGGCTAACCACATCGATCACTGCTTAACTATTACTGATCATCGCATACAAATAACATAATAACCGTAGATTTATTTAAGTTGACACATCGTATGATTACATACTTATTAAGTTTGACATGATTTTAAGAACAAACATTTTCATTATTTGATTAATAATACAGATTGTAACTTCTAAAATGTTATTAAAACTAAATGCTATAAATTCAATATTGTAATTTGTGTATCATATTTTATGATATTAGTATTTATACCTATACCTATATATGTTACAACATTACAGTATCAATGAAGATTCTTTATCTTTATCTTTATCATAATCTGCCATGCTAAGGGCGATTGTACAAAACATGGCTCTAATCATATTACTATTGTTTTTTTGTTATCATACAATAGTACAAATGGCATTTGTAATAAACGTGTCTTAGCAATCGTATTGTAAGCAATATTGTGCCATCATTACTACAAACCTTATTGACATACATCATATAAAACAAGCGTCATATCACATTATCAGGTCGTACCTCGCACGAGGGTGCCGGGTGTTAATTATACGATTTTCTTTGAAATAAGTTAATAAATATTGAATAAGGCCCACCCCAGAGCGACCCCTCGAGTCTAGCTGGTTACGTGTTTACTACCGATGCGATATACAGTGTACTTATACAGTGTTAGATATATTTGCGAGCGGCTGAAATTGGAACTAAAAGGACTACGTATAAAAATAAGTTGGCTACCAGTGTGGTCAATTCTGGTGCTATAGTTTTCAAACCTCCCTAATTCTCCAAAACAAAGTTTTATAATGACTTATATCATCACATTACAGTGTTACTTTTATGAATTCTAAAAAAGTAAAGTACTAGTTAGGTTATAAACTTTAAGTTTATTAGTGCTGTTACCTGTAAAATAGATAGGTATTTTGCGAGATCTCTTGGGTGCAAGCTTTCAAAGATATTTTGTATAGTCTATAGTTGTTTTTTTTTTATGAGTATTTTGCAAGTTATTAGTAATCTGGATAAACTAGTTTAAATTGATCCGAGCTGAAATCAGTTGTCGTTTTATTAACTGACTTCAAAAAGGAGGTTTTCAAGTCTTTTGAAACTTTTTTTATGGAATAAGGTTGATTGAGTAATTTATCTTCTAAACCTATCCTTATATTTATTTATTAAAAAAAATCTTACCAATTTAGGGATGTAAAACAGTTACGACTAATATGACGACGTGTTTAGTTAATTAGATGGGAACCACTATCGTAATTAGATACAAATTTTGGCCGATCACGTTATTTCCAGCCATTATTCCATTATTAGCTACCGGTCATAATAAGTTTGATTCTTACAACGTTTTACATCAAACAATCACATTAATCTAAGACACATTTTAAACCTATTGGCTATCCCAGCCCCCTTAGACAAGAGGCGTATTTTCTTGAGCGTACTGTCGCTGGCTTATGGAATAGAAAGATCAATGTATGGGATTGACATCGCGATGATTGACATGACACGTTACTCCCATATATTGGTATTTCTATTCTATAAGCAAGCGTCAGTACGCTCACTAGAATACGCCTTTTGTCTAAGGGAGCTGGTTATTCCACCAAACTCAAACATTGACCAATCCCACAAGATCAACCTTGCAACTTAAAGACGACATAATCACTACAGATACAGTGTTTGTGAATGCTGTTTGTGTACATCGCAAACACTGGTCGAGGGTTGGTCAGCTGTTTGCATATTGGCCACTTCCAGATGTTTGAATTGAGTTTGGATTATGATATTACAGACGCTTGGTGATTTAATTGAGTAACTGTTTGAGGAAATATTACTAATTGTATATATCTATATCAAAATACAACTTTTAAAATCGCTTATAGTCTGTTTCCTGGCAATTAAATTCCAAATTTAAAATCCAGATTAAATAGGTTTTTTCTAGGCAAGACTGCTATATATAAGATCACAATGGTAATTAAATTCAGGCAGGCTGTAGTCAAACGAAAACCTATTGAGCGATAAAAAACATAACTATATTATGTGTACTACATCTTAGACGACAGTGGCGATTAATATCAAACTGTAGTCAAACGTGATTATTTTTTGAGTTTTAGCAATAAGCGACTAAACGAAAAAAAAACTACCGTGGACTAAGTAATTTGTACAACAATCAAAATGAAAGAAAGAAAATGATTTATTGTAGCAAATATTAAACAAACGAGTACAAACAAGAAATACAAAGGTATATACAAGGTGTAACAGAAGGGTGTGACAATACTCATACAATACATACCTATGTATATATAGAATACAGCCCACTAGGTTTCAGAATTCTAAGTGTCATAGATTTCGAGTAATCATAAGTTGAACTTTCATTAAAACTTTAAGACTTGCAACCCTACATCTCATCATTTTGAGCGTTCATTGACAAATGACACGGCGCGGCGGTGTCTCTCTGAGAGCGCGAGAGAGAGAGAATACGTTGCGTTAAAACTAATGCTAGAACGGGATGAAAGAATGTGTGCTTATTTCGATTTCGTCACTCGCTAGGGCTGCCACGAAATCAAGTGAAAAATATTATCTAATTTAACTCAGCATAATAAATGATAGATGGGTGATCGCAAGTAAAAAGAAAAATAGTCACATTTATGTGAGTAATAAAGTAAGTATATCTGAGCTCTTTTCTAGGCCAGATACAGTCTACTGTCAAAATATCCACGGCACATATTCCATTTTTGTTATCATCTCAAGTAAACACGAACTAGCGATTCTTGCACACATCAAACGGGCTCACCCTTGTCCATAATTAACACGCGCCCGTCCGCCGGTTAATTAGCCACCTTCATTATGTACAAACGGTAACGAAAGCCCTCTCTTAAAATGTACGCACTCATAAATAAGAATATGCGAGCAGTGATCTCGAATTTTCAGTTTTCGGTAAGCTGTAGAGGTTGTCAAAGTTTGGACTCTTCATGTGGTAATAAAACATGTTACTTGAAATAACCGACTGTCTCTGGAGAACATTTAATTTAAAAAAAAATGTGTCGTTTTGTCTTACTTATGTAAGAACATTGAAACCAAAGACACGTCGAAATATTTGGAAGCTCATCACGGCGTCAATGAGAAAACGGACATACAAAATATAGATCTGAAAACCATAAGTCTAATAACTCGCTGACGCCTTCAAAGCTTTAAGTACTAGATAGGCACAGGAACAACATAATATGTAATATACACATGTTTATTTATTAACTAGTGGATGCTCACGGCTTCGCTCGCATTAAGAAGTAAAACTTGCATCCCCTATTTCACCTCTTTAAAAGCGGCTTTTCCAAAAATCCTTTCTTAGCGGATGCCTACGTCATAACATCTACCTGCATGCCAAATTTCAGCCCGATCCGTTCAGTGGTTTTGGCTGTGCGTTGATAGATCACTATATCAGTCAGTCAGTCAGTCAGTCAATCAGTCAGTCGGTTACCTTTGAGTTTTATATATTTAGATGTGTACTGATCATCAAACATCAAACTCATTTTCCATCACCACAACATAACCCGAATATCCTATATCTAGGTATATGCCAAAACAATCACATTGACTTTATAAACTATGAGATAGCACATACGATCAAGTTCAGACCGTTCAAACCTACCAATAACACATAATTTTACCAAAACCTAAAACAAATAAACAATGAAAAGACACCCCTTCACCTCAGCAATCGTGCATCGCCCAACATTGAGAGCCGCACGCCTGAATAATTTAAAATGTAGGCGCTTCGGTCGACTAAAAATGAATTCTCTAATGTGAATGGAACTTAGAACCGACCGACGGTCGTCGGCAAAATAATTAAAGCATAGCATTAAAAATTCTTCCAGTGAGCGTACAGGGCCGGATATGTGATAATATTAATAGGGGCGTCGGTTGTTGGGCGGCAGTTTTTATGTTTGGGAAGCCAAAAAAGCAGCCTTAGATTATCAAAAATTAATCATATACTTATGTATTTCTGTAGCTTAATACTCTATTCATTAAAGTATATTTCTCGCAAATTGTGGTATACATATGATATAACTATTTTCGTTGATAAGACGATTTTTTGTGTACTATTGCCGATTAATCTATTTCCAGGGTTTGTGATACGAGTATATAAATAATAGTCTATAAATTTAATAAGCATATCACATGGATGATATATCACATACATTATATTACGAGTCATTAAAAAAAAGTATTTAATGTTTATTACATCACTGTGTTTTGACCGACCTAACAATATACAGCTTACAAAGCTAACATATTTAGCTGACCAAATAATGCACACCGATATTAATACCGCTGGCCCGCCGCGGTCTTGCCTTCAAATTCGCTGAATCGTAATTACGATTTGTAATGTTGAATTTTTAATTAGGGCTAGAATGCTCAGTGTTATTGTTTTTGTGAGGGATGTGGTTACAACGGGCTGCAGTCATGTGGGGATGGTTTACCAATACTTAAGAGGCTTCTGTAGCAAAAACCGGTACGAAAATTTCTTTTCTTTCTATTGGTTTGGTCGTATACCTCATTACTAAGGGTCGTATCTCTTGCGTAGAATTAATTGTAGTCGCGTAATTTGTTGCGGGAGTCTTTTTGGGTATACATTCTGGTGGAAGCCAAGGTTCTCCCGCAAACTGATTAGTCACCGTGAAATGAGCATAATACAATATATCAAAAAAGACATATCACACATCGCACTAGAAAATTGACACAAAAAAATCTAAATGTACTTATTTAATTGGCTAATTTGTTTTCAGCCATAAAGAAATAACTATGATAGCACGTCATACGTAGAGAAAAGAGGTTTTAAATTGTACAAATGACATTTAAAAAACTAGTAATAACGTATGCAAAATGTCGCTTCCAATCAGGCGAGATGCAATCAAACGCAGACCCATGTATAAAAACAGTTCATGTATAATTTAGCAATGTACCCAAAACACCCGAACAAATAAACCAGCCAACAGATGAGAAGCACCAGCACCGCAATCAACATTTGGAACGGTCACTAAAATTCTTATACGCTCCCAGGCACTGGATTCCAAACGAATACCGAGCGCGAAAAAAACTTAATTAAAATTAAATCTTACCTGTCCGCGGGCACAAAGAAAGGACGCGCTGGCTAAACAAAAATGTAATATGATTAGAAACAAATTACACACACGGCACGGATAAGTCTGGGGCGCTAGCGGACGGCGGCTCCGGCCACTTTGCTTTGTCCGGCCACTTTCTTTGTACGCGCCGTTTCACGCGAAATTAAATTTGGTTTTCAAGACTCGCCCGGAATGATATTACGGCTGTGACCGCTGTTTGTAATCTCATTCCTTCTCAAGTGTGTGAGGACATCAGTGCGTTTTTCATCGCATTCCGTTGCGGCGCGGCCCGACCGTAGGCGGTCGCGTTTCGTTTATTGCGGTCGTTGGCAAAGTTGTAGGAGACTCCTCAATAACTGTTAGTCATTATTGGCAATTTTTTTAATTTCATGAAACTTAATAATCTAAAGCTGGTGTTGTTGCTCCACAGTGGCCCATATAAGAACACATATGGTGACAGTAGTCATGCATATAACACATAAAAAAAATTTGATGGAGTATTTCTCCAATGGGGTTGCGCGAGTGAAAATTATAAACATTATGTTTGCATTGCAATTTTATTTCTATCTACTAAAACACACTATCAGTTTGTTAAAGACATCTGTTTATACGCCATAGCTTTTAGTATTTCATTATCATATTAGACATATGAGACACAAGTGATGTTGAATATTTTAGCTATAACGCATCCTCTATTATTTATAACGTCATTGCTTGCGGTTCGGGATTAAACGTCGGAGTGCGGCCGGTCAGTAATTGCTTAACAAAACTACGGCCGCTGTTTTATCGGCCGCCTCTCTTTTTGATACCTGCTGCTGGTTTATTACAAGAGCGTAGGCTTTGTTTGTGTCTCTTTGTACACTGACGTAGGATAATGTGTATGGGGTTTGTTGGACGTTCAATATAGCAACATAATGTAGGTACAGATAGATAGATAGATAGATAAATACTTTATTAAAACAACACACAAAAAATAACATACAAGTTAAAATCAGCGTCTTAATTGGCGGCCTTATCGCTAAGAGCGATCTCTTCCAGGCAACCAATCTGGCAGGGATATATTTTTGAAACGAAACGAGTAGGACGAACACACACAGTACAGAGTACAGAAGTACAGTAGGAGTACAGTAGGAGTACAGTTAGATTAGATTGAATTTGTATCTAGAAGAAATGGATCAATATTGGAAATGTTGGAGGAATTCAGAGTTTTAAGCGGGTTACCCCTTGACCACAATTGCCTTAGTGTTTATTTATTTATTATTTATTTATTAATTAAAACGGCCAAAAGCCAATTACATTAATTAAGATTACAATCACATTATATAAAAAATAAGAATAAGAATTAGTTTCACAAAAAAATAAAAATAATTGAAGAATGGTAGACCACTTGTCACAAAAAATGTCACAGTCACGATTTTGATCAAGGAATGCGTTGAAACCAATCATGGCGCGGCATATTGGGTTATTTTCCAGAGCTTCAGTCCGGCGCAGGTCATAATAAAACAACTTGTGCCTGCGATTATCTCGATGCCGAAGGTAGTTGTCAGGGACGTACAGATTCAGTAGCCTATCATGCAGATCTGCGCAATCAATGTGTTGAGCTGTTATTGTGTTCTGCGCTTGGATCCTAAAATATTACCCAACTAAGGTTCTACGACGGACGCACCTATCCAATAAGAACCGATTTAATATTACCATATATTTAATATTATCAGCCTTTTTTTGTTGTTAGTCTAGTCACTTTGCAACAAGTGTGTCAAATATTGTGATTGTACGATCGTATGTTTAAAGGATAGCCCCATTTATGATACAGCTCAAAAAATCACTAAGTATTTTCGCTAAAACCTATTTCTAAGATCTCTTATCTCTTAGAGAAGTCTTAACCCTACTCGTTAGTAAATCGGTAAATCTTCCCAAGCAAGAAGCGATCAAGGCGCCACCAGTCGATTAATCCGCTCTAGCGCTCCGCGGGCGTCGACACACACCCGGATTACCCGGGAGTGCCCCGGACATGGGAATCAATCACCCGGGCGCTGCCGGGAGTACTATCTATCTATAGTTTATACACCGTGCGTAGCGGTGTTTGTATGACAAGTCTTAGAATAACGTATTTAATTGTTTATTAAATAATAATATGCACAATCTTACAATTATATAAATAATGAATACGTCCATTTACTGTATATATGTTACTTATTTTTAAGTATTTAATTGTAAAGGGCCTCTCAGTGTTGGCTACGGCCCCACTGATGCCCTAAAAATACCGAGCGTAAACCTCGAGAGGATGTAAACCGAAATAAAATGTAAATAATTATAAAATCAAAAAATACTTTACACCAAGAAAGAAGGAAGTATTAAGTGTTTAAGTAGTAATATGAATAAATTTATTAGTCTGCAATTAAATCATCATAATCTCAAATGCCATATCATATGGATAGGGTCACATTACGTCTGAATACGATCCACAAGACATCAGTCAGTCAAACCTTTCCACCTCACCTGTTCAGTACAACACCCGCGTATTTCCTTCAGTCACCTAAACTTTCTTGTCACGTTTAACGTTAGCCTAATCGGTCGGCAGAGTGTCGGCCGCCTCGATTTGCGGGTGGATCACAGGAAAGGAACCTTTTTTATCCCTTCACCTTGGGGAGATGACACCGAACTCGTAAGGGCAGTATGGGTAATCGGGTACTTATGTTGTCTTTTATATCAGTGATATTTTTTTTCTAATCTGATTTGTCAATGTCACATGGGAACGTGCCTATAGTCAATCACTAATTATCTATTTATCTGAATGATGTATAACAGTCGAAACGAACATTATTTTCACGTCATACATCATTTAACAAACCTGACCTACGAGTACGTTAGTTTGCAAAGTGAAATAGCTATTAAGTGTTTTTCTTTATACGTATAAATAAATATATATTTCAGGACACTGCACATAGCCACCTAGCCCCACACTAAGCTCACGCTTATGTCGTGGGTATTAGATAACGGATATAATGCTTACCTACTTTTGTTGTTGTAAATACATAATTATTATACATAGAAACGACCAGACCTTGGCCCTTACTGTCAACACGTCCATCGCATTCTTGACTCGACCAGAGCGTTCAAACTGTTCAAGCTATCGATAACAAATTGGGGTGCTACAAAGGGTTGGAGTGATTTGGGACTTCCTTGTAAGAGGGTGCACTTATTGAATCCTTTTTTCCACAATTTTATGTCCGCCCTTCGACATGACTCGATGTTGGTCGAACAACTTGTTGCGCGAGCAAACTGAGGGAGACACCTTGGGGTTCGAAATGGATGAAAAAAGTCTATTGATGGACATATTGCTTCTTTTTATCGGCAATATTTATTTTATTGGGTGATGGTGTTATGCAGTTTTATATTTAATGTGGAAGAAGACTAACAAAGCAGAAAGTGAAGCTTATCGCATGGTAATAACATCTTAGTTTTGATCTACTGCAAGTAATTAGCCAGATTTTATCACGGTTATAATTATATTAATATTATAATTTATAGTTAGATCAATATATTTTTGTATTGCAACACACGGTATTCAAATACATAACAATGAAATGTAACCTAACTACTTTTTTGTACAGTTCATTACTGAGCATAGGCCTCTCTCTCTCGTCACGACAGATGACTCGAACTAAGTGCCAATGTCGTCTAGATTTAACATTTTTGTTCACCGCATGGTAGGCTTACATTTGACCATAACCTGCCTGAGTTTTCAAAATCTGTAGTTTAAAGTTGAAGAGATGGTATGTAAAACATACTAATATTAATTATCACTCTACGATCTAGTGTGTTCGTAAATCCAATAAACTACAAAAAATATAACTACTACCAATAAATAAAATCAATCTGTAAAGGGAGTCTGTCCCTACATTTTGGTTTCACGCCGTCTTACATCCGACTCACGCTTTCGATTCCGATAGATCCTAACAAGATTAGCGTTGTCGCACCGATTCCGGATAAAATAGTTTGTGGTCTATAATTGGGGGTTCAGGCCACCGTCCAATGTCATCTGAACCCAAGGAAAAAGCACCCTTAATGATTGGTGTTAGAGATTAGAATGGGTTAGTCGGAAATGACTTGGTCATCACTCGCATGACTAGACAATATCGACTTGAAAGGTGATTTCTTGGGATTACGCAAGCGATTCTCGTCCTTCGCTCTTTAAGTTCAAGTTGCTTTTTTGTTTGGGTTGGTGTGACGGGGTCGGTTAGTTTTCTCCGATCGGGTGAGGTTTACAAATTGGATTGGTCGCGGGTAAATCAGGGTAGGCCAGTAATTGAGACTTAGAGGATGATTCAGTTTGAGGCGGCGGTGGTTAAAGGATTATGGGCGATGTATCGCTGCCTATTGATCTACTAACGTCGCGCCGTTTGTTTGGGTTTTGGGTCTGGTTATCTTGCTACTAATTTTGCCTGTAAACGGTTTGGGGTAGACGTTAGTCGTTAAGATAGTGTTTCAGATATCGATTTGTGTTTAATGTGGACTGTTGGACTAATGAATCTGGCGACAATGTAAGTAGATACAAGTTGATTTAGCATATGATTTGTTATTGCCTAAATTTCGCAATGTACGCTTTTTTGATATTATTTTACTGTACTGAATTAAAATTCAAACCAAATCAGTTTGTCCCCTTGTCCGCATCATATAGCTATGTTTACTCCTGTGCTTACCGAATATTTCTGAATATTTGTCTTATTCGTGTAATTAATTCATGCCAGCCTTTGTTGATTTTCAATTTGAAGTTAGTAGCATAATATCTTTCCCCATGAGATCAACTATGATCAATGTATTCAGTTTATATAGAAATAATGATGCAAACACAGTCTATTCTTACCGGAGAGCAGACGGACATCAAACAGAGGCCGATCCTCAGCAAACAAGCTCGGCGCAAACGCAGACGCCGCGTGGGAGTTCAACTCGATACGGGCTATAAGGTGGGTTCTAAATTAGCGTAACAATAGGCACAATGGAGAGAAACAGATTAAGAGAAACAAAATAATATTTAAGTTTATTAATAGGGTAAAGTTAGTGCTTACAGTATAATTTGCCGCTTTGTCTAGCGTTTGTGGACTATGAAAAAGCGTTCGATTCCGTTGAAATCTGGGCTGTTCTGGAATCCTTGCAGCGGTGCCAAGTAGACTGGCGATACATCCAGGTGATTAGATGTTTGTATGACGCCGCGACCATGATCGTTCAAATCCAAAACCACCAGACTAGACATATCCACCTTCGCCGGGGTGTGAGACAGGGAGATGGCATATCACCGAAATTGTTCTCAAACGCATTGGAGGATATGTTTAAGACACTGGAGTGGAAGAAACGGGGCATCAACGTGAATGGCGAGTACATCTCTCACCTGCGATTTGCTGATGATATCGTTATAATGGCGGAAACGCTGGAGGAGCTGCAACAAATGCTGAACGACCTAGCTGATTCATCTCAACGCATCGGTCTTCGGATGAATTTGGATAAAACCAAAGTCATGTGTAACGAGTACGTTGCTCCGGAACCGATAGCTGTAAATGGCTCCCCTCTGGAGATTGTCCAAAAGTATGTCTACCTAGGGCAAACGCTCCAACTAGGTAGGAACAACTTCGAGGGCGAAGCCAGTAGAAGAATACAGCTGGGTTGGGCGGCATTTGGAAAACTTCGTCAGGTTTTCTCGTCCTCCATACCGCAAAGCCTAAAGACGAAAGTCTTCAATCAGTGCGTCCTACCAGTAATGACTTACGCTGCTGAGACGTGGACACTAACAGCAGGATTGGTTCACCGTTTCAAAGTTGCTCAGCGTGCTATGGAAAGGGCTATGCTTGGAGTTTCTCTTAGGGATCGTATCCGAAACGAAGTAATTCGGCAGAGAACAAAAGTCACCGGCATAGCTCAACGCATAAGCACGCTGAAGTGGCAATGGGCCGGTCATATTTGTCGCAGAACCGACAACCGATGGGGTAGGCGAGTTCTGGAGTGGAGACCGCGGCTCGGCAAGCGTAGTGTAGGGCGCCCTGCCACAAGGTGGAGCGAGGACATCATGAAGATAGCAGGGAACAGGTGGAGACGAGAAGCACAAAGTCGGGCTGAGTGGCGTGCCTTGGGAGAGGCCTATGTCCAGAAGTGGACGACCGTGGGCTGATGATGATGATGATGAGTGCTTACAGTCGTTAAGCCATATCAGAGGCCCATAGGGCGGCTTGATAAACTCTAGATACCAGAGTTAGCCACTCTCATTCAATAAGAAGAAGATTAAGAAGAAGTACTTACTGAAATACATAGGAAGATGCAAGAACTCATATGCATTAACAACACAAGAATCCAGTTTAGATAAATACAAAATATTGGTTATTGGTTGGCACAAAAAAAACTTTACTACCTACTCATAAATTGGTAAGATATTTTCTAATACAGGCTATGCTAGTTGCCACGTCTAAATGAACTTTTATTGCCAAAGATGTTTCGATATGATCCTAAAGTTTCGATTGGGTGCCAGTATTATAATCGTACAGTGCGAGCATAATCTACTTCTGACTTTAGATCCAGTTATGAGGTGCAGCTCGGATATCCAAATGACTGTTTTAATATGTACTAATAAGTCTTTACATGTAAAATAATAAGACAAACCACGTAAAAACCCTTAAATTTTAGCCAAAAATTATATATGTACATACAAGCAATTCCACCAGGCTATATCTCCGCTCCGTATATGCTATAATAATGACAGACCGACCATAAAGCAAGTATACAAAATGTCAACAACTTTAATAGCCTCCACAGACAAAAAGTTAACCCATTCGCGCCCTAAACCAACTCCTTAAGAATATCACATCTTTAGATTTAAGCAAAGACTTATGGTAATTGCCGTTGAACGCGTAATACGGCTGTGGTGATAGCACTGGAAAAAATGCAATACTGCATTTGAATAATGTGATGTGCCCTTTCCCAGGATTACTGGAGTGACAGTGACAGTCTATGGACTCGTAGTTGTAATGGACTTGTATAGTGACTTCACACGATTAATACTACAAATGTATGTTTGTATGAACAAAAAACAATCAATCGCCTTAAAAATCTCAGAATTCGACTCAAAACCTTCTAATATTATTAAACACTTGGATACGTGACAACAAAAAAATAATAAAATTAATCAATCAATATCTTTAATCTAAATATATAAAACTCAAAGGTGACTGATTGACTGACTGACTGATATAGTGATCTATCAACGCACAGCCCAAACCACTGAATGGATCGGGCTGAAATTTGGCATGCAGGTAGATGTTATGACGTAGGCATCCGCTAAGAAAGAATTTTCGGAAAAGCCGCTTTTAAAGGGGTGAAATAGGGGATGGAAGTTTTACTTCTTAATGCGAGCGAAGCCGCGAGCACTTACTAGTTTTATAAATAATTATGATGGTTCACAACATTCCAAATACTGATTTTTCTTCTGAAATAATCAATCAATATGTTTTATCGCCGCGTTATCACGGGATTCCGTTACACATAATGGTTAAGTCAAGTATGAATCAGTATAGGTATTGTGTCTGAACACATGCTAACACCTTAGAGTCGTTAGTATTAATCCATACTACTAATATTAGCAATAAACGACCCTTTCGGCTAATTATGCTAAGATGTTGGGGCGAAGTTGCCGTCTGCAGCCGGTTTTACACTTTGTTTATATTGCCAAGTGTTGCTATATATGTAGACTAGCGGCGCCCCGCGGTGTTGCCTGCGTTAATCCGAAGTAAAAAGTCTGAGTTCATCCAAGGTCTACTTTCCGCCTACGCCAAATTTAAGCCAAATCTAGTGTGTTTGAAGGAACGAACACACTAGCGCATAGCCACACTTTGCAAATTATTCTTTTATATTATTTATAAGGCGGGTGTCATGTCGTATAAGGAGGTCAAGGAATTGGCAGAAGATCGGGAAGGATGGCGTATGCTCAATAGACAAGGGCCCGGCCCTTAAATTTGTGATGATGATGATTATTAAGTGTAGAATTTCACTAAAGTATGTAAAGGAGAGTTAACCGGTTTCGTCTAGGCAAGCGCGCTAGATCGAAGATTACAACGTTGCTTAACATCAAGCAAGTCGTAGTCAAGTGTAAGCCTAAATCATGTAAAAACATTAGTCTATAAGATCCAAAATATTAAGAAGTCATTTTATAACAGCT
This sequence comes from Macaria notata, assembly GCA_927399415.1. Lineage (NCBI taxonomy): Eukaryota > Metazoa > Arthropoda > Insecta > Lepidoptera > Geometridae > Macaria > Macaria notata. The sequence goes on along the minus strand of OV656745.1, from coordinate 10,523,263 downwards.
AAAAATGAATTGAAACCTTTTTCAGGAGAAAGAACCATACCATTCTAGTGCAACCACAAACTTGAGTCTAGTAATTTGCTGTTGTAATGATTATTTAGCGATAGTGTCACTACTCACGTTAGGACAATAAATCTGGCTAAATTTTAATTAGCATTCAGCTTTTATCGGCCATTTTGTTTGGTTAATTTGAGATGCCTGATGTTTACTTGCATGCATGTCATTGAATTTTAACTTGAAGGTAAGGGGTATTAATTTTGTTATTAAATTTCATAAATATCTTTGTAAAATACTGGGTTAACAAAGTCTTGTGTGTAAATCTGAGACTAAAAAATACTCAACGAATCTCTGCGGAAATTAGTTCAGCTATTTGAGTTCTTAGTAATCCTTACCATATAAAAAATACAAATTTTACATACAATCTCTAGACTATACCTATTTCTACTATTGCTACTTAGACCTACATTATGTAGACATTATCTACGCGATTAGCTCAATTTAAAAATCTTCACCCACAACATTTTTTCACCACCAAATCGTAAGTGCAAAACAAGCAAGGCTTACTTAAGCCACAGTTGCATATTTAAGAGCAGAGAACGGGAAGATTTTCCACCAACTAACGGTTATTTAATCTGTGGTCGCAGGATGCTTCTGAAGTCCAGATAAGAGGTTATCGAGGAATATACGAGCGGTGCAAAGCTAGGAATGTTCTAGAAAGGGATGCTTCTAAATGTGCTGCGTGATTTTGGACTTTAAGTTGTTTAGAGAAGGTTCGGTTTCGATTGGCTTTAAAAGATAGGTTTGTATCGGTATCGAAATTGACCAAAATTATTTATTAAATATTAATATTTTATTATTAACTATTTAGAAGGATAGTAGTGGACCTTAAATATTGAATTTAAAATTATATTATGCAAGTAAATAATATTTGAAATGTTGCATTTTTATAATCTATACTAATATTATAAAGCTGAAGAGTTTGTTTGTTTGAACGCGCTAATCTTAGGAACTACTGTTGCGAATTCAAAAAATATTTTTGTGTTGAATAGACCATTTATCGAGAAAGGCTTTAGGCTATATAACATCACGCTGCAACTAAAAGTAGCGAAGAAACAATAGAAAATGTGAAAAAAAAAACGTTCTTCGTTTTCGGCTTCCGTTGCGTGCGCTGCGAAAACGGTTCAAGTCGTGAGTAACAGCTATAATTTATAAAGCTGAAGATGTTGTTTGCAAAAATAAATATGATGCCCAAAATAGCTATTCCACGCGGACGAAGTCGCGAGCACAGCTAGTAACATATAAACCTGCAGCGTCACTTGTACATAAGCTTACCGTTTTAATAAACTACTTACTTCTATAAAAATGTTTATTTAAACTCGAAAATCTTTTTACATGGTAGTTCTACCGCTTGCCTACTGAAGAAGCAACCGCACATCACCACTACGCAAAAACATATTTGTTCTCCAATAGCAATTGTAATAAAACTCCCTATTAAACGGAAATCAAACACCCCCATTCAAAAGTGGCTTGAAATCAATCTAAATGCATAATTGAAAGCGGCCGAAGCGATCCCATCTGTCTTATAGTCTTAACCACCCTAACGCGGTATGTACAAATCACAATCGTATACAGATTCTTGCTCGATCTATTATGACTTTAAGCTTTATACGTTTATATGAGAGTAAGGAACAGAGATATCGAGTTTTAAACCTGCTTACACCTTGAAACGATTGGTTTTTTATTTTTATACCCACGGAAAAGTCACGTATTGTTTTTGCGTAGTCACCGCCCATGTAGTACTTATCGTTGGCGATTATCAATTTACCTACAGAAGTCAATCTGTATGGGTCACATAGCATTTTAGAGTTGCTTTAAGATATGTAGATGAAACTTTTTTATAAGATATTGAATCAGGCGTTACTTTGCGAAAAACTAAAGTAAATGAAACTCTGGAGAACTATAGTGTTTTTCCGCTGCCACTGCTCCTTAATCGACTTCAAACCACAAACTTGATGGTTTTTAGTTGTGTTCCTCCATATACCACCGCCACACTATAAGTTTAAAATTTGCCTACACTGTTTGTTGTCATACCACTTGAATTTATACACAAATTGAGGGTAGTTAGATATTAAAACAAAATAAAAAAATTGTTTGTGTAACCTAGCTCATAAGACGTTATTATAATTAAATTATGAACATACTGGGAGATGACTCTGGCCTCGTAACACAGCCTAACGGCTACCACGAGGTCAGAGGATTCGAAACATTTTGTGAAAAATATCTTTAAAAAAAATAAATGATTTTGTATTTTGTATTTTTGTATTTTGTACTATCGACCAATATACTAATATCTCCCACTACATCACATCTCAAACACTAAATAACGTTGATAAGACTATAAAACAACGGCTTGAAACCTGCTCAGCTTCGTTGTTAAGAAACTAAACACCTGAAATGTAATAAAGGCGATAAGTCCGCCGAAAGCTCGCACGTAAGCGTCGTGTATTCTCTACTATCACGCTAAATTTTGTAACCTATTAAACTCCTCGAAGCGACTATAATGTTAGCCTGAGGTAGCGATTAAACCATAGAGTGGAGAATGGAAAGGTGACAAAAGTAGCTGGTGTATATTTTGATAGATTAAGTATTTGCCTAAGTATAATGTAAATTCTTGCTTCTTTGAGTACTCAACTCTGAAACATACTTCGAAGTTGCGTTTATCTACGTTTTGGTAAAACTATGTTAAACACTCTGTATTAATAGTATTTTTAGAGTTAAACATACTTATTTGTTCTCACCGTCCATATGGAATATAATAGAAAAGAAATACAATTTCAAAAACACAGTTCACTTGTTTATTCAATTCCCAAGATTGTAAAAAACATTGTGATGCAATAAGAAAGACCCTTAATCAGAAACTCTTGATTATTACCTACTTACAGTAAGTAATCGTCACGAAACTTTCGTTTTCACGTCAACCAATCGCTAGCCAAGCCTCCCAGAGTCTCCGCCACTTTAGGTAATCTCTCCACCAGTTCCATCTACATTCTCTACGAAAGTCGCTCTCGCCTCACCACTCTTTTGTACACGTTATTAGCCGAGCTATATCTTGCGATTTGCATATTTCCGCAGTAAAATTAATTCGAAGATTTGCCCGCATCCCATCGAGGGGGGTGTCTTATAGGCGACCCCCGTCCTGGTAGGTGGTGTTTCGAAAATCGCGCATTCAGATTTGTGTATAAGCAAGACAGTTTATGTTTGAACTGGCTGCGCCGAGCGCTGCTAGCCGCGTTTAAATCGAGACAAAAATACTGAATGTCTTCATATCGTTTGTTACGAGTTTAATAGCTGGTTTTCTACTAGCATTTGAGTAATGTGCAGCATGTAAGTGGGTTTCTACACTACTGAATTGTAAGAATACAGTAGATTTGATGTGCTTTTCAAAGCAAAAGTTAAAAGGCATCTCGTGAAAGGATTGACTATATTTCAATCTATATTGAAGAGTGTCGTTACACACTTTTACCATAGTGTCTTTATTACCACTCTAGTCAGACACCTATGTACTTAGGTCAGACTTCGCTGGATTTGAGCTCCAATATTTACAGCAATACCTCAATCAGTCTATAAATAACCAGTAAAAAAAGACACCTGCTTGCAAAGCACAGTCTGGTTCCCCGGGTCGAACAGCCTACTGCCTCCCCATCTCGAAAGCAGCTCCATGATACATAGTGACTCCTCGAAGTCCCCCAAACGCAGATCCTGCTGCCGCTTTGACTAACCATATTCAACTCCACAGCAAAAAGTGGACGGGTCAGCTTTCGCTGGCTTCGGCTACAAACACACCACATTGTACAAGAAACAGTCTACCAGGACCATTTAGTTAGACACCTGTCACCTACTTGCAAAGCACCGTCTGGTTCCCCGAGTCGAACAGGCCACCGCGTCCCCATCTCGAAGGCAGTTCCATGATGGTGACTCCCCGAGGTCCCCACACGCAGATCCTGCTGCCGCACGGACTGACCATCACACGTTCTACTGGGAACGCAGGCGGAGTCAGCATGTGGAGGGTCTGGAACAATCAATGAAGTAAATTAGCTAAGTTGAGGACAGAAAGCAATCTCATTTATTTTATTTGATAACGGGGTAAGAAAGATAAGTATTGCTTAAGTTTATGAGCTAATAAATCAAAATGGTTCTACTTTTATATACTATAGATTGTGATAGTAACGCTTTGAAAGGATTTCGTTTCTTCGCCGCCATCGAGCTTACATTCGTTTAAGCACTAACTCAAGCGATTGTAAGCTTGAAGGCGTTAACCCACTAGGTTAAATGCCTAGTAGTTATATGTATGTTAAGCAATATCCTATACATATATGTATATATACTAACATGTACTTTTACATGAAAACACGCAGTACCTAAAAGCAAGATACCATTGCGGTAATCGATGGAACACCGTAACAACACCACATCAATTCCACCCCACCCTCGCAACATCCCGAAAAAAATCGACGTTAACAAACGCTAATTTCTCATCAAAACAATCAAGTCGGGTCCCTCCAATCAGGCCCACGGTTCAAAGTGCATCCTTGACTCGATCCAGATCCCATTTCACAGTGGGCGATCAAGGCAACTTTTTCAATTTCCCCGAGACGCCTCGCGCCGGCCGCGCGGTCGTCAAACGATAAATGATTATAACTACGACGTCACAGGGACGAGCCAACGCGCCCCGTAATGAGAAATAAGGCGAAAAAATGAATGGATAGGTACGGGGCAGCCAGTAGGGAAGCTTGAGATCTTAATATCTACTGTACTAGATGATTTTGTACATATTTTTTTGTGTTGCTGTTTTCACATCGATGTTTTCATCATCAGTCAACTGTGCTGGTCACCGCAAAATAAATATACCTAGATGCTGCATATAAATGCATGGTAAATAAGGCAGTTACAGACAATCGTCAGATTTGTTTCACTTACTGACTACTAGCAAATAGAATGCATGAATGCATATTATGTAGGTTCTATGCTTACCGTACGGTATTCGTTCGCTGTGACCAACCTGTTATTAACAAATTGAATCACTCATACTTCTTTTTAAAATTAAGGTTACTACTACTTTTATTATGTAAGTTGATTAACTGCAGTATACATCATCAAGAAGCCCTGAGCAAGCTTCCATCGTTTTTTGTTCTTTTTATTGATTAAAAAAGTTTCCTAATCATATTTGCGCGCCTCCGTCCGAGTTAGCGATAGTTGTATTGGACGCTTGATGTTACAGGATTCAGTCATTAATAACTCAGTAAAAAAATAAGATTGTCGATCCAACTTTTAAATGTTAAGTTTTATTAGGCAAATATGTCCCATTGTCGGTAATGGATAAAAATGTGTTTCCTGCGAACTACGAGTCAATTCTATAGACGTAAGTATGGTTTGATGAATATCTATTTAAGTTTCATGGAACGCGTGCTATAATTTACATAAAGAAATCTATGAATTTCACACACGGCAAGGCACTTGCACTGGCACTGTCTTTCATGTATTTCTAGACCATAACTAATAAAGACTCTCAAAATCCAAACTCAGCAGCCCACTAACTTTGCTTACATTATCTGTTTGAAAAGATTCAAAATCTCTCTCCAAAATCCGAATAGCTTTCACCTCCAATATTAAATAACCTCAATTTAGGCGAGAGAATCCCATAATCGCTGAAAGGATTACACTTCCCGGGGTTAAAGATGGGAGTGCATTAGGGAGCGATTATCGGAAAGAATCAAACGGGGCGGGCCACCCGTCGAATGTCAAGTGATCTTGGTCTTGGTTTTACTTAGCAGTATTTAAGTAAAATAAAGAAAGAATAAATAATCATTTATTCGTCAATGGAAATACTCAACTTATGAACTAGACGCTAACAGTTGGTAATTCTATTTTCTCGTCTTACAAAAATATTTGTCAGTTAAAAGATTTTAAACATGTCTAAATTTATATAGAATATTTTAGTAAGTTTGTATAGGAGCGGCAAACTCTGGAGTCGAGAGTATACAAACCATTCTGGAGAACCTGTGACTTAATTACTTTCGTTCTATTAAAAATAACCGGGACCTACAATATACCAGTTACTCGTGTTTGTAAAACGAAGTTTTGAATAAAGATAGTCAGAATTCGCGTTTTATGTAAACTCATACATGTGCAGACGTACATTATTATTTAATTCATATTATTAGTTAGTACTTCTTCTTCTTATCGAATGAGAGTGGCCAACTCTGGTGTCGAGAGCGTATCAAGCCGCCCTAAGGGCCTCTGACAAGGCTTAACGACTGCCGTACTAGACAAACAGCCGGGACCTACAAGTTTGTACTAAACTTATGTTACTGGATGATAGGTGTGAAGCCAATGTTTATGTTCAGAGAAAAGAGATTGCAATTAATATTGTAATAACTAGTTACGAATATTTTACATGAAAATTTGCTCAATAAAACTTATAGGTAGCTCAACAACATTTGAAAGGTCACATAATCAGTTTTATTTTTCTTCCGTAACCCAGAGATTTCATTAGACAATGGCCCCATACAGCAACGAATTACATATTATGCAAATGTGTCCAAAGGCACAATAAAAATACGGCACCCTTGGATTAGTCGTATTAAAATTCCAGATACACACACGAGCTAAGCCGCGGCACAATTATAAGTCCCGGAGGTCCCCGAAGGGGTCTTTATTTTTCCATATTTAATAAAATAATATAATAAAAAATTAAAATATTCCGCCCGCGTGCTTACGTGTATCGCGATCGGTGTCCGAAGCAGATATGACCGGATTTTTTGCGGCGGCCATTTTGTTTTTAATACGTGCGCTGTGACGCTGTTTTATTTATTTTTTCCATGTACGTGACCGGAGACGCAGTTTGCGAAGATTGCGGTGCATGCGGTACAAATAATTATTATTGTTTGTTTTTTAATTTTATTCCGCCGCGGCCGGAATTCAAATGCTCGATTTGTGTACGTTCTTTACGAGTTTAGAACATGTATGATTTCCAACTGTGTTCTTCCGTAACCTTAATCTAAATATATAAAACTCAAAGGTGACTGACTGATTGACTGACTGATATAGTGATCTATCAACGCACAGCCCAAACCACTGGACGGATCAGGCTGAAATTTGGAATGAAGGTAGATGTTATGACGTAGGCATCCGCTAAGAAAGGATTTTTGAAAATGCCACTTTGAAAGGGTTGAAATTGGGGATGCAAGTTTGACTTCTTAATGCGAGCGAAGCCGCGAGCACCCACTAGTATAATATACACACGTCATTTTTATCTTAATTTATTACAAAAATTCTGATTTCATGGACCACTTCTCATAACAAGTATATAATAATCATAATTAAAGGCATCTATTAGTATTAAGTAACAATATACAGCACTACAACTAGACTACTTCTAATGCTACAGCAGGTCGAAAACAAAGAATTACTAATAATTAGATTCTTATATAAAACAACCTTACAAAGTTTGTTTAGAATATATACGAATTTTCCAAGCTTTCCCTAGTTCCGCTACTCGCCACAAGATGGCGTTAAGAGTATCGTTCAGTCAGCTCGAGCGCTTGTACCTAATAATATTGACAATTAAAAAGTACAAAATGGAATTGCTGAAGATTTAACTATTGTGACTAATATAAATGTTTAAAAAAATTACATTAATGATATATTCATGTGAATTTTACTCCCACCAATTTTACTAAACTTACAATACTTTGATTCACATTTCCTGTAACAGCGTACAAGAATAAATAAATACATTTATAAGTATCACTATTAGTCATACTCAAATAAAAGGTTTTATCTACACTAATGTCGTAACATTCTACTTATGTTTTCAATACTTGACTTATAATTACTACTGTTATAGCACAGACAACAAAACACTCAATTTAAGCAATTTCACATGATGTTATAATATCCACATCGATATCGTAATAGCTCATTATAACATCGGAAAAGCGTGACCAACCTGATTGCAGGGCCAATCAGGTTGGTCGCGCTGCACTCTCGTTGGTTAGATTTTAATGGCGGCAAAATCACTGTGACAATACACGTACGCGTGAATTTAATGTTTCGCAATGTGTTTTGTTTTTAAATACAAATTAAAAGTCACTCGTTACTATTATGAAACTCGCTGCGCTCGTTTCATAAACTCACACTCGTGTTTAATTACCCTTCATTATATGACAGTTGCATAAACTACTATTTAAATATTGGTTTGACCTCGAATTAAAAACCAACAGCTGTGTGGTGGAGATTAAGTGCAATGTTTTTAAATCTAACCAAATAACATAAAGTATACATTTATGATACTTGATTAACTCTGGTGTCGAGAGTTAATCAAGCCGACCTAAGGGCCTCTGACATGGCTTAGCGACTGCCGTACTAGACAAACAGCCGGGACCTACAACTTAACGTGTCATCCGACCCACGGAAGCGCCCAAAATGGATTGCCACTTTTCGGTCACTCATCCAAGGACAGACCGCGTCGACCTTTGCTTAACATTGGAACATTTTAACATACACTGACATGAATCGTTATTTTCCTATACCACCATACATACGAGTACATATAAAATTCCCATTAGCTACAATAATTTTGCGAAGTCGGTGGCGGACTGCCAGCTCTCCTCTCTGTATCGGCTATTCGCAGAATACTCATAACGTAATGGCTATTCTACGGATTTACGTATACTACCTTATAATAACATGGACGTGAAATCTGGATAGATGAGGTTTGTTTATTTTTGACAGATTAGTTTGCAAAGGAAAGCATTGGGAATGTGTTGTATGAACCTTTTTGTTAGATAAACATAATTTGGATGGATGACGATAGTTTATTTGTCTGATTTCTTTACATAAGGCAGGAAAAGGCAGTGGGACGTGCGCCGTTTCAACTTAAAGAACGTTATTTTTAAAATCTAGTTAGAATAGATGAGACAATATTTAATTGTCATTTTAATATATACAACCATTAGAAAACCTTATTTTTAAGGTACATATTGAAAAGAAGATAAGACTTGTTTATTTTTGTCTGAGTTTTTAAAATAGGTTACTATTTAAATTTGTAAAAAAAAGTTTTTATATTGGTCCATGGAAATTGATGGTACCTATATTTCTTTATGTATTAGAATTCATATGTTTCAGCTTAGCAAAAGTGCAACTTTCATTAAAATTTATTTAGGTTATTTACTTTTTGATATATAAGCAGCTCCCATTGCTGCGAGCAGAGTTTTTTTTACATGAAATAGGCTCCCGCTTGACTACAACTTGCCTGATGATAAGCAACGTTATAATCTACGATCTAGCGCGCTTGCCTAAACCGGTTTACTCTCGACTTGAATACCGACAAATTATAGTTCAAGGGGAATAGAGATTAGGGCAAGGAGTTCCACAGTTTGGCTGTTGAGTTACATTAATTATGACGTATATAGGTAAAGCTTAAGGCGCAACACATAAGGTACGAGTAAATAACAGGTACATCAATAACGTTTCTACATATTTGTTTGTCCTGCTTACATGGATAACTAGTTTTTTCCTCCTCCACAAATATTAATCTCCCTACCTTGTACCTTTTTTAGGTTTCTTTCTTGTACCTTACAATTAAATGTAATAATTTTATAGTGTTATTTAAAGTTTTTTTTTACCCAGTTGAATTTTTTATTTATTTATGTTTTTCTTATTCTGGATACAAATTAGTTATAATTAGTATAGTTTTGGCTACAAGTTTAAAATGAAATTATTTTGAATAATTGAAATTATTTTAAATACAAATTGATGACCTGGCGTTTTATCACAATTCTCAGTTTGAATAAGTAATTTATTTTTATTATTATTTTTATTTAGTTCCCAGAAGCATTATATTAGTATAAATACGGGTCCAAAATTTAAGTTAATGAAAAGCGGTGAAATATGAAGGTACATTTTTCAGTTATAATCCTAGTATTCATAGCGAGGCAATTTCTATAGCAAACCGATAAGGGACTTTGGCTTCCCGCCAGCGTGGGAGAAACCTTACCAACTTGATATCTTGGAAACACCTAACTAGCTTGTGAACTAAGTTAACAAAGAAATCATTAAGACAACCGATATAGCTGCATGAGTATATGCATGCTCATTAGTTAATATGGACGCTTTTCTTTAGCGCTTCAGTGACTCATCTATAACTGACCTTGGTTTTAGATTTTTTTGTAGCAATATACATATGTAGTTAAGACACGTGGTTCTTATTATTAGACTAGAATCAGGATGTAGTCAATCGTAAGCCTGATTCATGTTAAAAAAGGCTTTATTTGAAAATAAATAATACATCATGAATTTGAGGGATTAACAGATTGAGTTTCAGTAAGGTATAGAATAAAATGGTCGTTTCTATGAATCATAAGTATGTATTTACAAAAGAAAAGTATATATGTATTATATCCGTTATCTAGTATCCATGATACAAGCGTAGGCTTAGTATGGGGCTAGATGGCGCTGTATGATATGTCCTGAAATATTTATTATTATTATTTTTATTAAAAGTAGTCTTAAATAAGTGCGCGGAGGCTATACGTACGAAATCGTAAACCTTTCACCACTAATTAGGCCTTTATTAGGAATAATGTCGCTGGTTAGTATCCATAGCGGCGCTCCTCGTGCAATCTTCACAAAATATGTGTTATCACATTACGGGATATGTTTTGTGGATCTGGTGTTACAAGTCGGCATATTTTAGCGATATTTGTGGTGATTGTAATCACAGCTTTCTGCTGACATTTGGATGTTATTCTCTTAAGCATACATGTGTGTAAGAAAATAATATATATATATATATACGATGACTGCTTACCATCAGGCAGATCGTCTGCCTTTTTGCCACTTTTTTATAAATAAAATATACATACATACATGTAAACAATCAAATTGTTTTTTTTTTATCAAAAATGGGTTTGCACTTGACCGTAAAATAGTCTGATGGAAAGCTATCATTACGGTCTAGGATGAAACGTGCTTACCCAGTAACAACCGATTCGCTATAATAATATTCGTTTATTCTTAATACAATGATTTTAGACTTTATTTTTTTTTATCATAAAATATACGAAAAGTTTCAGGTACGAATTCTGCCGATCATAATTATATTTGATAACTTCCAAATGACTTTATACCATACAGTTTTTACTATAACTGCACTTGTTATCATCAAAAACTCACTAGAACCCGAACACCAACACAACGACGCAAAATTAAAGCAATCTGCAACAAAAGACGCGCGAAACAAGATGAAAGTGTCATAAAGCAGCTCCAACGGGCCAGTTGGTGAAAAAGTCGCACCTCCTAGTTAGAAAGCTGGTACCAGCCACCTGTCCCAGAAGGTAGGTACGTAGGTATCACCAGAGTTGCCAACTTACAGACATAAATCACCAACTCGGGCACAATGTGCTCTCCGAGCGGCCATTAGCATTTTTTATGCATAGAAATCGATCCGGCAACCGTCTAATGCCTCCCGCGATACATTAATATCTTACTTTTTATGACTCTTCTGTAACAATCCATCTTTTGGCGTAAACGACTCTCCAAATATTCTTTAAACTTCAACTTTATGTCTATTGCCCTAGAGTCGAAAATAATCTTTATGTTGTTTGTAGGGAATTGGAAAGGCGGAGGATTAAGGCACGTCTATACTTTGACTGTTGGGTTCGGGTTATTGTTGGGCGTATATCATGTATGTAAGCAGTAAGTAGGAGCAAGTAATGTAAGGGTTTTAGCATATCATCGGTGCGGGGATGGAAATGAGGATTGGTTTTCTTATGTATCGGTTTATATGCTGGAAATTGAAGACAGATGATAGGAAACAAAGCTAGACTGTAAGTAGCAAGTTTAGCTAGACTATGACTCTAAGTCGATGGCAGTTAAATCATTTGAGTTGTTAAATTTTAAAATTACTGTTTTAGTTTTTTTCGTAATATGTATTTTAAAACAAAACTACCACAACCTTATATACATAACTACTACGACAGTCTTTTGACCATATCAAAGGATATTCAGGTGGTTTGAAAACTGTAAAAACCAGAGATCTAATAAAAAATCTTACTTTTGCTACACAGTCACATACAAATAGGTACACATATGACACATATGTACATGCCTATCTTATTCATTCCTCAGTTTATGTAGGCAACAAATTTATTATTAATTGTATAGCCATAATGGCTATAAATAACTGTGTACCCACCTTAACACAAATACCAAGAGTTGATAATAGGTGGTGCTGGCGATTTCCTTAACGCTCCCATTCTTCTTTCACGGCCACTTTGAGATTAAAAAGTTTGGAAAATGAAATGAAAACTTTTTGCTCGGCGATGGAGTGCGCGGTAATTCAGAGGCATCGCCACTTCGAAGGGAGACCTCGTGGCAAAGGATGAGGAGGTGCATAGTAGGGTCATAGTGATTTTGACCCGTGTATAAGCAGTATATTTAGACGCTAAGTTCAAGTAACTATCTGAAATACAACCTTTACACTAGGCTTACGTTTTAATATTCTTTTTGTAAATTTCTGTATTGTGCTGGTGTTTTTAATAAAGTGTATATCTAGCTATCTATCTATCTACCTTTACCTTACGTTTACCTTTGAAATACAATGACACTGACGATGACATTTGATGATGAGGAGCGAAACCAGCAATATCTTTTTGCTAGTGGTTGCTCCCAGTGTCAGTGTGTTTGTTGGTTTGTTTGTTTAGTATACACACTTTTTCTCGCTTCAACAGTATAACGATAACGGATGGTAGTGATTTTTGGTATGGGTGGTATTATAAGTGACAATACGGCTTATATCCACAGGTCGAAACAGCGGGACATTCATAAGCACATTTGAAGTATCATACAGCTAATAACAATAAATTAAAAAAAAAATATTTTTGGAAGATATTATAATCTTCTTTTTTTGAAGTCAGTTAATAAAATTAAGTTATTTAAATGTACCATATCGCAAATCATTGAAATGTCTCTTCTATCTTCCCAATTTTCTACTCTTCATCCGAACTCTGATGGATATTATTGAAGGCCTTCAAGATAACTCATAGAGCGCCAGAATTTACGGTGCACGAGTAAACTTCCGCGTTTCTTTTCATAATTTATTATTTTCGGCTAGCACGGAGTTCTGAGAACTTTTTTTATCGCGATCGAGTTTATGCCGAAGTTCAAAATTGTATGGAAATGAAGATTGGCTTCTGTGAATAAATTATTTTCATCAATAATAATAACAACATCTTTTTTAAGTTGGCTCAACAATAACTAAATTTAAACGTCATAATAAAAAGTTGATGAAATTGATCTATTTATACTATTGATATAATAAGAAATTCAAACTTAATTCTCTTAAAATAACTTTATAATTGTGGCACAATTGACTTTTTTTGTAATTTAGAATGTCAATTAAAAATCAAATAAAGTTAATGACTACGGTCACACCTAAATCTCTCAAAATATTTATGTATAATTATATCCCAGGGCTTAAACGTGCATATTAATTTTTAGATTAAAAATGTATTCTAAATCCTGTGCTATCTGGCCGCCATCTTGCTTCTAAATGACGTCACGTATTTAATCACCTCGCCGGCGGAAACAATGTGACGGTTTAGAATTGAAAGCTAATGTAAAGCTAAGTAGGACACACTGCTTGTACAATTTAGGCAACCAATGTAGATAAATCTTCAGGCGCGACAGTTATTTACAAAACTTTTCTCAAAAATCATCATAGCGACCTAATAATATATTCAACAAAATTAAATAAAAGAATATTTATTTTTGTCTAAAACCTCATTTTATCTCAACATGTCAAACTGTCAATACATATTTCATCAACATGTCATCTGTCATGTTTCGTAACATATCCATCAAGTATCCTTCGTATCTGTTGGTTGTAAGAGATAACTAGTCAATTAATTATAGTAGAAATTAACATATTTCATAGAGGTCAATCAATAATTTGACGAATTCAAGTAATCGTAGATTGATAACTCCAACCAGATGTAGATGACGTTCTACAATTAAATGTATGTTAACATTTAGTTAACGTTTGCTGAAGGTTCCAAAGCAGTAGCTTAATTTACTCATCACTTTCCCCACCCGTGAGTCCCCGCAGCCCTGAGGTCAATCGAGAAGGCCACTCTAATGTTTACAGATAAAAAGAAAACCAATTAGCCTCCCCCGCGCCCCGCACCCCGCGCCCCTCTCACCGCGCCACAAAGGAGCGCTATCTAGCGATAAATTATCGAAATTATTGCATTAAAAATTCCATCTAGTAAGTCAAAGCGAGCCATTAAGGCGCCTCCGCGGAAGCGAAAGGTAACAAGGCACTTTGTTGCAGCGGCCTTTGAGACGTTCGAGACGTGAGTGTGGAATTTTTCTCGAGTTTTCTCCGGATTGCGCTAGGGATGTGCGCGATCGACAGCTAGTTGGGAATTTGGCGGGATTTTTTAATAGAGACAGGACAGACTTTACAGTTAAAAATGGTTTCAAAAGTCGAATGCTGCAGTTGATAATGTATTAATCGCACATCGGGGTCTTCAAATCTAGAATTAATAAGTATCTTCTAGGTAAGCGTGTTACATTACTGTTCAGGCAGTTCGAGGAATGCTACGCGTGAAACCAAGCTTATTTCTATACTTATACCAGAGCATCTTCTTGAATGTCCTATGATTTAACAATACCTATTTATATACAATACATAAAAAGTCAACACGACACATCGGTGAGTTTATCATGTTCGTACAAGACTTATATATTCTGCTGTAATTTTAGTTAAACCACCCTAAAGGCTTTTGACTTGGCGTATTAAGAGATAAGAGAACTTTATTGATCAAAAACTTAGATTCTAATACAATTTTGATCGCTACACTCCACACTAGGATGTAATGCACCTGTATTGTGGAGTGCAGGCTCTACCTTAGGCTTATACATAGATTTATATACTTAAGTCTAGTAAAATCAGTTTTACGTGTGTTTACTGGTAGGCCAAGAAAGAGATTATGTACTCATGTTGGCTAAGATAGATAAATTTATCGCTGTGCGTGGCGCAGGCATTCCACGTCCTACACTAGGCTTAGCCTATATTGACTTACTTTCACTTTATAACATACGAGTACAGCCGGGATTTGAATATAACTATTTGGCATTTTTTATTTTTTTTGTTTTACTGTCCATCCGGCATAAACAAGCCCTAGCACATATCTAGTTATTACCGGTCTTATCCGGTAACCACTATGGGAAAACGTTTTCCACGGCGAGACGCTTTGATATATTTTCGTGTTCCGCTCTTAGTTAGCGTAACGTTTGATATTCGCTTCTGAACGATGTAATTTTAAATTCTTTGCTGAAAGCCGAGGCTCTGGCTATTTAAATTTGGCTACTTTGTGTTTTCGGAATCAAATATTGCGTGGGCTAGTAAATAATTTATTTGAAAAGCTTTTAAAGCGAAATTTTCAGTTCTGATTACATATGATACGGTCAATCATCGAGTGATTTATGTTTCTAATGCGAGCTCAACTAATCTGATAGTTAGCGATCTAATGGTCAAGTATGAGTATGATGTGACTTTTTACCAAACTTCAGAGATATTTTTTTTATATATTTTTCTATGTTTCATAATAAATGTGCCTACAGTTTAATTCAATTTTTTTTGTAAATTTATATTTATACATAAGATAATGTTATTTTTATTTTATGCTTAACGATTACTAAAAATGATGTTGACTTTTCATCCATAAATACCTATATCCTCTAAAATGGAATTTTTGAAAATTGCTCTTCTAAGGGGATGAAACAAGGATTCCAAGTTTGTATCAATCTTTAACTGACAATAATGCTTCTTAGTGCTCGCAGCCGCAGTCACCCACTAGTTAACCTATAAATATCCCATTCCCTGTACGAGCTATGTAAACCCCCGAAGCCCCCGATTCCCGCATGCAGCTCATTCGGGCTAATTTTCATATTAACGAGGCGTCTAGTCTTCTCGCGGAATTATGTACCTTTGTTTATTAGCGAACCTGCACGTGCATCGGAAATTAGGTGCTTGTATCTGCTATGTATAGAATGATATACAGAGTTAATGATAATTGATGCAAACACTTATATAGGTAGCTTTAATACGTAGGTTATCCGAACACATGTGCTCCGTGGAAGGACCTGGGCGCCCACCACGACGTATCTGCCCAAGAGAACTCCCCTAACGAATTAATTCTGCGGGAGTCACGAACCTCAGTCATGACTAAATGCGACTCAAAGAGAGTGAAGATCTACAACTATTTGAAATTTGCGGAAAAAAAAACTGTCATTACATATTAACAACAACAAGTGCTTTTCTTTGTTTTAAGGCCTAACCAACTGTTTGAAAGGAAATCTTATAAATGTTATATAATATTAATAAATGTACTTATAGATTTTTTTTCAAGAATTTGACACACATGACATTTGTCATGGAACAAAAAATGTTCCTTTTGACTAAAATTACCCTTATAAGGTTATGAGTAAGTTACGAGGATCTATTTAATGAACTTATGAGCATTGTGTGGGGCTAGATGGCGCTGTGTGCAATGTCCCGGTTTTTTATTGTAATTTAAGCAGCTTACTTACATATATTGACGTTTTAGTAAAATTTTGTATAAGATGAAACTTAAGTAAATATTCACTTAAGTATAAAACATTCTTGACGTACATTGTATTGATATTCGACGTAGCTTTTTACAAAGATTTTGTTAAGACGCTAATTTCCATAAAGTGCAAAATCGTCGTCATAAATTTTTAACGCTTTGTTAAAGATTTAAGGACGACACGTTTTTGTTGTGTGTGGTTTTGTTCAACAAACTTTTTATACTTTTGACGAGTTTATGTCTATCTACAAGAATTCCTACGTAAACAAATGAATACCTGAATGAATGGTAGGAATTATGTAAAATAATTTCATATGTATGTAATTCATTTAAATACATACATATGAAATTATTTTTTTTATTAAACATTACCAATAAATTGTTTCATCTGTTTTTATCTGTTTTGATCACGCCAAACTTTATTTAAATTTTCTTTAAAAATAAACAGTCATTATATTCTTCCTCGTCGTCAATTCCTCCGATGCCCACCTGGGGTCCGAGGGCGCGGGCGAGGTGCGCAAACAATTTAATTTACAAGCGCCGATAATGTGTCCCTACCAGTTAATACAGACTATGCGTTAAAAAAATAGGGAGGCATTATATTAAGACGTTATTTAAAATAACTTAGTAAGGTTCTGTAAGTTTTTTCTGATGATTTTTAAGAAGAATAAGCTTACGCTTGACTACTTGTCTGATTTTTTTTA
Source organism: Macaria notata (assembly GCA_927399415.1). Classification (NCBI taxonomy): domain Eukaryota; kingdom Metazoa; phylum Arthropoda; class Insecta; order Lepidoptera; family Geometridae; genus Macaria; species Macaria notata. The sequence continues at coordinate 10,505,889 of OV656745.1, read as the reverse complement.
AATAAAGACTTTATTTCAATGAAGTTGGTAAAGTTCTGTAGATTTTTTGATAGTATTTTATGCAAAATAAGATTACGATTTACTATTTGGCTGCTATTATGCAACGTTGCAATCTATGATCGAACGCGCTTGCTAAATATATTTTACACTAGACGTATCAAAAATAATTGTTATGAAGAAAGTTGGTATTTTACGTATGTTCAATTCATTTCGAACCATGTAAACATAAGGTAAAAGTATATTGTTTTATGTACTTAGGAATATTAAACTATATTCAATTGAGGTTGCCTGATTTCTAAATTATATATAGGTATACAATTTCATTATCCATAATATTATGTATATATATATTTTTTCATGTGACCACTTACTAGATACAAAGTGTTTATTTAGGAAAATTTAAGATTGTTTATCTTAAATTCAGAACCTCTAAAAAATGCTCGGCGTCAAGTAATAAACGCGACGTTCACCAATTCATCATTGTTTTTCACTAATAAAAACACGGCAAGGACACGTCTTAGGGCGGTCTTCCCGCCCTCGTGGGCGGCCGATATAGATTATTCTCTCGACACAAAAACACGGGTGGTATAAGTTTGACATGAACATCGAGCGTGTGGTATATAAGTATAACTATATTTTAAATTAAGCAAAGGTCGATGCAGATGCTTGGATGGGAGGCATTCTATTTTGGGGACTTCCGTGGGTCGGATGACACGTTAAATTGTAGGTCCCGGCTGTTTGTCTAGTACGGCAGTCGTTAGGCCATGTCAGAGGCCCTTAAGGTGGCTTGATAAACTCTCGACACCAGAGTTGGCCACTCTCATTCGATTAGAATAAGAAGTATTTTTAGCATATGAACGATTGAATAAATAATGTTCAACACAGATGATAAACTTACATTCTCTTACATTTGTTTTGTTACAATATTTTTTACACAAAATTTCTAAATAATCTAAAGCAATCTGATTTTTCTGTAATTACAATAGACAATAATTTGTTACTGTGATGGAGAGCGGCACAATACAGTTTACAATTTGCAGTAAATGAAGTTCAAATATTTGTGTAGCCATTCGTAAGTGGTCTGTCTATTTCCGACAGAAAAGAAACAAGAAAATTTGACTATATATTTTTGAACGTGATAATGAAACCAAATTGTTTGGAAAATAGTAAAACAAAACTTTGCAAACTATTTATTTATTTAACTTACCTACTTATTATTTATTTATACATCAGACAAAGGCATTAGACCACTAGGCCTTACGTAGCGTTAGCGAAGGAATTGTTTTGATAGGAGAATTAAACTGTCGTTTTACAATCCGCAGGACAGCCATGTTTTCCTTACTGTGTAAACTGAGCTTCGGGCGGAGCCCGCGATTGTTCGCAACGTTTGATCTTGATTAATTAGTTATCACAAACGGAATGCGATATTGCGACAGGAGTCGATTACCTGCGCTAATCGACGGCTATCGGGCCTTTGATGTTTGATTACTGTATTAACCGGCGCTTTTGTAACGAGAAATTAGGAAATTACGGCGGACTTAGAAAGGCAAAATCTTGTTAAAGTTAATTATTAGACAAGCACAAAACATGCAAACATTTACCTAATAAGAAATATAATAATTAGCGATGCTTTTCGTTTATTTAGAAAGATGCACATACTTACATGTTATTTTTAACAAATATGATACGAAGATATTTTTTGTAAACCAAACACATACAATTAATAACTTTATTATTGAAACAGATGTGTACATACAACATAGTAATATATAAAATAATCCCCTTTAAAAAAACCAACACCAACAAAATAACTGAAACATCGACAGCAAACAACCCTTTCCCAAATATTCCGACAACACGATAGCAATGATCCGCAATAAAATAAAGGCTCGAACAAATAAAGGCAGGACAATACCGCGACCAAGAAATGCGATCGCCATCGGGCCGAACAGAGACAGGAAAAATCATAAACCCCTAATTATTTACCTTCGAGCGGTAACATGAATATGAAAGTATAATTATATTATTATTATTACATCTTAGACCATAGCTATTGCTTGCAATCGGGCAAACTATGGTCAAGTGGAAACCTGTTATAGTTAAAAAAAATGACAATTTTATATTGAGTGTAGTATCGATACTCTTCCATTTCGGTGCAGGCGTTTGAGTGTGAAAAATAATCAAACTGTCAACTTCATAAACATTAGTCTGAAATGTGTGGAAAAAAATATAAAATTACAAACCGTTTGCCTGATTTGTCTTAAATTGTCATGAATTCTTAGTGACGGATCAAGCAGTCGCTCCCATATTTGTTATTTAGTTAGTTAGTCTTATGTTTGTTATGAAATCCTATCCAACCGTATCAATGCAGTCACCATCATTCAATCATCATTAGAATAATTTATTCATCGCCTAGTCAGCATAATTGTTTAAGAAGTATCGGTATTGAGGTGGTGTTGAAGAAGGTATCTAGGTAGGCTCAGGCAGATAGGACATTTTTTAATTACAGTTATGGTTTAACCATTTGACATCCATACTGCATGAAACAATGCCCGCAAATTCATGTCTGTTATCAAAGGTGGAGCATTTTTGTACCGTCATATGATGATACACGTTTATTGAATGTGACGTCTATGTATCGAGTAGATGGCGCCACCGTCGGTCGTTATCGTGCTTATTGTTGTTTTTAATGAAATGTGACCGAAGCATTGTCCGGCGATTCGGCCCATTATCCCCGACCTCCTCTTAATATCCTGCAGGGTAGGTGATAAAATTCGCCATGCGATATAAGGACGAGACTACATTAAAGTGTAGAACATAAGGAACTGTTTAATTTTGTAATTTGAAAAAAAATATATAAATAGATACAACTACGGATTAAAAGTTTTAAAAAAATAAGAAAAAAATATATAATTGTAGATACGTTTTAATGAAAATATTTTGTAAGGTTCAAATACATCACAATACAGCAAAAACAGCTGAACCGCGGTAAGACTAGAATCAAGTTTATAAAAAGTTAGTCTTTTGATTGTGAATATTTTATTTTATTCATACATTGTACTAATACAATGTTTTGCACTTCACATTTACTCGCATTACATAAATACGTTTAGCTTTTACAAATATTTATGAAATAAAAATCTAACCAATACAATTTTACAAACTAAACTTGAGTTAAGTTATGCTGTTTTGAGTTATTGTAAGAAATGTTTGTATTTCCTTTTTGTTGTACACCACATTCTTCTTTTTCTTTTCTGCTTATTTCTCTCCAGCCAAAGGTTGCCTGGAAGAGATCGCTTTCAATGATAAGGCCGCCGCTTGTGGCACTAGTTAAGATAATAATTTGTTTTATGTACTGTTCATTTTTAATGTGTCCTCAGCTTAAGTTTAACCATACGTAGTAACTGCGATCGGGGTGACGAGTTTGGGTCACTTCCACGATTACTGTTTCATGTCCGGGCGCATACCAACCACGGCGCTGACCGGGACTGTCGAACTACTGAGCCCTTCACGGGATACTTACTATGTCACGGGACATATAAAAATACTACTTTGCTATGTTTTAATTAGCACTAAAACTTTTTGCTTAGTTTTCGCGGTCCCTATACGATTGAACGGCATCAAAATCAAGTAACTATTTACGGACAGTCTTATGGAAGCGAAACATTAGAACATTACGTGTAATACTATTCTCAAGTGGCTTGTCAATCAGTCTCGTGTGAGAATACTTAAAAGCAGATTAAATCATAACATTTATCGAGTTAATATTTAATAACGCAAGGCAGGCCAACGGCTAAGGTCAGCTGTTGGCCTGCCTTGGGTGATAAAGTATTCCAATCTGCATGCATCGATGCGATGTTATGGCACAGGTTATGGTTCAATCTACTCGTAGCACATAGATTTATCTTAATAAAAGTGACAGTTACATGAAAGAGGAATTAGTAGCTGAATTGAAAATCCTCGTAAAACGAATCCAAAAGTAAACAAACAACCCCCGGTCACCCCGCGGAATCTGTTTCCGACTATCGAACGACACGAATGCAAATGTCCCCGAAAAAAGATCACCCGAAAAATGCTAGGGAAATTAATAAAACACCCACTAAAGCGAAAACAGGCGGAAAAATAGAGTCGGGGAACGAAAAAAAAATGTCCACCGAGCAACGTGCTCTTCATTAGGGCGGAATTGAAACACCGGATGAATTGATCAATCAGAAATTTTATGGGCCAGAATCACTCAACGGAAAATAATTCCACGGGTGTTCGGCGCGGCTCATCGCCGCCGTTTTAATTTCGCTCCTTGGGAGATCGAGTGTCATCCAATCTATTTGACGACTGGAAAAAACTCCCCCCTCTCCCCCTGGACGTCTTAAGGCGGGCGTTAATGGACACTGCGGGAGTTTTTAAATCGATTGTCCTGATGGGAGCCAGCGTCATAAATTGGACGGATTATTTCTGATGCGGCGGACGTGACTTGATGGCGATTAGGGATAGTTTTTGTGTCCTTGGGAGGGATTTGAGGAGATACTTTCCTTGGATATGAACTTGGATGTCACTTAGAAAATGGACTTTTGATACGAATCATTGTAGTACGGGTGTGTGTTGTCCTCCATATATTGATAGTGACTTCCAATATATAATAACTTACACCTGTGTTGTGTTGGTATACGAAATTATATTTTAATACGATTAAAAAAACAATCACAATACGTTTTGAAAAATTACATCATAACACGTATGTCACTGTATGACCTAGTTAATAATTTCAAAATCCGTTTGCTACACACAAACCAAACATTCAAAAGTGACTTCACTCCAGTCAGAGATATCCAATAACCGGCGAATATCTCGAGATGCCCAGATCTGGATCTGTCAGCCAGTTGCCAGCCCAACAATCCCACACACTTTGAACTATCGCATTAGATTATTCACAGATTTATTAGCATCTATAGATTAGCCATTAACCTATTGCAACACGAGTGATTCTTATTCGTGAAAAAGTTAATATTATATGAAGTTAAAGTTTGTTCACCAATACGTACATAACTTACAAATATGATTTATGTTTTTTTAAATTCGCATTAAATCTTTAATAGTAAAATGTGATTATGGCTTGAGCCAATAAGACCCAAAAAAAAGCAAAAACACACTTTTGCTACCATGGAAATTACTTTCATACTTAAATTTAGGACAATGAGCTAGAAGTCTTATATTGTTGTGGTAAAAGATTAAAATTAACAGAAACATGAGTTGTTTATATCTATACTGGACTGGCCTGTTAGCTTAGTTGGTAGTGGCTCTGCCTTCTAATCTAGGGGTTGCGGGTTCGATTCCCGCGTGACACAAGTATTTATGAATTTAAAAAAATATGATTATTTGTGTTGAGTCTGGTCGTTTGTATGTATAATAATTATGTATTAAAAAAAAGTATATTAGAATTATATCCGTTATCTAGTACCCACGACACAAGCGTTTGCTTAGTGTGGGGCTCGATGGCGCTGTGTGCAATGTCCCGGAATATTTATTTATTTATTTATACTAATGGGTGCTCGCGGCTTCGCTAGAATTAAGATGCAAAACTTGCATGTCCTCTTTAAAAGTGGCATTTCCAAAAATCCTTTCTTAGCGGATGCCTTCGTCATAACATCTACCTTCATTACAAATTTCAGTCCAATCCGTCCAGTGGTTTGGGCTGTGCGATATAGATCACTGTATCAGTCAGTCAGTCAGTCACCTTTGAGTTTAATATATTTAGAATTTTTCACAGTTCATTCTATAAGCATATTAAATCTATGGCAGTACAATCGGGCGGTTGGCTCAGCAACGCCGGACCCACGTCAGAGTTCATCAAAGAACTGTTGTAATTGACTGTAAGGCTTCACGCACCAATAAGCTCAGCCGATTAAGGGAGATACTGGTATAACATAACTGGTGGTACTATACTTAATATATCTCAATAGAAATGTACTGCCTCCGATGCCACGATCATATATGTAGATCCGAGCTAGCAGTTCGATCGTATTATTGTTGACTAGTGAAGCTCTTATGTTAGTTATTTTTTTTTCTATATGTTCCCGTCAATCTGCATATTCCGGCATTGTATACAATGCCTAGCCTATCATTTGCAGAAAACTTGACTTTCTCACAATAAGACATCAATATCGATTAATCAGCACATAAAAACAAAAGCTAACCACCACGGCACGTACTTACTGAAACCTCTTCCATTTTGCGACGACTATTATCCGTTATTCGGATCGTAATTCGGATACAGTCTTCGAACATTACCTCAGCATTATTGAGTTGGAATACAGCCGGAACTGTGAGTTCGTGCTTCCTATTCACGAATACTTTGCATTACAAATCGGCAGGCAGTTCTTTTCGCGATTTGATTTCGAATTCCCCCTCAATGGTTCGACCGTATAAGCAGTAAAAAAGGTATGTGATATTTACCTTTTACTGATTATAAAAAATATATGGAAGTAGCTGTATGTTTTTCATAATTAAAATTAATGTTATTCTGTTCCATTTTACATTTCTTAATTAACAAACTAAAATTATTTAATCATTCATTTCTGAAGTAATCATGGTGAAAACTGAAAAGAATGTGAAAGGTTTTTAGTTACAACGGTTTAGTGTTGACACACGATGATTTTAGTAATTAAAATAAATATTTAGGTTTACAATGAGTAACCCTGTAACTCAAGTATTTGGTTTACAACTTCAAATAACTAAAGCTATGCATTACACAAAATAATAATTATAAAAACAACATCGGCATAAAGTTGCGTTACTGTCAGTACTCAGTAGCGCGTTCCCAATTGGCAGTTTGATTGCTGTTTTAATGCCTCCACGGCGTTCTTTCAGGAAATTATCCGCGCAGATTATGATAAACTTCTAATATTGAGGGTGTCGGCGTAAAAAGGAATTGTTAATGAGCCCGCCCCCGTATCACCTGATTTTAATGCCCCCGTTTTTACAGCGATTGGGCATAATTTCGCGTAAAAATAGAAGGCTGATTTTGAATGTTGAATTAGGCTTGTGAACTTTAGTTTAGGTAGGAGGTGGTATTTCGGGATCTGGACAATCTTATTGTGTGTACAACAGAAATGAATTCTTGAATATTGTTTCACAACAAACATGTAAACCAATACATGTTTTTCGTTCTTTTTATTTTGTTAAATTTGAATTATTTCACACATGTATGTATATTTTGTTACTGTTTTTTTTTACATGATATAGACTTACGTTTGACTACAACTTGCCTGATGGTAAGTAACGTTATAGTCTACGATCTTTTATAGTTTATGAAACTGTCAATTGTCTTTCAGGATTTTACGATCTCAAAAAAGTAACGTACCTACTATTGGTTACTCAACAAAGGACTGGTCACGTCAAACATTACTCATAATATTTTTTCACAACGTTTCGTCTTTTCAATTTACTTTCGGAACCTATACTAGCTTCATACCAATAATCACAATGACCTGCAGCCCCATTTAGACCGTAATTAGTCGGATACTTAGGCCCTTAGTGCGGCTTGATAAACTTTGAACACCAGAGTTGGCCACTCTCATTCGATAAAAAGAAGTCGAATACTTTACAAAAAACTTTCTAAGTAAAGTAAATAAAGTCAAAGTCAAATTAGTCGGTACACAACACAAGTAAGCTTCAAAACCAGAAACCGAATATGCAAAACGCCGCATTCATTCTGCGTAAGACAACGACCCCAAATATAGATCGGGAATATTTTAAGCAGCGATGCTTCTTGCAAATAATGAAATTATACCACCGGGGGAGTCGGGGCTTTCCACTGTTTGTTTATACGTTATTTATCGGAGATCGGGGGGTTGGTGTGGCTAGTAGAGGTTAAAAGCGTAGATGTACGGTGAAATTATGTATATTACATTCAATAACCGCTAATTATGTTACAATATAATACAAACCTTTATTTTTAGAGCGTTACAATAAACATTAGGAGACATGGACTGCGTCTTAGACGTTTCAGATGATGAAAGCTACGCTACGAATTGGTTTTGCAACACTTTGAACTGATATATTTAAAGTAATGATACTAAACAAATTTAACATTCATTTGTGTAACGTTGTAACGTTAATACGAAACGACTAGATGGGAACGGTAATATTCAAATACTTATTTACATAATAATTCAATTTAAGTTTGATTGATGACATGATTTATAACATGTATCCTACATATTGTATAAATATATAATTATTTATTATTTATTAAAAGTTTTTTTATAAGTAGTAATTTTTACATGTTTTCCGACGGTATATCTTTTCAATCATGGTCTGGTAACACTAGAAGGCATATAGATTAACATCAAACGTCGTATACGGCGTCGTTAAAATTGAATGGGCCCCAGTAATGAGATCGAATGCCGCGACACTTTTAATACGGCTTTTTAATAAATACCTCGCCTTAATTTTATTGAGGGAAAACGGGATAATTTGAACTTTCTTTCAACTGATTATGTAAAGAAATAGATATATCAATTAAACTTGACATAAGTCATGTTGCTATTACAATTATTATTAAGTTAGGTTTTCAATCATTTGACCAACAAGTCGTTTGATGCGGCTCCTTGAATTGTATATTTATACTTACATTTAAGTAATACAATTTAGTTTTTGACTTGTAAATTTACATATAAATTAAATAGTACTGTAATTATTATCTAGTATTTACAACTATACAATGTGACGTGTAAAATGGCTTTATGAATAAATGATGATTATGATTATGATTACAAACGACACTGTGGCCCAAATTCCTTACTGGAATAGAACCAGCAGATGACATCGAATCTTAAAGAGATTTAGTTATAAGTAATATGGAAAGCAAAGTTTTAAGAAACTGCACTATTTCTATGATGTTCTGATACATCCTCCATACGATTTTGACAACCATTGATGAGTATATATCCATTTTAATACAACTGATGAACATTTTTTTTTCTTCACAATGACTTGACTCTACAGTCTGTAATGTATATCCATTAAAGTGGTATCTACTATTTAACCCCCATGCTTCCTAGGCCCGAAGCCGGAAACCAGCGAGGAAAGCCCGCCATAATGAAGATGGCCGCGAGGCTGATCGAGACCAACGACATCATAATGCATAGACCACGTCTCAAAAACATATTTACAACAGTGGATGCTCGCGGCTTTGCTCGCATTAAGAAGTAAAACTGGAATCCCTTATTTCACCCCTTTAAAAGTAGCATATTCAAAAATCCTTTCTTAGCGGATGCCTACGCCATAATATCTACCTGCATGCCAACTTTCAGCCCGTCCGTTCAGTGGTTTGGGATGTGCGTTGATAGATCACTAGGTCAGTGAGTCAGTCCTTTGAGTTTTATATATTTAGATTTGTAGATCCAAATCGAAATCCAGGGTAATAAGATATAATAGGTATTTATAATCCAGGGGTCTTCAAATCTAGAGTAAATAGGTTCCTTCTAGGCAAGCGTGCTACATCTTAGACTATAGTGGTGCTTAACATCAGGCAGGCTATAAGTTAAAAAAAAACCAGTGTGATAACTCGTCAAGACTTTTTTTTTTTTACGTGAGATAGGTTTACGTTTGATTACAGCCTGCCTGATGTTAAGCATTGCTGCAGCCTAGGGTGTAACACGTTTACCTAGAAGATACCTATTAACTCTAGATTTGAAAACCCCTGGATTGTAGTTCGCAGGAAACACAGCTTCTGGTAAAGTGTTGACTGATGGGCACTTTTGCACCAATAGCGAAAAAGTATATAGTTGTGACAGGACATTTTATACGTTGCTACGTTTTACCGCGCGGCCTCTAAAAATGCAGACTATGTTTTAAATTATGTTTACATTTCGCTTATCTAAAATAAGTGAATAGGAGTGTTGGCAATATATTTGAAGCCTTTAGGACTATATCAATAGTTTTTAAAATTTTATTGACGCGCGTCGATTATTTGGGAGTCTTTAACTTATGCAGTCTATGATCAGGCCCCAGGTAAGGAGGGTGATATTTAATGGCTATTATTTTTTGCAGCTCGAAGATTGCAAATTCGTTGTATCATTAACTAGATGAGAGCTTCGGGCGAGAAAAAATATACGTTTACTGAAGAAAAACGTATAATGTACATCTTATCTGTGTGCTTTAAGTTTTAACGAGATAAGTATTGCGTCGCATGTTTAAAATTACAGCTTCTCTTGTAATCTTGAATGAACGAGTGATTAGTTGAGATGTTATTTTTTACGAATTGACAATAATAATCGAATCTGTCGCTGTTTATAGATTATACTTAAGACGTCAAGGCGTTTATCGCTGCTATCTTTCAGTTCAAAAAGCTATGTTCCAGTTATGGCCATTTAAATTTGTCTCACTAACACATGCATTGATTTTCCAAAGTCGTCAGGTACTGCAACTAGAAATGGTATCTTCTACTTTTACTCAATCTAAATGGAACAGGTATGCTTGATGCTTATTTTTTAAGCTCTAATCAGTATTTTTGTTGTGTAAAACTGAAAACAAAAGTCCGTAAAAACTCAGTCGATACAGCACGCGTCATCAAGTTTGTTTTCCCCAATTTTTTCCCATAACATCAGCAGCACCCCCCGGCGGTGTCGCACCTTAATGAGCTGCTCCCGACTGTCTCCCGATTTTATAACTGCCGATAGCGGCAACATTGAATAATTGTTGTAATTTGGGACGCAAAAACACGACACTTGCCAGTTTTTATTACGTATCGCGGCAAGATAGCGGTAATATTGGCCGGTGGAAGTTTATTGTTTGAGGTGTGAGGGTGTAGGACATTGTGTTTTTATCAAAACGTTAATTGAGTTTGGTTGGAGTTGAAGGGTCTGGAAGTGTTGGGCTCATTAGGCGGTGCTGGTTTTGAAAAGAAATAAGAATAGGTAAATTGTAAATATCATATTTTGTACACTGTAGACTCAATGTATGCTGGTACCTAGAAAGATTGCTATTAAATTATAGAATTTAATGTTTACGGGAAATATTTAAAAATGTGTATATTCTATGGATCGTAATGATTTCTTATGTTGTAGTCTAAGGGTACGTGTTATTAAATACCAATTCTTATAGATATACATAGCAACACCGTATATCAATATAAATCGAGATGGCAACGCTGAGTCAAATGAGACGTGTCTTGTCTCGTATAATGGGCTCGCATTTCGACGCGATTTCAGATTTCACTTTGACACACGAACGTTACGCTATAAGCGAATTTTGCAGTCACTTGATTATCTTTTAAAACAGGTTGTTTAATAAATTGGCACCATATAAGAATTAAATAAAATGTAAAAAAATCGAAAACGACAATATTATATCAATCTTTAAACGAAGGTTAAACGTTTATTACGGGGCTAAGCATTGTAATGATAGCTAACTATCAGACAAGTGCAGACCAATTAATGTGCAAATAAACAACAATAATGCAAAACTAGCTTCTAATCCTATGTACTTTGGGCGCGAATCGGCTGTGTCGCTGAAAAAGGGAAACAAAAGTAATCTATGTTAGGCCTCCGTCCTCAGCCGATATGTATGCAGATGGAATTATTGCCGGCGAGGAGACGGTGTTAAATAAAACGAGAACTAGTGATGGGACCCATTTCAAGACTGTTTCTCCAGTCTTGAAATGGCCAGTACAATGTGTTGTCTCAAACAACAAACTTTTACGGTGTACAAAATGTTACAACAACACTATTAATGTTTTAATAATTTTATGGAGAACTTAGTGTTAATGAAGCTAGCAATTTAGATTTTGTATTTGCATAAAACAAACGCAAGTTTTTTGTAAAAAAACAGTTACCAACAAAATTTACTCTATGGGAAAAACCGATCTTAAAGCTAATACATTGAATAACAGTGTATTTTAAATCAAGCCAGGAAACATATATTCTAAAAGAGACAACAAAATATCAAAAAGCTATAAAAAGATCAGTAAATTAAATTTTATTGCACTAAATGAGTCGATGTTGAATGAGTATATATAATTTAGAGAATTAAATTTATTTAATAACAAAAACAACTTACAAAACACATATGGAATTAAAAGTAACTATAATTTTGATTTGATTTTTGAGTAACAAATAAATTAATCAAAATCGAGCCTCTTGATCAAGACTGATACATGTCCCCTTCACTAAACCAAACGTGGTCGCGTCGTTCCAACCGCGCCGGATTACAGTCAGTGATGAAAAAGGGAAAATCATTTGTTTTATTACCTGCTGCAAAAATAATAAGAGTTCGACCCTGGCCTCCGAGGATTCAGACTACCATGAATTATAATTAAGTGGGATCTTTTCACCTTCGAGTATTTTCGAGGGTGGATTAGCATATCTTCGCTGTATTTTTACCGATCGATTTTTTTTCGGCGATGATTAAATTAGCACAATTACGCGCTTGGAGATTGGTTTTTTGATCAGTTTTATGGAAAATTATACAACGTTGGGATTGGAGAGAATGTTCAGTTAATTAATTTCATGGTGTCTTTGTTACTTTTTGTGACATTTATATTAGACTAGCTGTGCCTGCGACTTCGGAATAGTTCCGCATGGAATGGAACTCCGCGTGGAATAGTTATTTTGGGCATTCATTGTTTGAATTTCGAACCGTTTTCGCAGCACACGCAACGGAAGCCCTCAAAGATGAATAATTTTCTCCGTTTTTTCCACATTTTCCATTGTTTCTTCGCTCCTATAAGTTGCAGCGTGATGTTATATAGCCTAAAGCCTTCCTTCATAAATGGTCTATTCAACACTAAAAGAATTTTTCAATTCGCACCAGTAGTTCCTGAGATTAGCGCGTTTAAACAAATAAACAAACAAACTCTTTAGCTTTATTATATTAGTATAGATTTGTAGTATGTGCCATGTTTTTGACAACAATAAGCAAAAGACTTCTTTATACTAGAAAGAAAAAAAAAACAAATGTAGATCTACATTTACTAACATAATTCCTTTATTAATAGGCAATAGTTTTTGAAACGTGATTCTTAAAAATAACATTGATTTGTGCTGGTATCGTAAAATCAGTGCTACCAAACCGTATAAACAAAAAGGTCCGCAACAATCTTTTCCTTCACGTCAATCCCAATTTTCCAATTCCAATTTGAAAATGGAACAATAACAGCGTAACCCTCCTCATACGTTCCGGTGAGCATTAAGCATACATTTTCATACATTTTTATACATTTACAACATCTTCGCGGAGATGATTATCGATTGAGTTGCTCAGTTTACAAGTCGGATAATATGATGCCGGTGTATACAGGTAGAAGATGTATAGAGCTGGTGTTAGTGTGACTGGTATGATTTAGGTGTGACAAAAAGACAATTGAGACCAAGTGAGAACATTTTCGATGACACTTATTGGTCATTTTAGCAATAATAAATATGGCAAAAGTACTATGTACTGTACTAATATTAGGAAATTTTGAAAACACTTGATTAGACTGCAATATGTTCAATCAGATAATTTTGTTAAATGTAGATGAGGTCAAATTATACTTTTCTTCTCGATCAATATAGATATTTATTTTTTCCATCTTTATTTCATCTATGGTATTATTATTTAAAAAACTTTATAAATGGTTTCAACATCTCCATAGCAGCGAGGTGCGTTCCCCGTACGCGCGTTTTTCGCGGAGCATTATCAATTATTAAACATCAGCATGGAAATAGCACCCCAGAGTCCGCGGGCCGCGCGCCCCCGCGTACACTGCGTACTTGTATTATCGAGTGAGCGAGCGAAGTGAGCGAACATTATTTAAAATAATTGATAAATTAATTATTTTTACTCAATTTGTAGACACGGGTATGCTAATTGCGTATTGTGGATTTAAATCAAAACACGATAGATTTGGCGGTTATTTACATATCACGAAATGATCTATTTATAGAATTATTTGTTATTAATTAGCAATTTATATTAAGATGGTTGTTATCAGATGCAGTTTTACGCAGCTGATGGATACAAATTAGGTACATTTATTTTGCTTAAAAAATAAATCTGTTTAGCAAATAAATCTAAGATTATTGTAGTAGAGTATTTTTCAACAGTTATGTTGATTTTGAAGCAAAAATTCGACAGATTTAAAAAATAAAATCACTTAATCAATAAATTCTTACAAACAGAATTCCCGAGGAGTACAATTCGCACAAGCACTAGTATTATATTTATTAAATATTCGTGGATTACGGTAGCAGGCCGCGAGCTTCGGCGCCCGTGAAATAGCTTTCGGTTTTGTGCAGCTTATTAGACGGATTTGCATGTTTGTGATTTATTGTATTTTTCGGGAGAACTTGAGATCGAGCGCGGGCGCGGTCGAACATTGAGACGGGCTTTGGAAGAATTGAGAATTTGGATTTGTTTCGACGTTGTTAATTGGAATTGGAAGCGAGTTTTTGAGTAGTATTTGATTTTTAGGTAAGAAACCGCAACATTAATTTTATTATTAAAAATAAAAATGAAGAAAAAAAACATTGCTTAGCACATTACCCCGAGGTTAGTAGATACGATTGTAAATGTGTAGACACCTTTCCGTATAACTAAATAAATAATAAATAAATATTCCAGGACATTGCACACAGCGCCATCTAGCCCCACACTAAGCAAACGCTGGTGTCGTGGGTACTAGGTAACGGATATAATACTTATATACTTTTCTTTTGTAAATACATACTTATTATACATACAAACGACCAGACTCAACACAAGTAATTATACATTTTTTTTAAATGCATAAATACTTGTGTCACGCGGGAATCGAACCCGCAACCCCTAGATTAGAAGGCAGAGCCACTACCAACTAAGCTAACAGGCCAGTCAATTGATTACAAACTTAAGTAGGATTGATTATATTCTAGTTATTAGTATATTATACAATAAAGCAATTCGAAGCAGTCTCGAGGTCCAAGACGCGAACAATCTCACTCAATGCCTGTTAATTGGTACTCGGTAAATAACTGCGGTGTTGCTTACGATGCGCTATATTGCAATGCAACGGATTTCAGGACCTAAGCAAATATCTACTAAAGATTGCAAGTACAATTAGTAATGCCTTGAAATTCAGAGTCATCATCATCATCAGCTCATTAGAGTGCTGAGCATAAATTTAGAGTTTAGTTAGAGTTTAGTAGTTAGATACATTGTAGTATACGTGTGTCGCCCTTTAGATTCCAATGGTGGGTTGTTTGCAGTCAAACGTAAGATAAAATTAGACTATTATTATGTGTTTAGGAATAGCAAAAGCAGCATGCTAAAGCATGCATGCTATTTGGTGTTAAAAGGATTATAAAATAAGGTTGTTTCACTTGATTTTATCTATACTAATAATATTATAAACCTGAAGAGTTTGTTTGTTTGTTTGAAACGCGCTAATCTCAGGAACTACTGGTGCGATTTGAAAAATTCTTTTTGTGTTGAATAGACCATTTATCGAGGAAGGCTTTAGGCTTTATAACATCACGCTGCAACTAATAGGAGTGAAGATACAATGGAAAATGTTGAAAAAACGGGGAAAATTATTCATCTTTCAGGGCTTCCGTTACGTGCGCTGCGAAAACGGTTCAAAATTCAAGGAATTAATGCCCAAAATATCTATACCACGCGGACGAAGTCGCAGGCACAGCTAGTTATGGATATATAAATAATAGACTGTGATAACACATTGCTTCTATAATACATTATACAACCACATTTCCACAAATTTGTCAAACGACACTCAAAAGAAAACATCCATAACTCACCAGCATCCATTAATTCGCCATCAATCCATTTCTTTATCTATAAGTATACATAGGTAGGTACTTTCCTCGCCCTATGACATGCGAAATAATGGAGCCAATCGTTCAAAGCACTCCGAAAGAATGATCACTGACAATTGAACGATGGAAGTGCCAAAAGAGCAACGGGTCGAGACCCTATCCATCATAAGTACACCCTTGAACCAATTACCAAGACCTCTGTTATTAAACTTTTGTAAAGAATAGGTAGGTCTATCGATGCTGGTTCCGTTTTCCACTGACCATTTGATTTAGACCTGTTATTTTATTGATTACTGTACTAATCAGGGGTCTATAGATGCTGGCTGCTTTTCGAGATGAAATTATTTTCAGTACAGCGTCCAGTCTGACGTTTCGATCTGCTGGTAGATGGATTAATTTGATTATATAGCAACAGATGTTTGGGAATTGGCCGAAATTGCTTCCTGGTTAGTGTTTCGCTCTGGCAATATTGCTTAGGGCTTTCGTCTTGTAAAAGATGTCTAAGATAGAAACAAGCCTAAATAAGTTTACGTGATGAAAAAGATTATCACACTGTTTCCTAAAAAAAGTCAGTGAGATTAGGGAATGTTGCTCTCGTTTCAAATAAACTGAATAATACATGCTTTATGTAATGCACGTCTTTCGATAGGGCTCATCTAACTGTATTGTTTTTCAAAGGAAGTGAATTGGCATGTTATATACTTCAGGAGGTCAAGGAATTGGCAGAAGATCGGGAAAGATGGCGTATGCGCCACAGACAAGGGCCTGCAAGATTTAGAGGGTGGAGGCCTATGCCTTAAATATTATATATAGGTATAATTTTAATGTAAAAGTACAACAATCAGTGATAAAAAATGAATTTAGGTATGTACACTAGGCCGTTTTATGAAACATACAGTATCTTACTATTTTTTTTACTAATTATTTATATCTATTTATCTCGCATGTATAAGTAAATAACTCCATATAACATAGATTTACATCTTAATTAATGTAGTTGATGTTTGATGTTTTAATTAAATATACAAACAAACAGATACTTTATTTAAATTAAACTTAAAGCTCGCCAAGTCAATCCCACCCAGTGCTCCAAGTTAACCCTAAACAGTCAGGTGGTCTCCGGAATCCAATATCGTGTTAACCCTCATCCGCACCTCCGTCCACGACCAATAAACACCAACAGAATTTAATATACAGCCGCAACAAACGTACACAAACATACATATTTTCGTACGGAATAATAGTTGGGTGCTAGTGGGACCTGGATAAGGTAGACTTCAAAAGGTTTGTACCGAATTGTAAAGCTGAAAGCTAAGCAAGTTGATTTATGTTGTGCTTTCTAGTTTTCAACCATCATTGGCAATGAATACACATAGATAGAAACGATTATGAAAAAATAAATAAACATTGGTATTAAATTACTAAATATTTCGTATTGCTTTCTTAATGAAAATAATTAAATCTATAATTTTTTGGCGTTTTCATATTAAGAAGATATGTTTGATCTGACGTTATTATTGTTGAACATGCACGGGTTGTGCTTCTGCCAAAGTTAAGAAAAAGATAACTTTATTTAGCAAAAACTTAGGTTCTAAAAACTAAATCAATGGATCATTGCATTTCAAAACCATCACATACTCCGAAAAATCACAAACAACTTACTATCTTTAAAATTGTAATGTTTGACATATTGTGAACATATAAAAATAATGCTAGATCTTTAAAAAATAATGCGAAACTAAATCCCAAACCACTTGAAATCGCAAGATTCCGTCCACACAGGTCCCACCATACCAGCCCGGTAGTAATTGAATCGGCCTCAGGCATTCGGGGTTCGAGCAGTTACCGTTCTTGACGGCCAACCCTATATGCACTAGATGTTCACAAAACAAACGTGCGAGCGAGATAAAGAGATAGGTAATTTGTGGGTGTGACAGAGAAGGGAGTAATAGAAAGTGTTTATAATAAACAAAGGATGGAGTCTTATTGGTAGTACGGTTTTAATAGACTATTGGACACCCGTGCTGTTGTGACACTATATGAGTAGCTTAGCTCTAGCGTGCAATGGAAGAAAGGAGAATTCCTTGACAGGTAAATTAATGTAGTCCAGCCTTACACTCGTGAAAAGAGAAAAAGTAATAATCTTCTTCTTCTTATCGAATGAGAGTGGCCAACTCTGGTGTCGAGAGTTAATCAAGCTGCCCTAAGGGCCTCTGACATGGCTTGACGACTGACGTGCTATGACGAACAGCCGGTACCTACAATTTAACGTGTCATTCGACCCACGGAAGCGCCCTAAATCGAATGAAAGCCTGATACAACGTGGCAATCCTAAAATTAATATTTCAAACGTAAATCAGAGAAAGCAATGCACTGCGTCCTTCGTATAGTACACCTATACTTACCACTGTGGAATTCCGGTCCCTAAGACGAGACGGGGTTATTCTAAAGTCGATGAAAGCTCGATACCACAGTTACTTACTGCTTAAAGCAACATACCAGTAGGTATGTTTGCTTTGATGTCCCATCCTGTTGTTTTTAACCCTTGACCAAAAAAGAGATGTTATAAGTTTGACGTATCTGTTTGTGTTCGTAGTACCGCAACTCACAGCCCGGATTTTCGTTTTTACTACTAAAATAAAGGCATACAAAAGGTTTCTTTGACGTACAAATATTGCAGAGAATTTAGCTATATATTACCTTCATCGATATCAAAAGAAAAATATATATGATAGATTTTTATAAGACTTAGTTTATCATACGTTAGCACAAGTGCCTTTACAAGCTTTACTTTAATTCAATTCAATATCAAACAAATTGCTAACCATATATGTTTCAAAGTTTTATGGTCGTTTCTATGTATAATAAGTATGTATTTACAAAAGAAAAGTATATATGTATTATATCCGTTATCTAGTACCCAAGATACAAGCGTAAGCTTAGTATGAGGCTAGATTTGATATGTCCTGAAATATTTATTTATTCGAAGAAAATCACTTACACAGAATCATCACATGTATGAACCAACCAAGAAAGGCCCTTCTATTCCTGCCAAAGGATTTCCATGACCCTCCTAGACTAATAACAATCAGTTCAATACTCCGCGGAGCCCTCAATGAGCTGATAACATGTTATCGGAGACCCTCAGGGCAATTTATGGGTATTTAATAACCCTTCGGTCTTCTATGGGGGTGTACTGCAGCAGATTGAGGATTGAATGTTATCTACGGATTGGGACAATTGAAATAAAGCTGTATTCATGGTATAATATTATAATACTGTTGCTGGTGGCGAATGTAATATCTTTCTTAGGTTTTTAGTAAGTACTTTGATAAGTACCATAAATTATGTTCTGTAACTTTTTGAGATCATAGACCATTAATATCAAAGCGAAAGTGGGTTTGTTTGTTCTTCTTAAACGCTATATGGAGCGACAGATAGATATATAGATAAATAATTCTTTATTGTCACACACATATAAAACAAATAAAAAATACTTACATAAATTACTCTAGTGCCACAAGTGGCGACCTTATCAGATTCTTTCATTGAATAGCTTAGTACAAATTTTGATTATATCTATATTTAAACATTTTTTAAAGTAACCAGTGTATTTAATTGCTCGAAAGATGCGAATTCAATCTCATCCTAAAACTAACTTAAAATGTTGCCATACATTAAAAGACAAGCAAACACAAATCGGTGATCGCTACTGGCCTACTTGTATTTTAGTTACAAGAGTGTTATACGTTTCCCAAAGACAAAGTCCGAACTCACAAAATCGTAAGTTGACTCATTAATGACCTTGTGCTTTTCTAAGTTGTTATTGTATATTTTTATTGTCCAATGAAGGTCCCATGGATGTCTTAGGTATTTACTCTAGACTTGAAGACCTTAACACCACAAATCGCCGGAAACACAAACACGTCGTCATCCCTTGCAGAGATATCTTGTATCTACCCCCCTGGTCAGGGGCCGGACACATCAAAGGCGATCGTAACGCTCCGGGACAAATCGACTCGACATCGGTATTAGCGCCCCCTACTGTTGTCTTGCCGCACATTCCACGGAGTGCTTGTAAAGTGTTGAGAATTAGAATTTATAGGGAAAAGCGGGTAGATTTGAATAACTTACAGACAAAAGTAATCGATGCAGTTTATCAAAGTTTTATACAAAGTTTTTATGCAAAACACCGAGCAAAAAATCTTAAGTAAAATAGTAACATAATAGAAATTGTACTTACTCGTATAAAACAGGTATTTTTTTTATGAGAAATCAGAGTATTTTCTGATTCATGCGAAATTGTAAAACGTGACTTTCAAAGAGAGAGTGAATTGGTTCTTTATGAGTAAAAAATTAAGCATACATTATCGTACACCGTTGATCGCTTGACATCTGGCAAATTGTTATGGTTAGGTACGATTTGAAGGAAAAAGCACCCTAGACTAGAGGGTACTTGTGAGCATCGCATCAGTTTTACACCGAGCAAAGCCACTTGAGGACGACGAAGCAGACAGACATGTAGGTGTATAAATATATATACAAACAAAAAAAAATAGGGAAACAATACATCTCCAACAATTAAAGATAAGCACACACTTGACAAAAACTCGCTTGATGTGTTGCAACGTTTTAAATATCTACGAGTAAGGTCTAACGCGCTATACCTAATATATATTAATGAGTAAAATAATATATATTGATATTGTTTAGTTAGTATTTCGCTCTACAAAATGCAAATCTTTAATGACAGTTCGTGCCTTGAATGAAATTCTCACGGCGGAAAAATATCAATCAAAAACGAAGGTACTTAATTAATGCTAACAGTCAATAATAATACAATCGTAGTTTCATCTCGGAGTGAAAACATTTCGCCGTGAGAATAGCAATGTGTTGGCAAAATTTAACATGAAAAAGTTTGAGATTGTTATTTCTTGTGTGCAACAATAAAGAACTACCTATCCACAACTACCCTAAACAGCACACCCTTGTCAATTTGTTTTCCGCCCCGTTGTTTGAGGCGAGGCTATGAATGATCAATTATAGAGGTTTTCATATGCAAATGTCAAGGGAGCTGTTTTAATTACGCTTCCTATTGCTTCTGATTATTGATTGGCTTAATTAGCTTCAGGGAAGATTCTGAGGCACTATAATATCTCCTACGTCATTCATTAATAATGTATGTACCTACCTAGCAAGTGAATAAAATTAATCAAATAAATGAAAGAGTTATATTAAGTTTCATAACATATAAGTATGAATTTACAAAAGAAAAGTATATAGATATTATATCCGTTACCTAGTACCCACGACACAAGCGTTTGCTTAGTGTGGGGCTAGATAGCGCTGTGTGCAATGTCCCGGAATATTTATTTATTTTAATTTTATATGGTTGTTAAGTAATTGACCATCAGGTGGAAAGGTTGTAACGAGCAACTTCCTCCAACGTTCATATACAATATACAAGATCATAAGTACGTTAGTAAAATCGCAATTTTATAGGTACTTTCTGGCGATAAATGTACATTTACACTTAAATGGCAGTCTTCTGTAATATAGGTTCGCATTGATTTCAAACAAATAAAACGACTAGAGGCAATAAAATTCAAAGTTGTAGTTATCAATTAAGTTCACCTTAAATCCGAGCCAAACACCCAAATAGGCCAATTTTCCAGCATGAATAAGCCCAATAAGCACTACAACAGGCACACAAGACCCGCGGACACGTGTAACCGTACGTACAATATTCATGGCTAATCAACCGCCCCCGGTGCCGTGTAATCAATGGCTTGAAACCTCATAGATGTCACATTATGGTGGCATAATTTCGATTACACATATGTACGGTACGTCATACATTTGTCAGTTAAATCGACGGGAAGCCTGGCAGCTAAAGGCGAGGCTATTAGGCGAGTGTACGTAATGTCATTATAATTAAAAAAAAACTGCCTTCACACGCACATACTTGTAAATTAAAATTGTAATTCGGTAAAAAAAATGCTAAGTAATTCGAATAATGTTCATTCCGTGGTTAACATTTCTTGCTTGCCTTTTCTGTCAGGTTCACTTTTATTTGTTAGTGAAATATCGTATTTGCGTTTTTTTCCTGGGATAGGTTTGCGTTCGACTACAGTCCGTCTGACGTTAAGCATTTCTACAGCCTGTAACAAACGGCGTAACACACGTACCTAGTACCACCTTAACTACCTAGAAGATAGTTCTAGACTTGAAGACTTCTGGATACTACAGTTAGATACAGTAAATAAAATTAATTACTAACATTACTACCTACATACGAATGAGAATAGATTATGAGTCTTATGGATATTTACTCTATGTGTGTAATGAACCTAATCAATACCCACGAACCCAAACGCGATGGAGCGTGACATTAGGATGGCTCCGCAGAGATTTGCAATGCAAAACGATTCTGGTTTTATACTTAACACACAGTTTATAAATTTACTAAAATGCATAAAATACGTCCTCTTTTCATTCTATGGTTTACTAGTGGGTGCTCGCGGCTTCGCTCGCATTAAGAAGTAAAACTTGCATCCTCTATTTCGCCCCTTTAGAAGTGGCGTTTCCAAATATCCTTTCTTAACGGATGCCTACGTCATAACATATACCTTCATTCCAAATTTCAGCCCAATCCGTCCAGTGGTTTGGGCTGTGCGTTGATAGATCACTATATCAGTCAGTCAGTCACCTTTGAGTTTTATATATTTAAATAAATGTTTTTAGGCGGCATTTAACTACAGTTTACATTATATTTAGTAATCGAAAAACAAAAAGACACCTCTTCATCTTAAGTCATCACGACCAGCCCTTTAGCATTGTTTTAAATCTGTCAGCTGTCTTTAAATAGTTTTTGAAATACTAAAGCTTTAGTCACCCTAGTGATCATATGTATGATTCCAATTCTGAATAAATTTATGGAAAATAACATACATATAACAAGTGAAACCTACTTACTTCTAGGTAAACGTGTTACACCCAAGGCTGCAGCAAAGCTTAACATCATGCAAGCTGTCATCAAACGCAAACCTAACCCACGTAAAAAAACTTCTTATTACAGCAGCAATTGACCTTACACTACAAGTTATCTACGTACTTTCATCATCATCATCATCAGCCCGTTATCGCCCACTGCTAAGCATAGGCCTGTTTTCTAATACATCACTGGTCCCGGTCCTAAACATACCTTCATACTAAGCTTCAAAGCTTAGATCGCTAGCAATCAAAGATACTAATTGCCCGGCGTCAAAGCTCGCGCGGTTAATCACGGTTGATCAACGAGAGTCGATTCACGCGCTTTTTAGCGAGCTTTTATGTGCAGTAATTGACGGCTGATGTGACTTTCACATTGAAGGTGTTTGCAATCACTAATACTTAAAATTTTGTGTTATGTTAGTTAATTTTGATTATTGATTAGTGGATGAGGTGTTTTTTTTGTTTTGTACAAACCATGTTTACATACAAGTTTTTTTATGCAAACAAAAGCTTAAGAGCTATGTTGTTTCCTTGTTTGGACACCTAGGCTAAATATTAATATAGGCTAATGATCATAAGATTTTTTTATTATTGTATTTAGTTACATACGAAACAAGTAAGAAAATTCTTATCACTAAAGACTAGAGACTAAAAAACAAGACATATAAAAATGAGACCAACAATTTGTACAAACACCCATTAAGGCTTAACTTCACTTTATAAAAATAACATAAATCACTGATAATTTACTATTTAATACACTACTACCTCATCACGTTTCAATACATAACGTTTTTTAAATCTCTTTGCATCAGTGTGAAACTACATAAACGAGGGTGAAACCGCAGTAAAGGCAGTCACTTGGAGAGCCTCATTAGTCAACACAAACAGGTTCGATCAGAGAGCGATAAAAGTGACGGCAAAGCGACGGACACGTTTATTTTTGTCACTTTCATTTTTATAAAATAGAAGGAAAGAATTAGTAAGTAAGAAGCCAATATTGTATTAAGCCAAATGCATAACTTTAACTGAAATCCTGTTGAAGTATAAGAACAGCCAAAATTACGAAACTGACAAACCATTTGACCCACAAAGTACTGCATTTCGGCACCCACTAACATTGTATAACAATGATTTTTTAACAAGATTCACCTGATGTTCATTAATCATTACGGTCTAGGATGGAGCGTGCCTACCCAGTTAGAACCGCTTATTTAATATGGGCATGTAACGGTGGAATTTTAATAAGCGAACTGTATATAATAAAAAAAAAAATGCGAA
Source organism: Macaria notata (assembly GCA_927399415.1). Classification (NCBI taxonomy): domain Eukaryota; kingdom Metazoa; phylum Arthropoda; class Insecta; order Lepidoptera; family Geometridae; genus Macaria; species Macaria notata. The sequence continues at coordinate 10,481,824 of OV656745.1, read as the reverse complement.
ATGTACATACATACAAATTCAAATTTAAAAAATCAATGGTTCATCGCCCAGAGACACTAATAAAACTCTTATTGACACAATTTTACCTCAAGGTGTCTGAAAGTGGCAACCCCCAGCTATTACCCGTAAGAAGGCAGCGACCGCCGAAGTGTCACAACTCAAAGTAATTAATATTTTAATTGGGCATTTCGTGCGTTGTTACTTAGCTGATATTGCGCGATAAATTCGCTGCCGCTAATAATGTCGCCCTCCCCACTTTTGTGCGAGAGTGGTGTGGTTTTACGCGATTTTAGACTTACCCCGCTTTTGGTATAGGTGGCGGATTTTTAATTGATGTTTCGGGGCTTTGACGATCATCGCCCGGTTGATGGCTCATGTAAATTATTTAAGCCGCGGTCGATATTTAAGGTTATGTTTAAGTTGGTGGGATGCGGTGTGTGACACGTGTTATTTTCAGAGTCACAAGTAATGGTTGTGCATGATCGAACGCCTAAAGTCATTGCAAAAGTAAATAATATGAAAACAAACTTTAATCTTTGCAAGTACTTTAAGTGTATTATTTACCAAAAGTTATTTACACGAAACAGACTTATGTTTGACTATAGCCTGCCTGATGTTAAGCACCGCTATAGTCTAAGATGTAGCACGCTTGCCTAGAAGAAACCTATTTACTCTAGATTTGAAGACCCCTGGGTATTTTAATAAAACATTATATTTGATACTAGTGGGTGCTTGCGGCTTCCCTCGCTTTAACAAATAAAACTTACATCCTCTATTTCAACCCTTTAAAAGTGGAATTTCCAAAAATCCTTTCATAGCGGATGCCTACGCCATAACATCTACCTGCATGCCAAATTTCAGCCCGATCCATCCAGTGGTTTGGGCTGTGCGTTGATAGATAACTATGTCCGTCAGTCAGTCACCTCTGAGTTATATATGTATATATCTAAAAAACTTATTACATTTAAAAATATACAAGAACATTCTATCTGTGTAAACTAATTTTGATAAAACTCGTACCGAAATTTCCGATTAGCAAAAGCAATAAGATTAAAACCTAATCAACTTCAAAGGAGGTCCTGAGACAGTTCCAGATTAATATAATCTCAATATTCGGTGATTTGATGCGTAAAGAGTGAAAATCTACTGTATTATATTTCGGTTAGAGCGGGACGTAATCAGTGATTTGGCCGGAGATATTAATTTTGGTCGGATATTTGGGCAGATTTTTGTCATTTGTTAAGCATACACAATTTACGGTGCTTAATTTACATTAAGAATGAAGGTAGTATTATGGTCAAGTTTCATGAAGATTATGAAACAAGTAAGCAACTGCAATGTTTCATCAATTAATGTATGTGTTCATTTTTGTGGATATATCGTACTCGAAAATCGTATCGTACTAGATTCAAGAACACGTCAATGTATTGGGATAAAAACACAATTGTTTTATTAGTTATAGCTTCAAATACAAACCTACACAGATGTTTATATATGTTTGTAACGTGCTTGATCTTTGTAGCCTAGGATATAGGAGCAAGTTGTTATTTTTCCGGAACACGATTTTCTCCGGAATATTGCCCTGACACATCTCTATTTTCAACCCTTCTGTGACAACTTGGGCGTAACGAATCGTTGAATTTTTGATCTCTCGCGGGGGGTGGAGGGGTGGGGGGTGTCAGTGATGTTATTAACACTTAATATTTACTGCCGAGGGGGCGACACTGGAGGCGGCAGATTCCTTTAGTTCTGTATCGGCGTTTATAGCAGCAACTTATTGATTTGATGGGGGAAGTTTAGTTATTGGGGGAGTTGAGATGATAGTTCATAAGTTTTTGAATGTGATTATTGAATGTTTAGTATACGATGTAAGTGATGATTAATAACATATAATTCGGGATATTCGATGGAATGAAATGAAAACAAAACCGAAATCATATCATAAGCCACTAGAAGTTTGTACTCTTGTTATGCGTATGTTATGCGTATTTTTATTCCGCATTTACACTACTAGCTAGGACCATACTTTACAAAGTACCTATCTAATTCTTAAAAAACGTGTACAGTACATCCACTTTTAATTCGGCGCCAAATTTTCCCAAAAAGCGTCCTTCTACAAATACCACAGTCTCCCGACGAGTTCAATACATTTTATTCTACATCCTTATTACGTGAGACCACGCAAGATATCTTTACTCACAATTGGCGGCAGCACTGTTGCTTCTTTCACCTCCAAACATCTTTCAGTTTAGTTAACCTCTAATATTATAAATCTCCCTGTTTCCGAAAATTACAATCTACATTTTACCCTATTGACCCGTTAAACAATAAATCATCATCATCCACAGCCTTCTCTATTCCACAGCTGGGCATAGACCTCTCTTTGAATGTGGCAGCTGCGTCGATATTGTGCAGACCTCATCCAAAAAATAAATATCTTTATTTTATTCTGTTCGAGTGTAAAAAAATATCCTAAAAATGTCAGTTCTAACAACATCCGCTCGCAAAGCCTTCTTGCCCGTACTTTGGCCAAGTTCGATACACGCACCGTGCTCCGCTACCGCCTCGGGAGCTCCCCAGAGGGCGCTTTGTGGCTTGGACTTGCGAACGACTGCGGGACTACTTGTACAAGTGTATGTAGGAACTTCTGGGTTAATACATTTGTGACTCACGGCTTGGCTGTATGGAAAACGTTATACGGAAAATCATGTTTAGAACAAAGAAAGCATTTTTAGCTCTTGTTTACATATTTTTTTCTCACGCAACGCGTAATTTTTTTTATGTTAAAAAAAAAACAATACATTAAATCAAATAAAGTAAGATTTGTAATGTCGTAGTTGTTCTAATATTGTTATTAGTAATGACTTTCCGAAAACTAGCACACAGTACCTATAGTCATTAAAAGTATGTTGCTGAAACAAAGAAATATGACAATGACGAACCTTATTTAACGTGATAAATTATATTTAAATTTAAGCAGCATATATTACGGTATTGAAATCTACAAATCAGTGTTATGGTGTTATTATATGTGTGTTGGCTGTTTGTCTAGTACGGCAGTCGTCAAGCAATGTCAGAGACCCTTAGGGAGGCTTGATAAACTCTCGACACCAGAGTAGGCCACTCTCATTCGATAAGAAAAAGAAGTGTTATAATTCATGTTCAGCCCTAGTTGAAATAAATATGTGTAGCAAGTATTAAACAAATAAATAAGACATGTTCGCCAAACTCAACGTCCGTGTGTGTGAGTAACATGCAAACCGCGTCGGTTTGAAACGCGTTGATTTATTGATTTCAAGTCCATCCCGCACGAGTATCATTTACAATATCTTACTAATTGACTTTACACATACATACACAAATAAGACATTAAAAGTCAAACAAGGGTTTCATTCAAGTACAGGTATGGTTCATCTTAGTTAGATAAAATAATTGTTATGACGGTGACAGAAAACATATCATATCATTTATCTGAAAGCGTTTGCTGGTTTGTTTACAGTTTAAAAAATGGCTTTTTACGTATTCAACAAGTCAGTCAGTGGAGATACGCGCAGTAGTTAACATTGAATGCAGCCAGTGACGTATACAGATACATTTTACAGATAGGTAATTAATGAATTAATATCTGACTGTTCACACTATACAGTGTAAATAAATAAGTTTAGCTTATTTAAAATCTTCTAACTCTTGTGATAATAACGTGAACACTGATTTTAAAATCATTTCACTAATTAACACACTATAACAAGTAAACTCATTTGCAATATCAATAGGTTACATAATACTAGCAAAACGAAAAAATTCGTTTGGCTTAGAAAAATGTTGTCCATCGTCGCGTTCATAACGAAAACTAATTTTAAAATAATCTTACTGATCTACACTCTATAACCAGATTAAAGTTAATCCAATCTACACTCATACATACATATAAGCAGGTAAACTGTCTGTCGTATTCAATGTATCCACCGCGTTCAGATGTCCATCAGTGGCCGTACAAAGGGAATTCCACCAAGTTCGTACAAAGCTTCACATGAAGGCATTCGATCCAAGAATTCGAGGTATACCATCGGCATCTTGGCATTATTTCAACCCCTGGTGTCGTAATTATACACATTAGTGCAAGCTAGTAGCCTATATAATACTAACTATAACTGTGAGTGTGCCTGCTGTTAGGATTACAAGTAAGTAGTGGGTGCTCACGGCTTCGTTTGCATTAAGAAGTAAAACTTGTAACCCCTTTTTTACCCCTTTAAAGTGGCATTTCCAAAAATCCTTTCTTAGCGGATGCCTTCGTCATAACATCTACCTTCATTCCAAATTTCAGCCCAATCCGTCGAGTAGTTTGGGCTGTGCGTTGATAGATCACTATATCACTATATCAGTCAGTCAGTCACCTTTGAGTTTTGTATATACATATAGACCTATGTCACACTCGCGACTATACTATATCACCATACAAAAAAGCAAAATGGTACGTCGCTTCTATGGGTCACATGGTTGCGTTGTGGAAGAACAGATACATTAACAAACAAAAAAAACATTTTCAATTTCATATAAATTGACGACTTTCAATGGTATAATATGATGCGTTAGTAAATAAGGATGAGGTAAACTTTTACGATATCGATAAATAATAACACTTGACTGTGTTAAAGTTTTATTTAAATCCAAGTAGGTACGTGCTTTTTTGATCTAGTAAGTAATAAAATTTTAACTCACCACCTAAATAAACCATTTCATATAAAATATAATCAAATATAAATAGAGTATAACGCAACACAGCGTTTTTTTTAAGTTTTCATACAGGGTTTTTTGTCATGATTTTTATACAATAATAATAATTGAGTGACTATTTCATAATGCACGAAATCTAGACGGCTGATTTGTAACCTACCTAGCCTTTATACCACAACAGCGCCACTAGCAAGCTACCTAACCGCTAGTTTTTCAACCGAGTACGTCTGTAGCCGGCATCGATACATCATCCCCGCCCTCTCCCGGAGACAAAGTGTTGGTGTACATTACATTAACGCTAGGGAGGCTTTTATTGCCCCCACGTCTTAAAATATTGTCTGATTCATTAGCGAATATTCCACATCTAAGTTTCCTCTCTCAACTTCTGCCACCCCGAAGGTGATCATACAGAGGTGTTGTTCTAACGACACTTACAATTTTCTGTTAAAGGATATCGTTACGCGTAATAAGACGCTAAGATTCCGTTATACCCTTAATTATTTAAGGGGGGTGGGGGTGTAATGACACATGTATGTAAATATTCCGAGTAACGACTTGAGGTGGCGAATGGTGCACGCCTTAATGTGCCCCCGGTTGTTTTCTTTGATTAAAGAATTTTATTACGGGGCATAATTCACGATTAGACGGGAAGGGTTGTGGAGGTTTGTGCGTCTCAAGATAAAACGTGTGTAATGACGGGCGCGTGATTCTGAATCGTAATTGTTATTGCGGCGTGCGAGACAAAAATTATGCCTCGATCTTACCGCTGTTTGATTAAAGGGCGTATGGGAGCTTTTATCATGTATTTGCCTAATTTGATTGGCATATGAAGTATTGGTATGTAAATCGCTGTCTAGTTCTTCTATGGTCAGATTTAGCTTTGCAAACAAACAATAAGCATAAATCGATTTTGCCAGTGATTGATTAGCCAGATGAATGAATGTATTTTTTTTTGTTAATTTGTTTTGAGACTTACTCCAACTGCAATCATTATAGAGAATCGTGTGTTGATATAGGAACCTACCTGTGAACAAATTAAATTATATTTAGTAAATGTACAGAGATCTTATAATACATAAAACAAAGATATTAGAGTAGCAAGCGTGACTCGAGTGTTTGGTTCAATACCCGATTGAATATAAAGTATTTTCCGTGAGCAAACTGCAATTGTGTTTTTGAGCATCACATAACTTGAAGCATTCCGTAATTTTAGATTGTACATTATGCTTAGTAAATAAAACGAATAAATTGATTGTGTAAATGACCCATAACAAATAATAGAATAAAAAAATAGATATACTCATGAAAATAATCAAATATAAAATAAAACAAATTAGCCTAATTCTTCTACTAAGCGAGTAGCTTATAAAATCAGCAAACATGATATCTGATTACATAAAGGATAACATACAAACACATACGCAGATACATAGCATAGATAGGTAGAACTCCCTCCTTTTGAGTCTTATAACCTGCTCGCGTTTTAAATTTTAATGAATATAGATATCTTTATTCGCTTTGAGCGAGCGAGGCGAGCGTACAACTGATTAAGGTAACGTTTTGATATGACGATTTAAAATAATTTCAACTTTAGTTTACTTTAGGTAGTAAATAAAGCTGTCACTGTGAACGCGCTAGTCAAAGTAAATAAAACATAAATAAAATAAAAAACTATGCCGAATTAATAATACATTTGTAGGAGTACTTTTGAATTAAATATGTATAAAGGTGTATTGCCCACTTACGACAATATGATAATATTTGAGTTACAGTTTAATAGAGTGGATAGTTGTGATTTATATTAATTTAGCAGTGCAGATTGGTAAAACGTGTTATTACAAAAATATATCTAAATATATAAAACTCAAAGGTGACTGACTGACTGATATAGTGATCTATCAACGCACAGCCCAAACCACTGGACGGTTCGGGCTGAAATTTGGCATACAGTTAGATACTATGTCGTAGGCATCCGCTAAGAAAGGATTTTTGGAAACACCGCTTTTAAAGGGGTGAAATAGGGGAAGCAAGTTTACTTCTTAATGCGAGCAAAGCCGCGAGCACCCACTAGTCATTAATATAACTACAGAGTGCACAGCAGATAATCGGCAAGTATGATTTGTCACATGGCAGCAGCGATTCCTGCTTAAGAGTATGTCCTGGTTTGATTAGTTATGGCCGTATTGTATGGGAGCTAGCTCTCAAATGAAACAAAACCAAGTCTCATAATTAGTCTTAGCTTAAAAAAATGAGCGTCATTATCAAAATTGTACCTTAACCGTGATTAAAACATTCGGAGCGCGCCATTAAATCTAATATGCAGCGGAATCATGCGCGATGTCTGTACGTAACCGGTGCATGCACGTTTTTGGCGGATTTTCAGTAATTACTGATGTGCGGCTAACTGCTTTCTTTGTTAACTCGATTTCATTATATGTACGAGGATTTGCATTTCACGTACGAGGTATTTGAACGGGATTATGTTCACGACTATGTATGTAATCTACGATATAAAACATAGACATTACAAGCATAACGTCATTTTTGTAGGTTTGTACAACGTACATTTATTGTTGTGGTCTTTCGATAGCAAATAAACAGTAAGTTGCTAATTGTGTCTCTTTAAAACCTCAGCGATTTCTGCCATATTTTAATACAGAAACAATTTAATATACTCATCCCTTTAATCTACGATATAAATAAATGCTAAGTTTTCGGTAACTCATCTAAGATCGATCACCCATCCAAGGTCGATTAGGTTACATTAGTTAGTATTATTACACTATACTCTAGTATCGAGCCAAGACAAACAGGCGCGTCGTAATCAATTAGACTAATTAATATTTCGTAATGTCTGTTTATCTGCTACGTTAACCAATACCTAGTTGTAGAATCCTTCGACTTAGTATTGTATGTTTCTCAAGAACGGCAGCCTATGTCATACCAACAGGACTTTCAATTTATCATGTTATTCAATATACGCATGATCGCCCAAAAAAGACTCAGATTTTTCGGGCACCCATCCAACGTCTATTAGTTGTAATGATTGCTTAGTATTATCACACACAAGTGTTCTGAGTCAAGACAAACAGGCGCGTCGTAATCAATTAGAGACTAATTGTCGAGTCCATTGCTAATCACCCACTGTATCGTCGCGGTGACATAGCGGAACAAAGACAGTACCCACAATTCGCAAATGATTAAGTCACTTATATTGTAAACAATGAATATATTCGACATAATTGATCCAATTTTAGAGCTATTAATAATTAACATAAAGGGAATACTGATTAATATGACTACATTACATTACCACGATGTATCTGCCCATGAGAACTCCCCCAACGAAATGATTCTAAGGGGAGTCATGACTCTCATTAATGAGGAATACGACAAAGAACATAGAGTACAGAATTAAGTTCACTACGGATGCGCAGCTAACAATAAAATAATAATATTAGTCATATTATTAATTATATTTTGTTTAGAAACTATTTCTCTATATTAAATCAACTATGAAGATCTGTATCAATAATCTAATCAACTATCAATATCTTTTAATATCTTTTGACATTCAAAAATTTATTTTTTAGCTTGTTCCTTACTATATTAATGTAATCAAGATCACTGGAAGCTAACATAGCACGGGTGTGCCCTCACCCAGTATGTTAGGTAGTAATTAAGAATTAATGTAACACCTTTTCTAAGTTAATGAATTTTGAATTTGTAACCTATCATTCTGCGTTATTTTGTAATATACTATGGTGTGTCACCGCCCTGAAAGCCGTCAAACGGCCATTAATTGATGTAGTTATTAATGCTTTCTAATTAACTTGCCTCGACGCATGGCTAATATTGGTGATGGAAAACTACTTTGTTGCCATCATTCAGTGCTTTATAATCGATCATACGATAGCGATGTTTGTAGAACAAATATATTAGGAGAAGTCATTTTCCATTGCATACTGTGTCCAATATAAAAAAAAATAATTTGTAATCTACAGATTTACATGTCATTATGCATTTTGATCAGAAGACAAGACAGTTTCTTCACGATTTCCTTCTTGACCAAGTGTCAAATTACTAGGCTGTAGACGTACGTAGAACATGCTACAAAGCTACGTAGGCACCTCTACAGTGCTACGAATAGGTACCTTAGCAGCTACGAATCTCCTTCTTTTATCGAATGAAAGTGGCCAGTTATGTTGTCGAGAGTTTATCAAGCCGCCCTAAGGGCCTCTGACGTGGCGTAACGACTGCCGCAATATGACAAACAGACGGAACCTACAATTTAACGTGTCGTGGTCGTGTCCGACCCAGGGAAGCAATTCAATAACCTATCAATAGTATCTTATAATTATGCAGTGATATGTTTACCGTTATTTTTAATTCCTTGATTATATTTTTATTTATAAGTAACACAGTTAATCACTACTCGTTTAATTAATTAAAAAAGAAGAAAAAGACAAATTGAACGGACACGCCTCAAACATTATCAACCCATTAATTTCCATTGATGACATCCACAGTTCATACAAATTCAATTACAAGTAATAACAGTAAAAGGCCCAAATTAAATCCCACAAGGATTGCCTAACGATCACTATCGCTAATATAACGACGTAACGGAATAACGGGACAAATTACTAAGAGATATAAATAAGGAGACCACATTCATAAAACTAGTAAGCGCCTTTTTATGTGATATTGTCTGAATTGGATTTGATCTGTATATATAGATATAAATAAGCTTCCAAATTTCTTGGATGTTTGGAAGCTTATTGCAAGGCATGTTTGTATAACTGCGGTGATATGTTTTTTTTTTGATGTGAGGACAAGTGATGTCTATATGATTATTTCTGTATTACAATGGTTCAGTTTTGGACACAGTACCTAGTTTTTTCATATATGTATAATCGGTGCAATATTTTATCGAAACATGTAATGTTTTTGAGGAGATGCATACGTCATTTGGTTTGATCACAACTGTGAACAAACTACAACGACAAAAACTACGTCAAATTTGACATCCCAACTGTCACGATGACAGTGCTTCTACGGAATCGAACGGCTATAATCGAATGTGTCGCACCCTGCCCGCTAATGGTATTAGCTTTATTAATCATTTGCCATTCGTTGCTCGTACAAGCCTGGTGCTCAAACTTTGGCCCAAATATAGCAATTTTTAAGGAGTAAAGTGCAACCGCTGCTGCGTTACCGGATGATGTTATAGCAGTCAATAGAGCCTTTGTTTTAATCTACTTCAAATAAGGAGGTTACAATTCAACATATATTCGTAAAATACGTATTTTCATGATAGCTTGTTAGTATCGGATAAAACTATTTATTATATCTGATGGGCAAGATACTGATTTATTCACAGAACGATTGCTATAAAGCCTTGAAATACAAATACGCATCCAAAGAAAGAAGTGGACACAATAAATCAGGTTTCTGTTTATTTTTATTTTATTTAGTACGGCTTATGTATGAATACTTTATATGTAGTAAAATTTTCTATGAAGATTTTTCCCTGGGAAAAAATGTAGTAAAACATTGGGCACCAGCGTGCCCTGTCGTGTATTGTCACCTCCCAGGCCCGCCGGGCAAAGATATTTGATTAGCAGCGACCGCTGGCCACCAGGGGGCGTGCGCGATACCATACATTGTAACACGGAGCTATCGGTAGTGGATATTTATATTACTAGTGTAGTTATAGTTATGTACATGTAGGTCTTGAAACGTAACAAAAGATGTATTGGTTCTTACGTTTTATACTTCTGTTTTCTGTGCTACTGTTTCTATCTTTTCATTCATATTATCTTTGCTTACTCGTATTTTGATTCAGACCTTTATGGAACTAACGTGGAAAAAAGTAATAGGTCTAAGAACGTAACCAATTTTCTTGTCCCACCAATGGTCTTGTCATGTTCTCGAGTTGTGGGATTGGATCCTGAGCTTCTTAGTTATTGATATTCCAATAAAACGACTGCCGTTTCACTTTCGTAACTAGTAAGAACAACTTATCTCTCTCTTTTGAGTCGTTTTTTTTCATGACTGAGGGTCGTGACTCCCCCGCAGAATTAATTCGTTAGGGGAGTTTTTTTGGGCAGCTACATCGTGGTGGCCGTCCAGGTCCTTCCACGGAAGACACGTTCTCGGATATTGTGGTCCACAAACATATCTGTTTCCTCACGATGTTTTCTTTCACCGTTAAACGAGTGCAAATCCACACTGTACTTGAAAATATAAGTCATTGGTGTAGGGCCGGATTCGAACTAGGGTGCGTCAGGGTGTAGGATGAAAAGCAGACACTGGAACCGCTGAGCCACACTCGCTTATACAATTTGTCTAAAATATTCGAAAAATAATAATTTTTTCGAACATGTTTAAATATCACCTATTACTCAAATAATGATTTTAACTTGTTATCGACAACAATGAAAACCACATAACGCGGCGTCTGTCCAATAATACTGTAATAATTACTCGAGAAAACGTCATCTAGAGCATTACACGTAACAAACAAGGGGACAGCGGGTCTATAATCATTTATCTCGAGTTTAACCCGCATGACCTAAACACGTTTACATACAAACTAGTTGTTTTGTATGAATAAAAAACTAAGACAGATTGAGTGCTGAATCAAGGTATTTATTTAAAGAAATATAATGCTTCTAAAAATGACCACAATAGATTTTTGTTTCTGTATTTTTACTTATATTAGTTAATAAATTTTCATTTTTATTAAGTTTTTTGTGAGTCTCAATAAAGTTTCTTCTTCAATTTAGTTTCAAGAAATATGTTTTCATGCAAAACACACTAGCTATTAAGATGAAATTCTGGTGAAACGTGTAGTGTATTTCCGCTGCGACTTCTTGGTAACCGGCTTCAAACAACAAACTTGGTTATTTTTAGGTGTGTTCCTCCATATACATATGTCCAGTATATATTACATATTTCTCAAGAGTTTCATTTAGTAAGTATATGAATAAAGTAACGCCTGATTCGATAGCTACTTAGATATTTACCTACAACACAATGTAAAACTGCTCACTCAAACTACCTTTTTTAACACATTCTCATACAAACTGTTTGTATGAAAATATGTTCATGCTACATCACCTTAATAAAAGGAATATTATTAACGGCGGCGGCCGAACGGGCGACACTGCTAATGTCGCATGATTTAATCCCATTACAATGGGAACGGTGCCAGATAGAAGAACTCGAGGTATTGAATTATACTAATACTGTAGAGGAGAAAGTCTGTGTTTTTGAGAATGAAACATTGTTACGTTTGACCTGTGTGATAAATATCTCAAGCGCCATTGGAGACTAAGATATTGAACTTAGCAGTTTGGGGCTAAAGCAGTTTTGTTTCCTTTTCAATCCCAAAAGCTTTCTCTATCTCCGATATCGTTGAACTAAAGGAACTTGTAGACTGCAAGTCTCACAGAACTGGATATTATGTTGTCTTGTTTTTATCAAAATGTGTTAATGTGTTATAGCTACAAATTGATGATTGTAATGTTCACATCTTTTTAATTGCCCTGAGGTCTTTCTACGACTGCCATACTATGACAAGCCACCAAGACCTACAATATAACTTGAAAAGGCTAATAGCACATGACTCTCGATTACCAAGCAATATACAATAGCCAGACGGTAAGACAGGACAAATATGTTCGGGCGTGGCCTCCTAGTTCCAGATACATCGTTAATCATCGCTCGGTCCCCAGGACGGCCCCGATACTGAGCTAAGTCTTTGTTATTAATTTGCTAACATGTCGCTGATGTATCGTCGGTTCGTGAATTAAATATAATAAATATTTCGGGACATTGCACACAGCGCCATCTATATAGCCCCACACTAAGCAAACGCTTGTGTCGTGGGTACTAGATAACGGATATAATACTTATATACTTTTCTTTTGTTAATACATACTTATTATACATACAAACAACCAGACTCAACACAAGAAATTATACATTTTTAAAATGCATAAATACTTGTGTCAGGCGGGAATCGAACCCGCAACCCCTAGATTAGAAGGCAGAGCCACTACCAGCTAAGCTAACAGGCCAGTCAAATTGTTTTAAACATAGGTGAGTTTGAAGAATAAGAAAAAAAATGACAAACGAAACACAATAATCACTCTCTGTTCCCCACGAACTATAATCCAACGACTTTTCTTATTTGGTAAGCATGATCTATCTTAGACCACAGCTATTGCTTGCCATCGGGCAAACTATGGTCAAGAGCTAACCTGTTTCAGTAAAAAAAACAGACAGTAGAAAATCCCAATAACGAGATACAAAAAAGGAGATTCATGTTTCATGTGCCAAGTCAGCGAATGCTTGATTTAAGCATGCATCGATGGCAATTCTTTAAGATCAGCTGATGACGTCACGCACGTCACCCATCACGGATACATGGTCTGTTTGATGTAGCTTAAGTGGCACGCTTACCCAGAAGAAACCTCTTGGTTTTATCATATTTGGAGCCTATTTTATGCAAGCAATTATATTAAAATCCAATGCAAAGCGATATCTTTCCATAATGAAAAGCACTAGAACGGCCCGGGTGGGGGCAGGATAAAATCGGGGGGTTTTTTAATTATGTTAGTGAACCGGTCTTTGTCCCGGAACGTTCGTCGCGATAGCTTTTTTGTTATCGCCCAGTTTTTTTAGACTCGAAGCGAGCACTAACTAGGGCACTCCGTAAATAAATTCTCGAATATTCTGTAATGAGGAGACTGTCCACGCCAAAGTGCTGGCGGAATGATATTTTATACAATGGCTTAATGATTTAAGGACGATGTACAAACATATCAATCAAACGCAGAAAATAATTTAAGTATATATTATATTTAAAAATTGATATGCGTTTGACAACAGCTCACATGATGTTAGACATCGCTACAAACTATGATGCAACGCGGAACAATTGTTACAAAATACATCAATGTCATTTGTTACACGAAAATTTAATAAATAACAGAAGAAACATTTTTTACGCGTTATACTTAACTCTCATATCATATGAATACACAAGAATACAGGTAATAAGGAAACAAGTTTTTCATCAATAGTTCATTAGTGATGTTTCTTTATGACCTCGAAATATTTGAAAACTAGTAAAATACTAAACCAGTATCAATAAATAATGAATAATAGAGAGACAAATTATAATTGATCTCCTCGCCCAGATCTAAGCCTCTATTCGTAATGAGATCATCTGCTCGACCGCCCCGCTCACCCATCACAATTACAGTCCAAAACAAATACACTAACTCCCACGTTTGATTGTTACATGTTAGTTGGAAACAATCGTGCGGCATCAAACGAACTCCAGGTTTTGATATTCACAAACAGTTGTAGGTATGGTACGTAGGCATATCAATTGGAAGACCCCGATCAACTATTTTTTTTACACGGGTCAGTAAATCACCACCAAATAATTTAAAGAACCTCTGCCCATGCGACACTGCGGCCTGACCAATCAACTTTCGAACTAATGACGTGATATGTGTATCTGACCTTTCTCATGGATTGAAATTGCGACCGTCCTTGATTCGGTACAAAATCTGTGTTTAGCTTTGATTCATACATGATCTTAACCCAATTAGTTTTAAATCGCGAAGAAGGGACATGGTTCAAACTAAGAAGCTTTAATTTGCTTTTATAATATTGGAAGATTCAAGTATGATTTAACATAACCTGTGACATAACATATGATTTTCGGAATAATTTCACCGCTATAATGCGTCTACCAGGTGTGATGTTGCCGGTATGTAATCTCTTGCGGGGTAAAGCGGGGTAATTTTAGGTGAGCATTGTTTGGAACGGACCTCTCGCGCGTAAAATTACTATCACCTACCACCTTAGGTAAATATGTCGACAAGAAATTTCGCTTTGAACCCTTTCGGCCCTTTGTTGTACAACTAAAACTATTCTCTGTTAATCTCTGGATAAACAGTGCTTGTTGATAAATTAACGTGTTATTAATATATGCTGTGACCGACGCGGGCCGGAGCCAGGTGCCCCTCGGGCGGTGTGCTCGCCCAAAGGTTAAGAAACGACAATTTTGGGTCAACAGTAAATATTGCGGGTATTCCGTTTTTGTGATGTTTAATAAATTATACGGCAGCCGTGTTTGTTCTGCTCTCATTATGTTTAGGTCTTTGAATGTACTGTTTAACGAACTAAGCCTTTGGCCTGTTGAACTTTTAATCACGCGGGACCTTTTCTGGAGAGGCTTTATACCGGGACAAGTTGGGAGCATGTGTAATTATAATGTGATAGGTGGGTTTTAGTTGGAACACCTCGTACTAAAGTACATCATAGAGGTATGACTAAATATCTCCAATAAAATTGTAAACACATTCACATGACAGCCGGTTTGTCGTCTTATTATTACGTAATGCCAATAAAAGCAAGACAAAGTACACTTTGCGACGGTATTTTTTTAATGATACTTCATGTCATTATCATCATCGTGCACCTTAACACGTGTCATGCTGGAAATGCGAAGTGACTTATATTGCATAATGTACAACTTATAAATAAATGAACTCCATTTACAGATAAAATCGATTACATATTAATTAAAATGTCATATTGTTAACCATGGCAAATAATTACAATTGGCTTAGAAAGACTAAAAAGAAATCAGTAAGTAATAGCAATTATTAAATTGATAAAAAAGTATCTTTTTACATTGTTTATCGTTTAAAAGTTAATTAGTTATTGTCCACAATTCCCCGCAGCCTGTAGCTATGCAAATCTCCGAACTTCTTAATATCCTCTCTTACAAGCAACCGCAGCGGTCCTTTATTAACTGCAGCGTAGTTTAATAAAGCCTTCAGCGCCCGAACAAAATCTCCACACTTTAATAACAATATTCATCAATAACCTTAGCTAAATGAACAGCGTCCAATAAGATCCCCGTCTTATCCCCGTCCATATTGCATTCCGGGAATACGAGTAAAGTAATCCCGGGCTTTTTCATCCTCTAATATATATCTCGGGCTAATAAATAGGAGAAAAAGTCGGTCAGAGTGAATCCGGGGGACGGTAAGTGAGTGCTTTACGTCATATCCGAAATCCCCGTAAAGTGAGCGGCGGAGATCCTGCGGTGTTCGATGGAACCTCGCGATCTTTGTAATAGCTATAGCTTTGTATTAAAGCCGCCAAGACTGGCCAGGGGCTGGCGCAAGGGAGAAGAAACACTCAAGGACAATGCAAGAGACAAATATGAAAGTCATGTTTTACGAGTTGTTTGGGTATAACATGCAATGTTAGATCTCTAACAACTATTGTAAGGTGTTGACGTAAAATATCCGAATATAAATAATCACCATGGCAGTAGAATGGACATAAAAGTTTTAAATGGCGCTCAACGTGTGACTTCAATAACATAGGAAGTACTTACAATGAGCTTTTAAAAAACAATACGCAATGTTTATATCAGACTACAATGGAAACCGAAGTCGCTGTGCGTTCATGCCTCTAGTCCAAGCACTATATCGGCTTGGCTTAGCGCTTTTTCATCAATCCTGCTTTATTACGGCGGATCCGCGTCCGAGCCGGATGCCGGTCATTTAGCCGGACCGGCTCTATTACCGGCGGCCGATTCCATCCGTATCTGTCGCCGAGAACCGGCCGGAATCCGTCTTCGGTCGTCATCCACCCGTTTACGACTTTCGGGCGAATTCCTTTTTTTTCTCTCCTACCCTCCTTTTTAAGCCAGTTGATGTATAACCGCCCGCCATTGTCGGTTTGTTTTCTGTTTGGCAATTTTTAAAGGGATTACACGACGCGCTCCGGACTTGATCACGTCTTCGCAGCTGCCCGCTATTTATGAGGCTATATTTCACGGAATATTGAGTAAAGTGGCCTTTAATCTACTGATATAATGGAGGTTTGGCGGTTGTGTATCTCGCGATACAATTGCGTTCACATTTCTTATTGCCTTGCGGAAGTTTCGAGCTATAGTCGGGCGGGGGTGGTGTAAGAGCTCTGCGGCGGAGGGTCATTATGAGCCCTGAATACATAAAGTAGTCAACGCTAGATTGGATTTATTGTCTTCTTACCGCATTGTACATTTGTCTTTTCTATGTTTTAAAGAAAGAAAGTTGAATGTATGATTAAAATTATTCGTATTAACACTTGAAAATCAGACATTTGACCACTAACTAGGTCGTCTGTATGTAGCGACAACCGTACAAGCAACACTGTGGTCGAAAATGCTGCAGTAAAGATTGCTGTGCCGTCGAATGATTGTTCCGAGTACAAAAACATAAATATCTGCGTCAGTCATTTATCCAACAACTATTCCAGCCCGTTGTTTGTAGAGCACATTAAACATACCTTCCCTCCATCTAATCACACGTGGGAAGGCGCAATCCAAACAAAGTCTCAATTCCGAGAAAACCGCCGAAATTAATATAAAATTCACATTAATTAATGCTCGGTAACACAATAGTTTTATTTGTTCTAAGCACACCGGCCACAAAGAGTTGGCGAGTATTTTCCATAGAACCGTACGTTTAAATTCAGGGAGGGTAGTTGTTAAATAGTGCAACAATAGATGGTGGACGTTGATATTAAAGATGCATAGGTTCGGCTTCGGACCTTCGCCTTTTGTGATCCGAGTGTTTGACCATGTCGTCATATTACTGTGCATATTATATGCGGTTATATTCGTCTGAGGGACTGATGAAAGGTTTGTTTTCAGAACATTACAAATAATGAAAGTCGAAATGCATTCAATATTTTTATCTATAAATAAACCATCTAAAATGATAACAGTTAAGTATTTTAAACTAATACTAACAAAGCATCAATATAAACATGACTGATGCTTAAAGAAAAGTCTATAAAACCAACTAAGAATTGGCTGACTTTTGGGAACTGTATGACTAATATCGATAACGTTTACTCATTTACTTATCGAAAAGTATTCTTAAAACAAAATAAAACTTATAATCAAGGAACAATTTGAGACATAACATATTACAGTCACATTAATATCTCGACGCAAGTATAAAACTACGCGATAATTTCCCAAATTCCCGCCCGCCTGGCTTGAATTCAGCGATACAGCATCAGATTTCCGAGTGGCACGTCCTCGAGCGCTGGAGAGCATGGATAATTTATCCCTTAATGATTCGTTCGGTCTGTGTTGCCATCGACTTCTCGGAATTCATATTACGTGCATTGTGCATGTTCAGATAAGGTAGCTTATGAAAAGACCTTTACATAATTTAACTTATTTTTTTCTTTCATTTACTTTATTTTTCTATAAATTGAGACATTTCGATCTTGTCCCACGTTGGGCGCCAACTTAGTATAAGACAGTAAAAACTCCTAATCAATAATTTTTCTGTGAGATTAACAAAAGATAGACTTTAGCGTGAGAGTAAAAGCATACAGGTAACCATATTTTTGGAGCATCCTGTTCTTGGAAGAATGTTATTTTAGAGTGAGAAATTTATTGATCACTACTGATATTAATAAGCAATAAAATAAACTACACGCAAATAACCATAAAAGTTAGTATTTTTTTATTAATTTTAGAGAGCTGTCCATTACCACACAACGTGCAGCATAACGTGTTTTGGATTATGAACTCAAAAAATACCTATAACTAATATTGAGTGACCTCAATAGCTCGCAATATAATTGATATTACTTTTAGGTATTTTTGAGTCAAAAATACTTATAGAAATATCTAAGTAAAACAGATGTAAGAACCCAATTCATAAACAAGGGCATCTACCACATACAGTCAGTCCCCAGCTCAGTACAGTCGGAAGTGCGCTTTCGAGTCGATTGTTCCACGAGATTTTAATAACGGTGCAGCAAAGGCCCGGCCATTGTTGACTTCAAGACGCTTCACGGACTCAGGTGTTTCCGAAACTCGTTGGTGATCGGGTATTAAGTAGTACAGGTATAGTCAATGTGGTAAATGATATTTAAATACGCGAACAGATTTTTAATTGTTGTGTCTGTGCCTTTATGTTTAGCAACTGTCAAAAGGGTTAAACGAAACACTTTTAAAGCAAATAGCTGTAAATCAAGTTTTAAAAGTAAGATGACCGTCCAATAAATGACGCTGTAGCTGATTATGTTTTTAAAGTCTCATTGGTATTTTTTGTTATTAATATAGTTCTACAAAAAAGTTGCAATTACTAATCTGAACCTTATTTGTAGTTTTCCGATAAGATTTTTTTGTGACGAAGGCATCATTTATTAAGCTTATAAACTATTTAATTGGACAGAAAGAAAGACCAATGAAGAAGTGCTGAGCATGGTCCAAGAACACCGTACAATACTGGCAACTATTGAAAACAGAAGAGGGAAGATGGTTGGCCACCTTATACGACATGACGAATTTATAAGAAACATCATGGAAGGAAAATTGGAAGCCCGAAGAGGAAGAGGAAGGCCGAGAAGATCATACATGGACCAAATAAAAGAAAAGGCGGGTGTCATGTCGTATAAGGAGGTCAAGGAATTGGCAGAAGACCGGGAAGGATGGCGCATACTCCACAGACAAGGGCCCGGCCCTTAAATTTATGATGATGATGAAACTATTTAATTCTGATTAATAAAATTTGGCACGACTAGAATATCATTATGGAAATTAACTTGTTTTTACATTATATGGGCTTACGTTTCACTGCATCTCGCCTGATGGGAAGCGACGGTGAAGTCGAATATGGAGCACGATTGCCCAGAAGAATCTTATTCCTCGTGATTTGAAGGCATTCAGATTGTAAGACTGGGGAAAAATCTATAAAAAAATAACAACATAATCTGTGTCATATTATAAGAAAGTCACATCAAAATCAACTTCCAAATAGTTCATAACGTCCTTAACTATCCTCTAACAAACTCCAAACCAGTGTCGAGCATAACTTCTCAACTATCATAACATGAAGGGCCTCTAACCAACTATTCAGACTCTTTGTTCCTTTAGTGGCGATAAATAACGGCATTACCTGTGAGGGTACGGCAACCATCTTCGGAGACAATACGCAAATTTGGGAGCCCATTAAATACATATAAAGTGGCAGACATTGGCTGTTTATTAGGGAACATCGGAGGCCAGTGACGCTCGTAAATTACCCTTCAGAATGGGTTGATAGATTGTGAATTATGGGAGAGAAAGAGGTGTATTAGTTGCTTTGAAAAAGCCGAGTAATGTTTGGATAGAGCTCACGTTTTTCAGTTTCAGAAATACATGGACGAATGTTATCACTAGAAAGGATGTAGGCATATTTAATCCTTTTTCTCGAGTTGATGACAATAATAAATAATCACAATAGGTAATATTATAAAAATCGATACAAATTTATCGATGGGCAAGGCTAGAATTCTTGCTTTATAGAGGTTTGTCTAACCACTCCAAAAGCGTATTTTAGTAACATACAAAAACACATCACATACTTCTTCCATCTATAATTACATACTTAATATATTAATAGACGAATGTAAATTGCGAAATTTTTATAATGAATGCAATTGCCTATTAATTTTGTAATATGATTATTGTAGATTATGATTATTTCATAGAAATTATGTATTTTTTTTCCTTCAATTGACTTATAATTCATCAAATTTTCAATAAAATGTTTATCTGTTAAAAAAAGCGAAAGAGTTCGTGATAATTAATCTTTCAACAAAATATAACCGACACCAAATTTAAAAAACCTGGTCGTAGCGTAAAAATCCTCTTCAAACATTAAAACTATCCTTACAAACGTTACAATCCGCACCAATTAAGGCTGGTTCTTGAGTCGCATCATTATAACTACAGCAATAAATGATCACACGTACAGACGAGACAAAAACGGGCTGGTAATGAACCCCCGCCATACATCATTAACTGGTAGGTTTAGTAGGCATGGAAGAGAATAAACAGAAATAGTGTATAGTAAGGCAACTCTTTTTATACTTTCACAAGAGAAGTAACCAACCTGTGTGGAGTTTCCAAACCAGTTTGGAGGCTTCTGATATGCCTTAGAAATTGCGCCCAAAATAGAGTATGTACCACTCTCTGTCCATGCTTTATGTTTTATTTTGACAGCTATAATCTTCATACTTATTACGTCAAATGGGTCGTAAATAGAGTGTATGGAAATGACACCGGTCTAAATAAAATATAATGCATGAATAGAGCTAGAGATAAAGCTTTGTTAAGTAAGTGCAATTGAAAAATCTTAAGATTAGTTGAATGAATGATATAAATGATAAAAAGTCAATGAATAGTTTTTGAGCATAAAAAAAATAAGTTGTGCTTCTACCTTAACTACTCTGTCCCACGTAAGTATGGGAGCGTCGCAAACAATCCCGCTCTAGTTTCACGAAGGGACGGTTGATAGGTAGGCAGTAGGAAAAGCAATGACATTAAAATAAATAGATGAGTCTTTATGGAGAAAATTCAGTGCACACATGTCTAGCTTGTAACGTCCTGCGATGTTACCCCTGTTAATTTAGGGTGAAAATAACCTGTGTTATATTTTTGTCTACGCATGTGCTTAACATCAGACAGGCTGTAGTCAAACGTAAACATATCACACGTAAAAAAAAAAAAAAAAAATTGAAACAGCCCAGGTCAGAGCGCAGCAATGCTGCCTCTGGTTAAGTAGCTAGTAGACAAGATATAGCAAATTTCGATACAAAAAAATATTTTGTCTATCTTTTTAAACATATTTTAAGGTATCATCTGATCCACAGAAACTCCGGTATGGAATGCTTCGAATTAGTCCTGTTATATAGTGACCGACTCGATAGTAATTACTTAGATTTTGTTGATCGCCTGCGAATACTTTCCGTTTGCAGAGCTACGAGCGCTGCTATTTGAGATATAGTTATTTAGTTAGGCGTCTCTACACTACATCTACGTGCGCGAGTAGTGGATTCGTTACAGCGAGACCTGGAGTGGTGGCATTGTGCTTGAAGAACGTCTGCGCTGTTGTCCGAGACGTGGATAATTGCCCCCCGGGCCTGAGGAATTGGAGACAACCTGACCTTGTTTAGCTGCTAGTTTTGCATGGTTTTTATATACTATGTCTTCTGGTAGCCTCGTTTTGGAGCCAGTTACATTCTAGTACTACGCTAGAGAAGCGACTGTGGCTCGATGGTGTAAACATCTGCTAAAACTGACGTACCCGGATTAGAATTCTGTCCTACATTCAAATTTCTAATTATTTATTAAAGTAAAAACCACACATTACTTGCTACTTACTAGATTTTCAAGCTATGTATGTACTTGCACCCGATTAGCGGTGATGGAAAACCTCGTGAGGAAACCGACATATTAGAGGATCACACAATCCGGGAAAGAATCTGGTTGTACTAGGCCAAGACAGTTTCCCAATGTACTAATTCAGCAAGTTTCAGAAGAACAGGGGCAAGTGCAAATATGTTCATATTATTAGAAAAAGTTTTTTACGCTAAATATTCGAAAATTTATGTATTTTTAGCAAGATCAACACAAAAGTGGCTACAAATTGCCAGTGTTTTCAAAGATCACGAACCTCTCAGGCCCCTGTGTGAAGGTGTCACGCTTGCCTAGTATTTATTGGCTGTGTCGCGAACAATCTATCACAGGTCGATTGTTCGCTTGTCCCTTACTAGGGGAAACAAATAGAGACAAACTGACAGTATCACATCTATATATTATCATTTTTATTTGAATGATTTAGAAAATAACAATACAATAATTATACTTATTTACCTTGTTACGCATATAACCACTAAGTCTCCTGAAATTCGCGAACAAGCGATATGAACGGAAGTTGTAAAATAGAGCTGTTAAAGATTTTGCTCCTATATTTTTTTTACTTGGCATAGGTTTACGTTTGACTACAGCCTGCCTGCCCTAGGGTAAAAAAAACCGATATCGATTGAAAAACGTAAATCCTTTTTGGTAACATCTTCCTTGAATCATATTTCTCATTACTAAGGGTTATAATCCACCGGAGGATTGATTTGTAAAGGGCGGCAGGTCCTCCTATTATTCTAGTAAAAAAATAAAAAAGACATTATTCACTGTGTTTCCTTTCCATGAGATCCTGTACCGTGATCATTATTTAAAATATAGATGAGAGTGTTTTCTTTCCAATGATCGAGGCACGATTGAGGGTAGAACACAATGGCCGGGACTCTTTTGAAACCATCGCCTGTGGCGTGGCCGGGGACTAACATAGACACTACGAGAAAGGGACTTCTAATTGATGGCAACAGCTCGTTTAAAAAAACAACGGCCTACTGCCATTACTATCAGGAGGATACAATACAGAAAATTACTTGTATTTTGTTATTGAATCAATTATAATTTGATTACATTATTTTAGGTTTTTTTTTTTTTTTTTTTTTTTATAAAAAAAAAAAGTGGCAAAAAGGCAGACGATCTGCCTGATGGTAAGCAATCATCGTCGCCTATGGACACTTGCAACTCCAGAGGTGCTGCAGGACTTTGCCAGCTTAGAGAGGTGTTTGTGAATACCCTTTTTAAATCTCCCCATATTGTAGCTCCGTGGAAAGACCTCAGGGGGAAGATCGTTCCACATCTTGCAAGTTCGCGGAAGAAACGAGCGCATGAAACGGACTGTGTGGGAACTCCAATTTTGCAAGATGTGAGGATGAGCTCTTTCACGGTGCCGAGCAGTCCGGTGATGAAAATGATTTGCCGGAATTAAATTAAAAAGCTCTTTAGAACACTCCCCAAAAAAGAGCCTATAAAAGATACAGAGGGATCCCACATCCCTACGGAGACTCAACGGCTCCAACTTTTTTGTCAGCTTGGGATCATGGACAATTCGGACGGCTCTCCGCTGCATAGAATCTAGGGGATCTAGTTGATATTTCGGTGCACCATTCCACAAGTGCGAACAGTACTCCACGTGAGGGCGCACTTGTGCTTTATAAAGTAGAAGCCGTTGACCCGACGTGAAGTAACGTTTCGCCTTGTTAAGTACACCGAGTTTTTTAGAGGCTAATTTTGCCTTAGCCTCGATGTGTCCCCTAAATTGGACCTCGCTCGATATATCCATCCCAAGGATTTCCAAGTTCTTGGATACCGTGAGGGAAACACCTTGAAAACGTGGCGCTACAACAAAAGGTGTTTTCTTAGCGGTGAATGCACACACTTGTGTCTTAGATGGGTTAAAATTGACTAAGTTTATTATGTATTAGAATGAGTCTATATCAAACCAACACCATCCATAAAATGGGTTTGAGATCTGTTCCGTATAACATATTATGAATAAAGCTTATTTATATTTAATTCTGCATGTTTGCCCAGAAGAAATTTATCCTTTACTGAACGGTACTTTACATAATAGAGGCTGTAGTTATACGTATACAATTAAATAAAAAGATATAAATCACGAATCGCTTCGGAACACTTTACCAGAAGCTGTGTTACCTGCAAACTACGAGCTGTCTTCAAACTTTGAGTTAATAGGTATTTTCTAGGTAAGCGTGTTACACCCTAGGCTGCAGCAATGCTTAACATCAGGCAGGCTGTAGTCAAACATAAATCTATCCCATTTAAAAAAAAGTTTTACTTTCACAGTTAGGAGTTTACATGTTAGCTTGTCATTGCATATAGGAGAAGGCTATTTGTATTAGGAAATTGAAGGCGTACTGTCCACTGTGAGGCCCCTGTGTGTCCCCGCCTTTATATGGCTACTGTGGATGACGTGAAAGAGTTTTTGTGAAGTAATCAAGGGGTTTTAGAGACCGTATTGAAATAAATTGGGGTGTAATGTATGTTTCATGTAGGAATATTCATAGTTAGGGTCACATACGCATAGACAGACATGGTGCAGCGATCCAAAGAAGTTCAGTTAGCTCACACATTTGAGTTTCAGGTGAAACTGTAACGATCGATGTTTTTTAAAGAAATTTCAATGTTGTTATACTTATTGAACGATTGTTATTAATGTCCATTTTACTAAAGCAAGCCTGATACAAAGTAAGTTTAACTTTATTTACGTTAGATGACGCTTTGAATTCGTCAGAAGATACTCCAACTTATCAGCAACAATGCCCTTTAAAATAAAGTCAGTAGGTAGTGTCAGCATACTACTGCTATCAATAGTTAGGTTACTTTGTATGTGAGTGGCGTGGGTTTCTCAACCACCCGATGAGAAACAGTCAGGACTTATATTTGACGTGTTATCCAACCTATATATGAACGACCCTTTTTTGTATCGGTCATCATTGGATTCACCGTGGCGCCATTAACTTACTTTGGTGACGCTAATGGATACTGCTGTACACAGAACCACACGCAAATATTTATTTATTTATCTCTTTGAGTCGTATTTCCTCATGACTGAGGGTCGTGACCTTCCCCGCAGAATTAATTCGTTAGGGGAGTTTTCTTGGGCAGATACATCGTGGTAGGCGCCCAGGTCCTTCCACGGAAGACGCATGACCTCGGATATTGTGGTCCTCAAACATATCGGTTTCCTCACGATGTTTTCCTTCACCGCTAAGCGAGTGCAAATCTACACATAACTTGAAAAATACAAGTCATTGGTGTAGGGCGGATTCGAACCAGGGTACGTCTGGATGAAAAGCAGACACTGGAACCGCTGAGCCACACTCGCTATTATTTATTTATAATGGTACACAAAACAGAATGTGTACCCAAATAAGCTAAGCATACATTCAAAACTGGTTTTGATCCAGAACAAATTCCTAAGATAAGTGTACACAGCTTGAACAACATAAATGCGATTAATAATTTCAAAAACCTGAGTTAGACAGAGAATACAGTACCTAAATATCTGACAAATTAGAAGCAACACACAAACACATACACGAATCAATAACCTCTTCATCCAAACGAACGCACACCCATCCACAATCGAGCCTCGAAGTGGCACCAGCTCTGGGGTGGGATCAATTAAGGTGGTTCTTTGTGAACATTATATCGACGCCATTGAAAAGAGTTGTGAATTTCTTTGACGGGGCGCAGACGAGGTTTGCCGAATGAGAAATCAAAGGCACAGCACGCGATGCATGAAGGGTTTTATTAAGATTTAATGCAGGCAACGACACTCGCAGGCGGGAAAAGAACAGCGCTTCAAACGCTGCAGTACAACAGTAGGAGATGAATGCTGTTTTTAACTGACTTTTTTTTTTTTTAACTTGAACGGGTTTGCACTTGACTATAGTTTACCTGATAGCAAGTAAGGCTATGGCCTAAGACCTGACTTCAAAAAAAGGAGGTTATCAAGTCTTCTGAAAGTTTTTTTTTATAAATACTTTATTTAGTCAAATTTATAAGTAGTTAAGGGATATGCAGATTTCATTTCTGTCACCAAAGTCGCGCCCACCAAAGAGTGGGACGGTGGTCAAATAATTGGGCATAATGACTTCTTCTTGAGACATAAGGGTTCTCGGTACGATACAATACTCGGTTAACTTTTCGCTTCAAAGATAGCAGTTAGTTGCATTTTTCCAATGATTAAACTAGGTACATTAATCTTTAACAAATTGTAAATTTTCGGTACGAGTAACGTTTCAAAGCATTATATTTTCAGTAAAAGCATTTCACGTTTCGGAAAATATTACTATTTACATTATAAAAATTATTTAATAATAACGTGAACCTTTTAGAGAATTGCTCAAGTCGTTTGACATAACATTGTTTAGTTAGTTCACAAAACTTTCATTTGTAATCATTAACTAAATAGTAATTAAAATAAACTTGTATGCCCCCATACTGCCCAGACTTACCGTTTCAAGTAGCGCAGACGATGTGCGTTTTTACATTTACGCCATTTTGGATTTTGTTCGTGTAAGTGCGAGGGTGGCGCTGTTTGGTGTAAAAAAATATTTTGTTTTTTTATTTAAGTTTCGCAAGTGAGGTGCTACGGATGCTCGGATAGTGGTCCTTGGCTTAACAAGACTCGGCTTAACGTGCTGTGCCCTGTGCTTAGTTCATACAAAACAGTTGTAGAGTAAGAGTTTAAAAAAAATACAACAGAAAAATTGATAACATTTATTTTCAAATCTGTTAAAAACTAGTGAAAATTGTGGGATGGACGGGTTATGATCTCAATCTAGTAGATGTCCGCGAATTCATTCGTGGTGTTTAGAAATGATAAGTAGCTTATGCCACTTGAAGGATCCTATGCTTACACTAAAATTAAGGCCATGACAATCCATAGTTCCGTTGTTGCGTCAAGGAGAAATTAAAATACTTACTAACAAACACATTTTCACATTTGTATGATGCCATGGTTGTAGATAGTTATTCAAACTAGGAGATTTCCCCTACGAAATTAACTGCACATTGTGATTTTGTTAACGTATCAAAAAACATGTTTTCGTGAAAAACATATTGCTCAAATAAAAAGTTTACGACTAGAAAACCATAAAGGTCATGTGATTGGAATTGCCTGCAATGTAAGGTAAGAATCACCATATTTTCTAAGTTTTTTCTTCCCATACAAGAGTTTTGTATGAAAACGCGTTCGGGCTACTGTGCTTTAACAAGACTCGGTTCAACAAGACTTGACGCCGTGTCAATGTTTTATTAAGATCAGTTTTTTATTACAATTGGAGTCATGCAACTAACTCGTCATGATTACGAGATGGCTTTAGTTTTTTAGTGTCGTGTTTGGATGCAAACATAAACAAGAAAAAATGAC
Source organism: Macaria notata (assembly GCA_927399415.1). NCBI lineage: Eukaryota > Metazoa > Arthropoda > Insecta > Lepidoptera > Geometridae > Macaria > Macaria notata. The sequence goes on along the minus strand of OV656745.1, from coordinate 10,454,402 downwards.
ATAAATTTCGTGCAGTAGGTAATATAAAGTAACTAAGTAAATTCTTAATCAGAATGAAGAGACGAAAGATATACATTTGTCGTGACTAGTATTGGAGCATGAAGTTTCTAACATGGCTTAATGACTGCTCTAAGTTTCAAAGACTCATGTCATGTTGTGTGATGCTGTGATATACTCGGAAAAATGAATTTATTCTGAACGGATGTATGTATTAAGCTTAGTATGGGGCTAGATGGCGCTGTGTGATATGTCCTGAAATATTTATTATTATTTTTTTTTAAAACGTTTGTTTTTCTCGAAATTTTAAGAATTTCGGTCATTTAAATGAAAACCACGGACCTAGGCCAAGTGGAGATCACTTTGAGTGTTATTTTCAGAAGCTAAATCGTCCTGCAAGAACTTCCTCACGATCCTGCAAGTATTCAACACTGCTGCTTTTTGCATTATTATTATAAATATTATCTACTGCCTCCATATAATATTTTCTCGGCTACGACTAAGTAAATATATTACTCAGAACCGCCGGATTTCATATTTGAGCCAATACAAACAATCCACAATTCTACCAATACATTTTCACAAGCACCGTACGGATTGCGCTTTTGCCATCAAATTGCTTTCTGACCGCCCTCTAATTAATCGAACGACCAAAACAAAACAATAAACTTGTTTCTCGGCCATTGAAAAGAGCTCTCGATTCCTCAACCGCCATTAATCTCGGAGGACTTTACCACCGAATTAATTATCCCTTGACCATACGATTTAATGGGCTTCCTGGGCCCTCGAGGTTTCCGATTAAATCACTACATCTCATTGCCCGATTTATAGACCAAAGTCCGAACCTTGGGCCGTGGAACACTATTTACTGAGGAATGTCTTTGGCGATATAAAGTATGAGCGCTTTGTAATGAGTGTTATGTCGCATAAATCTTTTTTTAAGCTTCGACAACCTAGGGGCCTTGAAATTCAGATTAAATAGGGTTCTTCTAAGCAAGCGTGTTACATCTTAGACTACAGCGATGTTTAACATCAGGCAGTCTGTAGTCAAACGTAAGCTCTCTCGTGTTAAAAAAACGAACAAATTGAAAACTACATGTAATAACTATTTCACATTCAGATTAGAGGTCAAGCTATGTTCATACAGCTGGTTGGTTGATTATTGTATTGTTTTTTCTCTCATTGATAGTTCTGCCAGAAATGTTAACACACCAGCTAAGGAACCCGTCATCAGTTGTTTATACATAAATAAGGCGACCAAAATAATTTTGCAACCATATTTTGATTTCCGATCTACCTAACTTTACAAATCTCATCTCCCGAACAGTATAAGGTCCGAAGCCGTGACCAGAGGAAGTGATTAAGTGTTACGGCCGACCTCCTTAACCTTCCGCTGGTATAATGTCAGTATTATGATGGGAACTGCTTAACCAGGAGGCGGGAGGGGCCTCTTAAGGGTTAAGTCTTAGTCAGTATTGCCCATTCGATGATTAGGACTAATCTTTATGTATATGATTTGTAATGAGTATTGGATACAAGGGTTAGAGCTTGTGTAAATAGTATAAAACATAAATGAAGCCCTTACCGATTTGTTCAAAACATAGTCTTAATCTCTTTTTGTCAGTTTGTTGCAATTAATTAAATTTTATTGGCTGGCCTGTTAGCTTAGTTGGTAGTGGCTCTGCCTTCTAATCTAGAGGTCGCGGGTTCGATTCCCGCATGACACAAGTAAAAATGTACTTTAAAAAAATTATAATTATTTGTGTTGAGTCTGGTCGTTTGTATGTATAATAAGTATGTATTTAAAAAAGAAAAGTATATAAGTATTATAATCCATTATCTAGTACCCATGATACAAGCGTTTGCTTAGTGTGGGGCTATATGGCGCTGTGTGCAATGTCCCGGAATAATTTATTTATTTATTATTTAATTGTAAAAAACGCTTTTCAAAAAATATATTGTTTTTACTGTAAGAAGTCGAATGTACCTAGTGTTTATGCTGTTCTCATAATAGGAATTGGTGTACGTTTGCTGATCAATAAAAATAGCTACAACGATTTCGATAGGTCTCGGATACATAAAAAATTCGTAACATTAGAATGCGCTGATTCACTTATTTAGATAGAAAAAATATCCAAGAACTTTCCAGGCATTGGTGAACATTTCTCGCAAGAAATGAAACCAGTATTTCGTTTCCCACTTCCCGCTTCCCAGCGGTCAGTTTCGAATGGCCCCAAATAAATGTCGTTCCTCTTTGAAATTACAACCTACAAATACTGCGCAAGATGTAGATGTATGTCACATGGTCTACAGGCATCGTAGGTTATATAATTGAAATACTCCTATACCTACATATTTCTGTTACACACCGTTTCTTCATTGCAATTTTCTCACACACACACACACACACACACACACACACACATGAACATGAACATAGGTACCGCACCCAGCCAGGACAAGCCTGCTCCGGTCAAACCGGCATACCGGGGGGCACGAGGTTGTGGAGCGTGGTTTTGTGCTAACGCTCCGGGATGGTAGTCGACCGGCTATGCAGCCAGACGCCGATTTGGAGAAGGTTGTTATTAGGGATAGGGATAAGCGTTAGTAAAAAATGGTATTCGTTGATTATTGAGTAGACCCATCTTGGGGTTTGTTAGTGTTTGGCTTTGCAAGCACTATCTTAATACGTTCGCTGTGTAATGTTGGTCCTATTGTGTGTAATCATAACCACGTCGGGTGTAGTAGGTGGATATTAAATGTGGGTCGAATAGATCCTATGTCGCTAAGGGATTGTTCTTGTGTCATCTGACGGCCTTTCCTGGGGTATGGTTGGTGCCTGCCTGTTGGTATGTCTTTCTGTTTCCTCATCAGATTCGCTGTCGGTTTCTGCCATCTTATAGATCTCCCTGGCAGCTCTTATAAAGTCTCCTTTGCTTTTCGCCATGTCCTGCCAGTCAGATGTTTTCCTGGGGTCCATATCATGAGATAAAGAATCCTTCCACGTATAGTTAGGTCTACCAACTTTAAGATCTTCCGTTGTTTCGATCTCTTGCAAACGGCGCCGGCACTCTTTAAGTGTATTTCTAGCCTCTATATCTTGAGGGTGATGCTTATAATGGAACTTCGCCTTCTGTAGGTTTGTAATTGCCTCTTCTCTAGCCTTAGAGTACCTTCTTTCATGTTTGATAGTCTTATTGGCCGCCATCTTCATGACGTTTGTTATCACTTCCTACGATAGCGGGTCTTTTCGGTTTTCGCCGTTCCTGCTCTTTTTGGTTTCCTCTAATAAAGTTTCTTGGTTTTTTTTTTTTTTCGAGTGGTGTTACTTTGAAGCATCTCGTAGTTTAGGGTTTTGTAGTCAAACTCGTTCGCAACGTTGGCCCTGGTTAGTCTTATTGGAGGTCTCGTAGAGTCCCTATTGGAGTTTCACGTGAGGGCAGGGCGACCTAACTTTGAACAAAAACGCGCCACGCTATCAAAATACGTTCGCAGCGCAGCGTACGTTCGTAACCTACGCGCAAGCCAAATTGATATTTAACGTTTCGATTTACGGTTCATATTTCACTGCATACAGTTCGAGTCTCTCAAAGTTATCATGGTTGCCATTAGGAATGTAGATTTAGTACAATAATAAAATTGTATTATTTTAGTGTTTATACTTAATCATCAGTGAATTATATTTCCATAAATTAATACTTTATCAGTAATTATTTTTTATGTGTCATTATAACAAAGTATGTATTAACATTTTTTTTTTCTAAAATGTTTACTAAATTAATCCTGTTTTTCTCGAATTCAACTATAAATTGCTTATTTAAGTAGCTAGATATACCTATTGATACAATAAAAACAAATTTTTCATACTTTGGGGAGTGTTGTGCCGTTTGACCCACGACTGTCGATCGTACTTTACTGTGCCCTCCGCTCGCTGCGTGTTCGGAACAGGGAGATAGGTTTCTGTTGTATTATTTATTCTGTGGTGAGGGGCTTCAGGTTTCCCCATATGATTCTATGGTCAGATAGGATTGTTTTTTCACCTTTGATGTAATTAAAAATCTGGTTGTTTTTGGCATCTGTCATTATATGGTATATTTGCGATGTTTTGTTTCCCAACGTCCAAGTCAGTTTACAGCTGCGCCGGCCGAATGATGTGTCCAATCGGAGATTTTCCCGTTTCGTTACTTGTTTGGTGTGGGAGATTTTTGCCTCTTTGATTTTTATCGCGAAGTTCATGTGTATCTGTGAGTACTATGTGGGCGTTGAAGTCACCTAGTATGATTGTTATTGAGTTTCTTGGTTTGTTCTTGGTCAGTTGTAGTAGCCGAGTCGCGTCGTTTGCTGCTGGTGACGTTGAATTGGACCTGTTCGTTGTAGTAATGAATAGAGAGGCTCCACTGCTTGTATCTATTGAAGCAACCATATTGTTTGTGTTTGCTTTAGTCCAGTTCAGCCTTAGGCCGCTGCTTTTTCTTATGAGAATAGCTTGGCCTCTTCTGTTGTTGTTTCCGCTTAGGTGCCACGTATAGTGACTAGATTCGTAGGTCCCGGATTTTAAGTGAGTTTCCTGTAGGCAGGCAATATGGATAGATTTTCCGTCTAGAAACTCGTCAATCTCTCGTTTTTTAGTCAACGTTGCGGCGCCTCTAACATTCCATGTGGCAATGTTTATGTTTTTATTTACTACCTGTTTTTGTTGTTTGGTGTGGCCTGGGGCGGGCAAGTCTGTATCCGGACTCATCTGGTATTCTCCTCTGGGGTGCTGGTTCCAAGACTAAGGTCATTTTGCGTGGTGCTTGTACTTATTACTCCTAGGTGATTTTCAAAGCAATCAAAGTGGTTCCCCGTAATTATTAGACCTATGCTACCTGCGGTGTCGTTTGGTGCCTTAGGAGAGAAACATACTGTTTCTTGTAGCGGGGTTTTTTTTGAGAGATTTTGACGTTAATACTATAATATTCCGCTGCCGCTATAAGTATGTCTGTGCCGCCCCATATGCCATCTTGGTATTGTGATAGAATGTAGTTCCTGATTTGTTCGCTTTGTGCTGAACTATCTAGATTACTTCTGATCGCTAGGTACATTTGTGGATCGTTTTGGTTTTCCTCAACGTGGCGTGCGAGGTCTCGTCGAATGTGTTGGTGGTCAAAGGTTAGGCCGTTAAATACAAGTCGTTAATTTGGTAGGCTATAAGCGCGATACAAGCAGTTGCCGTCTCCTGGTATTTTTACGATAGGGTCCCTATTTCCATATCGGCTTTGTGCCTTACCGTGGCGGTATCGCAGAGGACGGGTTGTCGTGGCTAGCTCGTGATATCTTTCAGGTATGCGCGTGCTTGAGGCTGTGAAGGAAGCTTATATACTATGTATTACTTATTAGTTAACTGGTATATCATGCACTATACTAGTTCCCTTTTATCTTTAACGGAAAAGGGGAGTAAGTAGCACTCGAGTGAGTACTTGGGTCTCGTCTAACAACTCTAAATACTTGCACTTAATACCTGCTGTTTATTTGGAATAAGTCTATTAATTACGCTTTATGTACTAGTGTGTTATGTGTATAAAACAAACGTCTGGGCTTTATTGTACGTAGAAAAAATGACTACAATTAGAAGCAAATTTTGAGCTATGTTTAACAAAGGATGACCCACCCGACAATAGAGGCTCCCAGCTGTGGCGGGAATTAGCAGATGATTTTAAGAAGGGTTTTTTTGGTTGTATTGTTAATGGTCTGATTTATTGCTTAGTTTTACGACTCGGTATTTGTTTTGGGAATGGATAGCGTAATATTTCACGCGCCTTTTTAAAATCTTAAGTTATTGTCCAAACGGGTCTGCAGATGTGTGTAGTTTTTACTCGTATTTAGGCTTTTGTGTTTGCCTTGGGAAAGTAGATTGTCTGTGTTTTCGCATACGTTACGAGTAATTACGTCCGTGGTATGATATCGCGTAATCTAGTATACCCTTGTAAATTTAGCAGGTTTTTACTGCAGTTTGTGTAAATATGTATTTTGAAATCGGATAAGCTAGTTACGCGTAGGTTTGATCTATAAGTAACCGATGTGACCGTACGGTGTTGGTTGCTGGTATGGGCTGCTTGAAAACAGACTTGTCCCTCGTGGCAGACGTCTAGACAATATCCTAGGATATTGAGGAAGGAGAGACCGAAGAAAAGGGGTTTAGACCACGTGTGGCTAATATGGAACAAGCTCACCGAGTTTTCCTTTTGTTGGAGTGGGTTTCCCCGCGCTGGGCGCTGGTACCGGTGGCCTCTGATGACGGGTCACGTACACTGGTTGTCACTCACTGATACATGTAAAGATTATAAACACGCGTTGCACGGCACTTGATTATAGTCACTTTTCGCGGGGCCAGTGAATTGATTTGCTCGCAGCCATTGCGCTAGCCGCTGGCAGATGTTGTGCCTATTGTTTACTGGATCAATTGTATTGACGAGGCTCTATTGACCGTTCCCGAAAGCGACCGCTCGTCACGGCGTCCAAGACGAGACTCTCCACACACACACACACACACACACACACAAATTCTTATCACGTGTATATGGCGACGGACAGTAACATTAATTGCTTGATATTCGATTAGTATTTAACTCACATAACTAAGATTTTGCGCTTGAAATTACGAGATATAACTATCTATAACCTGACCAGCAGGTCGTCGCGTCATCACGGGTCAAGTAAACTATAGTTGAAGATGGACTTTTTTGCATTAGAATGCAAACTCTCAAACGGCTAGTGTGTATACTAGAATGAACGAAATATATTTCATTTCCTCTACTAAGCTTATCTTAAAACCAGAAGTTATGGCAGAAAAATCTAATTTATTTGGTTGGAGCATATGTATGTATATCTGACTAGCGTGTGCTCGCAGCTTTACTCGCATTGAGAAGTAAAACTTGCATCCCTTATTTGACTACTTTAAGGTATCATTTCCATAAATATTTTCTTAGCGAAAGCCTACATCATAACATCTACCTGCACGCCAAATTTCATCCCGACCCGTCCAGTAGTTATGGCTGTGTGTTGATAGATCACTATGTCAGTCAGTCAGTCACCTTTGAGTTTTAAATATTTAGATTACTTCGACACAATGACTTGTCTATTCGGTCAAATAACACCAAGGAGAATTTATGGAACAAGATTTGCCCTTTGGCCGGCCAAGTAGCCCTTTGCCCCGGACCGATTGTTAATCTGAACTTAGGTGTACTTTTCACCTCGGCCCTTCCAGCCAAGGCGGTGCTAAATCTGCGCCAATTTGTTGTTACGACATGGTCGCTGGATTTAGTTCTTCTCTTGAAACGTGTGGAGAGAATCGTGTGATGATTACTGGTGGGAGGAAGAAATTGACTTATTCAAGCATACTGTATCAACACATATAAATATGGTCCCGGTTGATCGTCTAGTACGGTAGTCGTAAAGCTATGTCAGAGGCCTTTAGGGCGGCTTGATTAACTCTCGACACCAGAGCTAGCCACTCTCATTCGATAAGAAGAAGAATATGTGTACAAGATACCTTCTCATTGACTAGATACTGGATGTTCACTGATTCAAAGACTGACTCCATCAATAATAAGTCTAGTGTATGTATATTTAGGTGTGAATACCGCAGCAAATTTTAGAAAAACCTTATCTCATAGATCGGCTTACTTTAAAATGTAAACGACCTTAGAGGTTTGGTGATTGGAAAATAGAAAGCAAAACTGCTTTCTGAAAGGCATGCAATTGTGTTGTAATTTACAAAAACAATAGAGATGACAGATCCTTTCAAGATTTCAATCAATTTTTAAAGTAAAACTGTAAAAACTCATAAAAAATAGTATAAAAGTACGCTTCTAAGAAATCAGCTTTTTCAAACTAATATCAAGATCAGTTTTTAGCATAAAACAGACAAAATTCAAACATTTATCGTCAGCCTATCACGAAGTTTTGATTTTATCTAGTTTACAGTAACTATTTCCAATATAATTGAAATGGATCAGTTGTTAAAACGACCAAAAACCCATCACTTAAAAAAATCAGCTTGAACAAATTCAGTAGACTAAGATTCAGTTAAGCTGCTTTAATAAACCCAGCACCTTATTTCTATGATAATAATTATAAGGACAACTTTCCAGCACTTAACAGACCAAGTCCAAACACCTACCCTAAACAAAGTACCCGAACTTCGATTTAATCAGCTTCAATAGCAGCTAGAGTATAAGGGACTCTCACTCACCTGCAGGCCAATTTGCCTAAATCGCGTCCCATACATAAATGGCTAGAACAAATATTGTCACAATTACCAGATAGCATCGCCCTGTAAACACACGGCGAGCCCGGGGCTGTATCTCAGGACTTGGGAGGCTTGTTCGCCGATTGGGGAGTGGGGCGAGGGAAGAGATTCTGGCGACTTGAGGAAATACTTTTTAATGACGGAGACGAGAAACAAGCATCAATTTCATTTTGAGGTCAAGTAAAAATATGTTCGTATGAGATTTAGGGTCTCAGACTTGGAGCCATGTCTTTTTGTTTATGGTCGAATACCTACCCCGAAAATTAAGAATATGGTTAAAGTGGGGAAAACGACACAGGTTGTCTGTACATACATATAATATGATACCTCAATGAGTTCTATTTCTTTCGCAATTTTTACATTCGTACGTCTAGAGAAGCGGTATGCATTTTATTTATACGTGGCTAGGTAACTAATTTCTGGGACTGTTTGTAACAAGTTTTTAAACTAAGTACTGTTTATACTGCTTAACTACTCATACTACACAGATAAGTTTAGAAGGATACAATTAAATGGAGTGAAAAGCTTGAACACAAACCGCAATCTTCTGACACTTGGACCGGTTCCCCGAGACATTTTCCTCCGTGCCTTAAGATCGTTTTATTACCAACCCGGATGGACTTCTGGGATGGATGGCGGGGAATGTAAATTTACTGTACGGAACCGGACGCCGAGAGGTGAGCATCGGATTGTTTTGTTTTTGGCCGACGGTATAAGGAGGGGCGCTCCTTACACCGACTTGTAAGACCACTTAGAATTAAGAACCCTTTAGCGAATGTTTTAGACTTCTTCTTATCGAATGAGAGTGGCCATCTCTGGTGTCGAGGGTGATCAAGTCGCCCTAAGGGCCTCTGACATGGCTTATGTTTAGACTGTTTGAGGGTGTGGATGCGTGTTTCTCGTCATCATCATTAGTCCGCTATCGCTGAGCATAGGCATCTCTTTTAATACGTTTCTTGTCCCAATCTTGCGCAGATCGAATGTGAGTACTTTTTGCGGTTTTTGCGTATGGCATACTCAACTCGTAAGATAAATTTCTCTGAATTGTGGTATGATGACCAATTAAACTCCAGATATTTGTATCAGATAAACACGTACAATTTCTTGGCATCTTAGTTTTAAATTACTCCGTATAGGCCACCACTTGTCTATTTTCCAGCGACAATTAAGTTGACAGAGATCGTGTGCCTTTATTATATTGAGTCAAACATCAGAATACTTTCAAACCCCGTTACACTTCAGTATTAGACACTCTATCGTTAACAGATCTTTCGTTTCTACCCGCGAACGAAAGTAACCTCAATTGGGAGGTGGTAAGGTACAATTTGGAACATCTGAAAAAGAGGAGATCCTTTACATTTAAGGGGGTGAAGTTAAGACGATCGCGTGTTAGCTAGCATTTCGGCGAGGCCTTTGTTTAGACGTGTTAGATCGATGTGCTTAATGTATGTGAATCGAAATACGGCGCGGGCCTGTTTAATTTGCCGCCTGTCCATTTGTTCCGATTGCGGTTGTATTTATTGTGTGAGAGCAAGATTGGCTCCAACTTGCCGAGTTTCTCTGTGAAATTGGACCCGCTAGACGGATTTAAGAGATCTTATCAATGATCGCGATCTAGATTGATCATGTAAATGTACTAGTAAAGGTTGTCGGAACGGCAATGGACTTTTAACCGACTACTAACAAAAAGTATTCGGTTTAACCGGTATGCACTTATGTTCAACTTATGTCATATTGTTAGAAATACGGGAATGGACGAGTATTGCCAGCTTAGAAGAACTTTTTCGCTTGGCACAAGATAGAGACAAGTTCGCTGAGCTGACGGCCAACCTTCATTAAGGAGAGGTACTGGAAGAAGAAGAAGTTAGAATTTAATTATGGTGATCTAAACACATATGTGTCAATTTCCATTTGCGTGCGCCAACGTAATATATTTCACAAATAAAACAACAAACAAAGGTCACATCACAACGTTCCTATCAAATCAGGTATGCTTTAACAATTTAAAGAACGGTGATTGTTTCATCAATTGATTTTGACACATACAAATTGGTGCAGTTGCTTTTAACATATGGTTAAATACAGCAAACGCTACTAAGATTTATTAGGTTGATTTATTTTTCCACAGTACCACTTGTATAAACGTATATATATATATATGTCTTCTGTATAAGTAATGATATTGAAAAGCATAAAATAAATAAATAAATATTTCAGGACATATCACACAGCGCCATCTAGCCCCACACTAAGCAAACGCTTATGTCGTGGGTACTAGATAACGGATATAATACTTAAATATACTTTTATTTTGTAAATACATACTTATTATACATACAATAGGGAGTAGGGAGTCTCACAATTGAAAAGTCGTTGGCTTGTTGTGATTAAAAAGAGTAACTTCTCGAATCTGTAGTTAGTTGGTAACTAGCGTGAACAACTTTGTTAACAAGTAGGTTCATCGAGATTAGTTCCCGAGCGATGTAAGTTTGGCTTGAATCAATCTAAATATATAAAACTGACTGACTGACTGATATAGTGATCTATCAACGCACAGCCCAAAGCACTGGACGGATTGGGCTGAAATTTGGAATGAAGGTAGATGTTGTGACGTAGGAATCCGCTAAGAAAATATTTTTGGAAATGCCACTTTTAAAGGGGTGAAATAGGGGACGCAAGTCTTACTTCTTAATGAGACCGAAACCGCGAGCACCCACTAGTTTCTAATATACCGTAGAATAATTCTTTATAAGTGATGCGTTTTGACACTATTTTGTCTTTTCCGTTGTTTTGTTGTTGTTTAGTTTTATAATAATACTTACTATATAACATGTCAGAATAACAAAACGTTACATATGAATGTAAACGTTTGATTGTATCGATATTTTTTACGAGTCACGCAGCAAATATCATTTTCGTAAGTACGCAGGTCAAAAGTAAAAGTTACTCAGTAGAATACAATGTCAGAAGTCTTTGAAGCAATACTCCCTTAGCGCCTTTGGCTCAAATCCAGCACATCCACCTAACATGGTCGGTTGCTAACAAAATCTATTAACTATTAACATAGGGGCTTCTTGTATCGATAGTCCTTGTACGGATTAGGCTACCCTCAAAAGGATTTAGTAGCCCGAAGCGTATCGTCAGTACAAGACAGTACTTTATGTTTTCTCATCAAGGCAATGTTTCATCACTGCTCGTGATACACGAAGCTAGTATTAGTTAAGGCCAGAATAACAAGCTAGTGTTTCTGGCTTTGAGTAGAAAAACCTATCTTAAATTTTTGAAAGACAACTACTCGTTTCGTTATCAATAGTTAACAATGAATTTAATCATTCACTGAACGATTCTACAAAATAATAATCACTGCTCATTAGTTTGGAAGGTTTTTATGACAAGTAAGGCATGTGTGGCGTGTGGGTTTCAAAACATATCGGTTACATCACAATGATTTTCTTTGTCGCTAAGCCTGTAAGTTATTCTACTTAGATCAAACCATCTTCAGATCATAACTAGACATTTACAGTTTGTCATTACACGATTTTATTTGGAACTCGATGGGCCATGCTTACCCAAATCAGTTCTTCATGAAATCCCAGTAAAAGCATGAGTTTAGATACTGACACATATATATGATACGTCTTTGTCTATCGTAGTTGCGTCTTGGGACAGGTGAGAGGTTTCCTTGGGAGTATTTTAATTAATAATGTCCCGATAGTCTACCGGTGATTTACTGGCAACACGAGACTGATAGAATGGAGAGCTAGTGGCGTGGTAAAATCGAATTGTTGGTGAGATATATTAGTTTAATTATTTACTTATCAGTTGCAGTGTGTCCCAAATTGAGGGAATCTGGTTTGGTGTGTTTCTGGTGGTAAAATTCCGACTGCTTAGAATAACTGTTTTGACTGTTCAGTAAAGAAATCTTTTCAATATGCTACTTAGATTAGGACGATAATTAGAATGCAAGAGTGAAGTAGTTGCAGCTAAACTGATAATTAAACTATTTAAGCTAAACAAACCGTTGAAATATCGATGCATGTTAGTAATAACATACAAAATTCTATACTGAGGAACACATGATTCTTCTTTTTAAAAAAGCGATGTGATAAAGAAGCATCAGAAATAACAATATAAAAGAAGAAGAGAAGAAAGAAGGCACCGTTATACAGTTGAGGTTTCAAAGACTCGCACCCAGCGGTTTGCTTCGGCTTTCATCGTGCGAATAGCCAAACTGTGGAACTCCTTGCCCGAATCTCTATTCCCCTTGAGCTATAATTTGTCGGTCTTCAAGTCGAGAGTAGACCGGTTTTTTTAGGCAAGCGCGCTATATCGTAGATTACAACGTTGCTTAACATCAGGCAAGTTGTAGTCAAGCGTGAGCCTACCTCATATAAAAAAGATCGCACTCTTACGATCAGCTCCATAAAATATTCGTCTAACTTCATCACATAAGGAACTCCAAACCAGGATTCAATTCTCACACCATACATCCCCAAACACATACCTAGTCAGTACACACGAACTAATAAACCATACAAGTTTCGCTAACCCTCCTAAATCTCCATTTGGCCATTATGAACGGGTGAATAGTTATGATACCGCAAGCATTCACTTACCATCGAAACATCATCGACATACAGCAGCACATATATATGTAGGTATATGTTATATAATACAATGGTCTTAATAACTCTAGTGGAAGATAAACAAGTCCCCGCGAGACAATATATCTCGACCCCTTCGGTCCTTGGAGTCGTCTGGCCCATCCCATTGGTCCTTGCAACAAACTTTGTAGACACTTCACTATGACGAAGTTCCTATAACCATATGCCAAAACAAATGTACTAACATCGATAAGGAATATTACTTAGTGTGTTATGTGTAATATTAGTTTATCACTATGCTAATTATTTGACATTTTACACACACATACATAAGCGATCATATACCTAATCCTTTGAATATTATGACAGCGGAAGTGTTTGTATTTTTGTTTTATACTTTTTCGTGCTGGAGCTGGGCTGAGCTATTACAATATTAATTTACTCGGTCCGCTGCAAGCTAAATAAACTCACGAGATAGATCAGCTACGAAAATTACGCCATTCGCCAAGACAATCAGGTTATCGGTCCACCACGCATTTACACAAAATCGTGGTTGACAATTTTGTTCTCATAGAAGATGTAGGTATAATGTATACCTAAATGGTTGGACGTGCAGCGCCATATTACATGAACAATTTTAGACCTACCTTACATTTTTGTGACGATGAACGTTACTTAATTATATTCACACGTAAGTGATAAGTTTGTTATCTCAGTGTGAATATAAAGTCTTATAAAGCTAAACCTGTGTATGAGCCTGCCGTTTACATTGTCTTTAGAAATGATCCTTCGAGCCGGATCGCTAGTTACTATTAACCGTGCATTGCTACCGTAGTAAGTTATTAGCAGTCTTGGGAGAGTATGTGTCGATAGGACTCGGATAATAGTGGAAATTAATGAGGATTGTTTCGCCACTTCTAGCGTTAACTTGCTGGTTCGCTTGGTATACATGTGCATATGAACGTCGGAATATTTATAGGACGATGATTTTATTTGACTATTTATTTATTCATACATATACAAAAAAAATAACATGTGCCCTGAGGTATTGGGGGTTAGAAATGAAAATTGATCTTTGCCAAGGGAAATTGGGCCACTTAAAAAAATAAAAATAAACTGTTTAGTATTGGTTTTGTTGATTTTTAAGTTTCACATGTACATGCTACAATAGTGAAAATTTAGTACCTATATTTACTATGATTTGCGACAGTAGAACATTGTAGACTAATGAATTTATTCAATTAATAATCAACCTAGTTTCAGCAACGAGTTACTGATAGACTCAAAACAAAATAGTTCCTTAATATTTTAAGTAAAGTAATAAAATTATAATCTTACAAATTTTACACGGAAACTTGAACAGAACAGATTTCCGAGAGCAAACTTGAGAGATAAGATGGCGCTAGGTGGATAAGAGAAAAAAACAGTGTTTATTTTTCAAAGCAAGTTAATAGCGAATCAGGATTCAGTGCGGAAAGTCTCGAGAGTAAGATGCTGCTACAGGTTAAATATGAACCAGAATCAGCTTGCTAACATTTAGAAGTATTTATTGATGTTTATACAGCCATCTAAATAAGAAAATCTACTATATAAAAATAAGTCGGCTTTCCTTCATGACGCTATAACTCAAGAACGCACGAACCGATATAAAAAAAAAACGAAGCACTCTGGTGGCGAAACGGAGTTCGCGGGGTATGCTAGTTGAATATAAAACTATTTACCCCATCTACGTAACTAATTACTCACCTCCTTATCTTTTTTTATTAGACAATGAAAATCAGCAGGAAATTTAAAATCCATTGCATATGATAACTGTTTCGTCTAGACTGCATACTGACGTCACAAAACCTATACTTATGTACATTTGAATCTCGTTTTTTTATCACGAAATAGGCTTACGTTTGACTACAGCCTGCCTGATGTGCAGTACATCGTCGTATCTTAGACAACAGCGGTATTTCGGCATACTTCCTTTTATATTTTTCTGCAAAAACGAACCAAAAGACTTATCTCTCTGCTTTTTGTCTACTCTTTTTAACGTTACGGCACTAAGCTAAGACGTTGGCGACAGAATTCCCTTGCGATATACCTACATAGCTATAAAAACTAGGACTTAGTTATCTATAATCGTATGCCGTAAAGTAGTTTAAGTGTAAATGATAAGATTCGTAAATCAGCTTTTATAAAAAGAATAATTTGTAATGAAGCTTTGCAGCAGGCGACATTTATGGACAAGCAAAAAACTATCTTGTAAAAAAAACTGAAGCTGACCTACTATAAAATTAATCTATTATGACCAGTAGCTATTCATATACATGACGGTTTGTTAAAAAAAAAATTAAAATACGCAAAAAGAATTCCGATACCGGGAATCGAACCCGAGCCTCCTGGGTGAGAGCCAGGTATCCTAGCCACTAGACCATATCGGATAGTGACTGTCAAGCCGAAATTTATCTTCACTTCAATTAATTTAAAAATAATATATCTACCTGGCTGAACATATTACCTGTGATATTACACAGCGCCAATACTATGCAAGAGCTTACATAAACTTATGCTGAAAGAGTTAAATGTTTCCTGATCGAAGGTAAGTCTTGCTTACCATAAATGGTTATATTCTAAGATAAGTCCTATACTTAAGTTTTACTTATGTATTCTCTGGTTTTACTAACAAAAATGGATCTATTTCAGTTGTCCAATAAAGTTTTTTTTTATTACTTAAGAAGTTACTTAAAAAGATTCAGCATAGCATACAATATTATGATATGTCCTTTCGTATCATTACATTTATCTCATGCATAGTTATCACAATCTATAAATCAAATCAAATCAATAATCATTTATTGAACTTAATTGTTGATGTACAAGTTACATACTTTATTTTGAATGGACTGATTATTATTTTACTTTTGACAACTTTTAAATTATATATATTATATTTTAATTATTATATGACATTTTTAAGTGATTGAGTGAGTATGAAATAGTTAATGTAATTGGTTGCGACCGTTTTAATTATTATTAAATAAATAAATTCTAGGTAGGTACATTTAGGTATTCATGCTGCAGTTGTATGCCTGCACCTCTATCCACTCAAAGTAATGACTGCTCAATTATTTTTAACTAGAATAGGCCTGAAGTCTAGGGTGGTTTAAAAACTCTCAACACCAGAGATGCCCACTCTAATATGAAGAATAAGAAAACTAAAATGGTTTGCTCTTGATTTTTCCTGAGATAGTAATATATATATGAGGGAGTGTGTCTACCCGATAAGAATATTTCCACATCACTACATAGTATAAAGCAAAGTCATTTCCCTATCCTATTCCTATGTCTGTATGTCATATGTATGTACTTACTTGTATGATGCAAGCTTATATAAAACTAGTTATTTAAGAGGAAGGTTTAATGTATAACTAGTAGGTGCATTTGGCTTTGTTCACATTAATAAGCAAAACTTGCATCCCCTATTTCTCTCCTTTGAAAGTGGCATCACTATGTCAGTCAGACAGTCAGTCACCTTTGAGGTATATACCTAGTCTTGCCATAAATATTGTTACGAAGAAAAAAACACTTTTTTAATTGCAAATAACATTTATTACTTTTACAGAGTTTTAGTTTAATACATAAATATAAAACAATTTAAAATATAAAAAGCTTATTCGAAGTGGTCTCCATTGGCTGCAATACAGTCCTTTAAACGTTGAGGCCAGTTATCAATAGAAACACGCACTCTTTCCATGGGAAAATTCTTCACTGCCAATCGTATGGATTGTTTTAGGGACTCCAAATTATCATGGCGTTTAGAGCAAGCCATACTCTCTAAAACAGACCATAAATCATAATCCAGCAGCTTAAGATCGGGAGTAGACAACGGCCAGTCTTCAGCTCTGATGAAGTCCGAAACGTTCTCTTCCAACCAAGACTGCGTGGACCGAGCTTTATGAGCCGGAGCCGAGTCTTGCTGGAAGGACCATACTTGGTTATTGAACATTGTGTTGTTAAGGGGCTTAACTACCTCCTCAAGAATGGTATTTTGATACACTTGTGCCGATGTTTTGATACCTTTTTCATAAAAATATGGCTCAGTCACTCCTTCATAGCTAACACCCCACCAAACCATCACTAAAGTCGGATAATGCCCACGTTGCACTCGACGTCGACTAATTGGGACGCTTCCTTAGAGCTTTGAGAAAAATACGGTCATTTTGTTTGTTAAAATGTTGCTCAATTGTAAAAAAAAAACATCGGTAAACAAAAATTTTCTGTGACCGCCCTTTGCGTACCGCTTCAGTAGTTGTTTCGATTATACCACCCTATTCTTTTTTAAATTATCAGTTAAGAAATAACCAGTGCGTCTCTTATAGGCAGCAAGTCCTTAGTCATCTTTTAAAATAAACGACATGGCTCTAAGTGCTATCATCATCTCCTGAGATAAAATCTTTTGCGTTCGGACAGAATTTCTTCGAATTCTTTCCCTTACTGCTTTGACCACCTTTTTCGTACGAAAACTACGTGAAAGGCCAGGTCTTTTTCTGTCACAAACAGAGGAGGTCTCATTGTACCTATTAATAGTCCGGTACACAAACATATGACTAATACCAAGTTTATGGAGTTTTAAAAATTGCTTTTGGCTCCATACCTACTTACTTTGTGTAATGCAATCACAGCGATTCGGTTCTCTTTATCACCCCACTCCATTTTAGTATCGCAAAATATTGTACAATGTATTGGCGCCAAATCGAGAAAACACAATAAACAATCGTATAAAAATGACAGATTCCAAATTCAAATGTAATATTTTTTTATTTTTAATAGTAACAGTATTTATGGCCAGACTAAGTATATTAAAATAAGATATGTGAAGCCACAGGCAACAGCTAGTGGTGCATATAAAAGTAACCTACCTTACTAACATTACACTAAGGAATAAGAATTGTGTAGTATGTAAATAGATATATAAATATAAGAAGAAGATAATTTAAGTGAATGTATGAAATATGATACACAAAAAAGATTCTGAAAACCAATTCGGGGATAGGATATACCTACTTTCCAAATAATATAAAAAATATGAATGTGTGAATGGATGGACCCTGCGCTTCCGAAAAGGAAACCTTATTTTAGTGTCAGTTAGTATATCATGTACATACCTAGATGTTAGATTTTACTCATTGTACAATAAAAACATTGTGTATTTTGTAAGTATGTATTATTATTTAATATATTGTAAGTATTGTTGTACTTTTTGAGACAACAGTCGATGTTCATTTGTTATAGAATAGATCTGTCTCTCGAATGAGTCCATCATTATTGAGTAAGATTCTCTGACAAATTATTAAAGTAAAATTGTAATTATAATTCTATGATCTTGTTGTCTTATCTAAAATTTGTAAGTGATGGCCTCACTATTGCCATAAGATACAATGTGTATGGTCCGGAGGAGTAATGCTTAAATGCAAGCGAAACCTACCCTTGCCAAGAAGAAGGGACATTTATGGTAGGTTTTAGTAGATATTTTGTCTCATTAACTACCCGCGCCAGCAATATTTAAATCAAATCAATATTCATGAAAATGAATAAAAACCCAAATTAAGTAAACATACTTTTAAAGGTGTTGATTTCTCACACATTCCACGGTAGAAGAACTATGATTTTTGGTGCTAAAGTATACAGTATAGGACACTGAAACTGTTTTAGCCTACTATTTGTCATGATAAATTACTATAGAAGGTAGAGTATAATACAGACAGAACAGCAGACAACCACAGGTAATGTATATATAAGACATGAAAGACATGTGCAGATTTTAAAAAACGTTAACAATACTCATAAATTTGAGATACTATAGTTATAAGTACCTACCTATCCAATAAATTTAGATTGAGAAATTTCTGTGTTTGTAAGTACAATTTTTTTATGATATTTAGTAGGTAGGTCAATCATTTCGTGGCATAGCCTTCTTATATAGGTAAGTACTTGATAAACATATAAATTGTAACTAAAATGAGTACCTATTTAATTATATTTGAGTGACTTCATTGATTGGTTTGTTGCAAAACAAAACATGACAACATAACCTCAATCTGAGTGTTTTTCAATGCCGGTAAGAACCAAGACAGGCATAAAAAATTTTAAAAACACAATTATATTACCTGATATGGTGTTTCATCTCCGGTTTCTTCCAGTCGCTTCAGGTTTAAACTCACTAAACAGTTTTCTAAAGGATTCCAAACGTAGAAAACATCGTCTTTCAGTTCAAGAAGGTTAACCAATTTTCCACTAGAATTTTCACCAAGGTTAACCCGTAAGTCTTTGAATATCTTATGGCTGGCCAGTTTTATTTCGTAAAGTCGGGAATCCATGGTAATGCAATAAAATACGGTACCAAAACACTATTTTGATTTATTTTTTAGACGCGAAGATAAGATAGCGGGCAAATTGAAACAAGAAGTTGACATTGACATTTAGGTTGACACTTCTGTTAGACATTTTAGAGAACCATGATACAAGAGTTATTTAGCCGTTGCATAATCTAATGCCGAATTATTATAAAAGTTGAAAAAGAAATTTTCATTAGAAGATTATTAGGTTGAGTAATTAACTACTGTGTTCTAATGCATACCCTTATTAGCACTAAAAATACACATTCTGTTAGGTAGGTATGTATGTTAAATAAAAGTAGACAAAATCATGGGGTGCTATTTTGTATCTACTCTGTCCAGCTTTAATTTAAATTATAGTCTACGATTTTTTTTATTTATTGCACTTATGAAGAACCCGAAACATAAGACAAGGTATGCAATGTATAAAATTAATCATAATATTTTAGTGATGACTATTTTTTTTTTATTAAATATTAGGTGGCGTACCTAGGAACTTCAATCAATTAAATTTAGTCCTAATAATATTTTATTTGTGGTTCTTAATGTTAAGAAACCGACGTGTATTTTTTATTACTTATAACAATTTATTTTTGTAACGATTTATTATTGGTATTAGAACATCCAAAATCTCGCTCCGCTCGGTCAATTAACAAAATAAACAAGCGCCTGTTGGAAATCTACGCGAGACGCAAAACTGATTGTTGCCGCAGCGATTCAGGCAGTATTTCACTTTGATTCCAAATGGTATCACGTAATTTCATCTCCCCAGTGCTTTCTTATAAATAAACCAGCGTATAGGCAACGATAAATTTCTCTTTCCAGCCGTACGTGTGTATCTTGTTGGATAATTTAATATTTTGTTTGTTTTAAAGGGTCTTGGATCAGAGCTGGCGTTGAATTAGTGACTTAGAAGCGCCTGTAGCTCTGTTATTCATTATGCGATCAAGGAGTTTCATTCCTTTGGTATTAGTTCCATGCATGCGATTTATCAATGTAACGCAAATAATGACTCGTTCAGATATCGGAAGAGTGACCAACCATTTGGGCGCTTCCGTGGATCAGATGATATTATTAACTGTAGGTTCTCGGTGTTTTGTTTTAGTATGGTAGTTGTTAAGCCATATCAGATGCCAAAAGGGCTGCCTTAAATCTTTTGACACTAGAGTTAGCCACTCTCATAGACATCTGAGCCATCTGTGGGTAGTATAGGTTCCGACTGTCCGACATAGAACATATCAGAGGCCCTTGGGGTTTATAAACTCTCGATCCCAGGTTTCGCCACATTCAAATAAACTTACCTACTTACGCAGGATTCAAATTGTTTATTGACTAACATGTTGATGGAGTGCCGTCATATTAAGAAAGGAGAAGAAAAACTTTATTACCGAAGGTCATTCCCGTTTTACAAAAGATCAATGTCTCGAGATCGCGCGTTGAATAAAATATAAGGCGCGCACTCACGATCCGTCCTCGCGATATAATTCTATTGATAAATTTACCAGCGCCTCTCACATGATATTAGGGGGAGGATACACCCCCGCGGCCCGATCTATTATTATGCTGCTCGCGACGTACCAGAGCTAGGGTTGGTGCTTGCAGGTTGTATGTAGGTCAAGATATAATTTTCAAGAGTCAAAGTCAAAGTTTTTTATTGATACGGAAATTCTTACATGTCATTAATCCAATCTAGATAAAGTTATAAAATTACAACAATACTTTGTGATTATTGTGACGGAAACTCTGTACAGCTGAGTAACAATCAAATTAGTTGTACGATACAACCGAGAATTTTGTTAGTTTGCATCCGGATTTTTTAATCTAATGAATTTGTGACCGTATGTATGTCATAGAGCCAAAGTGATTAGAATTCGTTTTTTTTTTCATTTGTGTTATTAAATAATATGAAATGGTAAGTGCGAGAGAACCTATTATTTTTTATAAATGATTGAGGATTTGTACTTAAATGTTGTTGTATTGTATTGTTGTTTAGAATAGGTAGGGCGTAACAGACAACAGAATAACAGATAAATTTGTGTCGTACTGTTATTAAAAGGCGGTATTAGGACTTATGAGACGTATTATTGTATTTCTGGCAACCCTACAGTCGGGTGCCCGTCGGGACGCCACCGATGACTTGTCATTAATAACGACAGCGGAAATGTATCAAAAGGTGACGCGTGTCCCTCCGTCTGTCCCGGCCCTTATTTATGATACGCGAAACAATATTTATTCCTTTACATCTTGTACTTATTTATACCTATTAATACGTTATGTTTCTCTGGCTGTCGTATTAGTAAAAAATGTTTAATTACCAGTGAATTAGGCTTGGAGTAATATAGGTTTATTTTTTATTTAACTGTACTGTATGATATGCACTAACCTACATTTATTTTTGTTACTATTTAGTCAATACAAATGTTTAGCCACGAGTGCAACTGAAAAAATAGTACGGATGCCAATCTCATAGATGCAACATGGCCGATGGTGATGATCATTTTGACAATATTTATGTGTATGATTTATTTTTTTACACATAGGCTTTACAAACCATACAGCTGTTAACAGCTGTATGGTTTGTAAAGCCTTGAAGACCTGTCAGACTACAAAAATTTCTTTTAAATGAATTTGTTGATAAGCGTTGTTAAATGAATAAGTAGAATAATGTAGTTGACTGCTCTGTTAGCTTAGTTGGTAGTGACTCTGCCTTCTAATCTAGGGGTGCGGGTTCGATTCCCGCATGAGACAAGTAATTATGAATACTAAAATTTGTAATTACTTGTGTCGAGTCTGGCCGTTTTTATATATAATAATAAGTATGTATTTACAAAAGAAAAGTATATAAGTATTATATCCGTTATCTAGTACCCACGACACAAGCGTTTGCTTAGTGTGGGGCTAGATGGCGTTGTGTGCAATGTCCCGAGAATATTTATTTATTTAATACTAAAAGAAACACCTCTCTGGGATAACAACAAGGTATTTTTTGAGGCTGTATTTTCATCTCAATCTTAAAAAGTAGCCGGAGCCGTAGTGATAGCAAACTACAAACGTATAATCGAGTTTTTCAAATATTAGATGATATAAAAGAGGGGAAACAATGACGCTGGCGCCGCGCGAACCGATATCCAGGTTTATGTGACGTGTGTAATTATTGTGTATTGTTTATTATCAATATTAAAATCAAATTATTGAAAAGTAAGCATTATTGAACAAAGCGGTGCAGACAGTATGTGACATGAATTATTGGCAATTAATTATCTGTCAACGATCAATCAACAGATACCAATCTGTAATAATCTTCAAAGTCAATAAATAAATATAAAACAACCATTTATAATTTACATTTGTAATTTGGTCGTTAGTTTATAGAGTGTCAATACATTTAATACACATAAATATAATTAATTAAATACCGAACTTAAACAAAAATCTTATGAAAAAATCACAATATACGTGGTCCAAATAGTGTCAACAAATAGCAAAGTATATAAATAAATAATAATTAATAAATATATAAATTGTATTATAGATTAAAAATAACTAATGACAAAACAATAATATGCGGTAACAATTCATAAAACGCAGTGAAATAGAATAATTTTAGAGAAGTAGCTAAGAGGGATAAGTCAAATCTAAATAAAAAAATGTTGAAGTTCATTTCTAAGCCAGAGTTAAGGCAGTATGCGGCTGTTGTTATAGGTTAGTATTTTATTTATTTTTTATATATACACTAGCTGTGCTTGCGACTTCGTCTGCGTGGAATAGTTATTTTGGGCATCATATTTATTTTTGCAAACACCTCTTCAGCTTTATAAATTATAGCTGTTACCCACGACTTGAACCGTTTTCGCAGCGCACGCAACGGAAGCCCTCAAAGATGAATAATTTCCCCCGTTTTTTCCACATTATTCATTGTATCTTCACTCCTATTAGTTGCAGCGTGATGTTATATAGCCTAAAGCCTTCCTCGATAAATGGTCTATTCAACACAAAAATATTTTTTCAATTCGCACCAGTAGTTCCTCAGATTAGCGCGTTCAAACAAACAAACAAACTCTTCAGCTTTATAATATTAGTATAGATTATTTTATCAAGTGCTAAACCAGCAACATTGTTATTTATTAGAAAATGAGCGACAATACATAATCAATAAACCAAATAAACTTTAATAGGTTTTCGTTTGCCTACTGGAGTAAAGCATCGCTACAGACCAGGATGTAACAAGCTTACCCATAAGGTGCTTAATACCTGTCAACTCCAGTTTTTAGGGTTTCGTACCTAAAAGGTAAAACGGGACCCTATTACTAAGCCTCCGCTGTTTGTCTGTCTGTCTGTCTCCAGACTGTATCTCGTAAACCGTGATAGCTAGAAAGCTGAAATTT
Organism: Macaria notata; assembly: GCA_927399415.1. Taxonomy (NCBI): domain Eukaryota; kingdom Metazoa; phylum Arthropoda; class Insecta; order Lepidoptera; family Geometridae; genus Macaria; species Macaria notata. The sequence continues at coordinate 10,430,743 of OV656745.1, read as the reverse complement.
TCACAAATGATGTATTTCTGTTGCCGCTATAACAACAAATACTAAAAATAAGGTATACAAAAAACGTGTTTTTCCGTATTTTTTTGCTCAATATTAAAAACGGTAACAGGTAGACGCTTCAAATTTTTACAGAATATTTACATGTATATTACCTTATGAAATAAATAATAAAATAACAATAAAGTAAATATTAAAGGGGGGCTCCCGTACAATAAAAGTGTTTTTTCCGTACTTTTTGCTCAATATTAAAAACGGTAACAGGTAGACGTTTCAAATTTTCACAGAACATTTAATTGTATATTACCTTTCAAAATAAATAATTAAATAACATTAAAGTAAATGTAAAAGGGGAGCTCCCATACAACAAACGCAATTTTTAAGCAATTTTTACTCGATCTTAATATGCAGATAGAAACTTGAATATTTGTAAGTAAATATTGAGATAAATAATAACTATAAAAATAAATACCTAAACTAATACATAAAATAGCTGATGGTACGGAATCCTTCGTGCGCGAGTCCGACTCGCACTTGGCCGGTTTTATTAAGATCTCTGGATTGTAGCTTAAAGGAACGCAGCTTCAGGTTGAATGTTCAAGTTTTGCCGTCCAATAAAAATGTAGAATAGATCAGTATACAGGTTTGCTATTTTTTTAAGAACTAATATCCAAGGGTCTTCGACCTAGAGTTAAAACGTACCTTCTAGCTTCTAGGTAAGCGTGTAGGCTAGGCTGGACCGATGCGGGCTGTTGTCAAACGCAAACCCTACGTTAAAAAAACTTATGCAAATGTGTTTCAGCAAATCTAACAGTCATCCACCTTGGAATGCACATAGTGTGGGCGTCTCCAATGCTGATCAAGTTCAGGGATCCTGATCAGACTGTGCTTGGGAGACCACTGTCTGATACTGAGGAAGCATGGATTGTGTCTGTCAGCATGTTGGCTGGGGCAACCGGTATGTTATATTTATTCATTTATTTTTACCGACGTCTTTCTTTTCATAAAGGCAGTTTTGAGGCTATTAATTCAACTTGTATGTTTGTAATATTATCAAATATTAGTTAAAAATTGTATTTGATGGTATATTTAAATTTCGAAACTAATTTTCAACGTATCCATAGATTTGTTGAAAATTATAAGTGATACATGGCTCCTTTCAATTTTCATTCCATTTATTCAACTTGACAGTAAAAGTTTGATCAAAACCGATTTAGTACAGCATGGGAACTAATAATGTTTTCCACCATTATTATCCACTTGAAGTATGGTAACAGGGGGATAAAATAGTGGAAAGACTATAAGTCCCTATGCCGTTCTAACCCTGCTGGTGCGAGCATATGTACGCATTGAAAGACTGCTAACATGACTCTGCCCGCACCGCTCGAGAAGATATTTTTTTTTCAAATAAGTACTTTATTGTTTCAACTAAGACGGACGGACTTGATTACAAATCAAATCAAACCAAACCAAATCGAAATATATTTATTGCGGAATATAGGTAAATACAATTGGTAAAATAATAATATAATAGAACGCTATACTCCTACCCATAGGGCGTGCAATTTACAAACAACAGAATGGAAATTAAATTAAAAATAAAGATATTTTGTAAGAATGTCACCATAACATTGTAATTGCATTGTCAATTTATTTCTTAACTACATTACAAATACTAAAAACATTTCAAAATATAACATTTGGCTCAAAGATAGACATCAGAATAACGCAAAATATAGAATACATAAGTTGATTAATCATTATCATTTACAAACATTTTCAAAGAATAGTATGCCTTGGCTGCCAGATATTTATTAAGTTTATTTTTAAAAGTTACAGTTTACCAAATCAAGAGTTTATTATATCTGTTATTGCATCCACAGTGTTCCTAGCATCAGGCACCTTACTCAGTGTTTTTGGGAGACATCGACTGATTCTCCTCACGTTTATTCCGAGGATAGTGATGTGCTTTCTGCTTATGTTCGCTACGGAAACATGGATGATATATCTGGGAAGGTAATCTAAATATTTTATAAACAACTTCAATAGAGAAACAAACTGTTTATACTGTAAAGTCAGGCATGTAATCACTAAATGTTTCTAGATCATAGTTATTTAAAAAAAATGAAACTAATTATTTGGCCCGTATGTATGTGTGTCAGAAATAAAAACATTATATCAGAGAAGAAACATAAATAAAAGCTATCGTGTCATGTCACAATCCGGCCCCAACTCAGCATGTGTTGGATGCAAGCAACCAGCGCTGGTCTTCCGTTGGTTTATTTACTTAAGCTTTCAAGATCGTACATGTGTGTTTTAGGTCGATTGGAGGTTTAGCTGACGGAATGTGCTTGTGTGCGGTGTCCACATATGCATCAGAAGTCGCTAGTGTGAGTAAACTTCTATTCAAAGTAAACAAACCGGTTTTAATTAAAATACATTTATAAATATTCCAGAAAATCGGATAAGAATCTCTTTGTTATTTAATACATACACAGGTACGTAAAAATATAACACTATGTCATTATATATTATAAAATAAAGCAAAGTCGCGTTCCTGCGCCTGGCTCTCAGGTTCAGATACAAAGATTTATTCTTAAAAAAACAGCAGTTACATGTCAAGTTACATTAAAAAAAAACCATTATCATATATTTAGTCACAATCAAAGCTTACAATATGAATTAATTAAAATTAATAATAGAATGTAATATCTATATTGTGTGCTAAGATTTTTAAACTACACAACGGATTTTGATTTTGATGCTCGCTACGCTCGCGTCTATATGCCCCACTGTGGTTAGCTACCTCAATGTTGTGCAGGCCTCAACTTGCAAACAGCGAATTCAAACGCGAGCAACGCCGCGGGGACAGCTAGTTATCTATCTGCTACTGTCTATTATTACTTTAGTATTAATATACAGTAGCTAGATTGCTTTAGTATCAATTCTATAAATATTAAATACTAGGTGCCCTGCTCGGCTTCGCTCGGTCGCATATATGCACGATATCATATAAAATTTGTTATTGTGGGTTATCTCTAAGAGATAAGCAAGTATGTACCATCGCGGACTTTCTTGTAGACCTTTTTAAGTAATACTTCTCTCTCTCTCTCTCTCTCTGGAGGTCCTTCCACGGATGTAATACCTAGTAGGTACATAATTTTGATTTATCCCGTAGAGTTCAATAATGTGCTTATACATATACGACTTCAGATTAGAAGTCAGAAATTATCAGTAGGTAGTTCCTTAATATATAAACCATGTTTTTATAGGTACTTAAAAACCTTCCTCTTGAATTAATCTATCCATTATAAAAACTGCATCAAAGTCCGTCACACGCACATATTATTACAAACAGACAGCAGACTTTGATTTATACTATGTATGTAGTCATATCGACTAACTAAAATATTGCCATATCACTCATGTCAAGCGCCTGCGTAAATATAAATCACTGACACGTCAATATTAATTCGATTAAACATTGTCTAATCAACGCAGACACCTTGCATACCCAGACTAGATAAAAACATTTTTTTAAATATCATGATGTGTAAAAGTGATTGTATGTTAACAATACTAAACATGATGAAAAAGCGTAATAAATGACTTTGAAATTTTCTCCATACATATTTGAAGCGCCCGTAGCTCAGCTAGCGGAGGCAATCGCATGCGATTACCAACGTTAGGCAAAGGTCGACGCATTCAGTTCTTGGATGGGTGACAGAAGTGGCATTCCATTTTGAGCGCTTCCGTGGGTCGGATGCCACGTTAAATTGTAGGTCCCAGTTATTTTCTAGTACAACAGTCGTTAAGCTATATCAGAGGCCCTTAAGGCAACTTGATAAACTGTAGACACCAGAGTTGGCAACTCTCATTCGATAAGAAGAAGAAGACCATACATATATGATGAAATTTGATGCTAAGTTTCGAGTAATTTTCTTCTTTTAATTTGACAAAGCGTGTGTGGTGTCTCTTAGTAATATTTATTTTCTCTGTATCTTTTCAGAAAAAGATCCGTGGAGCCTCAGGGACAATGGGTCAGATCTCGTCATCTATTGGAATGATGATCATGTTTTCAGTTGGACCATACGCCTCCTACTCAGCCATTAATATGGTTATGACTTGTATCGTCATTGTCACTTATATACCGATACTGTTTATACCTGAGAGCCCTTATTTCTTGTATTCTAAAGGTTCGTATGTTATATATTATTTATTCTATTTTGGACTAGTACCCACTAGTACCGCTTGCGGCTTCACACGCATTAAAAGTAAAACTTGCATCCCCTTTAAAAGTGGCATTTCCAAAAATCCTTTCTTAGCGGATGCCTACGTCATAACACCTACCTGCTTGCCAAGTTTCAGCCCGATCCATCCATTGGTTTTGGCTGTCCGTTGATCACTATATCAGTCAGTCAGTCAATCAGTCAGTCATCTTTGAGTTTTATATATATAGACTATATCTTCAATTAATTTGTGATTTGAATTCGAATTGTCGGCTTACTGACAACGACGTAGGTGGTTTGTATTCAGCCAGTCTGATGAAACTTTAAATTGTAGGTTCCATATAATATAATAATAGGTAATTGTAGGTTGTAGGCCATCTAGTAAGGCAGTCGTAAAGCCATGTCGAAGCCCTTAGGGCGGCTTCATAAACTCTGAACACCAGAGTTGGCCACTCTCATTCGATAAGAAGAGGGCGTGAGATATATTTAATGGTGAATTACGAGTATAGTATCTGTTTGGGATTTGATTGTGGATTTATGACAGTTTTTTTACTATATTCTAATGGACTTGCACTAGACCCATTCGCACACATACAATTTATACTATAATATATAGTTAAATACCTTTCAATTTCTTAATTATTCAAATTTTATTTTCAGGTCGCACGCAAGACGCTATAGAAGCCTTAACATTACTTCGAGGAAACAAAGACGAAGCTTATTCAGAAGTAAAAGAATATGCGACTATACCAGAGAACGACAAAGAAGTCAATACGAAATCACTTATAAAAGACAGAGTCGTTATCAAAACATTTATTCTAGCCACTTTGTTAGCTCTAGGCTTTAACGCTAACGGTTATAATGCCGTCAACTTTTATTTACAAGCTATATTTGAATCTGCCCAAACAGACATTAGTTCCGAGATATCTTCGCTTGTTATTGGTGTAATACAGTTCATAGCTTGTTGTTCTATGTTCTTGATGACAGACAGATTTGGACGAAAGCCTATTCTTTGCATTTCTCTGTTTGGACTAGCTTTTGGCATGGTAAGCATTTTAAACTGATAATGTTATTTTTAATATTTTTTGTCATATATTTTGTTTTTTTGAAGCGTATATAGATCATCATCACAAATTTAAGGGCAAGGCCCTTGTCTGTGGAGCATACGCCATCCTTCCCGATCTTCTGCCAATTCCTTGACCTCCTTATACGACATGACACCCGCCTTTATATAGATTATCTTACTAATATGTTATCCAATTCGTCTTTTGATGTGTTATCAAATCAACATATTCGAATTCAAATCGGATTGATTGACCTTTTTAATAAAAAAAATATATACTTTGTACTAATATCATTTGTGAATTTCATAAGATATATATTATATAGATTTGATTTGATCCGAGAGCTGGAGCTTACCTCGGTCAACGCATAAGTTTGGCAATTCAGCGAGGTAACGCCGCCAGCATTTTAGGCACCTTGCCCGCAGATTCTGACTTGAGTTTAGTATATTATTTGTAAGGTTGTATATATTCTAGTTTATATAGTTGTTAATTTATATTAAATTAGTATACAAGTATCTACATATTGGTATTTTACCAAATATATACTTTACCCAGCAGTGGGAAAAAAACCAGCTGTGGATGATGACCTTTTTTATAACGTCGGTGAAAACAGCTTGACTAGCAAAGTCGCTTACCGCATCTGTCACTATGTCTCTTTGTATGTATGTATACGTTCTTAGATCTTTAAAACTACCTTCTCAACGGATTATGATGCAGTTTTTTTTAATAGATCTAGTGATTTCATGAGGATAGATACATCCACAATACCGCGTGCAAAGCAGCGGGCAAAAGCTAGTGCATTTTAGGTATCATTAGTATGAAACTAGGTTCCTACTTTTCTTACTTCATATTACGGTTATTTAATATTAGTTGTAAGTTTAATATTAGTCTAAATAAATATGTTTATTTCTAGCTTGGGCTTGCTACGTTCTTTGTGATCTTTGAAAGCGGCCGTGAAATTATTGGATTCTTAAACTACGTACCACTCATATCCGTGGCAATTGTTATCTTTGGATTTAATGCAGGTATGTACTTCTTCTTATCGATCAAGAGTGGCCAACTCTGGTGTCGAGAATTTATCAAGCCGCCCTAAGGGCCTCTGACATGGCTTCACGATGCCGTACAAGTTTACTTGTCATCCGACCCGTATGTACTTTATCTACATACTCGTATAATATTATGTAGTTACTTACAATTTGTTTGCATTTTTTTCTAACATTTTTAGATTTTATATACCTACATCATCATCACCATCAGGCAGACATTTTGCCACGCTTTTTTAATAAAAAATACAATAATAATAAGTACAACAATTTCATTTTGATTTTCTGGGAACATTTGTACGGGGAGCGACGGATTATAATGCGAAAAAGCCTTATAAAATATTGTTTTTTTTCTTTCAGGTCTAGGATCTCTCCTATGGATGGTGGTGGCGGAGCTGTTCGAAGGCTCCGTGCGTCCTCACGGGGTGTCCATCGCCATGCTAGCATCATCGTTTAGCGGTTTCGTACTAACCTTCACATTCCCTCTCCTTCTCAATTCTATAGGACCTTCTGTTATATACTATACATTCGCCGGACTGTCTGTCCTCGTGGCTATCTTTATATACTTCTGTATACCAGAGACTAAGGGCAGGACTTTTGCAGAAATCCAGATGGCTTTAGGAAGGAAGGTTGAGATTGGTGATGAAATTAAAGCTTAATTTAATCTTTATGTTGTTGAGACTGTACATAATACTCAGACAAATACACAATGAATCAAACGAAATAATTTTAACATCTTTATTTACAATAATAAAACATAAAAAGAAGGGAAGAGAAACTAAACATAATTCCTATAACTACAACATAAAAAGGGCACTTAGAAAATATTTAGGAAAGCCTAAAGATCTAATTTCAATTGTTATTAATATAGCACAAGTTCATCTGCCCTCTTGGCGAACCCTCCTGAGACGTATCCCTCATTACTAAGGGTCGTAACTCCTCAGCAGAAAAAAACTAAGTCGTTATTTTCTTTTTGTTTCTAGCGAAGTACAGTTTTGCGTTTGACCACAGCTCGCCTAAATGTTAAGGTTTGTTGTAGTCTAGTTAAATTGTAGGTCTCAGCTGTTTGTCATAGAACGGCTGTCGTTAAGCAATGTCAGAGGTCCTTAGGGCGGCTTGATAAACTCTCGACACCAGAATTAGCCACTCTCATTCGATAAGAAGAAGCAGATTAAAAAATTACAAGCTTGGGCAGATATTTCATGATAGTTTACTTATCTTAACTTAACTACTAACTAATAAAAACGTTAAAAATATTCCGTCCACATACCATCTCATCACTCAAAATATCCCGTCAAAAACGGTAGAAATAGAAAATAATATCCGGAGGTGTCGCCAGTCTCACGGGAGATTACCCCAATTACGGGTAGAATTGTTCCGTCTGGTATCTATTACTTTCCCTTTTATCTTGGGAGTTGGGTAAAAAATAGTTGTGTGGTGTGGCTTCGGGAGGTAATTACAGATGATTGATCTACAGATCCGTTGACAGGAATGTGTTATTTTTTTGCCCTCTTTGAAAATGAATATTATGCCTAGATTTCATTTGCTTTTTTCCTCTAAATGGCATTTTGATGTTTATTACTAATTTAATGAGGTTACGGTTTTAGATCCTTTTCACAGAAGGTTTGTTAAATTTAGGGCTTTTCAAAATTGTCAAGTAAAAACACGTTTCCTAAAATATTGACCTTCTGACGAAAATCGATGGAAATCCTATATTTTTCTTTCACGGAATTTCGTTTTTTTTATTTATTTTTTTCTGAGGTCGTCTGTTATCCCTTGGAACACAATTTCGTTATACTACAGGTTCTAAAGGCACTTCTGAAAGGTTGTACCTATATATTTTAGATTGTGTAGTTGTTAATTTATACTTTTTTTAAGTATATTATAAGGTTTAGTGTTTAATTAGTTACTATTATGTGTTTTGTAAGTTGTTTTGAATAAATATAGACAAAATGTACAAAGGTTTCATTACTTATCAGTAAACTTGCATAAATAAGACCTAAAACATATCAGCAACTACAAGTTAGGCATTAGCTGAAAATACGAGACTACAGTTTATGGCTGGCGCTGTACGAGAGATAGCAGATATTTTATGTACTAAATACACAGAAAATATAACCGAGATACTCCTTCAATAGCAATAAAACTTAAATACAGGCAGAATTGAAAAGCTGTTTTGGAAGAAGTTGGTTTTAATACTAATAAGAAAGAAAGAAAGAAAGAAAGAAAAACATTTATTGTAGCAAATAATAATGAAATAAGTACAAACAAGAAATATATAATACTACAAGGATGAAAGTTTGTGGTTGGTTGTATATGTTTGATAATTATTCACGTTGAAACAAGTGAAGCAATATAGATGAAATTTGGTAAGAAGTTATATTGAAGGCTATATATTGCAAGTATGAATAAATATATATGGCTACACTTTTTCATGGATTAATATACATGTAAGTATTACCGTGGGGCGATACTAGTAATGCATAATCATTACCCATTTGCGGTCAGGTGAATATAATGTAAACATTTTAAGTTAGTAAATATGTTTTTGCAAATGTGAATTTATCTAGACCTATTTTAGTCCTAAGTCTGAAATATAAAACAATATTCATACAGAGAAGACTAAAATTCAATCCCCGTTCACGAACTCATAATTAAAAAGAAAAATGCATACAAGAAACTACATAAAACTTAGTAAATGGAAAATCTTGTGCACACCACAACTTGCATGACATAGTATCACTTAAGGCTCTCCAATCTTAAAGCATCTTAAGGTAAGTGTTGCCAGCACAGCGCTAATATCGCGCGTAAATATTGCCAACGACTTTAATATTAAACGGATATGTAACAATGCTTGTATGTTACGTCACTATAGGAAGGGAAGTAAGGGGGTGTGCACTGTTCAATTTATTTAAATTTTAGACCATCTACTAAAAAAATACTCTACCAAACGGGAAGAACGTGGAGATGGGCTGGTATTATTGTTCGAATGGACTGTCACGATTAGTAGTGTCTTCTTCTTCTTATCAAATGAGAGTGGCCAACTCTGGTGTCGAGAGTTTATCAAGTCGCCTTATGAGTCTCTCACATAGCTTAACGACTTCCGTACTGATGTGACATGCCACAATAATGCAAAATGGCATGCCACTTTTCGGTCACCTAGCGTACTGATCGCGTCGACCTCTGCTTAACATTGGTAATCGCATGCGATTACCTAACTCCGCTAGCTGAGCTACGGGCGCCTCATGATACGCGGTCATTATTAAACAAACGTACCCACCTGCAGCTTACGCTATAGCTAAGGAATTAATACCCAGAACAAAAACACAATATTGTGCGCCCCGCCTAAGCTCGAAGCGAAGACTCGCTTGCAAGATAGTGCTGGGGGTCATCGCAAACAAATGAGGGGTGTAAATCCACCGCACCCCCTCCCACCCCTCTACACCCCCCACCTGTATGGGAGGTGCCGCAGGTAGCTTCAACCCTTTCTTGGCTAACATATGGCTGTTCTCTACGGATTACGAAGGAGTTGATACGGCAATTTAAAAAACACAGTAAGTAAAATTTTAAATAAAAAAAATGCTTGCTAGTATGAAGAAATAAGAAAAGGCATAAAAAAAGTAAAGTTAGTGATAATTAAACTGTGGAAAAGGTTAGTTAGTTAAGTTCTATGTTTATTTTCTACATGCTATGCTATTTTGTGCTGGCGGCATTTTTTACCTAATAAAGTTATATTCAAATAAATTTGGCACCGGAAAATCGCTCATTTTGATGCGGCCTCGGTTATCTTGATTTATCTAGAACAACTCCTTTGCCACTTTTAAAAATCGGAACTCATTTTTATACAATTATATTATTAATTATTTACATGAACCAAACAAACGTAACGCTGTGTTTGGTGCAAGGATTTTTTATATCATCCCTCTCTTTCCCTCTGGATTGTTCTCTCTTTGGTTTTGTGAAATAAATTTTATATGAATAGAAACCTTATGTTCTTACACTTAAAGTTCATTTTCTATAAATGGTAAATCGGGGGTGAAATCGGTCAAAAATGAAAGGCATATAGAGAAGGCTGTTGTCTTGCTTCAACAGCTTGCCAGTTTAAAAAATAATGTGTGATAAATGTCACTGTCAACTAAAGTTTTGAAATATTTAGCAATAAATAATATTATTTAATTTTATTTATTATAAATCTTACTTGACACATAGAAATCTGAATTAATTTGTGAAATTAACACAAAATAAAATAAGAAACCAATTAATATTATATTATTTTTCACACAAGCAACATTAAATTATGATGACATTATATGACAAAAGATGGCGGGAGAAAAATAATTTCATATGGAATTTGTAAAAATAATTTAAATGTATTTTATTGTAAAAATAACAAAATGGTAAGAATTTGTAGTGTTCCGGGATGCAGAAATGAATGAAAATGAATGGTTGCAATAAATCTTTCTACAGGTATGCTAAAGTTTAAGTAAGATTACATTATTGGGACTAAGGTGACCATATTTTCTCGTGCTTGAAATAATTTGTGCAATATGATATTTTTTCAGTTTTCCTAAAAATGAAAACATCAAAATAAATTGGCAAAAGAACTTAAATATTACACGACCTATAACAAAACTCTCCAAAGTTTGCAGTCTACACTTTGATCCAAAATCTTTTAATACTCCAAATTCTCTCCGTTTGTTAAAAAAAGACGCTATCCCAATTCCTGCCGTGGTGAGAAAAATTTAGTAATTGATTTGTAGCTATTAGTAGTAGTGCTGATAAAAAGTAGACAAGTCATATATTCTTATACCATGGTTTCACATACGATTCCTTAGTATTGTATACAGTTTGCTTTATATTGGTGTACATTGTTTAAACCATCACTCGTTTCAGTTAGAATTTGAAACACAAGGAAAACGATAGTGTAACAAATATATGATAATAGGCAACAACTACCTACATGCAATTCAAATGTGAATTTGTAAATAAATATTGTAATTGCTGCAAAATGTTTATGATTTTGATCACATTGCCTCCCTGTCAATTAACCGAATCGATACTATTATAAGTTACAAACTAAAGTGCATTTTAATTTGTAAGTAAGTTTGTTGGTGTTTGTTACTTAACGCGTCAATAGAGCTAAGGATCATCATGACTGGCAAGATGCAGGTAAAATAGGACCGCAAAAGAGACTGCTCCCGATTTGGTAAGAAGATGAAATAGTTTATCCTAATTATATAATTTATTGTCACCCTAGTTAGAAAAGGACAACTGCCTTTCATACTTCGCCTCGCTCTGCTCATATTGGATCAGCAGTAATATTTCCCTATATATTACTTCCATGGTCTGGTGTGAACGCCGCAGACATTTGTGACTTATTTTGTCAATTAGTTTGCTAGTTTTTTTTTCTAAGGCGTTTCAGATAATTTTATTTAAAAAACACCAATTCTAAGACATGATGTACTCGTACATACCTCACACAAATCGATGAAATCAAATTTATAACAATTAATAATAGCATAATCTATGGCCAGATTAACCCCGACTAACATTTGAACGAGACGTTACTTTTTTATATATGTAGGCTATGGTTCCGTTGTAGTTAAACGCAAACCTATCCCATGTCAACAAAAGCGTTTGCTATGGGTCTACAGTGCTAGTTGACACTGTATGAAATGTTCTGTATAATAATTGTCTATGTATAAAAATCTATATCTATACTAATATGTATATAAAGCTGAAGAGTTTGTTTGTTTGTATGTTTGTTTGTTTGTTTGAACGCGCTAATCTCAGGAACTACTGGTCCGATTTGAAAAATTCTTTTTGTGTTTGATAGACCATTCATCGAGGAAGGCTTTAGGCTATATAACATCACGCTACAACTAATAAGAGCGAAGAAATGATGGAAAATGTGGAAAAAACGGGAAAAAAATATTCATTTTTGAGGGCTTCCGTTGCATGCGCTGAGAAACCGGTTCAAGATATCATCTATATCTATACTCTATACTAATATATAAAGCTGAAGAGTTTGTTTGTTTGTTTGAACGCGCTAATCTCAGGAACTACTGGTCCGATTTGAAAAATTATTTTTGTGTTTGATAGACCATTCATCGAGGAAGGCTTTAGGCTATATAACATCACGCTACAACTAATAGGAGCGAAGAAATAATGGAAAATGTGGAAAAACGGAAAAAATATTCATTTTTTAGGGCTTCCGTTACTTGCGCTGCGAAAACGGTTCAAGATATCAAAAAAATATGTGATAAAGAATTGTTTCTCTTGAAATGATCTAACAAAATGTCTGCTACAGTATATGTCTATCTTTTAGGGTTAACTCCTATTGAGTTAACCCGTTTTTATGGTAATAACTATTCCACGCGGACGAAGTCGCGGGAACCAGCTAGTAAATAAACATGAAATAATAAAAGTGAATTGAAATTTTCGAAATCGGTTCATAAACAACGGAGCAATCGCGTAACATAGTCACAAAAAAAAACTCCTATTTTGGAAGTATGTTTAAAAGAAATTGGCTTCTCCATACATTCTTGTCACCTTCCTCCACGTTTAGTACAGAGCGGTTAAGACAGTTGAAGTGCTTCGGACGCCCGTCGGATTTATATGCGACCGCTATTGGTTCTGGTCTGCGAAACTCATTGTGCGATTCTGCTGCTTACTGGCCACTTTATCTAATAAATAAACTAGCTTTTATACACGTGACTATGTATGAAATTGTACCTCGAACATCACTCTATCTACACGCTCAATGATCGTATAACGAACGCTCACACGAATGACCTAACACTAACTACAAATTAATCTTGAAAGTAGATTACGTATTGTTACTTTCTTACTAATTTAGAACTTGCTCTTGTCACTATAACAACTTTACTTGAGAAGTTCATCCTTATTACAGATAAAGGTCAGACAAACTAGCACTTATATACGTCATCTTTATGCTTGACAGTTAATCAACATCTAGGTACCTATCTGTTTCAATACGTTTAAGGTAAACTTTTGAATATGCGACTAATCTTTTTTTTTACATGATATAGGCTTATGCTTGACTACAACTTGCCTGATGTTAAGCAACGTTATAATCTACGATCTAGCGCGCTTGCCTAGAAGAAACCGGTTTACTCTAATAATGTAATATTTTCTATTCTTAGTATAATATTTCAGTCACAGGTCGCAGATTACAAAACAGAGCAGAGCCGAGTCAATTAGCTGAGACGGGATAAAAAATTCAGTACCTATCCAAATTGAATAAAGTCAAGAATGCACATATTTATTACTCTTACGGTTACAACAAAAGAACAAAACAAGTAAAAGTTTGGTTTGGAGACAGATTGATTAATTTTGGATTAAATCCGTCGGTTATGATCACCAAAGAACTTGTGTAAGTGATTGTGTAAATGTCTTACAAATTAAAAACTATGTAAGCTTAAAGTGAATTGCGTGGTCAGGTTGCCTAATGAGCTGGCGGCGTTACCGCCTTATAGCCAGAGGTAGAGAATAATAATATCATAGATTTAAGATGACACCTTTTTATACGAGTATATAAACATAAGTATGAGAATCATCCAAGTGGAGTAAAGAAGCACAAGAGTCGCACGAAACAAACTATGCGCAAGGATACAGTGAGATAGTTACCCAGGACTAAATATTTTACACGAATTACACCCTTAGAGGGCTTACAATAAAGTCTTATATGAAGTATACCTTTTTGAGAAATAATTTAAGCCCAAAATAAATACGCAAAGAATAATGAAAAATTTATACTAAAGTACCCGCAAAAATTATTTCCAATCAGAGATTTACAGTATGCAGTGTTATTTTTGTATCACGCGAAGCTAGATCATGTTTTTATTCCTCAAAGGTTATTTCAATATATATTTGTGTAAAAAAAAATGTCTGAGGGTAATTGCTTACAAAATCTAGTGATATGTATAAAAGGAATATATCTCGAAATTGTACTTTAGTGCTAGGCGTATAATTATGTATTTATTTATATGTAGTTATGCATTTCCGCAAGTCACCACTCATTATGTAAAAGCAATACATATTTACTTTGATAAAGTATATCGATGCGAATATACATAAGTGGTTGCATTGTACATACATAGTAAATGTTTCTTAAGTATCAATATGTATCTATCTATATTCTTTGTTTATTTATCTTCAATGCGAGAGTGAATCGGTTCTCACTTTGTTGGTGAATGGTAATTACTGACCATCAGTCGTATTATGTCCAAACATCCACTCCATAGTATTTTTTTTGATAAACTTTTTTAATCCGTTATTCTTTTATGAAGTTATATCAAGTAGACTCTTTATTTTCTTAAATTTATAAAATTGATTTTTTATACTTGACCGTCACCACGTTTTGATTTTAAGTAACATAATCGATGATAAAGTAAGGCTGACATGGGAACAAAAAATATTCCAACTAATTCTCTTATTATTAAAGCCATTTTCGATAAAACGCATTAGATTAGAAGCTTCATGGCTAGTTTAATAAGATTGTTAAAAATAATGTCAAATATATAAAAAAATACATACTTCCTTGTTAATTTCTTACCAGAAACCCTGTATGTAAGTAAAGTATGTACTCAATAGTGTTTGCATTGTTTGTATTATCTTATGAAGGGCATTTGTCTAGTACCTATCTAGTTATTTGCATATCATCATGCGACAAATACTAAAGTTACTTAACATGACATTGTAGGTAAATACCTAATACATACTGATAATACCTATGTATGTATTAGGTTTATTAAAAATTTACCTATTAGGTCTTAACAAATATTTTTTTATAATAAAGAGCAACTTAGAAACCAGAAAATACTTTATTGACAATAAAAAAAATCTGTCAAGAATATCAAAGAAAGCAAATAGGAGGATTAATGTTTAAATTTTAATACATTTTACCAACAATTTCAAATGCCCTAACAAATTTATGCATCTTAGCTATTTTTAAAAAATAAATCAAACATAGATAGCCTTAAAACATACATATTCACATATCAAACAGCATTATTTTCAGTTCAAAGTTTAACATAATATAGCAAAAATAACCATCAGAATTTAACATCACAAAGCCCCAAAACTAAAAGAGTAATTCTACTGATAAATTAGTGAACCATTATCCATTACATAATTAGCACCAGTTATACTCTTAGCTTTCTCGCTAGCCAAGGAAATGATCAAATCGGCAACTTCTTCCGGCTCTGCTATCCGTTCCATATCATATGCTACTCTCACCTCTTCCCATGTCTTATTTATACCGTTGCCATTTAATATATTCGTCCTGGTTATACCTGGACTAACCGTATTTACTCTGACACCTTTCTTCAATAACTCCATCGCAGCACCTTTCGTAAAATGATCTAAACCAGCTTTAGATATAGCATAAGGCATCACAGTCGATCTTCTGAAATATGATACGCTATTAATGCTAGAAACGTTAACTACGTTCCCCTTAGTTTCGATAAGGTACGGTGTCGCCAGCATAGTCAAATGTATAGCTGCTCTAAGATTGACTCCCATTACTCTATCATATTCTTCAAGTAAGTTTCCTTTCATGATGTTAGCTACTGCTGTGGTAGCGGCGTTATTGATGAGAACGTCTAGTTTTCCGTATGTGTCTATGACTGTTTTGATGATTTCTTTGACTTTATCATCGTTAGATATATCGGCTTTAATGTAAAGTGGTCTTTTGCCGACAGCTGCACATTTGTCTGCGACAATTTTCAGGTTTTCTTCGTTTCTTCCTACGATGGTAACGTCGGCACCTTTTGAACTGAATAGGATAGCTGAAGCAGCTCCTATACCAGAACTGCCTCCGGTTATCAACACAACCTTGTTTTCGAAACTCATGTTATTAACTTTTTGTTTGATTTATTCACTTGGATCACTGATTTTTATCAGTTTTGCTACTTTTCTTGATAAACTTTCCAATTTTCTGGGCTCACAACCGACCTTTACTGAGTAGGTAGAGTCAAGATTAATATGGCTTTATTTTTTTTTTTAAAGAAAAAATAAATGTAAATAACAACAACAGTTAGCAATGATTGCACTTACACAGCTTAAATTATTAACTTACTAATATTTTGGAGGTTTTATATTAAAAAAGTTAGGTAGCAAAACAAAGATAATGATAAAATGTAGATATCATTGGTCGTAATTAACATATTAAGTTATGAATAATACAAAAGATAATATATTCAACGGGTTTAAAAACTGATGAGTCAATTGTTGAGAATAAATTATATATTTTATATCAATATATTATGTCAACAAGGGCTTCTGACATGCTAAATTGGTTGGTTATAATTTCAAAATGTTACCAATATCTCTCTCAAAATCTGTTTGTCATCTAAAATAAAAAATCATGGAATCCTTATCATCATCGTGTTTAATCTTAATCGCTTCAGCAATGACGTGACACAAATACCCTATCTACACCTTATACAAACAGACAGAGATTGACAAATGTATAGACGGAATAAAGGGTGAGTAACCGATAGTTACAATTTACATGTGTGTAACAACATAGCACTAAAGTAATATTCCAATATGTATTGACCTTGTAAAAGATTATGGAATAGAAAAATACTCAAAACAAACAGGCAAAAAGTAACCTTGAGTAAATATGATATTGTGCTATAATGTGACTATGCTATTTTGACAAGGGGTTTCAAAGACTCAAGTGTAAAATAGTCTGATTTAGATAACTCCAAAAAAATTTCATCCCGGAGAATTACAACTTTTTATTAAACCATTTTTTTTCTGTTTATTTTAATAGCCAGGTGCATGAAGTAGCCCCCGAGATGGTATCTATGAAGGCGATTTTATCATCCGTGTACCTACCTGCCTCGGATTAAAAACGCAATTTGTGCAAATAGGTGGTAGTCTATGAATATAATATAAATACTTATTATTATGTTTCTTGTCTTATCAAGGCCATACGATGACTAGGAACTGCATGTAGATTTGTTTTATTTTTGGGCCAAAGTTTTTGACACATTTTTGTAACTATATAGTATTCTAATATATGTATCTAATAAAAATGTTTGAATCTGTTTATCCATCACAAAAACATGTAAATGTAACAGAACGCCTAAACAGCAAAATAAATACAAGCAAACCAACAAATCATCGTATCGTATATGAATATTATAATGATACATAAGATCGGCTTCTATAAGCGATTGACGTTGTGAGGGTCAATTAGTTGAGATTGTTTTTCATTAGTGATGGGAAAACCAGTCCCTCCGTTGCAATAATCACAGTCTTCAGTAAACATCACCATTGTATGCTATTTTTACCTACTTAGCATACAGATCACATTGGTACTGGACTATCGATGTACATAGATAATACAGGAATGTAAGTGTGTAAGTATGTTTATTTGCTCTAAATTCACATACATTTGTCATGATTATAATTATTCATCACTAGTGGGTGCTCGCGGCTTCGCTCGCATTAAGAAGTAAAACTTGCATCCCCTATTTCACCCCTTTAAAAGTGGCATTTCCAAAAATCCTTTCTTAGCGGATGCCTACGTCATAACATCTACCTTCATTCCAAATTTCAGCCCAATCCGTACAGTTGTTTGGGCTGTGCGTTGATAGATCACTATATCAGTCAGTCAGTCACCTTTGAGTTTTATATATTTAGATTATCATGGTAAGGTCCAAAAAAACTTTACATTTTGCAAATAACATTAATGAAATTTTAAAACACGAAGCGATCAAATATTCCAGCTGATTATTTTTTGAGTCTTAAGATTTAATCTTGTTTTCCCACGGCCTGCTTGACAGCCCTAATCCTCTATTAATAGATAACTAGTACTTAGTAAAAAAAAAGCGATGATGTATGTAACTACGATAGATCATTTAAGGACAAGTTCGCGCAGAAGGCATACGTACATTGAGTTCTAACCTTTCAACATGGGACTTTTAAAAGACAAGGTTATCATTGTAACAGGAGGTAGTTCGGGTATAGGAGCAGCAGCTGCCATAATTTTGGCAAGAGAGGGCGCCAGTGTCATAATCACTGGTAGAAACGAAGCAAACCTAAACGCAGTTAGTGAAAAATGCAGCAAAGTCGGTAAAAAAGCCTTCGCTATCAAAGCTGATATCTCAAAAGACGATCAAGCAGCTGATATTATAAGTAAGACCATTACAAAGTTTGGGAGGCTGGATTGTTTGGTGAATAATGCTGGTATTTTGAAAGTTGGAGCCATCACTGAGAAGAATGCTGTAGCAGCCTTCGATGAGGTTATGAATACCAATGTAAGAGCACTCTATGTGTTGACGCACCATGCTGTGCCGCACCTTGTGAAGACTAAAGGTAAATATAATAATGTAATAAATCATTGGTGTATGGAAATATTTTAGAGTGGAGACTGTGTTGTCCTTTTCCTAATTTTTATGACAATTGATTAGTAAACTTAGCAGGAACTTATATTGTTTTGGTAATTTCAAAATCTGAATTGTATTAGTATAAAATTACTTGTGACACCATTCACTAATCTCATCCTGCTTTATTTCGACATGAAACTGTATCTACTGAATGAATATTTTTTTTTAAATATTTCTGTTAATTGTTTTGTATTTTTGTGTTTTATATTTTCTGGTATTTATAATTGTTTTGTATTTTCTGGTGTACAATAAAGCTATATTAAATGTTTGAAGTACTAGTTCTTCTTTCCTGATACAAGCGAAGTAATATCATAAAACAAGAATAAACACATAACGCAGTTATTACAAGAATATTATGTATTGCAGGAAACATCATAAACATATCCAGCGTCGCTGGCAACACGCAGTTGCCTGACCACTCCGCGTATTGCACATCTAAAGCAGCTGTGAACCACATCACGAGGTGCTTAGCATCTGAACTGAGTGTAAAGGGAGTTCGTGTGAACGCTATAAGCCCCGGGCCAGTGGAGACGCCGATATTTGAGACTTCTGGAAGTGCCTATGTTACTGCGGATGACTTGAAACCTATGACTGCACTGGGCAGGTAAGTTGACTTTCTATTTTATATTTGTTTTTAACATTTGTTTTTGCAGTTAAAGCTCATGAACGTATATCAATATCACTTAGTCAAAAGTATGTACTTTTACCCAGCGCCATTGGGCAAAACTACTATTGACGGCTATTTTAGTTAAAAGTATTATTGACTAAAGTATACGGTCAAAAGTACTTTTGACCGATTTTGCTAGTCAATAGTACTTTTAACTGCGACATATACAACTCGTATGTTAAACAACGTTTGTAGTTGTAAATTTCAAGTTGAAAACTACATGACAACATTGTTAGGGTTTGGGTTTATTTATGTTTTTTTTTTAATTATTATTATGTTTTCGGCGATGAAGCCACCAACTTTGGCAATAGTTTATAATATTATATTTCTAAAAATTTTACCGTCTTACTACAAACCGTGGTTTAAATTTATAAGTCTACCTAGAACTTTGAAAATAACAAGTCAGTTCTCGTTGTTCAAACATCTCATATATTACAAACATACAACATGTCAACTTCAAATTGTATCGCTGATTTTCATCTATACTAATCTATACTATCTATACTAATATTATAAAGCTGAAGAGTTTGTTTGTTTGTTTGTTTGAACGCGCTAATCTCAGGAACTACTGGTGCGAATTGAAAAATTATTTTTGTGTTGGATAGACCATTTATCGAGGAAGGCTTTAGGTAATAACATCACGCTGAAATTAATATGAGCGAAGAAACAATGGAAAATGTGAAAAAAACGGGGAAAATTATTCATCTTTGAGGGCTTCCGTTGCGTGTGCTGCGAAAACGGTTCAAGGTATCAAAAAAAATATTTATCAAGAATTATTCCTCTTGAAATGATCTAGCAAAATGTCCGCAACAGTATATGTCTATATTTTAAGGTTAACTCACTAGAACCGTTTTTATGGTAATAACTATTCCATGCGGACGAAGTCGCTGGCACAGCTAGTTGGTAATATTTTGATTATATGACAGTAGACAGACAAATTTCGAACAACAAAAACGTACTCGGTAGTTTTCAAAGTTCTGGACTAATAATGAAACCACGTTTTGTAATAAAAGGGTTAGTGTTAGCCTTTGTAATTCCATCACCTTCAAACGTCTGAATCAGTTTTTATAAAATTTCGTTTATTATTGATACAAACCACAAATAAGCTACTTTTTTATTCCAGATTAATCTTTTATTTCATGTAACAGGGTGTCGCAGCCAGAAGAGATTGGAGAGCTAATCGCGTTCTTGGCAAGTGACAAAGCCATCAGCATCACTGGGTCCAACTACGTCATCGACTGCGGAGTTCTCGTCAAATAAGAAAAAATGTCTCTATTATTTGCCCGATTAAATAAATAAACAAATAAACAAATAAAAGTTTATTTGACTTTTAACGTTAGGTTATATTTACTTATTAATTATTTTAACTTAAATAGGTAATTGTGATATAAAATCTATCTGGTGCTGCATACCAAACAGATTGCATATTTTTTTTACATTACTAAATAATATAAAAAAAATTGGTAAAACTAAACATTCTACTTCTCAGTACTAGCAAAAAGTTAATTTACATTTTTTATTAATCATTGAGTCTTATAAATAGAAAATGTTTGAGTAAAATGACGCATTGGTAATTCCGCGGGTCCGAACCGAAAAAGAGATACCATTTGGTATCAATCTAGTTGTAATCACCGGCTAGCACTTACGGCAATGATTATGTCGAAATTTTATAATTAAATTATGCCTTACGGGAACTATAACTCATTGGGTATTAGTTTATTATCATTAATTATGATATATCAGGCATAATATAGGCATATCTTAGTTTAATATTATTCTTAAAAGTGTTAAGTATGTCGGCGCGTTTGATTCGAAGAGTGTTTAAGTTGTTGTTAATGTTTGATTCGGAGAGTAGGCGAGTTGGTTTCAATGTCACTGTCAGCTGTCACAATGTTCGAGATATGTTATAATGTTTATGTCACTGTCAATAACGGCTGACATTGACTTGAGACTAATTTCGGAGCCCTGCTCTGACGCAACAACCAGCGCTAGTGCCGTGCGACAGACGGCCATTCTTACTTGGGAGGGCAATCGGTTCGCATCGCGTTGTGGCGTTACGTGTTGGTTGGAGTGTCGACCGTATTAGTGTAATTAGTTATCAGACAATCTTCCTACAGTTGTTTTCATAGTTTAACCTCCAACAAATTGTAATATACCTACCCTCAATCAGTTGAAGTACTACGTTTTATTTCTCCATGCCCGAATACCCATGCCCAGCTGGTAGGATTACTATTATGGATGACGAAGATGCTCCGCTGTCCCCACAAGTATATAAATTTATAACTGATTGTCTGTGACTGTACCAAACAAAATAATCGTAGTGATATTGCGTCCACACATTTCGCAATCACTCGTCAAACATGCTCCACCAACAAAAACAAAGGTTGCCCAATTATTTGGCTGGTGGACAAAACAAACGAACCGAGAGCTGGAGCTTACCGGCGATTCAGCGAAGTAACGCCGCCAGTATTTTAGGCACCTTGCCCGCAAATTCCAATTTAAGTTTAGTATATTATTTGTAAGGTTGTATATATTATATTCTAATTTATATAGTTGTTAATTTATAGTATTTTTCAGTTTATTATAAGGTTTAGTTTTTAATTAGTTACGATTATTTCTCTATGTGTTTTGTAAGTTTTTTTGAATAAAAATTTGGGTTAAAATGAAATGAAAAACAAAAATATTTCAGAAAGTCAGATAAAGTACCTCTATCTTGTCGTTGGTCTAGTTGGCAGATATTTGTTTGCCAAGCGTGTAGACGGGATATGAATCGATAGTCTAACCCATCTGACATAAAAATATGCACGAAAGTACTATATAATAATAAGCACGAAATCTTTTTTAAAAAAATAAAATAAAATGTCGAATGACATCACTAGAGACAAGAACGCTGGCTGGTTCCTTGCGCAAAGGATTTCTATATCAATCCAGCATGGGAATGCAGCCAGCGTTCTTGGCTCCATACCACATGACGTGGATGTTTCAAATTTAGTTTAAATGTAAATACTTTTCATTTTAAATGTAAAAAAATTTCGTCGTTCGTCGTCACTCAGACTAGACGTGTGCCAAATTCTGCAAAATCAGTGTTATTTAAACTTCGAACTCAGTCCTATCGAATTAAAAGTTATATTTGTTTACGCGTTAATAACCAGTTGCAACGTTACGTTTCCACACAACACTCCCGCGCAACGCCACCGGCCCACCGCAGCGACCCCGCAGCCTGCCTCACCCCCGCCACGTTAAAGGACAGTCGTCATTTTTTGTCTCGCTCACTTCACCGAAGCACCGCGTCACACAGCTGGGTCACACTATTGTTCTGATATTACGCCTCGCCACCCGAACTTAGCAGTACGATGAGCGTTCAGAGGTCGCCAACCCAACAACCTCGGGGTTGCGCTTCAACTCTGTCTTCACTTACTCAGGCTGGCGGTTCTGAACCAGACCTATCCAAGATAAATACACAGGATTATGTTGATCCGCAAATAACAGTTCGGAAACGAAAACAGCCGGAGGCCTGTGAGTGCTCCAGAGACGTAAAGCAGATGCAAGCGGAGTTTTCACGCATGAATAATTTATTAGAAAGGTATGTAAACTCTAACGAACAAAACATGAAAATAATGCAAGACAGTATAACTGAACTCAAAACAGAGGTCAGAGACCTTATAAGCTCTAATGATCAAACATCAAATATGATCCGTGAAAACATAAATGAAATTAAACTAAGAGTAGACACTATCGAAGGCGCAACTTCCAATATACTAACTGAGCAGAAAGTCATAAAAAACCATGTAGCAAAACTAGAAGAATCCATTGCACAAAATGAGTCGAAAATAAAAACTATTGAGTCAGAAATCACTACCATCAGAGAGTTGTCACCAGGTAATCCATGTGATCTTCACGCTCAACTTAAATTTGCAGAACAAACTATTCAAGAAACGCACAATCGACAAAACAGGGAAAAAAATATAATACTCGTCGGTATTCCAGAATCTGGTTCAGTATTAAAAGATGAAGCAAATGTAATAAATATTACCGCAACTCTCTGCACAAATATTGCTAAACCCATCAGAGTATTTAGAATTGGAAAACTGAATCCGGGCAAAATCCGCAGTATCAAGGTATGCTTCGACGAGACAGCATCTGCTAAGGAGTTACTTAGAAACAAAAGTAAGCTACGTGATGGTGTCAAGATGTACAGTGATCAAACTCCAGCCCAACAAAACTACCTGAAAAGCCTTAAAGAGGAATTGAAAAGGAGAGAGGATGCTGGTGAAACAGATCTTACCATAAAATATCTCAACGGAACACCAACTATTATAAGAATAACACCGCCAAAAAACTACAAACAATAGACACACCCGCCGAATCTACAAATACCTATGAAGTATTAGACAGCTACAATAATTTTCCAAAAAATAAGTCACGTTTTACATTTCTATATCTCAACGCTCGCAGTATACGAACGAAAGGAAAGTTTGACGAATTAAAGTGTACCCTAAAGGCTATACCAAACACAGTACACATTATTTTGCTGACAGAGACCTGGTTCCGTACAGAAACTCAAGCTTTACAGTTCCAATTGCCGAACTATACGCACTACTATAATTACAGAACAGATATAAAAGGAGGTGGAGTCTCTGCCTATGTCCACGATGACCTCAGACATAACTTATCACAAAGCGAATACACTGGGGGGAACAATTTTCTATGGATAAAACTGGATAAATATGGACTAGATATAGGAGTTGTATACAACCCAGGAAATACAGACTTTAAAAAGTTTCTAGAAGAATATGAATCACAATTAGAGTGCAGAAAGAGAGTTATTGTATTTGGTGACTTCAACGTAGACCTGCTTACCAAAGATAACAAGTCTAGACAATACAAACATTTCTTGAAGCAAGTAGGCCACAAGATAATTAATAAAGTCACGAAGAAATTTTGTACAAGACACGGTTCTACAAAAAAGTCGATTCTTGACCATGTCAGCACGAACCTTCAAAACGACACATTCCATATGATAATAGTTGAATCAAGCATATCTGACCACAAACAAATCTACTTAGAAATTAAGAAAACAAAACCTCCACCAAAAAAGTACTCACAATATGAAGCTATAAACTACAACAAGTTAATTGAGTCAGTAGAAAAAGTGATGCAATTAGAAAAAATTGAAGACTACGCTACTTTAGAAAGAGAAATAAAGAAATGTACTGAAGAAAATCGAGTGATCAAAACAAAAATAATGAATGAGCCACAGAAGGATTGGATAAGTAAACAAATTATAACACAAATTAATGAAAGAAATATCTTATGGTCAGAATTAAAGAGTAAACCAAACGATGACAGCCTGAAAGAAGACTTTCAAACAAAAAGGAATGAAGTTATAAAATTAATACAGGATGAGAAAAAAACATTTTATTACAAAGAATTTGATAAATTTAATGAAAAACCCAAAAAGATGTGGAATCTTATTAACACCCTATCAACTAATAAGCTAAAACAACATAGTGTACCATCAAAACTGGACGTGGACTCTATCGAAATTACAAATCCTATTGATATATGTGATAAATTTAATGAATACTTTTCAACCATAGGGTCGAGTTTAGCTAACGAAATTCCCAAATTGTATCACGATAACTATGTTGTAGCGCTCCCAGAAATCCCTTCAGCTAATACAGAGCTGAAAACTTTAGACCCGTGTACTATAAAAGAAATTATATCAATAATTAACTCACTCGATTCTAGTTGCAGTGTCGGATTAGATGGTATCAGTACAAAGGTAATAAAATCTATAAAGCATATAATAGTCGCAAAACTATCAGAAACTTTTAATAAGCTTTTACGAGATGGTATTTTTCCTGATACTTTGAAAATAGCCAAAGTTACGCCGATTCATAAATCTGTGGGCCTAGCAGGAATATTACCATCGCAGGATCCGACAATTTGTCGAACCATATTTCATACAAAATTCGTACAGCGAACCTGGTGGCGCGTAACTGAACTATTTTACTTTCAAATACGTTAGCTCCGTAGGATTCGAAATATGATTATGTATGGACGTTTACGTAGTTTGTGCGATAGAAATCGTTTTTGACAGATGATCCGTGAATACCAGACCCAGCCTTCGACAAATAATCGGAAGTTTTCTCACCTAAATTTTTTCAGTGAGAATCATTGTCGACAATTTTGCCATGGATTTTTAATGGATTATTTATTAATATATTTTGATAAAAATAATTTAGTACGGACAAATGTTACTTTATTAATTTATGTTTAGCGAAATGTCATTGTAAAAATAGTCTGTGACACTAGTAATAATAACACAATACAATTGTTGTTGAAATTGTTTTGCTGTTGTTGTCCGTTTTTGTTGTTTTGCTATTATTATTAATTTTTTTGCTTTGTGTTGTTTATGGATGTTTTCTGTTGTTTATTGTTGATTATGGTTGTTTCTTGTGGTTTTTTGTTGTTTTTATTGTTTTTTGTTGTTTCTTGTTGTATTTTATTTTTTCTTGTTGTATTTTGTTTTTTCTTGTTGTTTATTGTTGTTTTTGTTGTTTTGTTGTTGTTTTTGTTGTTATTTGTGGTTTCTTGTTGTTTCTTGTTGTTATTGTTGTTTTTTGTTGTTTTATGTTGTTTTTTGTTGTTTCTTGTTGTATTTTGTGTTTTACTTGTTGTTTATTGTTGTTTTTGTTGATTTTTGTTGTTTCTTGTTGTTTTTTGTTGTTTCTTGTTGTATTTTGTTTTTTCTTGTTGTTTTTTTGTTTTTTCTTGTTGTTTTTTGTTGTTTATTGTTGTTTTTTGTTGTTATTTATGGTTTCTTTTTGTTTTTTGTTGTTATTGTTGTTTCTTGTGGTTTTTGTTGTTTTTAAATAAAATACAACAAAAAACAACATAAAACAACAAAAAACAACAAAAACCACAAAAAACAACAATAACAACAAAAAACAACAAGAAACAACAAGAAACCACAAATAACAACAAAAACAACAAAAAACAACAAGAAAAAACAAAAAACAACAAGAAAAAACAAAATACAACAAGAAACAACAAAAAACAAAAAGAAACAACAAAAAACAACAATAAACAACAAGTAAAAAACAAAATACAACAAGAAACAACATAAAACAACAAAAAACAACAAAAAACAACAATAACAACAAGAAACAACAAGAAACCACAAATAACAACAAAAACAACAAAAAACAACAATAAAAAACAAAATACAACAATAAACAACAAGAAAAAATAAAATACAACAAAATACAACAAGAAACAACAAAAAACAACAAAAACCACAAAGAACAACAATAACAACAAGAAACAACAAAAAACAACAAGAAACCACAAATAACAAAGCAACACCAACAAAACTAAAAAACAGCACATCAACAAAAAAATAATATACCTACCTACACCAATCTACTTAATTGAACAGAAGAAGGAAACAAATACGTAACCGGAAGTAAATATAAAATTAATCAAAAAAGGAAAGAGAAATATGAAATAGTTCTTCCGGGTATGATGACTTTCCATTACTTACTATCGAATTCTGACTCCAGCTACCAATGCATTCAACTCGTTAGTAATACTTTCGACTTTACGCACGGAAACTTGAGCTAGGGGTACTGGTTCAAAATTAGATCCTGGCAACTATCGCCCTATCTCCGTATTGCCAGTACTTTCCAAAATTTTCGAAAAAATATTACATACACGGTTGGATAAATATTTGGAATCAATTAACTACATTTCTGAAAGACAATATGGTTTTAGACCTAAAAGTAATACATTAACTGCCACTATTGATCTTGTAACTAAAATTAAACACAACATTGACAAAAAAAATATAGCACTTGGAATATTTATTGACTTAAAAAAGGCATTCGATACCGTAAGCTTTAACCTACTTATAAAAAAGATGGAGGTTATTGGTATCAAAGATAAGGCTTTACAAATGTTCCACTCATATCTCAGCAATAGATCGCAAATTGTAAAGATAGACGCCAATTCTCAAAGCGGCCCGCGACCAATATCATGTGGTATACCCCAAGGGTCAATATTAGGTCCCTTACTCTTTTTGACCTACATAAACAATATCCATGACCTTGACCTTAAAGGTCACGTGACCCAATATGCGGATGACACCTGTTTATTCTACTTTGGTCCAAATATCCATGAAATTATTAAACATGCTCAACGTGACTTAGATATTATTTTCGATTGGCTTCAACATAACCTGCTAACTATAAATATTTCGAAAACTTGCTACATTATCTTTAAAGCTAAAAATAAACCTGTACCCACTCATTCACCTTTAATAATAAATAATATTCCCTTACAACTTAAAACACACGAAAAATATTTAGGCCTATATATGGATACTCAATTAACTTGGCATATACACATGAAACACATTAAAAGTAAACTTATTTCTCTTCTCGGCACTCTTCGAAACAGCATACGATGTATACCGCGTGCACACCGCCTTAAAATATATAATGCACTAATTAAACCACATCTGTTATATCTTCTCGAAATATGGGGCAGCTCAGCCAAAACACGTTTAAAAGAACTGCAAATTTTACAAAATAAAATAATAAAAATGCTTTTTAACTATCACTATTTGACAGAAACTAAAACAATTTACCAGGAAACAAAATTAATGAACATCAAACAATTATATAAATACAATATTTGCACATTTGTACGCAAAACACTGGACAATAAACTTCATACGAATTTGCGATTCACACGTAAAAAAGTTGGGCACCCCTGTACTCGGCGCGCAAGCTATCTCGTTCTCCCGAAGTCCCGCACTAACTACGGCAAAACAATGGTCACTACCGAAGGTTCGAAAATGTTCAACCAGCTACCATCAGATTTAAAATATGTAAGCCCGTTCACCGCATTCAAAAATAGGCTTTATCAACACGTTTTAAGAGACACCTCACTGCTATGAATGCGGTGGACGGACAGCGTCATACTTGTCTGTAGGGTGGTCACAAAAAATATTTTTACTTGACGACGAACGTAATATATGTTTATAATTTAAGTTATGTTTCACGCGTTAGTGATAAATGTACCTATCTTAGTGTGAAATAAAGTTCTTTAAACCTAAACCTACTCTTTTTTAGTTTTGTTACTATATAATTGTTTTATTTTATACACATTTATAACTTTCACACGGGTAAATAGAAAAATATGTTTATTACATATGTAATTTATTTCATTAATCTGTTTTTTATTTCAATTTTGTTTTTGTTATATTAATAACGTTTAATAATATATTTTTAATTAAGGTTCTTTTATATGGTTAGGTATCTTATATTAAATAAATTAGATAAAAGCCATAATTAATGAGATTTTATTGCATTTTATATTATTTTTTTATTTTCTCACTATTGTCTTGTTAATCTCAATAAATAAATACAAGGTTATATACTCGTAAAGGTTTGTTAATTTTTTAATACATTAATGATATCTATTCGTTAATACTTCTTTTTCTTCTTCTTATTGAATGAGAGTGGCCTACTCTGTTGTCGAGAGTTTATCAAGCCGTTTTTTTGTTAATACTATAAAAGCAGTATGTATTGTACCTATAGATTGGTCAGTGACACTTAGTATCAAAAAGAACTACCTAGAACTAAATACCAGTTATACTTAGAAGAGCTCGTAGCTCAGCTAGCAGAGGCAACCGCATGCGGTCAGTCTTTGGATGGGTGACCGTAAAGTAGCATTTAATTTTTGGCGCTTCCGTGGGATACATGTTAAACTGTAGGTCCCGGTTGTTTGTCATGTTACGGCAGTCGTTAAGCCATGTCAGGGGCTCTAAGGGCGGCTAGATTAACTCTCGACACCAGAGTTGGCCACTCTCATTCGATAAGAAGAAGATACATGCTGCTCACAAACCTTTACCTACTTATATAGTATGACCAGGTTACAACAAAAGAACAACACAAGCAAAAGTTTGGTTTGGAGACAGATTTATTAATTTTGGATTAAATCAGTCGGTCCAAAAAACTTGTGTAGGTAATTGTATAAATGTCTTACAAATTATAATCTATGTAAGCTTATAATGGAATCCGCGGGCAAGGCGCCTAATGAGCTGGCGGCGTTACCGCTTTATAGCCAAAGGTAGAAAATAATAACATCAAAGATGACATCTTTACATAAATATATAAACGTAGGTACATTATGTAGTAAGGGGAGTAAGGGGAGAACGGAAACAACACCTATCCGACCCAAACGCCAACCCCCCCTGCACGCGCCATGTTGTTCGTATAAGAATAGCTGGCGGCGGTGGCAGAGTCACCGTGGTACTCCCTGCTAGACAACGAAAGGGGCAATGGCGACCGAGCCGTGGCGGTATAACCACACGCCCAACATGACACTTAGTTGGAAGAGGCTACATCAGCCTAGGGAGCTAAATCCTTCCTGAAATGCATGACCACCAATCCGTCGTGGCTGGCGTGGTGGATTAGGCTACAATCCCTCCTACAAAAAATGACAGACGAAAATCAAAATCGACCCCGAGTTCCCAGCGCTTCGTCTCTCCCCGGTCCGAGCAGTGGCCGGGTGACATGGGGCAGGGGTGCGACAAGGAATCACTGGGAGTTGACTCACTGCCGTACAAAACTATATATTGCAACATACAACATCCAGACAATGGCGGAACCCGCTGATCTACACAAGTTGGAAATTGAGTTAGAGAAGATCAAATGGGATATAGTTGGCCTCTGCGAGGTAAGACGACCAGGAGAAGAGGTAACCATACTTCAATCAGGACATGTACTTTATCATAGAGAAGGCACCATACTGGGACAAGGTGGAATGGGATTCATGGTCAACAGGAAGTTGAAATCCCGGATTACTGAAGTCAACAGTTTGTCTGATAGAGTAATTTATATAAAGTTGAAGCTGTCCAATATGTACGAACTGAAAATTATCCAAGCGCACTCACCTACAACAGATCATTCAGACGAGGAAGTAGAAAATTTCTATGACGACATCTCTAATATCCTTGACAATATCAAGACCCGGTATACCCTACTTATGGGAGATTTCAATGGGCGAGTCGGAATGAAATTGAGTGATACAGAGACAAGCATTGGTCAGTATGGCCTGGGCATAAGAAACAAGAGAGGACAGACGTTACTTGATTTCCTCCAACAAAGGCGTTTATATGCCATGAACACATTCTTTTCCAAGAAACCCCAGCATAAATGGACTTGGAAGCACCCGAATGGCCGGAACAAAAACGAATATGATTACATTATCACAGACAGGAAGTGCGTAATCTCGGATGTGAGTGTGTTAAACAAATTCGACACAGGTAGCGATCACAGGCTGGTAAGAGCAGAATGCTACTTTGATATTAGGAAAGATAGGCGAAATCTGATAACTAAGAGACCAACACCAAACCATGTCAAAAAAGAAATCATACGCCATAATCAGGACTACATCAAAGAACGCCTTGACTCCAGTTTGAATGCTGATGAAATGGTCGAACACTCAGTAGATGATATGTGTCAGAGACTGGTTGAATGCTTAAACACTACTTTAAGCTCCGTCACTCCGGTAAACGTGCAGGCAAGTACACAAAAACTTACCGCAGATACACTGCGCCTGATCGAAAAAAGACGCCAAATGAATAGTGACGTAAATGCTGATCAAAAGGAACTATCGCAATTGCATAAGGAAATCCGAAATAAAATCCGCAAAGATCTGCAAGAGCATAACGAGAAAATCATCCAAGACACTATAGAACGGAACAAAAGTCGTAGGTCTCTGAAACTTCAGCTATCTACCGGTAAAAAAAGCTATTTTCAAGTTACAGAGAGAAGATGGCACTGTCACATCAAATCGGGATGAATTACTGAACATTGCTCACCGATACTACGAGAACCTCTACAAAAGCAAGGTTACAAACCCAGCCATCGCAGTGGAACAACACAGTTCGCGAAGGCCACCTGTGCTCAATGTAGGGTCTGAAGATCTGCCAGATGTTACGCCGGATGAAGTCTGTTTGGCCCTACGGCAACTCAAAAACCGAAAATCTCCTGGTGAAGATGGCATTATTCCTGAAATCCTGAAAACACCTTCTAAGAAATTGCAACTAGCACTAGCAATGCTTTTCACAAAGTGTTTAATAGAAACAAAGGTGCCTGAAGACTGGAATAATGCCGTTATTACACTACTACACAAAAAAGGAGATATAAAGAAGTTGGACAACTACAGACCAATAAGCCTCCTATCTCATGTGTACAAGTTGTTCACACGAGTAATAGTCAACAGACTGAAGAATAAGCTTGACTCATATCAGCCACGGGAACAGGCAGGATTCAGATCCGGATATAGTACCTGCGACCATCTACAAGCTGTAAAAACCTTAATCGAGAAGTGTCATGAGTACCAGAAGCCGATTATGGTGACATTTGTAGATTATGAGAAAGCTTTTGACTCAGTTGAGGCTTGGGCTGTGGAAAACTCGTTAGTGGAGAGTAGAGTTGATGAGCGTTACATAAAGATGGTTAAGTATCTCCAGGAAAATGCAACCGCATGTGTCAACCTGCATGAAAAAACTCGAAAGTTTAAGTTATCTAGAGGAGTCAGACAGGGTGACACAATTTCTCCAAAACTCTTTACCGCGACTTTAGAAGGCGTCTTTAAGAAGCTAAATTGGGAAGAGAAAGGTATCGAGATAGAAGGAGAGCGGCTCACAAATTTGAGGTTCGCCGATGATCTGGTGTTATTCTCAGATAATGTCCCTGATATGTTGTCTATGATTCAAGACCTGAAGACAGAATCTGGAAAAGTAGGGTTGAAAATGAATATATCGAAGACCAAAATTATGACTAATATACCAGGCGTGGATAGATACCATATGCCTGTGGAATTGGTGACGAGCTACATCTACTTGGGACACAGAATAACACTAGGTTTAGGAAATCAGACTGCAGAGGTAGAAAGGCGTATATCCCAAGCCTGGGCAGCATTCGGCGCAAACAACCAAATACTTCGCAACAAGAAGCTGTCTATTAAACTGAAGGCCAAGGTATTCGAAGAATGTATCACGCCGGTCTTCACGTACGGTGCTGAAACTATGACTCTCACAGAACGATCAGCTGAGAAACTTAGAGTCGCGCAACGTGCCATGGAAAGAGCTATGCTCGGAATCACCTTGCGCGATAGAAGGAGAAACGAGTGGATACGGCGAAAAACGGGACTAAAAGACGTAGTAGAAGTCATTACGGGAAGAAAGTGGAGATGGGCTGGCCATATTGCTCGAATGGACTGTCACTGATGGACACGAAGACTAGTAGTGTGGAGACCATGGGCAGACAGGAGACCACGAGGCCGCCCACCGTTACGATGGGTTGATGACATCCGGAAGCACGCGGGTCACAACTGGATGGCTAGAGCAGCAGATCGCGAGTTATGGAGAAAAATAGGAGAGGCCTATGTTCAGAAATGGACTCCTTAAAGGCTAAGAAAGAAGAAGAAGAAGAAGACATTATGTAGTAAACACGTAACACTACACATGCAAGAAATCAATTTCCGTAAAGTAATTATGTCTCGATTGTTTATATGTAGTTATGCATTTCCGCAAGTCACCACTCATTATGTAAAAACAATACATATTTAGTGGTTGCATTGTACATACATGGTAAATGTTTCTAAAGAATCAATATCTATTTATCTTCTTTATTTATTTATCTTTAATGCGAAAGTGAATCGGTTCGCACATTTTTAAGCTCTTTTCTAGGTCAATGATAATCGCTTACCATTTGTCGAAAGATGTTTAAGGGCCAACACATAAATTAAAAAATAACCACCTTTAGTCAACATATATTTTTTGACCCAGGAAAATCTTTTAAAGGTACCACTCGACCCTGGAGAGGGCGAGTGGTTTTGTGGGAGTCTTCGCTAGAAGGACGGCATACCCACTAAAAACTCCGGGGTGTTCCACCTCCGCATCGGGGCTCAGGGCCTTAAAAGTGCGTTGCATGCGGCCCCGGCCCTGGTGATGCTGGCCCGGCATCAGGCCTTGTCTCGAGGCGCTTCTGCTCATTTCTCTGTTGGACCACGTGTCGGAACACGAGACACGTCGCGCATCGTGTGGGGACTCGGTCCTAAGGGCGATAGGTTCCCCGACCTGCCGCCTGGAGTCCCCTTTATAGAAGTCGACAGTCGTGCGCCTAGCGCCAACAATATTTTTCTCTATATGTTTAACGCGGGGTGCTATGTGAAATAGACATTTCATAAAAATCAAATAAAATAGAAGTATATGAGATAGAGCTAATATTTTTTCAGTTTATATAATTTTGATTGAGTGTTAAGACAACAAAAAACGCCAAAACACGATTACGTTTACTTTGCTCCATAGTTTTATTTTTTGAAAAATAGTACCTAGTTTTGAAATATTTTTCACCATTTTTTCCAAAAGTAGTAAGTACAGAAATTTAAACCAATTTAATTATATCTAAAAGATAATGTTATTATTTAGAGGAGTAAAAAGCCATAAATATAATATTCTGAATTGTTGATTTTATATGAATTTTTTTCGTGAAAAACGTCTGCAAAACTGCTCGAATTGGGCAAAATTGTTTGCGTGTGGACAAGACTCGTCGGCCGGAGCTATGAGCGCGATGCTCGCCCTTGATTTCATGTTAATACGGCGTGGAGTTGCATGCATAAAAGCAACTGTAGGCATTTTACCAAGCTAAAGCGTTTTCGGGTGAAATATCTTGGCCTTAAGTATTTTTTGTAAATAACTATTACATGATCAGAATTGGGAATAGAACTAACAGAGTCCGTAATTGCAGTAAAAAATATACAAGGATTAACCCAGCGCGGCCGGTATGCCGTACCAATCATAAGTTTTTTTTTTTGAAAGGACTATGCAGCTGGTTGCTAGTAGCTACCTTTGCTGCGTCACCGGACGATGGCTGGGCACTGATGGTGCTCGGGCCTATGTACTAGTTCCAATCATAAGTTTTTTACCGTTGAGGTTGATAGCGAGCCACATCTGTTCGACAACAGCATGCTCCGGCTGGACGGGGTGACGCCAGGGCCGCACACTCACTCCGCGCCTCACAAAGAAGCCCACCCCGCCCCCCTTGGAGCGCAGGTGGCGCGGGCGCGGGGTGTGCCTCAGTCGGTACCCAGGGATGGCCGGGGCGCGTAGCTCCTGCCCAGCCGGCAGCCACGTCTCGTTCACAGCTAGAATGTCGACACCGCTCCGGGTAACTGTCGCTATGATATTGTCGTGGTTAGTGCCGAGGGAACCCGCATTGTATAATACAACTTTAAAAAATTTAGTAGTCATTACATCAACAAAAGAACTACATTTTCAAAACAGAACAATGACACAAAGCGCATTTTGTTTGAGGCAAAAATATAATCAAACATCGTTACATACATAGACGTTGTCACACAAAGTAACTTACATCGACCGTGAGCCCTAAAATGTCGTAAAATAGGTAAACTTAAATTTATACAACATCAATTCTGAAACCAGTGTAATATTACGAGTTTTATAATTGTACAAATACACAAAATCCAATGTAATCCTGCTAGAAAGTAATATCATACATGTACAAGCATACATTAGCATTATACACGTACCTACACGCTTCAATATCAACAAAACCTATTGCTTGCCGAAAATCTTTTCTAAGTCTTCTTCCATTCGCACCCGAAAAGACGCCGATCCAGATTCCCAACGTACCAGAACTCGACCATTTTTCGTCCAAACATGCCTCCAGCCGCGGGAACGGGCTAGCTCGCGCGCCTTGTAAAACAACATTTTATTGCCCCTCGACAGCCGCTCGTTAATAAAAAACCGCGTCGGCGCAGCGGCGAGTCCCATGCCCTCTGTTGAGAGAGTGCGGCGCGTGCGCGCCGCCTGCTTTAGCGCGTCACGTAGCTGCCTGCGCGCCACGCGAACAACGATCGCACGGGGCCGGCCTTGCTCGTTCGCGCCCGTGCCGCCAGATGGCGCTGGCGCACGTTTCACCCCAACACGCTCAACAAAAACAATGTCTTTTTCATCGCACGCCACACCCAGCTTACTGGTGACAAGTCCAACAAGACGTCCTATTGTCTCTCCCTGCTCTTCCGGAATGCCTGTAATTTCTAAGTCATTCGAAAAAGTGTCTTGCTCGCGCTCATTTAGTTCGATTTTCAGCTTGTCGACAGTCGACCGCAGAATATCGACTTCTGCATTACATTGTGGTTGTGCTGATTGAAACTCGACGAATTTTACTTCCAAACAGCTCATTCTGGATTCTACAATTTCTAATCTGGAGCTAAACTCCTCTATGTACTTCTTCAGAGAAGTAAAATCTTCATTCATACTTTTGAATTCCTGCCTGTGCTGTCGGATTTCATTTAAAATTTGGATGCTCACTACTTCACCTGCCACAGGGCTATTTCCTTTATTATCCAGAAGTGTTTCTCCGGACACCGGAACCTCTGAGTTATCTTTGCGAGGCGTCTGGACTTTACAATCCGGACACTGCCACTGCGGTGATATCTTGGCGTCCTTAGCAATGTTAACGCAGGCGCTGTGAAATAGGTTTGTACACTTGCCACACTTAATGATTTCTGAAGCATTATATGTGGTAAATTTACCGCACGCCTTGCATTTAACAGCCATTACTGAAGCAGGTACAATTGTATTGATGGGAATATCCAGTAGATGACGTTTCAAGCAAACTATATTATGATCACTGTGAGTAATAGCAAGAAGTACCCCCTTTAACACACGAAAAAAATTATCGTGATATCGGTTGAACAAAATGAATATTGTGTACTGTATTCAATTCCGTGAACAAAACGGCACAATAACACTCCCACAGGTAGCTGGTCTTGTTACGTTCAAAATTTACTCACTGACAACACTATTAGCGCGGTTTTTCTAATTTTAAATGACTCTTTACTGCTCGGTTACGAATACGTGCACCTTCTCGGAAATCGTCCGTGACGTCACTCACTCAAAAAGTACTGAACCGAATAAAAAAAAAATATGGGACCATCTCGGAAACTACCCCCGTCGAATAAAAAAAGAATTTTTGTAATCGGTAAATAAACAACGGAGTAATCGCGTAACATCCCCACAAAAAAAAAACTTTCAGAAGACTTCATAATCTCATTTTTTTGGAAGTCGGTTATAAATGTAGATATCATTTGTCCTAATTAACATATTAAGTTATGAATAATACAAAAGTTAATAATATTCACTGGGTTTAAAAGCTGAAGAGCCAACTCATTGAGAATAAATTATGTATTTATCGCGGCTCCAGAACTTCTGTATAAGATTCATATTTGGTCTACGCAAGTATGATCGCATCTCACATTTTCGCCACAAGCTCAAGTGGCTTCCTATTCGCCTTCGAGGGAATGCTCACATCCTCTCTCTAGTATACAACATTCTTTTTAATCCTACCTTCCCGCGTTATTTAAAACAGAGTCTTTGTTACGCTCATGACCGTCACTCGCTTCACCTTCGATCGTCATATAACCTTACTCTTGCCACTCCGAGGCACAACAGAGTGTCATACGGCAGTTATTTTGCTATACAAGCTGTGCAATTGTGGAACGCTTTACCGTTAGACGTGAGGAAAGCGCCATCTTTAGATATATTCAAAAACAAAGTCTTTAAACTGTATTTGTCCTCTCAAGTTGAATAGAAAGGAAGTAAGTATATGCTTTTGTAGTTATCGTTATTTGACATATATTTATTTATTACTTATCATCATATGTATTGTATTGAAGTATGTATTAGTGTATTTGTTTATTTTGCTATTTATGTATGTTTATTTTATGATACCTATGTATTTATGTAATTTCACATACATTTAAAACACCTCGTCTACCATTATACTTGCGTCTTATCCCTGCCAGATTGGTTGCCTGGAAGAGATCGCTCTTAGCGATAAGGTCGCCAGTTAAGACACTAGGCTTAAGTTTTAATATTATTTTTGTAAATTTCTGTACTGTGCTGGTGTTTTAATAAAGTGTATATCTATCTATCTATCCATTTTATTTTTTATCAATTCCTGTTAATAAGGGCTTCTGACATGCTAAATTGGTTGGTTACTGTTTGTCATCTAAAATAAAAAATCATGAAATCCTTATCATCATCGTGTTTAATCTAAATCGCTTAGGCAATGACGTGACACAAATACCCTATCTACACGTTACACAAACACACAGTTTGACAAATGTATAGACGGAATAAAGGGTGAGTTACCGGTTACAATTTACATGTAACAATATAGCACTAAAGTAATATTCCAATATGACCTTGTAAAAGATTATGGAACAGAAATATACTCAAATCAAAACAAACAGGCAAAAAGTATAAAGAATTGCACAATATCATATTTACCTTGAGTGATAATTGAGCTATAATGTACTTACGTACTAGAGATGACAGCACCAAGTAATAATATGCGGGGCGCCTTGCAGTCCACGTGACTGCAGTGAACTTAGTCCGGGTCAAACGCCTGTGACGCGCGAACGTGTTATACAAATACGCAATTTCAATCAAAATGCCGAACTGTGTCTTAAAAACGTGCACAAACCATTCGAGAACAAAAAACAAAGATAGCGGTGTAACATATCATCGGTAAGTAATCATTTTATTTGTTTAAGATACATTAACCTCAATGGTTTAAGATTATTGTTTGACAAAGCTTGAGTTTACATCGACGCGCCGCCATTGCGTGAACATCATAGAATATACACAAGTTGATGCAAAACATCGAACGAAACGCGTAAGCGCCTTGAAAAATCACGGCGCTTTCGACCTTTTGGTCGCAAGAAAACTAAATCTTAAAGCGTTCTAGCGCTGCGTGTTTATACTGGCTGGTTAGACGACCAATTATTGTTTCATTGCTGAAGCGAACTTTAGGTGAAATTCTTAACAAAATGGAGCATGACTTTTGGCTTGGATAGCTCCTCTAGTACGTAAGTACATTATAGTACGTAAGTACATTATAGCTCAATGGAGTGATATTGTGAAATATCGTGACTAGGCTATTTTGACTAGGGGTTTCAAACACTCAAGTGTAAAATTGTCTGAAAAAGTATATTTAGATAACTCCAAAAAATGCATCCCGAAGATAATCAACTTTTTATTAAACCATTAAAACGCAAATAAGTGGCAAAAAAGAAGTTAAGTTTATATGTCTATAAATATAATATAAATGGTAATTATGGTTTATACTATGTTTCTTGTCTTATCAAGGCCATACGATGACTAGGAACTGCATGTAGGTTTGTTTCATTTTTGAGCCAAAGTTTTTGACACATTTTTGTAACAATATAGTATTCTAATATATGTACCTAATAAAAATGTTTGAACCTGTTTATCCATCACAAAAACATGTAAATGTAACAGAACAGCTAAACAGCAAAATAAATACAAGCAAACCAACAAATCATCGTATCGTATATGAATATTATAATGATACATACTCAGCTTCTATAAGCGATTGACGTTGTGAGGGTCAATTAGTTGAGATTGTTTTTCATTAGTGATGGGAAAACCAGTCCCTCCGTTGCAATAATCACAGTCTTCAGTAAACATCACCATTGTATGCTATTCTTACCTACTTAGCATACAGATCACATTGATACTGGACTATCGATGTACATAGATAATACAGGAATGTAAGTGTGTTAGTGTGTTTATTTGCTCTAAAATCACATACATTTGTCATGATTATAATTATTCATCATTATCATGGTAAGGTCCAAGAAAACTTTACATTTCGCACATAACATTAATGAAATTTTAAAACACGAAGTGATCAAATATTCCGGCTGATTATTTTTTGAGTCTTAAGATTTAATATTGTTTTCCCACGGCCTGCTTGACAGCCCTAATCCTCTATTAATAGATAACTAGTACTTCAACTTAGTACACAATTCTACGAGGAAGATAAAACGATGATGTATGTAACTACGATAGATCATTTAAGGACAAGTTCGCGCAGAAGGCATACGTACATCGAGTTCTAACCTTTCAACATGGGACTTTTAAAAGACAAGATCATCATTGTAACAGGAGGTAGTTCGGGTATAGGAGCAGCAACTGCAATAATCTTGGCAAGAGAAGGTGCCAGTGTCATAATCACTGGTAGAAACGAAGCAAACCTAAACGCAGTTAGTGAAAAATGCAGCAAAGTCGGTAAAAAAGCCTTCGCTATCAAAGCTGATATTTTAAAAGACGATCAAGCTGCTGATATTATAAATAAGACCATTACAAAGTTTGGGAGGCTGGATTGTTTGGTCAATAATGCTGGTATTTTGAAATTTGGAGCCATCACTGAGAAGAATGCTGTAGCAGCCTTTGATGTAGTTATGAATACCAATGTAAGAGCACTCTATGTGTTGACGCATCATGCTGTGCCGCACCTTGTGAAGACTAAAGGTAAATATATAATAATGTAATAAATGATCATTTTCATATTGTGTAAGCAAACATTTGTGAGTGTAGAATGTGTTTGTCCTTTGCCTAATTTTATGAAAATTGTTTAGTAAACTTAGAAGCAACTTATAAATTCTTGGTAATTTCAAAATCTAAATTAAATTAATATAAAATTAATAGTGACACCATCCACTTATCTCATACTTTATTTCGGCATGAAACTGTATCTAAAGCTATATTGATTGATTGAAGTACTAGTTCTACTTGCCTGATACACGCGAAGTATTATCATAACATTGAACTATGGAGTATCACAAAGCTATAATAAACAGGTATAACGAGAATCTTATACATTGCAGGAAACATCATAAACATATCCAGCATCGCTGGCCACGCGCAGAGGCCTGACAGGTCCGCGTATGCCACTTCTAAAGCAGCCGTGAACCACATCACCAGGTGCTTAGCATCTGAATTGAGTGTAAAGGGAGTTCGTGTGAACGCTATAAGCCCCGGGCCAGTAGAGACGCCGATATTGGAGAATTCTGGAAGTCCCTATGCTACTGTGGCGGACTTGAAACCTATGACTGCACTCGGCAGGTGAGTCGTGTATACAATAATAATAATAATCGTTTATTTGCTCTTAATAACTACTTACAAATGTTAATGTTATGTT
Source organism: Macaria notata (assembly GCA_927399415.1). Classification (NCBI taxonomy): domain Eukaryota; kingdom Metazoa; phylum Arthropoda; class Insecta; order Lepidoptera; family Geometridae; genus Macaria; species Macaria notata. The sequence goes on along the minus strand of OV656745.1, from coordinate 10,390,199 downwards.
TATACTTGTAAGTACTCAAAGTAGGATGCAACATTGGACAAGATAATACTACAGGCTTTAAGCACTGGGTGCACTATATTCCACACTAAGTCGAAACTTGTGTCGTGAAATGTTTTTTAACAAATTCATTATTTTTATTTCTAACAAAAAGCCTACGTTTGCGTGATGTTCGTTTAAATAAACAGACGAAAGTCCAATAAATTGTATAAACGTGTTAAGGTGACAATGCTCAGTATATCCAAATTTTTAGTATTTTAATGTACAAAATATAGGCTTTGGGCTACTTTAGGTTTTATTATATATAGATTATTATATAAAGATATGTATAGATTCATTGATAAATGCAGTACAGCATTACAAATTTTGTTGCTAAGACCTCGTTTTCCGCGTTAAAGATACCAGTTCTGGCAATAGTTTATTATATACAAGCTTTTGCTGCGGCTTCGCACGCTATACAAACATGTAAAAGCGAAAGGCGTGTTATCTTTTTTAGCGTACAAGTAAGTCCCTCTTTCATGCTCAAATAGCGGAATCAATTTTTACAAAATTTTAGTCGAACAAATCAATACAAATAGACTTACAAATACGCTACTTTGTTAATTAACTAAGATTAATCTATTTATTTCTTGTAACAGGGTGTCGCAGCCAGAAGAGATTGGAGAGCTAATAGCGTTCTTGGCAAGTGACAAAGCCATCAGCATCACTGGGTCCATCTACGTCATCGACTGCGGAGTTCTCGTCAAATAAAAAAAAATGTCTGTATTATTGCCCGAATAAATAAATAAACAAACAAAAGTTTATTTGACTTTTAACGTTAGGTTATATTTACTTATTAATTAATTTAACTTAAATAGGTAATTGTGATATAAAATCTATCTGGTGCTGCATACCAAACAGATTGCATATTACTGAAACTCTGGAGAAATATGTAGTGTTTTTCCGCTGCGACTGCTCCTTAACCGACATCAAACAACAAACTTGATGGTTTTTAGGTGTGTTCCTCCATATACCACCGCCACACCTCACCTCCTAACCAACGTGGCCTCCGTGGATCTCAAGATCTTCCCAACACCGCACCTTGTGTCTTGAAGCTTTGCTGTTCTCTTTCGGCAAGATATTCTAGTCGACACGTGTTTCGCCTCTCCACGAGGCATCCTCAGGACTCGTGTTGACTCTCCGAACGTCGGTCCGAAAGAAGATTGCATATTTTTTTTACATTACTAAATAATATAAAAAAAATGGTAAAACTAAACATTCTACTTCTCAGTACTAGCAAAAAGTAAATTTACATTTTTTATAAATCATTGAGTCTTATAAATAGAAAATGTTTGAGTAAAATGACGCATTGGTAATTCCGCGGGTCCGAACCGAAAGAGAGATACCATTTGGTATCAATCTAGTTGTAATCACCGGCTAGCACTTACGGCAATGATTATGTCGAAATTTTATAATTAAATTATGCCTTACGGGAACTATAACTCATTGGGTATTAGTTTATTATCATTAATTATGATATATCAGGCATAATATAGGCATATCTTAGTTTAATATTATTCTTAAAATTTAGGTATATATTTATAACAGATTGTCTGTGACTGTACCAAACTAAATAAAATAAAATAATCGTAGTGATATGATATTGCGTCCTCACATTTTGCAATCAGTCGTCAAACATGCTCCACCAACAAAAACCAAGGATGCCCAATTATTTGGCTGGTGGACAAAACAAACGATCCGAGAGCTGGAGCTTACCTCGGTCAACGCTTAAGTTTGGCGATTCAGCGAGGTAACGCCGCCAGCATTTTAGGCACCTTGCCCGCAGATTCCGATTTAAGTTTAGTATATTATTTGTTCCCTAGCACTAGAGAAGGTAGATAATTTCATTTACCTTGGCGCTACCATTAATAACACAGGCTCTTGCGAAAGTGACATATGAAGACATATCGGAATGGCTGAAACCGCAATGTCTCAACTGGAGCGCATATGGAAAGACCGCAACATATCAAGAAGGACAAAGACGAAACTGGTGAACTCTTTAGTTTATTTCCATCTTTAGCTACGGATCAGAAACATGGACACTAAAGAAAGCCGATTAAGATCGTATTGATGCCTTTGAGATGTGGTGCTGGCGCTGGGGATTCACGACCCTCAGTAATGAGGACTGCGACGCAACGAGGAGAAGATATTATTTGTAAGGTTGTATATATTCTAGTTTATATAGTTGTTAATTTATAGTATTTTTAAGTTTATTATAAGGTTTAGTTTTTAATTAGTTACGATTATTTCTCTATGTGTTTTGTAAGTTGTTTTGAATAAAAATTTGGGTTAAAATGAAATGAAAAAAAAAATATTTCAGAAAGTCAGATAAAGTACCTCTATCTTGTCGTTGGTCTAGTTGGCAGATATTTGTTTGCCAAGCGTGTAGACGGGATATGAATCGATAGTCTAACCCATCTGACATAAAAATATGCACGAAAGTACTATATACTTGTTATATTTTATACACATTCATAACTACGTCACAAAGTTGTAACTTTCACACGAGTAAATTGAAAAACATGTTTATTACAAATGTAATTTATTTCATTAAACTTTTTTTTTGTTACATTAATAACGTTTATAATATCTTTTTTAATTAAGGTTCTTATTTATGGTTAGGTATATCTTATATTATAATCAAATACAAAATAAATTAGATAAAAGCCATACTTAATTAATGAGAAATTATTGCATTTTATATCAATTATTTTTTATTTTCTCACTTTTGTCTTGTTAGCCTCAATAAATAAATACAAGGTACTATACTAAACTACTAACTAACTAAGTTATACTTGTAAAAGTGTGTTAATTTTTAATACAATAATGATATTTTAATATTGAAACTTTTCGTGTAATTCGCGTACGTTGTTTCGCGTTGAGTGAAAATCGTTTAGTTAACATATTGAATTATAATATTACTTCTTCTTCTTATCCAATGAGAATTGCCAACTCTGGTGTCGAGTTTATCAAGCCTTATTTTGTTAATACTAAAAAAGCAGTATGTATTGTACCTATAGATTGGTCAGTGACACTTAGTATCAAAAAGAACTACCTAGAACTAAATACCAGTTATACTTAGAAGAGCTCGTAGCTCAGCTAGCAGAGGCAACCGCATGCGATTATCAATATTAAGCGATTGTCGACGCGGTCAGTGTTTGGATGGGTGACCGTAAAGTGGCATTTCATTTTTGGCGCTTCCGTGGGATACAATTTAAACTGTAGGTCCCGGTTGTTTGTCATGTTACGGCAGTCCTTAAGCCATGTCTGAGGCCCTTAGGGCGGCTTGATTAACTCTCGACACCAGAGTTGGCCACTCTCATTCGATAAGAAGAAGATACATGCTGCTCACAAACCTTTACCTACTTATATAGTATGACCAGGTTACAACAAAAGAACAACACAAGCAAAAGTTTGGTTTGGAGACAGATTTATTAATTTTGGATTAAATCAGTCGGTCCAAAAAACTTGTGTAGGTAATTGTATAAATGTCTTACAAATTATAATCTATGTAAGCTTATAATGGAATCCGCGGGCAAGGCGCCTAATGAGCTGGCGGCGTTACCGCTTTATAGCCAAAGGTAGAAAATAATAACATCAAAGATGACATCTTTACATAAATATATAAACGTAGGTACATTATGTAGTAAACACGTAACACTACACATGCAAGAAATCAATTTCCGTAAAGTAATTATGTCTCGATTGTTTATATGTAGTTATGCATTTCCGCAAGTCACCACTCATTATGTAAAAACAATACATATTTACTTTGATCAAGTATATCGATGCGAATATAAGTGGTTGCATTGTACATACATGGTAAATGTTTCTTAAGAATCAATATCTATTTATCTTCTTTATTTATTTATCTTTAATGCGAAAGTGAATCGGTTCGCACATTTTTAAGCTCTTTTCTAGGTCAATGATAATCGCTTACCATTTGTCGAAAGATGTTTAAGGGCCAACACATAAATTAAAAAATAACCACCTTTAGTCAACATATATTTTTTGACCCAGGAAAATCTTTTAAAGGTACCACTCGACCCTGGAGAGGGCGAGTGGTTTTGTGGGAGTCTTCGCTAGAAGGACGGCATACCCACTAAAAACTCCGGGGTGTTCCACCTCCGCATCGGGGCTCAGGGCCTTAAAAGTGCGTTGCATGCGGCCCCGGCCCTGGTGATGCTGGCCCGGCATCAGGCCTTGTCTCTAACATGACATTGTAGGTAAATACCGATTTTTGTATCAGGACTTAGTCAAATTGGGATTGGGTTTATATAAGTATTTATTTATTTTATGATTGAGAGCAACATAGAACCACGAAATACTTTAATGACAATACGTAATAAATAAGTTAACTAACCTTTTAATAGAAAAATCATGCTAGTTCCGACAAGAATCTACGGCAAATGAAGTACGTAATTTTACAAAAACTGACTATGTAGTTGTGATAGGAGGATGTAATGAGAAAAATCCATTTGAATTCCAACTAAACTTGAATCAATGGCTTAAATACACGTCAAACACAAATGTTTTACTAACTGAAATACCGTACAATAATTACCTTAATGAGAAAAAAATTAACTATGAGTTCATTTCATTTCATTTATTCATCAATATAGGTACAAAAAGTACACTTATGATAGTCAATCCAGTACACAATTATATAAATCAAGTGTAATATCATTTATACAACATAAATATATAATTACTTAAAGTAATCGGAGAAGCCCTCGTCTTTTAACGAAATTCATATGCCATAAATACAACAACGCAACTTATTTAGATATGTACTATGGTCATCAAAGACCAAATAGTCGAAATGCCTCCCGTCATATATGTCAATTAGTTTTAAGCGAATTGTTACGTCACATATATGCAGTACAGTATCAACAACACATTAATAATATAGACAAGACAGCTCAAATGACAAGACTAATGGTAAATAAGGGCACACAAACAGATAATGACTTAGGCTACTTTTCCAATCCTTTGACATGCAATGATAAATTTATTACAAGTGAACACAACGACGGTAAATCTGACGCTATTGAAGTTAATGGCCCTGAAGATCTCATCAATGACATTCCAAAAGTTAACAACAACATAAATTTATTTCGTGTATAAAAGTATTTAAACACTGCACCAAAATATCGATGGACTTATTAATAACATTATACTTCACTTTAATACATATTCCGAGATCAATAGCACGTAATGACGTTTGCTATCGTAACTGCGCCAGGCACATATTCTTTATATATTGTTTTAATTCTGAAGGAGGTAGATCTGAGTCAATGATGTTATTGTTCAATAATAGTTCGAGTTTAAATTGTGAATTGTACTCACAGCTATGCACAATTGGATTTGATTATACACTTAAATGTTAATTAACACTTGTTTCTCCAATACTCAATTTGTAATCGACTTGCTCAAATTGTGATTTTTGACAGTTACAATTTACATGTAACAATAGAGCACTAAAGTAATATTCCAATATGTTCTTGTAAAAGATTATGGAACAGAAAAATACTCAAATCAAAACAAACAGGCAAAAAGTACTAGGCTATTTTGACTAGGGGTTTCAAACACTCAAATGTAAAATTGTCTGAAAAAGTATATTTAGATATTTACAAAAATGCATCCCGGAGAATAACAACTTTTTATTAAACCATTAAAACGCAATTTGTGCAAATAAGTGGTAGTCTATAAATATAATATAAATACTAATTATTATGTTTCTTGTCTTATCAAGGCCAAACGATGACTAGGAACTGCATGTAGGTTTGTTTCATTAGTTGACCAAAAATATTCACACACTTTTGCAATTGACGTTGTGAGGGTCAATTAGTTGAGATTGTTTTTCATTAGTGATGGGAAAACCAGCCCCTCCGTTGCAATAATCACAGTCTTCAGTAAACATCACCATTGTATGCTATTCTTACCTACTTAGCATACAGATCACATTGGTACTGGACTATCGATGTACATAGATAATACAGGAATGTAAGGTGTGTGAGTGTGTTTATCTGCTCTAAAATCACATACATTTGTCATGATTATAAATTGTTCATCATTATCATGGTAAGGTCCAAAAAAACTTTCCATTTTGCAAATAACATTAATGAAATTTTAAAACACGAAGCGATCAAATATTCCAGCTGATTATTTTTTGAGTATTGATATTTAATCATGTTTTTCCGCGGCCTGCTTGACAGCCCTAATCCTCTATTAATAGATAACCAGTACTTCAACTTAGTACACGTTTCTACGAGGAAGATAAAACGATGATGTATGTAACTACGATAGATCAGTTAAGGACAAGTTCGCGCAGAAGGCAAACGTACATCGAGTTCTAACCTTTCAACATGGGACTTTTAAAAGACAAGGTTATCATTGTAACAGGAGGTAGTTCGGGTATAGGAGCAGCAGCTGCCATAATCTTGGCAAGAGAGGGCGCCAGTGTCATAATCACTGGTAGAAACGAAGCAAACCTAAACGCAGTTAGTGAAAATTGCAGCAAAGTCGGTAAAAAAGCCTTCGCTATCAAAGCTGATATCTCAAATGACGATCAAGCTGCTGATATTATAAATAAGACCATTACAAAGTTTGGGAGGCTGGATTGTTTGGTGAACAATGCTGGTATTTTGAAAGTTGGAGCCATCACTGAGAAGAATGCTGTAGCAGCCTTCGATGAGGTTATGAATACCAATGTAAGAGCACTCTATGTGTTGACGCACCATGCTGTGCCGCATCTTGTGAAGACTAAAGGTAAATATAATAATGTAATAAATGATCATTTTCATATTGTGTAAGCAAAAGTTTGTGAGTGGAAACTGTGTTGTCCTTTTCCTAATTTTTATGACAATTGATTAGTAAACTTAGCAGGAACTTATATTTTTTTGGTAATTTCAAAATCTGAATTGTATTAGTATAAAATTACTTGTGACACCATTCACTAATCTCATCCTGCTTTATTATGGCATGAAACTGTATCTACCGAGGTTAAGGCCTAAGAATGATATATCCTCGAGTATATCGTTCCAAAGTAGCAAGTACCTGGAAGGGATCGCTACACGCGATAAGGCCGCCCAATGTACTTAGGTTACTTAATATATCTGTAAATTGTTTTGTATTTTGCGTTTTCTGATGTACAATAAAGCTATATTGTTGTTTGTGAGCTGATGGTACTTGTTATTTTTACCTGATACAAGCGAAGTAATATCAAAGAGCTATAATATACAGGTATAACGAGAATCTTATACATTGCAGGAAACATCATAAACATATCCAGCGTCGCTGGCAACTCGCAGGTGCCTGACCACTCCGCGTATTGCACATCTAAAGCAGCCGTGAACCACATCACGAGGTGCTTGGCATCTGAACTGAGTGTAAAGGGAGTTCGTGTGAACGCTATAAGCCCCGGGCCAGTAGAGACGCCGTTGTTATGTTATGTTACTGCGGAGGACTTGAAACCTTTGACTGCACTGGGCAGGTAAGTTGACTTTCTATTTTATATTTGTTTTTAACATTTGCTTTTGCAGTTTAAGCTCATGAACGTACATATATCAATATCACTTTTGACGGAATCACTTAGTCAAAAGTATTACCCAGCGCCATTTGGCAAAACTACTATTGACGGCTATTTTAGTTAAAAGTATTATTGACTAAAGCATACGGTCAAAAGTACTTTTGACCGATTTTGCTAGTAAATAGTACTATTGACTGCGACATTTACAACTCGTATGTTGTTAAACAACGTTGTAGTTGTAAATTTCAAGTTGAAAACTACATGACAACATTGTTAGGGTTTATTTATGTTTTTTTTTATTATTATTTTGAATGCAGTACAACATTACAAGAGTTTTTTAGATTTGTTTTCGGCGATGAAGCCACCAACTTTGACAATAGTTTATATTTTTATATTTCTAAAAATTTTACCGTCTTACTACAAACCGTGGTTTAAATTTACAAGTCTACCTAGAACTTTGAAAATAACAAGTCAGTTCTCGTTGTTCAAACATCTCATATATTACAAACATACAAAATGTTAACTTCAAATTGTAACGCTGATTTTCATCTACCTATACTAATCTATACTATCTATACTACTATTATAAAGCTGAAGAGTTTGTTTGTTTGTTTCAACGTGCTAATCTCAGGAACTACTGATGCGAATTGAAAAAATATTTTTGTGTTGGATAGACCATTTTATCGAGGAAGACTTTAGGCTATATAACATCACACTGAAATTAATATGAGCAAAGAAACAATGGAAAATGTGAAAAAACGGGGAAAATTATTCATCTTTGAGGGCTTCCGTTGCGTGTGCTGCGAAAACGGTTAAAGGTATCAAAAAATATTTATCAAAGAATTATTCTTCTTGAAATTATCTAACAAAATGTCCGCAACAGTATATGTCTATATTTTAAGGTTAACTCACTAGAACTGTTTTTATGGTAATAACTATTCCATGCGGACGAAGTCGCTGGCACAGCTAAGTAGTAATATTTTGATTATATGACAGTAGACAGACAAATTTCGAACAACAATAAAACGTACTCGGTATTTTTCAAAGTTCTGGACTAATAATGAAACCACGTTTTGTAATAAGAGGGTTAGTGTTAGCCTTTGTAATTCCATCACCTTCGAACGTCTGAATCAGTTTTTATAAATTTCGTTTATTATTAATACAAACCACAAATAAGCTACTTTTTTATCCCAGAATAATCTTTTTTTTTCATTTCTAACAGGGTGTCGCAGCCAGAAGAGATTGGAGAGCTAATCGCGTTCTTGGCAAGTGACAAAGCCATCAGCATCACCGGCTCTAACTACGTCATCGACTGCGGAATTCTCGTAAAATAAAAAAAAATGTCCCTATTATTGCCCGAATAAATAAATAAACAAATAAAAGTTTGACTATTTACAATTTTACTATTTATTAGTTTTTACTATTTATATTTTTATTTTACCTGACAAATATCAAAACTTAAATTTAGGTTTAATTGACTAATTCATAAATTATACTTAAATAATTGTGATATACAATCTATCTGATTTAAGGTGCCGTTGTCTAAACTCACTATAAATTATTACTTTATTGGTACCTCAGTTATTGGTTACCAGCGGAGGGGTTAAGTTGGTTGGGTTGGTCAACATATTTTTTGACCCAGGATAATCTTTTAAAGGTACCACTCGACCCTGGGGAGGGCGAGTGGTTTTGTGGGAGTCTTCGCTAGAAGGACGGGATACCCACTAAAAACTCGGGGTGTTCCACCTCCGCATCGCGGATTGCGGCCGCAGCCCTGGTGATGCTGGCCCGGCGTCAGGCCCTGTCTCGAGGCGCTTCTGCTCATCTCTCTGTTGGACCACGTGTCGGAACACAAGACACGTCGCGCATCGTGTGGGGACTCGGTTCTCAGGGCGACAGGTTCCCCGACCTGCCGCCTAGAGTCCCCTTTATAGAAGTCGACGGTCGTGCGCCAAGCGCCAACAATGTTTTTATCTATATGTTTAACGCGGGGTGCTATGTGAAATCGACATTTCATAAAAATCAAATAAAATAGAAGTATATAAGATAGAGCTAATATTTTTTTCAGTTTATATAATTTTGATTCAGTGTTAAGACAACAAAAACGCCAAAACACGATTACGTTTACCTTGCTCGATAGTTTTATTTTTTGAAAAATACTTAGTAGTTTTGAACTATTTTTCACCTTTTATCCAAGAGTAGTACAGAAATTTAAACCAATCTAATTATATCTAAAAGATAATGTTATTATTTAGAGGAGTAAAAAGCCATAAATAGAATATTCTGAATTGCTGATTTTATATGATTTTTTTTCGTCAAAAACGTCTGCAAATCTTCTCAAATTGTACAAAATTGTTTGCGTGTGGACAAGACTCTTCGGCCGGAGCTATGAGCGCGATGCTCGCCCTTGATTTCATGTTAATACGGCGTGGAGTTGCATGCGTAAAAGCAACTGTAGGCATTTTACCAAGCGCAAAGCGTTTTCGGGTGAAATATCGTGGCCTTAAGTATTTTTTGTATACAATATGCAAATAAATAATTAATATTATCTTGTTTGTTTCTTTGTTGTTAATTAATAAATTTTATTGTTTACAAAAAAGTAAATAAATAATTATCCTATTAGTTAATGTTCGTTACTAAATTATGAGTGTACCAAATAAAAAAATAAAAATAATAACGATGTCGAAAATGAACAAAAAAGTTATTTAAAGGGGCCTTACTTCCTTGTTTATGCCTCACTAATAACCCTGTATGTGGGTAAAGTATATATGTATGTAAGTTTTAAGTGCTTATATTGTATATATCTAGACCCGAAACCCATAAGCACTTAAGTCAGCAATCGAGTAAAATAAAAAGTTGAAAGTGAAGTTTTTACTTACTGGTATAAATAAAAAATACTGAGTGGAAGATTTTTATACATTTTTATTTCTTATTTAGTTACTGATTACACACCAAAAAAATCTTATGGCCCTATGTTAATTAATACATAATATAACGTGACTTAAGTGTATTTGGCCGTCTAAGTTTAATCTTAATAGGAAGCTAAGTTAGTGACTTGTGTGTTTCGTACACATAAGTGTGTTCTTAGGTAATATTTATTTTAACATATTTATGAGTGATAACTTATACCAAGCAATTAAAAGTCACTGTCTTCAGAGTTTTGTAAATCAGGATCGATGTTCCGAACGTCTGCAGTGGTGACTAGACTGTGATAAAAATTATGAAAACATTCCGGTATAAGAGGTAAAAGTGAAATTATGTCCCTCGTTTTTTCTACACTTATTGGCACTGTATCAGTCGTGACAGGTGTATTTCTTTTAAAGTTGACTACTTTAAATTCATCGTCCCTCACCAGTGAGTTTTTATATTTGATTAAGCCAAACTCTGTTTCGTAGCAGAGCCAGAATGAACACATTGTTTGCGGTGTCTGTTTTTCGAGCTATTAGCGGTCCTTTCAATAAACTTGCAAAGTCCTTAAAGTCTACTTGCTTCATTCCGTAAACAGTAATTTTTTTACTGCTCGATCTTACCAACTGCACGTTCAGGATCCGCGACACGACGCCGCTCTGTCTGTTTTTCTTGAACAGTGATAAGAGATGACACAAAGGCCGTCCTTAAATCGTATGGCCCAAGATTCCAGAATTCTTTGTGAATTAGAGCACGTTGCTGATTACTTATCTTTTCTCGGCATTTATTTCGACAATTGGGTAAATCTTGGCTTTTTCGTCCTTGTACAGTTTTTCCTGAAGCCGTTACATATGGGATACTCAGATTACGCTTAACTTTATTTTCTCGTTTTCTTTTTCGATAGTGTACTGATCGCTGTGGTGGAGATGGTGGCAGTTCTTCATCACCTGTGGGAGAATTATAACTTGGCATTGTATTTGCTTCACCAGGCATAGAGAATGTTGGGTCAGTCAGAGTCATCACTTGAAAAGTCACTTGTTGTTTCGTTCGTAGTCATTTGCAGCCCAGATGTGCTGGGTCCAGGATCGATGAACAAAGTTTCATCAGCTGAAAAACTACCAGGAACAGCGATTTCTTCTGTAATCAGACTGGGGCTGATTGATGAATAGTCAATATGAATATCATCAGGTTCGTTATTTGGCTCAACAGAAGAAATTGATTTCTGCATCCCAGGTGTACTTGGTTGCATCATAGTACTCGTAGTATTTTGATCACCTGAAATAATAAACAAAGCAATATAGTTTACAAAATTATTTTCTTAAGAAAGCATAATTGAGTGTATTAGATACACAGATTACTTCTTTAAACGTGTTCCACTCAAATGTTGTCATCAAACTACAAGTACAATATGTAATTTAATAATTTACGAAGGATCTTGAATTGACAGTACATCGAAGCTCATGAACGTACATATATCAATATCACTTTTGACGGAATCACTTAGTCAAAAGTATTACCCAGCGCCATTTGGCAAAACTACTATTGACGGCTATTTTAGTTAAAAGTATTATTGACTAAAGCATACGGTCAAAAGTACTTTTGACCGATTTTGCTAGTAAATAGTACTATTGACTGCGACATTTACAACTCGTATGTTGTTAAACAACGTTGTAGTTGTAAATTTCAAGTTGAAAACTACATGACAACATTGTTAGGGTTTATTTATGTTTTTTTTATTATTATTTTGAATGCAGTACAACATTACAAGAGTTTTTTAGATTTGTTTTCGGCGATGAAGCTACCAACTTTGACAATAGTTTATATTTTTATATTTCTAAAAATTTTACCGTCTTACTACAAACCGTGGTTTAAATTTACAAGTCTACCTAGAACTTTGAAAATAACAAGTCAGTTCTCGTTGTTCAAACATCTCATATATTACAAACATACAAAATGTTAACTTCAAATTGTAACGCTGATTTTCATCTACCTATACTAATCTATTGTAGCGCGCATATCAAATGTTGGCCCTCGCCCCGCCCCCGCTAAGGAAGGCACGCGGCGCTCCGAAAGAATAAAGAATCAGAAACATTAATAGTTGCACGGAAACTCCTGAGCGCGCCGCCTGCGCTCTCCGCGGCTCGAAAATAATGTATCGTGACGCTTCCGAAAATAAATAATTTGTAGTGGGACCCAGTGACTTTTCTTTTATCATGGACATCCCCGCTATAATGGCGCCTAACGTGAAGCAGAACTCTAAATATCAGTGTTAAAATTATTCGCGAAAGTGAGCGTGTAGGTATATTGCGTATTTTACCGCAGTGAACTGTGATGTGTACTTACTATGTGTGTGTGAGTATATGGGCAAACGCACGTGGCGCAATACGAAACTTCGGGAAGTATATTTGTTAATAGACCCGTGTATCGGATGGCGCCAAGCTAGTACCTATACCGCTCCTTCGTTAGTCGTTCGTTCGTTCATACATTCACTCAAAATTCCCGGAAATCGAGATAGTGTTGTGTGAACTGTGAACTCAGTCGAATGGTGTCCGTGCAGTTTTAGAGAAAACGATAATATTCTCTCGCCGCGTAATTACGTTGAAGTACCTGTGTATATTGGTGTTGAACTCTCAGCGTAATAATATCGGTAGTAAACACGTAGGTATTGGGGACCTATTGTTTCGTGTTTATATGAGAATAAAGTCGGTTGTCTTGTGTCTAGTTGGACAGTGTTAGTGCGTACCAAGTGAACCTGGATGAACACGTAGGTATCCTAGACTTTGATTGGGACCTATTGTTTCGTGTTTTATGTGACTATACAGTGTTTTATTTTGGTTTTTTATGCACATTGGTACCTATGTCGTTAGGTTACCTAGACTTTTATGAACCCAGTTTACGCGTGTATGTGTAGAAAGTAAACGAACGTTTCGTTTTCGTTATACCTATGATGGACTGTGATTGCTATTTATTAGACGTTTATACCTATTATGAACGGTGAATGTTAGTTAAACTCCCGTGTACGAGTTAACCAACGTTTAGGTATATCGTGTACTGTGTTTGTGGACTTTTGCGGACAATGGTGTTAACGCGTGCCGGTGCCTCGTCCGAGGACTCGCCGCCGCCGCCCGCGCCGGTTGTTCTGGACGGCCTGGAGGCCGAACCACCGCGCGAGTATCGTGTGCACCAGGTGACGCTAGGACTGGGTCCGAGCGTTGGCTGTGATGGTGTCACGGCGGCGCCTGTGGCCGCGCCGGCCCTAGCGGCCGAGGCGTGCGCTGCGCCGCCGCCGCCTCCTGCACCTGCGTCGGCTGGCGCCCCCGTCCCGGCGGGCGTGGCCGCCGCTCCTAACATCGTCTTGAGCGCCGACCAACTTATGCTTCTACTAAATCAGCTAAGTCACGGACCACAAGGTACGAACATGCCTTCTAATAACTTATTGAAATGCACCGCTCGATTTAGTGGTGACAAATCGTCCGATGTAATGGCATTTTTGGACGCCGTACAAACCTATAAGGAATGCGCTGCCGTCAGTGATGACGTTGCCCTCCGGGGGCTCTCCATGCTGCTTACGGATATGGCAGCAACGTGGTGGCAAGGAGTTAAAGCTACCACGGCCACCTGGAAGGACGCAGTCGAAGCGTTGAAGAACACTTTTGGACCCCGACTGCCACCGCATCTCATCTATAGGAAAATATTTGAACGTGAGCAGGGTCAGCACGAGGCCACTGACCTTTTCATATGCCACGTGCGTGCCCTGTATGCCCAGCTTCCTCCGTCGTCGTTGTCACAAGCGACCCAGCTGGATATGCTGTACGGATTGCTGCATCTTCGAATTAGAGAGAAAATTCCGCGCTCGTCTTTCGATACTTTTGACGAACTGATACGGCGCGCCCGGCGAGTTGAGGATCTTCTGAGCGAAAGTGGTCAACCAGTTATCTCGCCGTCATCTTCGTCGTCTAATGATGCTGCCAGATCCAGCGTGACACGCGCTCCTAAGTCACGACCTCAATGCAGTTATTGTAAACAGTTTGGTCATTTGAAGGACGCCTGTAGACGGCTGAAGGAAAAGAAACCTGCAGAAAACAATGATGTTACCCAGTCGGAGAATCGTCCTAGTATCACGTGCTTTGGATGCGGAGCACCAGGTGTTATACGGTCTAAATGTGAAACGTGTAAAAAAGCGAAAAGTGACGCGGTAAAAGTGGCCTTTCAGGCAGTTTCCGTAACGTCTATGATCAGCGATGATCTCGACTCGCGACCTAGGCCGATTATTGAAGTGCGTATCTGTGATTCTGTAGGCAATTTATTGCTAGATTGTGGCGCTAAGCATTGTGTAGGTAGTAAAAGCCTTCGTGAACACTTAGTTAATAATGGTCATGTCTTCTCACAAAAGTTTGTAAAATTGAAATATGCTGATGGGCGAGTGTGCTTCCAAAATGTTGACGTAGCACGGGTCAAAATTGTCGTGCGAGGGTTAACGTTTGTCGTTAAATTCATAATGCTCCCGGATGCAACCGAGAGTCTGTTAGGTATGAATTTCATTCGTGCAGCTGGTGTGGTACTGGACTTTGATGTTGGGGTATGGTACATGCGACATGATAGGACACCTCAACCTATGCGTTATGAAGCTATGGACGTTCAAGCTCTGACCTGCGCTTCGGTGGAGCTTAGGGAAGATGAAGGCACTCATCTTAATGTCGAGGATCGTGAGCGATTATCCCAAGTCCTGAATGTCAACGAGGACATTTTTGCTGCAGGAGGGGAACCGACAGAATTTGCAGTGCATCGTATTGACACCGGAGACGCTACACCTATAGCTAGTCCACCATATCGCTGTTCTCCTGCGAAGAAGGAAATTATTCGAAAGGAGTTAGATAAGATGCTCGAAGAAGGAGTTATTGAAGAAGCTGAATCTGAGTGGGCAGCTCCAGTAGTACTAGTACCTAAGAGGAACGGAGAGGTTCGTTTCTGTGTGGATTACAGAAAATTAAATAAAGTGACTAAAACTGATCGTTATCCGATTCCTGTCATTGATGAGCTGTTGAAGAGTACACGGCCGAATGCTGTAATGTCTACGATTGACTTAAAATCGGGGTACTGGCAGACGATGGTAGTGCCAGAGGACCGACACAAGACAGCGTTCACTACGCCGTTCGGAAACTTCCAATTTTGCCGTATGCCGTTCGGTTTGAAGAATGCGCCGGCTACGTTCCAACGGTTAATGGATAGGATGAGATCAGGACTCAAGGACATCTGTGTTCTTACTTATCTGGATGATATTTTGGTGATCTCGGAAGACCTGGATCACCACCTGGAAGACCTAAAACAGGTCTTTGATCGTCTTCGCTTGTTTAAGTTGTATGCTAACAGGGAAAAATGTGTGTTTGCAAGAGAGAAGGTAACTTATCTGGGACACGTCATTTCAGCCCAAGGAATTGAACCGGACCCTTCAAAGGTAGAAGCTGTGATGAGTATGAAGCCACCTACCAATTTGAAGGAGCTGAAAACTTTTCTCCAGACTTGCTCATGGTTTCGCAAGTTCATCATGCAATTTTCAGAGATCGCACGGCCCTTGACTGATTTAACGAAGAAGGACAGACGCTGGCAGTGGGGGGAGGAGCAGAACATCGCGTTTGAAGAACTCAAGAAGCGACTCTCCTCCAGCTCGATTCTGCGCCAGCCAGATTTCGACGAACCTTTTATATTGCGGACTGATGCCAGTTCGTACGCACTAGGAGCCGTACTTCTACAAGGTTCGTGTCCGACAGAGGAGAGACCAATTGTGTACGCTAGCCGACTGCTTAACTCGGCTGAGCGCAATTATCATACTACCGAGCGAGAAGCTCTAGCGGTTGTTTGGGCTTTAGATAAGTTTCGTGACTATGTAGAAGGAGCCCAAGTCTTAGTGGCAACCGACCATCAGCCTTTGAAGTGGCTGCTGACTCTAAAGACGCCGAGTGGAAGATTAGCACGTTGGGCTATGAAGCTACAAGCGCATAATTTGAATGTCGAGTATACTCCGGGACGAGTTAATCTGGTTGCTGATACGCTGAGCCGCCCCGTCACTGAAGAAGTAGAGGAGCCGGCTACTGAACTTTGTCCGGTTGTAGTAGACTTACCACATCGTAGCCCATTGGATATCCGTAGTGCTCAGCTTGCTGATCCGGAAGTCAGCAAGATCATCTCCGACTTTGAAGACCAGACCAGTACAGCAGACCGATGGTCTGATAGAGGTTATTACATGTCACAAGGAGTCTTATATAGATGTGACCAAGATAATGAATCTGAGGAACCTCAACTAGTTGTACCAGAATCTCTTCGCGAAGATCTCATGAAGCAAATTCATGATGCGCCGACTGCTGGTCATCTAGGCTTAGAGAGGACACTAAAGAAGATAAAAGAACGTTACTTCTTTAAAAATATGAGGACTTATGTAGCCCAGTATTTAAAAGCATGTGATGCATGTCAGAAATACAAACCAACTAACATGAAACCGGCAGGACTACTCCAGACACCGATAATGAATCAGCGATTTGAAGTGTTGGCCATGGACCTTTTTGGCCCATTACCTGAAGGCGACAACGCAGAGAAGTGGATTCTTCTTGTTGAAGACACTGCCAGTCGTTGGGTAGAGCTGTTTGCGCTTCAGGATACCACAGCGGAGACCTGTGCCAAGGTTCTTGTCGAAGAGGTTTTCTTGCGTTACGGCTTGCCTCGTCGTATCATTTCGGATAATGGTACGCAGTTTGTTTCGGCAGTAATGCAAAAAGTAATGTATGTCATGGGGGTGGAACAAGCCCTTACTCCAGTTTACCACCCGGAAGCTAATCCCGCTGAGCGGAAGAATCGCGAATTAAAACAACTTCTGGCGATATTGGTAGGTTCTGAGCATCGTAATTGGCCGAAGGTTCTACCTACAGTAAGATTTTCATTGAATAATGCAATCAACATGACCACGGGTCATTCTGCGTCGTATTTGACGTTTGCCCGCGAAATGCGTACTCCTCTAGATGTCAACAATGACATTCGGGCAATAGTTTCACAAGAAAATTTTGTGCCACAAATTACGCCGTATCTGAACGAGTTTGGGCGTATTCTCGTTGATGTCAAACGCCATATCGAAGACCACCAAGATAGAAGGAAGGCGGATGGAGATCAGCGGCGTAGAGACTTTGTACCATACAACGTTGGGGATTTGGTACTGGTGGATACACACTTGCACAGTAATGCAGCCAAAGGATTCACCAAGAAGTTCGCGCCAAAGCGAGAGGGGCCCTATCAAGTTGCTAGGGTCATTTCTCCCACGTCTTTTGAGGTTGTCGATTCAACTGGGGACATCCGAGGGAAGTACCATGCCAGCGCCCTAACTCCTTACATTGGAGATGTTGTTACTATCAGACATCCTCGCCGTCGTGGACGTCCAGCCAAGTCACAGTCGGGTCGATCATGTGACTTGGAGGGGGAGGTTGTAGCGCGCATATCAAATGTTGGCCCTCGCCCCGCCCCCGCTAAGGAAGGCACGCGGCGCTCCGAAAGAATAAAGAATCAGAAACATTAATAGTTGCACGGAAACTCCTGAGCGCGCCGCCTGCGCTCTCCGCGGCTCGAAAATAATGTATCGTGACGCTTCCGAAAATAAATAATTTGTAGTGGGACCCAGTGACTTTTCTTTTATCATGGACATCCCCGCTATACTATACTATCTATACTACTATTATAAAGCTGAAGAGTTTGTTTGTTTGTTTCAACGTGCTAATCTCAGGAACTACTGATGCGAATTGAAAAAATATTTTTGTGTTGGATAGACCATTTTATCGAGGAAGACTTTAGGCTATATAACATCACACTGAAATTAATATGAGCAAAGAAACAATGGAAAATGTGAAAAAACGGGGAAAATTATTCATCTTTGAGGGCTTCCGTTGCGTGTGCTGCGAAAACGGTTAAAGGTATCAAAAAATATTTATCAAAGAATTATTCTTCTTGAAATGATCTAACAAAATGTCCGCAACAGTATATGTCTATATTTTAAGGTTAACTCACTAGAACTGTTTTTATGGTAATAACTATTCCATGCGGACGAAGTCGCTGGCACAGCTAAGTAGTAATATTTTGATTATATGACAGTAGACAGACAAATTTCGAACAACAATAAAACGTACTCGGTATTTTTCAAAGTTCTGGACTAATAATGAAACCACGTTTTGTAATAAGAGGGTTAGTGTTAGCCTTTGTAATTCCATCACCTTCGAACGTCTGAATCAGTTTTTATAAATTTCGTTTATTATTAATACAAACCACAAATAAGCTACTTTTTTATCCCAGATTAATCTTTTTTTTTCATTTCTAACAGGGTGTCGCAGCCAGAAGAGATTGGAGAGCTAATCGCGTTCTTGGCAAGTGACAAAGCCATCAGCATCACCGGCTCTAACTACGTCATCGACTGCGGAATTCTCGTAAAATAAAAAAAAATGTCCCTATTATTGCCCGAATAAATAAATAAACAAATAAAAGTTTGACTATTTACAATTTTACTATTTATTAGTTTTTACTATTTATATTTTTATTTTACCTGACAAATATCAAAACTTAAATTTAGGTTTAATTGACTAATTCATAAATTATACTTAAATAATTGTGATATACAATCTATCTGATTTAAGGTGCCGTTGTCTAAACTCACTATAAATTATTACTTTATTGGTACCTCAGTTATTGGTTACCAGCGGAGGGGTTAAGTTGGTTGGGTTGGTCAACATATTTTTTGACCCAGGATAATCTTTTAAAGGTACCACTCGACCCTGGGGAGGGCGAGTGGTTTTGTGGGAGTCTTCGCTAGAAGGACGGGATACCCACTAAAAACTCGGGGTGTTCCACCTCCGCATCGCGGATTGCGGCCGCAGCCCTGGTGATGCTGGCCCGGCGTCAGGCCCTGTCTCGAGGCGCTTCTGCTCATCTCTCTGTTGGACCACGTGTCGGAACACAAGACACGTCGCGCATCGTGTGGGGACTCGGTTCTCAGGGCGACAGGTTCCCCGACCTGCCGCCTAGAGTCCCCTTTATAGAAGTCGACGGTCGTGCGCCAAGCGCCAACAATGTTTTTATCTATATGTTTAACGCGGGGTGCTATGTGAAATCGACATTTCATAAAAATCAAATAAAATAGAAGTATATAAGATAGAGCTAATATTTTTTTCAGTTTATATAATTTTGATTCAGTGTTAAGACAACAAAAAACGCCAAAACACGATTACGTTTACCTTGCTCGATAGTTTTATTTTTTGAAAAATACTTAGTAGTTTTGAACTATTTTTCACCTTTTATCCAAGAGTAGTACAGAAATTTAAACCAATTTAATTATATCTAAAAGATAATGTTATTATTTAGAGGAGTAGAAAGCCATAAATAGAATATTCTGAATTGCTGATTTTATATGATTTTTTTTCGTCAAAAACGTCTGCAAATCTTCTCAAATTGTACAAAATTGTTTGCGTGTGGACAAGACTCTTCGGCCGGAGCTATGAGCGCGATGCTCGCCCTTGATTTCATGTTAATACGGCGTGGAGTTGCATGCGTAAAAGCAACTGTAGGCATTTTACCAAGCGCAAAGCGTTTTCGGGTGAAATATCGTGGCCTTAAGTATTTTTTGTATACAATATGCAAATAAATAATTAATATTATCTTGTTTGTTTCTTTGTTGTTAATTAATAAATTTTATTGTTTACAAAAAAGTAAATAAATAATTATCCTATTAGTTAATGTTCGTTACTAAATTATGAGTGTACCAAATAAAAAAATAAAAATAATAACGATGTCGAAAATGAACAAAAAAGTTATTTAAAGGGGCCTTACTTCCTTGTTTATGCCTCACTAATAACCCTGTATGTGGGTAAAGTATATATGTATGTAAGTAATTGTATTCTTAATTTCTTTGTGTAAATTTTATAAATAAAATTAAATAATGATAGTAATTTTACTTAAGATATGTATTGTGAATGTGTAATGATAGATTTCCATGCATTAATTTTTTAAAAAGTTAGTACTTACTAGTATTAAGAACCAGTTTCAGCATTTTTTCCCCCTTGATTCCATAATGCTGGTAATTTATAATATTTAAATAATCACACACAATTTTATCGTCCAACACGACCACACCACAAATTGTAAAATTTGGAATAGTGCGTCATAACTCACCGTCTTCCAGAGAACACTTGACATACATTTTGTGTAGCATTCTTAATTAAGTATGCATTTCAGTTCTAAAAAATGGAGGGTAACTGAGAATCTTATGAACCAAACAACTTAAGTCAGACGCTGAATGTCAAAACAATAAACGCTGAATGTCAAACATGGTATTTATTGGAAGGATGTTATTAAAAAAGCAGAGATCGGCCTAGCTAAAGTGACATCATGGCTTGAAGACAATCTACTGTCAGTTAATGCCAGTAAAACCAAATACATCTGTTTTAGCAAAACAGCGGCATCATATCCAGACACAAATATTAGTTTGACTGTACATACATATCCGTGCAACCGACAGGATGATGTAACTACCGGAATCTGCTCTTGTGAGAAACTAAATAGGGTGTTCAGCATCAAATACCTTGGGGTAATTGTCGATGATCACCTAAACTGGTTCAATCATATAAAGTATGTGTCAGGTAGGGTAAGA
This sequence comes from Macaria notata, assembly GCA_927399415.1. NCBI lineage: Eukaryota > Metazoa > Arthropoda > Insecta > Lepidoptera > Geometridae > Macaria > Macaria notata. The sequence continues at coordinate 10,369,053 of OV656745.1, read as the reverse complement.
AAACTCATTTACGTCTTTAAAAACCTTAGAATAGTAGCAAACGAAACCCTTCTCATTCAGACTTACAGAGCATTGTGTGAATGTCTCATCAATTACTGCATTTGCGCATGGGGCAATGCAGCAAAAACATACATGATAGTTCTGGAAAGGGCACAAAGGGCTGTCCTCAAAGTAATGATGTATTTGCCCTATAGATATCCTACCAAGAAGCTGTATGAAAAAGTTAACGTTCTTTCGGTTAGAAAAAGTTTTATTAACCAAACTCTTAAAAGATACCATACAACTATAGTACCATACCTTCCCCCAGCAAGTGAGCGTACAGACCGCTGTCCTCTACCTTATATACACTGTGATATTGCTCGAAAACATTTTGATAATATTGCTCCCCTATTTTACAATAAACTGAACAAGGAACATAAAATTAAAGCCCTATCACTCAACAAACTGAAAAAATTGATAAGCGAATGGTTAAATACAATTGACTATGATAATCTTGAGAATATGTTATGTGAACATAAATAAATTTAAAGGAAATTGCCCTTAATAATTTCAATTCTTTATCACCCTGTATTATAGAACTACATTGTCAACAGCCGAGGTAAATAGGTAATTTAATTTACTTATAAGCTATAAAAAACACAACAGAACACACGCGCACACACACACACACAGACACACAACCATGATTCTTCACTTAAAGTGTTTACTATTTTCTACATTTATTATATAATTTGTACTTTTTTTTTTGTATTTTAAATTTTTAGTTGCGGTTATAGCCAAAAGAATTTGTTTTTTTTCTCTTTTCTAATTATTAACTTTTATGAAAATATGTGGAAAATACTGCTCATGATTTTAATATTTAAGTACCTATTGTATTATAAATTAGCACCTTATTCAAGTTTAGTATCTGTTGATATCTGATCTGTAGCTGGCAGCTCACGCACACACACACACCGTCTGTATTCACGTACGATACCTACCGTTGACAACATAGTCAAAAGACGCCTAACTCTCAAGATCCTCTATATACTCAGTATAGACTTTGCATGTTCATTGCAGTTAAATAAATCCGCTCACTGCAATATCGCAACCTCAATTTTTTAATTAACAAAACGGCATCTCCATAAATATGTATCGAAAGATACTGGTGGCTGACAAAATACATAGATTTATTTTGGCACATGAATTTCAAACTAGTGTTTACATTATGCGTCAGTTGATTAAGAAGTCGATGGTGGGGCGAGTTGTACGATTGTGCGTGTGTGAGTGACTGCCTACATTGCTTGCCTACACTGTTTGTTGTCATACCACTTGAATTTATACACAAATTGAGGGTAGTTCGATATTAAAACAAAATAAAAAAAATTGTTTGTGTAACCTAGCTCATAAGACGTTATTATAATTAAATTATGAACATACTGGGAGATGACTCTGGCCTCGTAACACAGCCTAACGGCTACCACGAGGTCAGAGGATTCAAAAACATTTTGTGAAAAATATCTTTAAAAAAATAAATGATTTTGTAAATGATTTTGTATTTGTATTTAATAGTTAAAATTGTCCGGGCAAAACCACTTAAGTTGACATAAGTGTTATAGACCGGCGCTCGAAGTGTTTCAAAAATATAAGTTGTTTGGTGCGTAAGACTGTCTCCATGCGTTTTAAGGCTATTGGACTTAAGTGCTTATTCCCATGGAAAGATAATGCAAAAAGGAGACCCCTGTGAGTTTTTAGCATTTTGAGCAAAAAATGACTTAAGTGCTTGTGGACGCCGTGTCTAGATATTATCTTAAGTTAAAATGAAGGTCTTTTGTCGACTAGACTCTACAACTAGTTATTTGCAAATCATCGGCGACAAATACTAAACTTACTTAACATAACATTGAAGGTAAATACCGATTTTTGTATCAGGACTTACTAAAATTGGGAATGGGTTTATATATTTATTTATTTTATGATTGAGAGCAACATAGAACCACGAAATACTTTAATTGAAAACCTTTTAATAGAAAAATTATGCTAATTCCAACAAGAATAACAAACAAAGCAAATAAGAGGATAACCGTTTAATTCTAATTAAATACATTTTACCAACAATTTCAAATGCCCTGTCAATTTTATGCATCGCAGATAGTTTGTCTTTAAATTAAACAAACATAGAAAGTCATTTAAAACATACATATTCACATATCAGTTAATTTACAAATATAACAAAATAATAATCAAAATTTAATATCACAATGCCCCAAAACTAAAAGAGTAATTCTACTGATAAATTAGTGAACATCCAATCCATTACATAATTAGCACCAGTTATACTCTTAGCTCTCTCACTTGCCAAGAAAACGATCAAATCGGCAACTTCTTCCGGCTCTGGTATCCGTTCCATATCATATGCTACTCTCACCTCTTCCCATGTCTTATTTATACCATTGCCATTCAATATATTCGTCCTGGTTATACCTGGACTGACCGTATTTACTCTGACACCATTCTTCAATAACTCCATCGCAGCACCTATCGTAAAATGATCTAAACCAGATTTAGATATAGCATAAGGCATCACAGTCGATCTTCTGAAATATGATACGCTATTAATGCTAGAAACGTTAACTACGTTCCCCTTAGTTTCGATAAGGTACGGTGTCGCCAGCATAGTCAAATGTATAGCTGCTCTAAGATTGACTCCCATTACTCTATCATATTCTTCTAGCAAGTTTCCTTTCATGATGTTAGCTACTGCTGTGGTAGCGGCGTTATTGATGAGAACGTCTAGTTTTCCGTATGTGTCTATGACTGTTTTGATGATTTCTTTGACTTTGTCATCGTTAGATATATCGGCTTTGATGTAAAGTGGTCTTTTGCTGACAGCTGCACATTTGTCTGCGACAATTTTCAGGTTTTCTTCGTTTCTTCCTACGATGGTAACGTCGGCACCTTTTGAACTGAATAGGATAGCTGAAGCAGCTCCTATACCAGAACTGCCTCCGGTTATCAGCAGAAACTCATGTTATTAATTTTTATGTTTGATTTATTCACTTGGATCACTGATTTTTAATCAGGTTTGCTACTTTTCTCGATCAACTTTCCAATTTTCTGAGCTCGCAACCGACCTTTATTGAGTAGGTAGAGTCAAGATTTATATGCCTTTTTTTTTTTTAAAGAAAAAGTAAATGTAAATAACAACAACAGTTAGCAATGATTGCACTTACACAGCTAATATTATTAACTTACAAATATTTTTGAGGTTTTATATTAAAAAGTTAGGTAGCAAGACAAAGATGAATGATAAAATGTAGATATTGTTTTGGTCCTTATTAACATATTAAGTTATGAATACTACAAAAGATAATATATTCAACGGGTTTAACAACTGATGAGCCAATTGTTGAGAATAAATTATATATTTTATATCAATTCATGTCAACAAGGGCTTCTGACATGCTAAATTGGTTGGTTATAATTTCAAAATGTTACCAATCTCTCAAAATCTGTTTGTCATCTAAAATAAAAAATCATGGAATCCTTATCATCATAGTGTTTAATCTTAATCGCTTCGGCAATAACGTGACACAAATACCCTATCTACATAAAGTATTGCACAATATCATAATATTTACCTTGAGTGATATAGTGCAATAACGTGACACAAATACCCTATCCACATAAAGTATTGCACAATATCATATTTACCTTGAGCGATATTGTGCAATAAAGTGACACAAATACCCTATCTACATAAAGTATTGCACAATATCATAATATTTACCTTGAGTGATATTGTGCAATAACGTGACACAAATACCCTATCTACATAAAGTATTGCACAATATCATATTTACCTTGAGTGATATTGTGCAATAACGTGACACAAATACCCTATCTACATAAAGTATTGCACAATATCATAATATTTACCTTGAGTGATATTGTGCAATAACGTGACACAAATACCCTATCTACATAAAGTATTGCACAATATCATATTTACCTTGAGTGATATTGTGCAATAACGTGACACAAATACCCTATCTACATAAAGTATTGCACAATATCATAATATTTACCTTGAGTGATATTGTGCAATAACGTGACACAAATACCCTATCTACATAAAGTATTGCACAATATCATATTTACCTTGAGTGATATTGTGCAATAACGTGACTAGGCTATTTTTAAGAATAAGAATAAAATATATTTATTGTAACATGAAACATAAAATAGACACACAATAAAAATAAGAGTACAAATAAGGAGTTTCATGTCACAATCCGGCCCCAACTCAGCATATACTGGGGTTTTGGCTAGGGGTTTCAAACACTCAAGTGTAAAATGGTCTGAAAAAGTATATTAAGATAGGTAACTCAAAAAATGCATCCCGGAGAATAACAACTTTTTATTAAACCATTAAAACGCAAATAAGTGGCAAAAAAGAAGTTAATTTTATAAGTCTATCAATATAATATAAATGGTAATTATGGTTTATACTATGTTTCTTGTCTTATCAAGGCCATACGATGATGGGAAAACAAGTCCCTCCGTTGCAATAATCACAGTCTTCAGTAAACATCACCATTGTATGCTATTCTTACCTACTTAGCATACAGATCACATTGGTACTGGACTATCGATGTATATAGATACCTAATACAGGAATGTGTGTTTATTTGCTCTACATTCACATACATTTGTCATAATTATAATTATTCATCATTATCATGGTAGGGTCCAAGAAAACTTTCCATTTCGCACATAACATTAATGAAATTTTAAAACACGAAGCGATCAAATATTCCAGCTGATTATTTTTTGAGTCTTAAGATTTAATCTTGCTTTTCCGCGGCCTGCTTGACAGCCCTAATCCTCTACTACTGATAGATATCTAGTACTTAGTACACGTTTCTACGAGGAATATAAAACGATGATGTATGTAACTACGATAGATCATTTAAGGACAAGTTCGCGCAGAAGGCATACGTACATCGAGTTCTAACCTTTCAACATGGGACTTTTAAAAGACAAGGTTATCATTGTAACAGGAGGTAGTTCGGGTATAGGAGCAGCAACTGCAATAATCTTGGCAAGAGAGGGCGCCAGTGTCATAATCACTGGTAGAAACGAAGCAAACCTAAACGCAGTTAGTGAAAAATGCAGCAAAGTCGGTAAAAAAGCCTTCGCTATCAAAGCTGATATCTCAAAAGACGATCAAGCTGCTGATATTATAAATAAGACCTTTACAAAGTTTGGGAGGCTGGATTGTTTGGTAAACAATGCTGGTATTTTGAAATTTGGAGTCATCACTGAGAAGAATGCTGTAGCAGCCTTCGATGAGGTTATGAATACCAATGTAAGAGCACTCTATGTGTTGACGCACCATGCTGTGCCGCATCTTGTGAAGACTAAAGGTAAATATATAATAATGTAATAAATAATCATTTTCATATTGTGTAAGCAAAAATTTGTGAGTGTAGAATGTGTTGTCCTTTGCCTAATTTTATGAAAATTGTTAAGTAAACTTAGCAGCAACTTATACATTATAAGTAATTTCAAAATCTAAATTAAATTAATATAAAATTAATAGTGACACCATCCACTTATCTCATACTTTATTTCGGCATGAAACTGTATCTACAGGGGTTAAGGTCTAAGAATGATATATCCTCGAGTACATCGTTCCAAAGTACATGGAAGGGATCACTATACTCGATAAGGCCGTCCAATGTACTTAGGTTAAGTTATATTTCTGTAAATTGTTTTGTATTTTTGTGTTTTTTGGTGTACAGTAAAGCTTTATTGATTGATTGAAGTACTAGTTCTACTTACCTGATACAAGCGAAGTAATATCATAACATTGAATTATGGAGTATATAAAGCTTTAATAAACAGGTATACGAGAATCTTATACATTGCAGGAAACATCATAAACATATCCAGCGTCGCTGGCCTCACGCAGAGGCCTGACAGCTCCGCGTATTGCACATCTAAAGCAACCGTGAACCACATCACCAGGTGCTTAGCATCTGAACTGAGTGTAAAGGGAGTTCGTGTGAACACTATAAGCCCCGGTCCAGTAGAGACGCCGATATTGGAGAATTCTGGAAGTCCCTATGCTTCTATGGCGGACTGGAAACCTTTGACTGCACTCGGCAGGTGAGTCGTGTATACAATAATAATAATAATCGTTTATTTGCACTTAATAACTACTTACAAAATAAATGTTAATGTTATGTTTATACTTGTAAGTACTTAAAGTAGGATGCAACATTGGACAAGATAATACTACAGGCTTTAAGCACTGGGTGCACTATATTCCACACTAAGTCGAAACTTGTGTCGTGAAATGTTTTTTAACAAATTCATTATTTTTATTTCTAACAAAAAGCCTACGTTTGCGTGATGTTCGTTTAAATAAACAGACGAAAGTCCAATAAATTGTATAAACGTGTTAAGCTGACAATGCTCAGTATATCCAAATTTTTAGTATTTTAATGTACAAAATATAGGCTTTGGGCTACTTTAGGTTTTATTATATGTATAGATTCATTGATAAATAAAGTACAGCATGACAAATTTTGTTGCTAAGACCTCGTTTTCCGCGTTAAAGATACCAGTTCTGGCAATAGTTTATTATATACAAGCTTTTGCTGCGGCTTCGCACGCTATACGAACATGTAAAAGCGAAAGGCGTGTTATCTTTTTTAGCGTACAAGTAAGTCCCTCTTTCATGCTCAAATAGCGGAATCAATTTTTACAAAATTTCAGTCGAACAAATCAATACAATTAGACTTACAAATACGCTACTTTGTATCTGGATTAATATATTTATTTCTTGTAACAGGGTGTCGCAGCCAGAAGAGATTGGAGAGCTAATAGCGTTCTTGGCAAGTGACAAAGCCATCAGCATCACTGGGTCCAACTACGTCATCGACTGCGGACATCTCGTCAAATAAAAAAATGTCTCTATTATTGCCCGATTAAATAAATAAACAAATAAAAGTTTATTTGACTATTTACAATTTAAGAAACTTAACATTAACCTTATAATTGTGATATACAATCTACCTGATTTAAGGTACCGTTGTCTAAACTCACTATAAATTATTACTTTATTGGTACCTCAATTATTGGTTACCAGCGGAGAGGTTAAGTTGGATTTCTAGCAGTAACCTCTTTGTTTTGATACTTACAATTTGATATCGCAACGCTATTGTTATTTTTTTACATAAATTAATAATAAAAATTTAAAAATAAAATAAACATTCTTCTTTTCAGTACTAGCAAAAAATTAAGTAACATTTTTTTTGAATAAGTGAGTCTAATAAAAAGAAAATGTTCGAGTAAAATGACGCATTGGTAATTGCGCGTTAAATTGGGTGATTCTGTTCTGAACGAAATAGAGATTTGGTATCAATCTAGTTGTAATAACCGGCTAGCACTTACGTTAATGATTATGTCGAAATTTTATTATTAAAACATGCCTTACGGGAACTGTAGGTTGTTGTGGGCTTCAAATGAAATTCTACGAGTTCTGGTTTAACTTCTGTAATGATTTAGCAACTATTTCACATTTTAATTTAAATATTTCCGGAGAACGTGTAGGTGATTTTTACATTTTTACAAGAAGACAGACAAGATGTGCTGCAGTGGCGCCACGTCAAAAAACAACTGTCAGTGACGTGACTCAACAACGATAAATTATTTAGGCTACAACTGTTAGGACCAAGCATACTTATTAGGTTTTTAAGAGTTGTAGCCTATTACAAATAAAACCATATAAGCAACTAAAAACTAATACAAAAACATATGTGCGTCGCTAACAGGAACTATAATACATTTGATATCCGTTTATTATCATTAATCATGATATATATCAGGCATAATCGTAGTGATATTGCGTCCACACTTTTCGCAATCAGTCGTCCACCAACAAAAACAAAGGACGCCCAATTATATCAGAAAGTCAAATAAAGTAGTACCTCTATCTTGTCGTTGGTCTAGTTGGCAGATATTTGTTTGCCAAGCGTGTAGACGGGATATGAATCGATAGTCTAACCCATCTGACATAAAAATATGCACGAAAGTACTATATACTTGTTATATTTTATACACATTCATAACTACGTCACAAAGTTGTAACTTTCACACGAGTAAATTGAAAATAGTAGTTTATGCAACTGTCATATAATTAAGACATATACACTCGTTACTATTATGAAACTCGCTGCGCTCGTTTCATAAACTCACACTCGTGTTTTAATACCCGTGTTATTATGCAGTTGCATACACTACTTTATCTTCACTAATGCAATTAATCAAACAACAAGAGTAAAAGCTGACAATAGTTAATTTTTCATATAATTTTCTAGATTTTTCTGGCAAAAGATTGTGAGTTACTTTTGTTGCCAATTCTAGAATATCCGGAGGCGTACAAATATCATCGTCGCTATCCATTTTTAACTTTTAATTTGTATTTAAAAAACAAAACACATAGCGAAACATTAAATTCACGCGTACGTGTATTGTCACAGTGATTTTGCCGCCATTAAAATCTAACCAACGAGAGCGCAGCGCGACCAACCTGATTGGCCCTGCAATCAGGTTGGTCACGCTTTTTCGATGTTATAATGAGCTATTACGATATCGATGTGGATATTATAATATCATGTGAAATTGCTTAAATTGAGTGTTTTGTTGTCTGTGCTATAACAGTAGTAATTATAAGTCAAGTATTGGAAACATAAGTAGAATGTTACAACATCAACATTACAACAGCCGACCTCTACTCTGAATTAGGCATGGTAAACGTTCGGCAACTTTATTTACTCAAAGTAACCTTAACAGAACACCGTCAAACCGCCTCTTCTATCACTCCTAGTTCCCCTCGGAGACGACCTCCACGGGTTTTTCAACCTCGAGTGCATACAGCCTTCGCAAATCGACTACCCGAATTTAGATTCCCCTTCATATACAACAAAATGGCTACGATATGTAGCATTCAGAGTTCAACCCTCAGCGAATGCAAGCGTCTCGTAACCCAGTACTTGTGCACTCTATCATATGAGGACACGGAAGATTTGCTTAAAATCCTTAAGTAGAAGTACCTATATTCACTCACACACAGACACACACACACACAAACACACACGTCGTCCGTTGTTTTTAGTTAAAATCTATTTTTGTAAAATTATTCAACTATTATGAACCAAAACCGTAGCTGCATATTAAAATCATACCGTTTAAAAGCACCTGTGGCTGCTGCGATACAGGGGTACCTAGTGCAGTAGCCACTGGTAACTCTACATTAAGGTCAATTGTAATAAAAAATTTAAAACTCTGTTAGTTAAGTTATCTTTAAGGTAAGAAATAAATAAATTCTAAATAAATTCTAAAATTCTAAAATTAGTGTAAATAAACATGTTTATTATAAATGCAATTTATTTCATTAAACTGTTTATTTATTTCAATCTTGCGTTTTTGTTATATTCTGTAATTAAGGCTCTTATTTATGGTTAGGTATCTTATATTATAATCAATTACAAAATAATATATATAAAAGCCTGAATTAATGAGAAATTATTGCATTTTATATGTTTTTTTTTTATATTTTCTGCTCACTATTGTCTTCTTAGCCTCAATAAATAAATACAAGGTTTTATACTCGTATAGGTCTGTTAATTTTTTAATACAATAATGATATCTATTCGTTAATACTTCTTTTTCTTCTTCTTATTGAATGAGAGTGGCCTACTCTGGTGTCGAGAGTTTATCAAGCCGTTTTTTTGTTAATACTATAAAATCAGTACCTTTGTATTGTATAGATTGGTCAGTGACACTTACTCGTAGTAACAAAAAGAACTAGGTACCTAGAACTATCTAATAGTTATACTTAGAAGTGTAGCTCAGCTAGCGGAGACAATCGCATACGATTATATCAATTGTCGACGGGGTCAGTCCTAGAATGGGGACCAAATGTGGCATTTCATTTTTGGCGCTTCCGTGGGATACATGTTAAACTGTAGGTCCCGGTTGTTTGTCATATTACGGCAGTCGTTAAGCCATGTCAGAGGCTCTTAGGGCGGCTTGATTAACTCTCGACACCAGAGTTGGCCACTCTCATTCGATAAGAAGAAGATAAGAACATACATGCTCACAAACCTTCACCTATATAGTATGACCAGGATAATCCTTAGCATTGTACGCTCTCGCCAACAATAAGGCATGGTTTTACGCACTATTGTTCCTGTGTCAGCCCCTGACCGGCGTAAACCATGTATTCAGCCATTATGCTGTCTTGAATGAGACGGTAGTCTTATGGGATACATACAGATAGGAAAAATGGTGGATTACTGGACCTATCGGTTCTAATCGGGTAAGCAAGCACGCTCCATCTTATTTATTATCAGGCAAACTATGGTCAAGGGCAAATACGCTTTAGTTAAAAAAAAAACTAGACCGTAATGATTGCTTACCATCAGGCGAATTATGGTCAAGTTGAATCCAATCCGTGTAAAAAAAAAATGTTAAGTGTTGGTCTCCCAGGACGAGTGGCGTGACCAAGTTATAACAACACACTGTGCCTATTTTTTTCGTATGTGTGGATTTTGTGTATACGTCTGAGTGGCAAATTCAGGCAACAGCCCCTTTGATTACAAATATTTGCAATATATTAAACAGTGTTTTTAACGCTATTTTGTGTCACGAGTAAATTGTCACCTTACGTTTAGAGTGTCACCTATAGATTGTATTATGTGTTCTGTGCTATAAATGCTTAATTAAGTTTTTTATTGCTGTCAAATAACCCTACCAGTGGTCAAGTGCTGGTTAAGTCCAAAAACTGTCTTCCAATTTCAGCAGCCGTGTGTCACACTTTCAATTTGACAACTAAGATTCCTCAGTTCATTGTAATTACACCTATGCGGGCGTCTTAATGAAGTTAAAGGGAATTAATTATTTTAGGGGCATAAATTTAATCTGGGCCGACCTTTACTTATGATAGCACAATGCGGACCTAAAGTTGATTATGGGCCGTTTATCTCAGGGTTATCTTGTGAGGAATTCATTAACCGACGGGGAAATGGGCCGAAGAAGAGTAATGCCTTAATGGATCACGGTGAAATGTGGAGTTATGTCCCGCCCGTATATATTCGGTAACTTTGCCAGCGGATTTGGATTAAAATTTATTTTATTACCATTGCTAACTTTTTTTTGTCAGGGTACGTAACAGTTCTGACAGCATTCTGAATGGCATAAGCAATAAATACAGAAGTCCAATATACATACATATAGGTATATATATACAATGTCTTGTTATTATTCATTATTTTTTGCCTGTATAAGTTTTGTTTTGTCTGTGATTTGTTGAACATTTTATGCTTTCTGTATTGTGTGTTTGTGTGTGTGTGTGTGTGTGTGTGTGTATGTGTGCTTAACCTCAGGCTGAGGCAATCACATGCGGTTGCAACTATCTATGCGATCAGCCCTTGGATGGGTGACCGAAAACCATTTAATTTTGTTGCCGCGGGTCAGATTATAGATACGGTAAATTGTAGGCGGTCGTTACCTATGTCTGAGGCCCTCGGGGCAGTTTGAAACCAGATTTGGCAACTCTTATATTAATTTACATTCATATTTATTAGAAAAGGATAAAAATAATAAAATAAGAAACTCGTCCGAGAAAATCCACGGGTCATGGTAGTAACAGATACAGAAAAAGGATAAAAAATTGTGGATTTATCTGCGCTTTGACTGAATTCGAAATGAGAAAAGTTTGAACAAAATTCACTGTTGACGAGTCAATATTAAGTAGAAAACTGCAAAGTTATATATTTCTCTCGGATTTATATTTTCCGTACGAATCACAACTTTATTATTTAGTACATTAGGTTATAAGCGACATTTTACATTGTTGTTCTAAAATTGCAGCAGTTCAGCTTTCCGATGAAGTTTTTCTAATAAGGCCTGCTTTTATAGAAATGGATGAATCCTTCTGAAATAGATGTTATATATTTTTAACATACTTTTATTAGGCTGACTATTACTAACTGTAATAAATTACACGTACTTATTTATTGTTCATCAGTGAACGCCCGCGGCTTCGCTCGCAGTATTTCGGGATACAACACCCGGAATGACACTCCTAAAACTTCATACCACCTACCTACCAATAATTATGATGATCTGTTCAGCATTTTTTGCGTGATGAGCGTTTAATACACATAAACAGACATACAGACAATTATTTAAAAATTGCTGACACCTGTTCTGTTATCGATTTAATGTATACCCTAAACATCTTCTATATATAGGTACAGACTTTTGGGCCTCATCGGCTTTATTATATGTAGACATACGAGTATATCAGTGACAGTCGTGAAGCCAAAATCCTTAAGGGTGGTTTGAAAACTCACGACACTATAGTTGTCCACTTCAAACGAACTTACTATTTTTATCTAACCTATATTATCACCGATCTATTACACCACAGAGTAAACTGAAACCTTTACGTAGGAATTATTAGAGGGCAGAGAATGCAATTTCCCCCGACGAAGGCACCAATATGTCTCTCAGATAGCCAGCAGTACTATACTATAGTTCTTACAGTATCTCTGCTTTAGTCATTGGTGTTTACAAATGTGTATCCGTTAATAAATATTTTTTCAGTACTTAGAAATTGTGACTTTTCTTTATTATTTAACCTTAATTGACGCTGTCGGGTAGCAAATAAATAGTGTTTCTCGCTACATACCAGTACATATAAAAGTAGACATGTATATAATATAATATAATCATCTTTAGTGATACATCGGCAAGATTAACTAAACAAATGGAAAAGTAGCCGTTGTTCTTACAGCAGACAGTATTTGCATGTTGATTTAGTATGATAATTTGAATGAAAGTGAATAAATAAAAAATATAGGCCTTTTTTGACAATGACTTATTTTACTAACACGTATACTTGTGTTGATTATATAGGTATAGTTAACTTATTAGTATGGTAAGGGCTTGGCTTTTTTAAGCCATGTCATAGGCTCTAAGGGCTTTTGAAAACTCGATAGTACATTTTAGTGACTGTTATTAAGTTTCTACATGTGCTCAATTTCGTGAGTGTATAATTTTGTATATTTGTTTGTAAATAATATATTTTGCTAACAATTGCTAATGCTAATGGATTACTGGAAAATTTATCGAAGTTAGTCGATATAATTGCTACTTATGTTAGTTTTTATGAAGTTTGAATACTGATTTGAAGTTTTATAACCCGTGTAAATGAATAAAAATCAAGCCAACAGGCGCGTCGTTCTGTTTCCTACGACAAAGTGAGAGAAATACGCGACAGCGCCCTCTAACGTATGGATGTAATATTATCTATTTATTAACAGTTTATTAATTGACTGTGTTGTATGTCTTATTCCACTAATACTAAACCAGTAAGAGAGTCTATTATGTCCATATGTATTTATATTTTTATTCGTTATTCATGCTCAAAATATCTTCCACCATTTCCTTGTATTTTGGCAATGACTTACAGTCTTACTGACTTACAGTTATTACAAAATAGAATTATATTTCTAAGTTTTCTTTACTCAATAAATATTATACTTACACGAAAGCAGAGAATGGCAGTTATTACATCACGTATCTCGAATCAATATTGAGCCAAAGAAAAAATGTTAAAAATAGACGTTTTTATGTTCCATAAAAGAAGATATGTACACAAGTCTAAAGTCGACAGAAGTTAAACAAGCGCTTCCTTACAAGGCGTTGTAACAAATTCAAAGGGTCAGTTCCTAAGGGTCTTTCCCCAACTGAAAACAGCTTGTTATTGAATTGATTTCAATGTATAAAAAATCGGACAAGTGTTTTGAGTCGCCCGATCGCACCCTTGAGGGGTATTTCTGAATGGAACACCTTTATTATTACTCGATCAAGTGGTTTAGGGGTCAAACAGGAAGAGGGTAAAATTTAAAAGACGGTAGAAAAATTGAGTGAGTTTTAATTTATGATGTATTTGATCATGTTTAGGCTGGAGTTTAGAAATAATTTACGATCTAATACAAAGAACCTCCTTGAACAAATTCAGTGCATGATAATTAACATAAGCTTTTAGAAGATATATTACTACAATTGGGTTAGTTTTACCTCAATGAAACCCATAAGTTAAATTCCCAAAAAACAACAATTTCACAAGTCTTATAACGATTTTTCTAAACTTTTTTTATATAAATAGTGGCAAAAAGGCAGACGATCTGCCTGATGGTAAGCAGTCATTGTCGCCTATGGACACTTGCAACTCCAGGGGTGCTGCAGCACTTTGCCAGCTTAGAGAGGTGTTTGAGAATACCCTTTTTAAATCTCCTCATATTGTAGCTCCGTGGAAAGACCTCAGGGGGTAGATCGTTCCACATCTTGCAAGACATCGTTTTAAACTTACGTTTGGATCTTGATTTGTCATTTTGAGTTTCACTGATTAGCAGATTCTTGATTCGACAGTTAATTTAATCATTTTAACTATGAGAAACGAAGAGAGAGACAGAGAGAGAGAGAGATGACTTTAAGAAAATAAATAAGTTTCATTGTGATTTTTCATGAAACAATACTTTACGGTTCTGTCACGTACCTTTTAATCTACCGAGAATATATTGACATTTATCCCAACAGTGTACATAGTAAGTTAAAGATTATAATGTGTATAATGCACTCATATATGTGACAATAAATTACCTGCTAGTTCCACACAACACTCACGCGTGATTAAAAAATGGCGGCCACCGACGTAGCATAATAAATTCCGCGCGCTCTTTTTCTTTATTTTCGAAAAATGGAAAAACTGTCGTATTTCCCACTGCGCTCATAAAGTATCCTGATGCGAGACCGGGATACAATATGCACACCCGATATTGTTTCTTTGAATTTTAAATACAGATACAAACGAGTTTGCCGCCAAAAAGTACTAACCTCAAACTTAACTGTCAAATTTTAAGGTTAGTTTTTGCGCGAACGCATTCCTGCCGACGCGTTTCTAGATTTGCAATGCTAGATACTGTTTGGGGGACGTATGGTATTGGGATTTTAAAACAACTTTATCGAGAAATTATGTTGTGAATTTTATTTCTGACGAAATAAGGACGATATTGCGATAGGTGGATGGCAAACCCTGGATTGGGTAGCGAAGGAGTTTGCGTTCAAGGAATATGTGTGTAAATATTTTAAAATATGCAAATATATCTGTCCGTAAATGTGTCTGATGTTATTGTCGTTTGGTATATTCGTTGAATGATTGTTGCAGAGTTTGTTTGTTTTGTTTTTAGGGGTGAATCGGAACGTAATTTAATGTCAACTTTGATACCATTTCTTTTTGCAATATTATACTGTTAGAAAATTGTGACTTTGAAATACACTAAATAATTAAATTGGAATTGATTAGCAAGATACTTTTTAATTGTAATTTCAGTGTTTGGCGAAAACGGTAACTATTCCCTGGATTAGATATTTTAAAAACATACATAAAAACTAGAACACAAAACAATCACCCGGATGAATCTCACAGGCCCATTAGCTGGGGCTAAAAATTGCAACCGGAAGCAAAGATCTGACAGCATGAAAAGAAAAGAGAACTATGTAACTTGACGCGTGAGACTTGCAACAGGAATAAAAACCACCAGTTTGGACAAGGATGTGAGATATATAGGATGTGGTGTATAGTTACTTTTAAATTTAGTAATAGATACTGATTGAAAAGAGAGGCTATGTTCAGTGAACGATAACAGGCTGATGATGATGATGAGTTTTAAAAACACCCCGTAAAAACTTTTGTACTAGTTCTTTACTACGTCTAATACGTATTCGGAAACCACCGTTAATCGTTAAGTATTAAGAAGAATAAAAACATTTTTTGGAAAAGAAAAAAAAACAGTGCAATACGTAGGTATAAAAATATTGTCGGTTCATGTCACTCAACCACCAACTAAGCATTTGTTGGATGCAAGCATACAGCTGATCTTCCGTTGGGACCAGTAAGTGACGACACGCACGTAGTTTTATTGAAATATTCGTTAGTATAGAAAAACAACAGCAACTTTATACTTTATAACCTGAAAAAATGCGAGCGAGCCTTTTTTATTGAATCCTAAACTTTTCCGCAACTCTAGACTCATCAGTGTAAACTGTAGCGGGGATAGACACCTCCCCTCGGATTTCCTAGATTATTCTCAAAATATACATAATCTCTGGATTACTTTTAGCTCTGGTTTAGTTTTCATAGTCTTGATAGTGAAAATAGCTTGCACAATTTTATTTATTGGTACATATTAAAAAAAATTGAATTCTGAATATACAATAGAGCGTAAGTGAATGTAGTTCAAAACTATGCATAAAAAAATATTAATTTTATTTGCTTTTCTCTCAGTAGCTTCCACAACCCTTTAAAGTGTAAGTAACAGAACAAAATATGCAAAAAAGCCAACCCTTTTCGACCCTCGAAAAGTCTCGAAGCCAAAATTCCCGCATAATATCGACGTATTGAAACCTGGATGCGCATTCCCATAATTACGCCCAAATTTGGGATGCTCTCGAAATCGGTCGAGTGTTGCCATATTCAAAAAATTCAATACAAACCTGCTTCCTGAGCTGGGTTTATATCGTACACACGGACTGTGAAAACTGACGAGCAAGTCACATTTATAAGTATTGCTAAGCAGCGCAAATATTGACTCATTATAATTGGCAGTACAATACAATACAAGTTTATTGTACACCAGACACAGAAATGTCAGTCAGTTTTCGACCTGCCTAAAGTGTCTTTTACATGGCTTAATGTTTGTAAAATTAGTATTAGTATTATGGTGGATAGCCTGAACCTACTATTTTACGAGTTACGTGACTCACAGAAGCACCCATATGTAAATACTATTCCTTTTGCCACGGTTTCCAAATTACCACTAAGGCAATCTTTTATTATACTTTACATAATTATGCCACACTAGGGGGTGCTACCGGCTTCACTCGCATTAAGAAGGAAAACTTGCATCCCCTATTTCACCCCTTTAAAAGTGGCATTTCCAAAAATCCTTTCGTAGCGGATACATACGTCATAACATCTACCTTCATTCCAAATTTCAGCCCAATCCGTCCAGTGGTTTGGGCTGTGCGTAGATCACTATATCAGTCAGTCAGTCACCTTTGAGTTTTATATATTTAGATTAAAGGCAGGTAATAGATACCACCATCGTTCGCCTAGTCTGTCATATTCTGACTCCGTGTATATCTCGTATTATCGACATCATAGGAGTGGAAGCGAGGGCAATATCAAAAGATTCTCATCAAAAATGAACGAGCTGGCGAGACGAGTGCCTAAAGATCAGCGGCTTGTGTGGTTTGCTGGCTTATTATTTTTGTACTGTTTTTGGTTGGATTTTAATGGTGTGTACGGATGATACTATTTTTCTTGTTTCCGTATCTATCTATCTTTAACTATATGTACGCAAACAGAATAAAAAAAAAAGAAAAAAAAAACAAATGAATGACGTTTATTGAAGCACAAATACATGAGTAAATAGTTGTACAAATTTGAATTTGGAATTCCTTACCAAAGAGGAGAAATTCGCGATTAAAGTGGCTAGTACAAAAAACGCCAATTTCATTTGTAAGGACCTAATATTTCATGACAACTGATAACTATAGGGAACTCAAACAAAATGTGTGTGTTACCGCGTGCGTAGGTTTGTACCTTTGTCACTCACAAATGGCTGGACTGATTTGGAAAAAAAAGAGGTAGGTTAGACCCTCAATTAATGAGCTCCTAAGGTAGTGACTTGCTTACGATTAGTAGATACATAAGTACAAAGAATATTTGTTTAATGACTTCTAAAATATTGCAAAAAAATCAACACTTTTATTCGTAAGATTCATCCTCTATCCTTGACTAAAATTTCGACGACATGACGAAGAAATCAATATTTTCCGCATCATTTTCAGTCACATAAATCTAAATAAACTTCTCAGTAGTTTTATGCCACTGACTTCAATCCTCGTTCGACACAACAACAAAAAGAAACACCAAATACACATATTAGTGACCAAGCCCTTTCTATAAATAAAGGTTCGGCCACTAATATGCGTAGTCTGTGATACACGAGTGATATGTCATGAAGAGTCACGCTATGAAGATACGAAATCATAATATAGCGCCACATTTAAATCTATTAGTAAATTAAAAACCCCATGACGTGATAGCTATCAGGTTTATGATTACTATGAGTTTCGGTTTGGCACACGCCCTGGGCGTTTGGGGCGGTTACAGAGTTATGGTAAATGCTTGTTAATATTCCATTATCCAAACTATCGTGAGGCATTCTTAGTAATATGTTAGTAGAACGGTTTTTACTCACGTCTTATTTCGCGTATGTGGTTTACGCGTTTCTTTTAGTGATATTATTTGATTTTTAAATAGATTTATTTTTCAGGCCTTGGATGGGTGACTGAATAATGGCATTCCATTTTGGGCGCTTCCGTGGGTCGGATGACTCGTCCCGGCTGTTTGTCTAGTACGGCAGTCGTTTAACCATGTCAGAGACCTTTAGGGCGGCGTGATAAACTCTCGACACCAGAGTTGGCCACTCTCATTCGATAAGAAAAAGAAGAACTTGATTTAGACCTATTGCTGCAGTCTAGGGTGTGTTTTTGTATCTTCAAAGTGATATTGAATTGGTTTTTATTAAAGAATCACGCTCCAGTTTAGACTACAGTTATTGATAAAAATCAGGAAAATTGTGGCCAAGTGGAGTACAATGTAATTTACTGAATGTTATTTACAAGTGCCTTATTATAGTTATTATATTATTTAGATTTCTTCTCTAGATGCTTGTTTTTCGTTGTGGGTGAGTGAAAACACGATTTATCCATTTCCGACAAAAGCATCACATATTTATGTGATGCTTTAATATAAATACACTAACGTTCTTAGTTTTATTTCTTAGTCAACTTTTAGGTATCCATGCAGCGTAGTAATGCGGCTAGTATGCTGAGCCAGCTGTCCTCTGGCAGTGGGCTGGAGCACTTAGACTATCTTTAGGCTTTTTAAAGATTTCCTAAGTGCCCCCCCCCCTTTTATGTTGTAGTTAGAAGTAGGTAGTATGTTTTGTTTTTCTTTGCTTGTTTTTATGTATTTTTATAAATGACAGTCGCCAGATCAAAAAGTCATAGTTAAATAAAATATGTATAAAGGGTGGTGTAATCGTTTAGGGAGTAAACATGGGCGCTTCAGATATTATCCAGTGATTTTTAGTGTTAATGAATGACTAAGAATTTTACCGTCGTTAGTTTTCATTGTATTTGTTAAAGGGTTGCTATGTCATTGTTTCTCATTTAAATAATGGTTTCCATTTAAAAATAACATATACACTCGTATATTTATATATCACAGTTCAAATTAAATAAAACCTGTCTTGAGTGATAATGTCCATAGAATAGCTTTATGCTAGGTTCTGAAGAATAAAACACGAGTTGTGTCTCATTTTCTATCGATGTAGAACTTGTTCGGTAGCTAAAAACATTCACCTACTCATATACTTCATTTCTCATTTATATTTTTGGCATAATTTTCAAAATTTTTAAGGTTCACTGTATAGGAAATATACGTATTGTAATTTTTGTAATCAATTAAGAATTGTATAATTGTAGCCTGTATATTTCTGTTTGTGAACTAATAAAAAAAAAAAAAAAAAAAAATTCAGAAAAATAAAAACAAAACACATTGAAATACTTCCTTCTCTGCCGGACTTCGTTCAGGTAATCTTCATATTATCTTACGAGCGTTATAACTCAAGTGTCATTTTCCATAGTTAATATGAAATAGATATATTTTATAAATGGCTAATATTATATAAATAAGTAACTAGTGGGTGCTCGCGGCTTTGCTCGCATTAAGAAGTAAACCTTACATCCCCTATTTCACCCTTTTAAAAGCGGCTTTTCCATGAATCCTTTCTTAGCGGATGCCTACGTCATAACATCTACCTGCATGCCAAATTTCAGCTCGATCCGTCCAGTGGTTTGGGCTGTGCGTTGATAGATCACTATATCAGTCAGTCAGTCACCTTTGAGTTTTATATATTTTTATATACATAACTATTCCTACAATGTGTATAATGTGACAGATATTAAAATTGACAAAACTCACCTAAACTTCCTTCGCCCAAATCCGACATGCATCTACACACGAAGCGGGGACAAATCGACTACACACAATAAAATGATAACATAAACTGAACTGTTTACTTTGATAATAATTTAGTGCATATTGTATCTTTTTACCGGATATTTCACTAACTTTTGTTAGACTAAAACATGTTTGCATGTAATTTAGGTTGCCTGATGACAAGCAATAGCTTTGACCTAAGAAGGTTCTTGAATACCCAATAAGAGCCGGTTCGCACTCGCTTTGATGGAAATCACTGGATAATAGTAAATCCGTGTGTATCTGGACAGAAAGTGAAGCCTATGTAAGGAATAAATATAAAATACTACGAAAAAACTATGTTACTCTCTCATATTCCCAATCGCCATACAAAATATGACGTGAAATCATTGGTTTGTTGCGTTTCGAAGGAGGTGTAATTTACTCAATAAAAAATAGCATAAAAAAGCTACTTACTATAAATGATAATTTTTAATGAGTAATATAATCATTGCCTTCAATTCAATTAAAGTTTTTGAAAGATTATGATGTGGTCGTAAAAAAATATTAAAATACACAATGACGTTGAGAGAGCGATAACTATGTATTTTAGACTGAATTGATTCTGTGCTTTCCCTAATCTGTAGTAAATCAACTAATTGCGTCTGAACACGCGAAAAATAAGTTATTAATACTAACCATTTGACTCTTAGCATTTTGGACCTCAAGAATCGTTAATATTACGTTTATATGGAATTTAACGAGCTAATTAAAAAGATAGTGTTATTTATTTCCTTAAATAACGTGTTTAGGTAACTTACGTCTGTGATTGTGGAAGTGATTATTGTACTACTTAAAAATGTACCTTCAGACATTAACCGCTTAATATAATGGTCGCCTGCGTGTTCGCTCGCATTATTTCAGGATAAAAAGTAGCCTATGACACTGCTCAGACCTCATACTACCTACATACCAAAAATAGTTTTGATAACTAAATTATATCTTAAAAGTAATAACTAATAATAATAAATAAATAAAAGAATTGAAGATTGTTTAAAAAACAGACAAAAAGAGACACATAAATGTTGTCTGTTTATCTGTTTCTCTGTTTATACATCGAAGCAGATAAACAGACAATATTTCTAGAAATAGTTGTAACGTTTTCTGCCTCCAATTCGAAGTATCTCAAAACTTTTTCAATGCCATCCTGCACACAATTTTATGTCCCACATAGACGATATTACGTGTATCAAATTAAATTAAGAAGATGAATTCGTATGCCAATAATCAACTTTAATGTTAAGACCCCGTCCTACCTTTCAGGTCCTTATTGAAAACTTGCCTGCTAAGTTATAAAATCCAGACATTTACATAAATGACAAATAGATGTCAGCACATGAGTCAGAGGGAGTGTCTATCAGAATCATTATAATAGCGTCCGCGAGGACAACGCTGGTAATTCGATGGATACGCCCGAATTCACATCAAATATGACGCTTGATACAAGTTTAGAGATTAGGCGAGAAAAGTTTTGTTGGACCCGTTTCATTAAACGTGAATTTTATAAATGACGGTAATATCATAAAATAACGATTATAAAACTAGTAGCCCATATATAGGTACTAAAGTACCTACCTACTTATTATTTTGCTGATTTGACCTATTTATTTATGTCTGTATTGCGATAATACAGATTTTTTCACAAACAAGGTTTATACGAGTTTTAATTTTCCGATCTCCGGTACTATTAAATCAACTTTAAACTTTTTAGTAGGCATTGTATAACTTGACAATACGTACAAATTTTATTTTAATTTTAATGGAGTCTAGAAAGTTTTAGATTCATTTAATACATTTTTAGAATATTTTTCTATGAGTTTGCCTTAGAGCCTTATAAAATATTACGACCTTAGGAAAGAATATAATTAAAATAATTATTATTTTAGCAATATTTTTACCCGCTAGTTTCTTTTAAATTAATCCCCAATAGCATGCGGCCCTGCCCTGGTATGGAGCACACGTTATGCAAATATGACACAAAAAGGTAATATTTCGTGATAGCGGTATGTAATTAATAAAATACGGTAATTTGGGCGCGGATCAACTTGGATGTGATTGTTTTGGTCAATTTACTGTCGAGTGGAACTGGGGTAGTGAAGTAGGGAGATTCTTTATTTAACTATTCATACAATCAGACGGTATCCGTAGCTTTAGTTTTTATGTTTTTCCTTAGTTGTATACCTCATTACTAAGCTTGGTGAATCCTCCGCAGAATCAATTCGTTTTGCCAGTTTTCTTGGGCAGATACATCGTGGTGGGCGCCAAGAGACTTACCAAGACCAAGTATGTTCTTGGGTTTTATGGTCCTTACACAAGTCGATTTCTTTATACAATGTCTTCCTTCACTGTTAAGCGAGTGCAAATCCATTCATAGCTTGAAAAACATATTATTGATATAGGGCTGAATTCGACCCAGGATGGGTCAGTAATAAAAGCGGACGCTTCCACCACCGAACCCCACTCGCTTATGTGTTCCAATCTAAATATATAAAACTCAAAGGTGACTGACTGACTGACTGATATAGTGATCTATCAACGCACAGCCCAAACCACTGGACGGATTGTGATGAAATTTGGAATGAAGGTAGATGTTATGGCGTAGGCATCTGCTAAGAAAGGATTTTTGGTAATGCCACTTTTAAAGGGGTGAAAATAGAGAATGCAAGTTTTACTTTTAAGAGCAGCCACTAGATTAGCAAAAAAACATCTTATAAGGCATCTTAAGGGAGGTGTAGCAAAGAAATATGTTCAACATCTTAAGCACGTGCACAATAACCAAGGTGGAAGTTGTAACCTGCGCAAACATCAATTAGCGTGTTTGTGTGTTAATAACTTGGCAAGTTGTACATCGGAGTGTCAATAGAGGTCAGTAACTTGGAGGGCACACATACCTCCTTGGTCGAACAGGGTGACTGTGAGATGGGAGATTTTAGGAATTAGAACACATGGCGGAATTATCAAAGCATTCTTACGTATCCTACTTAATTTTCAATTATGTACTTCACATTTTTCTAATTTTCTTCATTCCGTTCTTACAAATATTATGAAGGCGATTTTGCATTTATGTCTGTATGTTTGTTACATCTTTGCGCTCAAACTGTAGATCGGATTTGGATGCAATTTGGTATGGAGGAAGATTAGGCTTAGATTAACACATATATTGGTAACTTTTTATTGTGAAATAACGCGGGGAAGACTGTGGGCGCTGTTAGTCGTCGATATGTTTAGATTGTGACATGAATATTACTTATCTGGACACAACGCAAGCGCAGCCGGAGACTTCCACTAGTTTATGCTGTCATAAATATTGAGGTTGACCTTACTCACGTAATCTAACGATTGCTTTAACATGATATACCTAGGAGCAAATAATATGTCACCAATCTATTTTCTGAGAACCTGTTTTTTTAATCAGCATGTTTAATCAGTTACTAAATGTAAAATTTGTATGATGGTCACCCTACTAAACTCAAAAGACGCGAGAGTGTAGCGAGGGCCACAGGGCCCGGTTATTATTTGATTTTCACTAATCAATCTACGAGTTGGCACTTTGGGCTTATCAGCAAATAGGGAACTAGCGTGTAGTTTCCTATTTGTATTGAGGTAAGCTTATTGATTTGAAAATATTTTGTACTAAGGCATCGTATTGTCTTCAAGGCAAAAGTAATCCGGGTTTTTTCTGAACAAGCTGTGATAAGAATTATAATAAAATAATATTATTACTGTTTTATTATCGTTTATTTCGGTTTACATCCTCTCGAGGTTTACGCTCGGTATTATTAGGGCATCAGTGGGGCCGTAGCCTACACTGAGAGGTCTTTTACAATAAATACTTAGAAATAAGTAACATATACAGAAAACTAATTTAATTCAATTAATAATAATAAACAATAAATACACACAAATATATACTAAACAAAAAAGAAAATGAAAAAAAAAATGGATGTATCTATATAAATGTATTTCTATTGCAGAAATGGTACACGTTTATTATTGTATTATATTATTATTTACATTTATTGAGACACGAAACAACACGAGAAATAGAACATAATAAAATATAAAGATATAAGTACACATTTCTTGTCACAATCCGGCGCCAACTCAGCATGTGATTGCTTAACATCAGGTGAATTATTGTCAAGATCAAACCAATTTCGTAAAATAAAGCTCGCTTGGTTGTAGACTGCGACGTTGCTTAGTTTAGGACAAGTTATAGTCAAGTGTGCAACATAAAGTAATTAAGCATAAAAATCATTCTGAAAATTAATTTAATCATATTATGTAGGTTTATATGTAAAATTGTACGTCAATCTGTGTCAGAGGTCCATGGAGATAATCTAAATATATAAAACTCAAAGGTGGCTGACTGATTGACTGACTGATATAGTGATCTATCAACGGATAGCCCAAACCACTGAACGGATTGGGCTGAAATTTGATATGAAGGTAGATTTTAAGTGCTAGGCATCCGCTAATAAAGGATTTTTGGAAATGCCACTTTTAAGGGGGTGAAATAGGGGATGCAAGTTTTACTTCTTAATGCGAAAGAAGCCGCGAGCACCCTCTAGTATATTATAAAAAGGGATGAAAATCCTTGCAGAGGTCTTTATGGCGGTTCGAATACTGTCAAGTGTCAACACCAGAACTTATAATTTCAGGAGATCATCTTCAAATCTAGAGTTAATAGGTATCTTCTAGGTAAGCGTGTTACACCCTAGGCTGCAGCAATGCTTAACATCAGGCAGGCTGTAGTCAAACATAAGCCACGTAAAGAAAATTACTTAATCGTCGAGTAATATAGGTACATGCATTCATGTCATTTCATTTATTCATCAATATAGGTACATACATAAAAGTACACTTATGATAGTCAATTCAGTAGGTACATAATTAAAGTCATTTCTTATTAATAGGAAAGTTTCGTTTTGAAGTGTCATATTTCTACCCAACAATCAACAAAGACGTCAAAATTAGAACACTTTAAATACAGGCCAAAAACTTTTCAATTTCTTTCTCAATGCAAATGTAATCAAACTTCATCTAAACCGCAACACCGATACACTATGGTTTCACATTAACATAAAATAACACTTACAATTCCCTTTTACCCCGTCTTAAACTTTATTAGAAGATATCTTAGCGATAACTCCGGGAAATATAAATAAAATGACAATAGAATAATTACTTGCAAACAGTGGGGTTGCTTTGTTAACCCTTTTTATGTGACACGCTTTCTATCTTACCATAGTGTATATTTTAAACGAAATCGTGATGCAGTGTTTTGGATTTTGACTCTAAATGTCTACAGGTTGTTTTTTTCTAATTGAGATTAAGAAATAAAACAAAGTTCTAAATTAACTTCTAAATGTAATCACATTAAATAGGCTTACGTTTGACTATAGCCTGCCTGATGTTAAGCACCGCTATAGTCTAAGATGTAGCACGCTTGCCTAGAAGAAACCTATTTACTCTAGATTTGAAGACCCCTGGGTTATAATTTTCTGGGAACAGGGCTCCAGGTAGAGAGTTCCATAGTCTCGCTGTCCTTACGTTTATTGTAATTCTAATAGCAACATGTGATTGTTTAAACATATTTATGCTTGCCAATGCAACCGAATACAAATCGCGTGTGAACTTGCTGCTGAAATTAAAAGTAGTTTCCAATGCTACCAAACGTAAAGAAAAACACAAATACTAATTTTATTTATAACTTTGGTTACCTAATGCTAAAATTCAAAATACGGTAACACTAAAAAACCAGCAAATTAATTATAAACTAATCGTTCTTTTAGTTAAGTATGTATAAGTTGTATTTCCTTGAAAAAATAACCTATGTAAACCACAACCGGTCATGTAATTGATTGCGCTTCTTCATTTAAAATATATTAATTACAAATTATAACCTCCTGTATACAAAACAAAACCGCAGCTAATTCGCGACTAAATCGATCCACAAAAATAGACTTTATAATGGTTATCAATACGCTTTATAATCGCTTAAACAAAAGTTTCAAGCTACCTATGCAGGCAGGATAAGATTTCAGCGTCGCAGTAAACTCTCGTTATATGTTAATAAAGATACGGTAAGATACTTGGGTTATATTTAAAATCGATATTTTGTCTTGAAATATGATCGAAGGGTTTTCTGTGAAACAGGTAATTAATTAAGCTTATTTATTGACTTAATTAAAGACTGAACTAAATGAAAAGTGTATTTTTGTAATGTAAAAAACAAAAATATATTAACTATAATTTATTTATTTATTTGATTAATGGGCGAGCAGCAAATTGCTGATGTGCCATATCACACTATGTCAAAATTATTTTATATACCTAGTCCACACAAAATTCAAAATTATACAGTCCACTGGTGCAATGATCACAAGTTAACATGAGATTTTTTGTTTTTTTTTGTAACCAGTCATCAAGCCGGTTCTTAAAGTTGTTTACAGGTGTTGCTCTGACCACCTCCTTTGGCAACCTGTTCCAGTTATGAACCTCTCTGTTGCTGAGTACGAGTATGTGGTGACCAGTGTTAGTAAAGGTATAAGAGGCCACAATATAGAAAAGACTTAAGGTATGATAATAATATGACCTAATTAAACTAATGTTTCCAATGTGTTTAAATAAATGTCCCATGAAGGTGTTCGTTTGTATACCAAGTTGTTATTTTTAATCAGTTTTGTGAATATAACATGACGGATCAGATTTAATTTTATTAAAATCACCTTAGCACGGTGTATCTTCAGTAACACATCTATCAAATCGTAGTAAATTAAATTGAAATCTTGATAAATACTAACACTGATTTAGAACTCGCAGATCAACAAATCCTCTCATAGAAACACCAATACAGATTCTAGCTCGGTTTAGCAAAAACATCAGATCATTAAGACACCTCATTGGAACCATATAGAATCAACACACATATGCCAAATTAATCAGCGTGATTTTAGGTTTTTTTATTTGTCAATAATTCCGTCGCTGTAATTTTTTGATATCTCGTTATACGTTTGATCAGATAAATCATCACAGCACACGAATCTCCCATAAATTATAAATTATTTATTGTAACACACAAAGATATTAAATTAAATAGTGCAATTGCCCCGCGCGAGCTTCGCGGATAAAATAGCTTACGGAACAAAAAGCGTGCTACATCTTAAACTTAATCAGGCAGGCTGCAAGTAGTCAAAAATAAGCCTATCCCGTGTTTATAAAAGTAGTTATAGCTAAGATAGAATAGGTTATAGATTCGTTAAATAGAATAGAATAGAAAATTCTTTATTGCAACACACGATAATAATTACAAAGAAAGAAGAAAAAAATACTTATACTAGTGCCACAAGTGGCAGCCTTATTGCTAAAAGCATGGTATAGAGGTCTTTATATTACTTTGTCTTTGAGTTTTGCCTTGAAACTTGTTCAATATCCACGTCCAAGTTGGAGTAAATAGTGGAGTCAACAAACGAGGCCGTATTACATCCATAATGATACCGACTGGATACTAAACATAAATAGAGATGGATGTAGCTTCCAGAGTTAAAATAATTCTGCACTCAACTGCCAGCAACACTTCTGGCTTAATGTCAATACATTAAAGATGATTATTCTTTGCACAAGATCGAAGCAGCTGGCACAATCAAAGAGAGGCCTATGCCCAGCAGTGGGATAGAGAAGACTGTGGATGATGATGACGAGTAATATAGTAGTGCAGCGACTCTGACTACCAGATCGGGGGTAGGATATATTCAATAAAAGAAAAGTATAGTAGCTCCTTCCACGACTAACACAATATGTATGTAAATGTTATATGTTCTCAGATTTTATAGTTTTTTGACAATTATTGAAAAACAAGTGTCAACAATTGGTGTAGTTGGAGTCGAACCAGAATCGTCACATTGTAAGGCTGACACTTATCCACCGAACCACATACGCTTCTAAAATAAATGTTAAAATACTAATTTATTACTAACAAATATACGTAATACTTTATCATATTTTTTTAAATGAATAATTAATCAGTTTAATATTATTCTTCTTATTATCCAAAGCCACTGCCTTTGAAAACAAATAAATATTAAACGAATCTTCTGAGTTAGTGTGGATACTGATAACTCTTGACACCAAAGCCCGCCACTCACAGCTCGCTCAGTTTAGCGATTCGTAAACTGCAATGGCAGTGAATGGCTGCTATTAGGCCTTGTTTACACTGACCGGAAGACGTTTCTTTCAATGTTGGGAGCGGACTGTATAGGACATCATTACCGGCTGCAGTGAGAACGAGGGTTAATATGAGATAGCTACTGGAATAAAGCTTTCGTTGCTTGATGGTGGAGATATATCTATGCGATATGTTAATTTAAAAATTATTCAATTTAACACCTGTCAATGCAGTAAATCTGTAAATTTATGATCAAAAAGTGGCATTTCAAAGTTTCGATTATGGGCGCTTTCTTGTTTCCAATGACACGTTCAATTGTAGGTGATTGTTTGTCATGATACGGTAGTCGCTAAGATAGTCCGATGTAAGAAAAAAACACCGGAATATTTCCTTAAACACAAAAAAACGCAAGCTCTATAAATCCTGTCGCCAAACGCGCTTTATAAACGGTATATTCCGACATCCTCGTTTGTGGCCTATTTCCAGTCCAGTACTAGTACGCATGACTTTAGGCAGTAGTGTTAGCTTGTGATTTGTGCGATTAACGCTTCAAGTAATCTAATGATCAAATTCCTGACTGTATGACCTACTGGTCCAATGTCTGTCTGTTCAATGTAAATATATAAAACCACTGGACGGATTGTGCTGACATTTGGAATGAAGGTAGATGTTATGACGTAAGCATCCGCTAAGAAAGGATTATTGGAAATGCTACTTTTAAATGGGTGAAATAGGGGATGCAAGTTTTACTCATTAATGCGAGAGAAGCCGCGAGCACCCACTAGTGTAATATAACAATGAGCTAACTAAGCGCTTAAGCATCTGTGCTCAGAAGATAGTAACTGTGATCTGTAGATAAACAATGTAGATGATGAACTGTGCCTAGAAGATAGATCGACTATCCCGTTTCCAAGGCAGCACCATTGGCGTATATTCCAGAGTCGGTCAACATTGGTATGAAAAGCTTGGAATGACCAGTTGCAAGCAAATGTTTGTACATGACCACTGCTGGGTGGTCAGCTAAGATTATAGATAGAATAGCTTGATATATTTCTTATTCTTCTTCTTATCGAATGAGAGTGGCCAACTCTGGTGTCGAGAGTTTATCAAGCCGCCCTGAGGGGCTCTGACATGGCTTAATGACTGCCGTACTATACAAACAGCTGGGACCTACAATTTAAAGTGTCATCCGACCCACGGAAGCGCACAAAATGGAATGCCACTTTTCGTTCACCCATCCAAAGACTGACCGCGTCAACCTTTGCTTAACATTGGTAATCGCATGCAATCCGCCTCCGCTAGCTCAGCTACGGGCGCAATTATATTTCTAGCATGACGTCTTCTCTTACTTTTAGGTTTTACTTGATTCAAAAATGATAGCTTTATATCTGTTGAACAGAATTTCTTTCGTTACATGTAAGCTTTAATTTGGTTTAAATTTAAAAAATACTTATTTAGTTTTTGCCTAAATTCTAACTAATTTATCCTACGTAAATGAAAGTAGGTTGTCAATATTATTAGAAACTGATTAAAAAATCCGTGTGCTACATCTTGGTATGTACATAACTATACACATATTGAATGATTACATACCTATTATTATGTTTGACATGATTTTAATAACAAAAATTTCATTATGTCATTAATAAAATTGACATTGTAATTTCTAAAATTTTATAAAAACTACTTAACTGTTATAAATTCAATTTGACGAGATATCGTAATTTGTGTAGCATATTTTATGATATTAGTACTTATACCTATGTTACAACTTTACATTATCAATAAAGATTCTTTATCTTTTTATCTTTATATATATATATACTATATACAGTAATTCCTTCCTCCTCATTATTGTCGGAGCTTTAAAAGGTTTATTTTATGTGTATTTTTGTTTTTACTTACAAATTAAACTGTTCTAAAACAATGCCGCAAACTCGAGCTATGTGGCAAAAGCTTCTAATTATGTGCGATTTAGCGCACCAATTTATCTGAAATCCCAAATATCAGTATTACATTATGCAGATATTATAATGTACGTATTTATTTGTACCTTCAAATATACTGCACAAAAATAGCAAGAAACAAGACGCTCATCAACATGCGTACTCAAAACTCACAATCCCGGTAAAGATTTAACTGACTTCATTACGAAAGTAATTCCAAACAAAATTAGGAGTCAGCGATAAATATGACAGAACTGCTTCTTTGGACCCCAAGTGTTCTTAAGTGGTCTATGTATCAATTGCGAGGCATCACCAGTTGCTAAAAAAGTTTGTTGTTCCTGGAAACGACGAAACGGCCGGAGTCGCGAACTTCGTCTCAACTTGTCATCGACTTGTGTATTTTAGGGTTAAGGTGGCTGTAGGGTTGGGGTGAAAACGCTGCGTTTTTTCGTATGTGTTGACAAAAGGTTTAATAAAATGGTATATGTATTAGTTAATATTGTGGGACTGGTAGTTGTGTATTACTTTAAATACCTACTATATTTAGGTTTTCTAAATAAGTTTTAGTGCTTTTTTTGTTGTAGTTAGAAGTAGTTTGTTTAGCTTTTTTTCCTTGTTTTCATGTATTATGTCTTGTAGATATTAATTTAATAATTTGTGTGATTCCATTGGATTCAAGTAGTTGGTAAATTTATATAAATCTATCAAGAGATGTCGTAAATTGATGAATCAGCGAAAATGTGGGCATAAAATCAATTTATCTCTCGTTTAGAATCTTTCGTTGGTTTATAGATTTTCTAGGAAATTTATAAACGTACGAATCTTGTTATTTTTCAGTGACATTATACATTTTTAGCTTGTTGTAAGTTATAATCTGCTTAGTGTGACTTTTGCTAAAAGACTAACGATACACTTTCATACAGTTAGTATCAATAAAAAAAAACAGAAAGTCTGCTTAAAATACTAAAAATTATACCGTCGGTTCGTTAATGTTTTTGCATTCATTTTTTCTAAGATTCGGTTAAAGGAAACTTAATGCCAAATTGGTACCCAGTGTAAACTCCCCCTAAAGCTTTATGCTAATAAAATGATATTGTTTTCTTTGAAAAGTCCTATTAATTAAGAAGTGTGGCAGCATTTTATTAATCCCGCAAAGTCGGGAAGACGTTACTTTCGCTATTAATGTTTGAAAGTTTGCCACTTTTCAGACACAAGGTGTTGTTTCTACAATAAAATAAACTGTTATTTATCTCCAACAATAATTCACAATTTTAATGTCACTGGTTCTTACAACTTTGGGTATAATTTTAATTTTTTGTTTTCGTAAGTGGGAGTTACTTCGTTCAGATTTGTCGTTGTTTTCTTGGCAACGCTTGCTTATTGTGAATGCTCACTTATTTTAATTTCCTCTGTTGCACATTGTACTTTTACTTAAATTTATGTATTGCTTTAGTAATTTGACATAGATTATGATATATGATAGTAACAATCAAATACGGTCCACGTTTGACTTCACATCAGGATATCACTTGTCCAGAAACAAGTTATTTATTTATTTTAAAACTAAATAGATACCGCTGTACCAAACTTGTCATTTCGTTTTAAATCTTTCAGAGCGTCAAAAGAAGTCATGCGTGATTCATAACATCACAGAAAAATCTTACAGTTTTTTGCTAAAATCAAACTCATCCCTCTTACAAAAAAAATGATTAAGTAAGTACAAGTTCTCAATCATATTACAAAAAACCAAGAAGCTCTCTCAAAGTAATCCAAACTGACTGCATGACATAAAACTCTTAGAAAAAAAATCACACACAGAAATCCATAACATAACATATAATAGTGTGAAACGTGATGTAACAAAAAATCAAAAACCTCTTTTCAAACTCCTCCAAACCGAGTAGCCGTCATCTTCTCTATAGGGAATCCTTCCATTACGTCCAAAAACCATCCTGCTAATGAATTTAAATCACTTTTAACAACTACACATTAGCTTACTCCTGTGACACAGATACGGCCAATAGGAGGGAGTAATTAGTAGGACTGGTTACAGCAAAAATCCATCTCGAACTTGGCGCTTAAGGGCTCTCGTGAAACAAAACTCTGGCGCTCAGAGATTTTGGACGATGTTGGAAGGTTTGGATGCGGTATATCAATACATTAATTAGGTCGCGGCAGTCCTTAGCCATGTCAGGGGTTAAATTCTTTTGTTTACACAATAAAAAAATACCATGCCTTTCTTGTAATTAGTTTTTTCTTAGATTAATAGGTATTTTATCAGTGACATTACGTCACATCACGTACTTCGGGGCATTTGCCGCGAATATACGCAAGGAAACGTATAGCCATAGATTCATACATACTTGAAATGACACAGAGGCCCTTAGGGGCGCTAGATAAGCTCTCGTCACCAGTAGGCCACTCTCATTCGATACATTTACAAATATTTTAAATTTTCATAAAAACAGTGACAGTACATAAGTAAATAAAATTTATTAAAAAAAATCAAAAACCAACTTCATGTGTTACTAAAAAGTTCATAAATAATTTATTATTGTCGTGACTTCAAAATTCAGAATTGGGAGTAAAGAATCTATCAAATTATTGAAACTTAAAAAAAGTATTTTTGAAATCGGTTGATAAACAACGGAGTAACCGCATAACATCCCCAAAAAAAAAACTTTCTGAAGACTTGATAACCTCCTTTTTTTGGAAGTCGGTTAAAAATATTCTAAAATATAGCTTACAATCTATATATTGGCACTATAGTTTTATGTTTCATAAAAATAATAATAAGTGTTATCAAGCACAAATATGATAGATTCATTGGTTGGTTGGTCTGTGTGGTATTCTTTCATACCGTAATGAAATCACCAGTATTCATGCAGAATAATAAAATAGCGTATCCACTAATTCTATCATGTTTGTACCAGAAGGTGCTACGATGGACACATTAGCGTACCGTCACCATCACGATACCGACAATAATGAAGTTGCCAGATTTCCCCCGCGTGCTCTCACGACCTACGTATTTAGATAAACTTATCAAATTTTCAAAACTGTGTAACGCATTACAGGCCCGAGTTGCGCACTCTACTAATTATAATTGCAATTGTCTAGGAATTGTGTACGTGTGTGTAACTTCTGTGAACGGAGGCACGATTTCGGCTGAGTGGGAAGTTTTTTAAGGTCAAATGGTTATAATTTTTATGTTTATATTTTTTCATCACGAAATAGGCTTACGTTTGACTACAACCTGCCTGATGTTAAGCACCACTGTAGTCTAAGATGTAGCCCGCTTGCCTAGAAGAAACCTTTTTACTCTACATTTGAAGATCCCTGGGTTATGATTTCCTGAAAACAGGAATCTAAAACTAATTGCGTTCCAATAACAAATTTGACAATTGATATAGGAGTGAAAGCTGGTGTCAAAGATTGTCACACTTCTTCGTATGTATATCGTATGAGAGTGGCCAACACAAGTGTCGAGAGTTCTAAACCCCATTTTAGGGCCTCTGACATGACTTAACGTCTGTTATTCTGGCAGAGTGCCAATTTTTTGTGATACTTTTTTGTATTTGACTACAATAATCTGTTATTTAGTTACGTTAAACCCTTATTTCATAATTTAAGATTGCAATTTATTACTGAAATTATCTGTATATGCAAAAGAAGTTACCTGTCTTTAAATTAGTCTACCTCTTCATCATCATTCAACGTCAACGGACGCTCATCGAGTTAACTTGCTAAGTCACGAACACCCGCAATAAAAATAGTTTTAAAGTGTATAAACGATATTATTCACGAGTTAGTGGCGATTGGATAGTAAGAGGACGATTATACTACAAGGTACGGAAATAAATATCACTAACAAGTGCAGATAACACTGATTTACAAACCAGTTTCTTGTTGAATTGGACTCGTCGGCTGAACTTACGCGACCATCTCGCTCACGCTCGCAGCCAGTACGATCGACCTGTCACGCTCACTTTCATGCACAGGAAGCAATCGATTGTTTTAACACTTGCACTACACATTTTCGGTTTACAATCAAGATGAAAAAAACTTGCTCCAAATGTCAACAGGATATTACCGCATCCCGGTACTTGTGCTGCACGGTATGTCAGGCCTATTTTCACCCTATCTGCGTTAATATAAAGGCGGGGGATTCCACGCAGATGAATAACTGGCAGTGCGCGAGATGTCGAACAAGCGTACTTCCGCGAGCGACCGACTCCCCCAGCTGTGCGCCGGCGACTGCTAGTTTAGGCATCTCAGAGACTCCACGTGCTTCAAAGCGGTTCGCAGAAGGATCGCCAATCGTCCCGGAAAGCCCAGTCGCCCAGGTTTCGGACGAATATAATAATCTAGCTATCATCGCCGAAATACGGCTCTTGCGGCAAGAAGCGCAAGAGCACAAAGCGTCAATTACTGAGAGGCTGGATAAGTTTATGGACAGGCTGGATAGCTACGAACAACGAATCAAAAGAGTAGAAGAAAAAGCAGCAACTATCTCAGTACTGGAATCTACAATAGCACAGCTCCAAGATCAACTGGCCCAGCAATCACAATATTCGATTAGGAACGAGTTAGAAATATTGGGAATGGAGGAATGCGCAAATGAAAACCTGGTGCACATCACAACACTCATAGCGTCTAAACTAGGGGTTACATTGAACGACTCTGATATCGACTGGGTATCTCGAGCGGGACCTAGAAAAAGACCTAACGGAAACGGGGAAAAACATTCAGTTAACATAACTGCCCCCAGACCGGTTATTGTAAGACTGACAAGGAGAACTAAGAGAGACGAGTTGCTGAAAGGATCAAAAACCCGCCGCAATATCTCCTCAGGGGATATTGACTTACCAGGGCCGCAAAGAAAAATCTATGTTAACGAGCATCTCACCAAGGCGAACCGTCTGTTGTTTCGTGAAGCACGATCCCGAGCAAGAGATCAAGAATTCCGGTACTGCTGGTCGAACAATGGGAAAATTTTCGTCCGACGAGCAGAAGGGACTCCAGCAATCTCTATCAACTGTACAGACGACATCGATAAGATTTTCAAACGCAATTAAATATAACTATAGGCATGGTATTAATATTCGGTTATTTTGTATGTTATATTTTAAATTATTTATTCAAAAACGTAAAAATCTCAGTAAATATGTTAAAATCTGCTTTCAAACGAGTATAGATTTTTGTACTTTGGTATTGCTGTTAAAGAAATCTCTCTTCCTACCACCATTTTTAACACACACTCACATTTACAATCACACATTCATACACCCAAAATCTCAAAACAACGCCACTATTCAAAACCCATGTTTTGTCTTTCGGCTAGTTGTACCAAAATATACACTACAATCCCTAAGTAAGTTTCAGGACTACACGTTTAAAGCTAGCATTCCACACAGAGTGACCATAGGCGTATTTAAAGCAGGCTTCGAATTAAATTACTATTACCCTGAATATGGATAAATTAGATATTTACAAAGACATAGACGAAACACTGAGTATAAAGTGTCACTCTATACTTAGTCTAGAGGAATGTAAACGTAATATAGCAGATCATAATTTTAATATCCTTTCGTGTAATATCAGAAGCCTAAGCAACAAAGCACATTTAGGTCAGATTGACATAGTACTGAAACGCCTTGCCATAAATTTTGATGTATTAGTATTCACTGAATGCTGGTTTAACATGCCACAGCCAGTCATA
Source organism: Macaria notata (assembly GCA_927399415.1). Lineage (NCBI taxonomy): Eukaryota > Metazoa > Arthropoda > Insecta > Lepidoptera > Geometridae > Macaria > Macaria notata. Next base: position 10,332,982 of record OV656745.1, on the reverse strand, counting down.
CCAAACATTACAGGATATACTTTCTTTCACACAACCAAAGTGTTAAACAAATGTAGCGGAGTGGCCATTTACGTTAAAAGCAGCTGGTCAGCAAATGCTGAGGAACCTACCCTCGATGATGCCAACTGCCTTATGGTAAAAGTTGACAATATAGCCTGTATTATTGGCATTTACAGACCACCCGCTGATAATACAACAGCTTTCTTAAATTCGTTCGAAACATTGCTTGATACTACTAAACACCACAAAAAGGTTATAGTCGCTGGTGACATGAACATCAACATGCTTGACGACACGCTAGATAGCAGTAACGACAAATACCAATGCGTCCTAAATCAGTATGGGTTTCTACCTGCCATCACGTTACCAACAAGAATCAACACCTGCCTAGATCACATATTCTTGAGAGGTTTTGACAATGCCACTGGTTTTGTGTGTCAATGCACGGTGACGGACCATGATATGACGATGGTTAGTATCAAAATAGACCAAAACAAACCTAAAAACTGCAAGGCATGTAGGTATATAACTAATACTGACTTCTCGCTTATTTTAGAAGAATTGAAAAACAAGGATTGGAGAGATATACTGGAAATAGAGGACGTCAACACAGCGGCGGATTCCTTCACAAATTACATTTTAACTCTTATTCAGAAGCACACATACAACCGGAAAACAAGCAGAACAAAGCACTGCTTGAAAGCGTGGATTACGCCAGGTCTCATACGCTGTATGCGCCATAGGGATCAACTACACCTCCAGGTCAAGCAGCAACCGACAAACGTAAACCTGAAACAGACTTACACCAGATACAGAAACTTTTGTAACTCTATACTGCAGAAAAGAAAGGAGGAATATGATAACCAGAGGATCACCAAAACACACAAAGATCCTAAACAGTTGTGGAAAGCAATTACAGAGATATGCGATATCAAAAAATCCAAGAACATTCCCACAGAACTTTTAAAAGGAGCCTCTCCTCAATGTAGAATTAACGAATGTAACGAACACTTGGCAAAAACAGGAGATGACCTTGCAGCAGCTATCCTGACAAAACTTAATGAAACAGAAGTCTCTCTAAGTATGATATTAAATGGAAATTCACTCACCCCTAGATCCTTTTTTCTGGCTCCCACTGACCTGTTCGAGGTAAATAGTATAATTTCCGGCCTTAAAAGTAACAGTGCCCCGGGCAAAGACGGCATCACTCCAGCGCTGCTGAAACACATCAAACCTACGATCCTTGTTCCGCTCACGCATATCTTCAATCTGAGCATAGAAACAGGCATCTTTCCAGAGTGCTGGAAGACCGCGACAGTTATTCCAATCCACAAAGCGGGTTCAAAAGACGATATAGATAACTACCGTCCAATCTCTCTTTTGCCCGCTCTCTCCAAAATCCTGGAAAAAATAATAAATAACCGGCTTGTGCGTTTTCTAGAAGAACAGCAGTTACTGTCAGACCAGCAATTCGGCTTTAGACGAGGGAAATGCACAGAGGATGCGGTAGATCTGCTCACTTCAACTTTAGCAAAAGACCTGGACAATGGAGAGAGATGCGTTGGAGTGTTCCTAGATCTCGCCAAAGCCTTCAATACGGTCTCAACAATTATGCTGTTAAGGAAGCTAGAAAATTATGGGGTGCGCGGAATAGCTCTCGAGTGGTTCTCAAGCTACCTGACCAACAGAAGACAACATTTGAAAATTGGAGACATAATCAGCCAAGAACAAACAATTTCTTTCGGACTACCACAGGGGAGCATCCTTTCGCCTACTCTTTTTACCATCTACATGGACGGTATCCTAAGGATTAAGCTCCCTAATTCTAGGCTAATCTGTTATGCAGACGATGCCCTAGCCTTGTTCCACGCTAGCAGCTGGTCGGCTGTAAAGTCTGCTGCAGAAAGAGGAATGTCACGGATTTCTGAGTGGCTCGACATGAATCTTCTAACCCTGAATATTAAAAAGACTAGTTTCATTGGCTTTCACATAACCAATGCCACAGTTCCTAATATGGAGTCAATCAAAATTCACACAAAGGGATGCCCCGTTATCTCCTTTCCTCTTCTGCGAAATTGTCCATGTCAAAACATTAAGAGAGTGTCATCAATAAAATACCTAGGTGTTGAAATAGATGAAAAACTCACATTCCAATCCCACATTGCAAGTCTAGTCAAGAAAGTCCGGAAACAGATATACCTGATGAAGACGCTTAGACCCGTAATGAACATAGCAGTTAAAAGACTAGTATATACGGCACTGTGTCAGTCCTTACTTCAATACTGCATAAATGCCTGGGGGGGTGCAGCAAAATCATTCATGATTTCCTTAGAACGAGCTCAAAGAGCTGTCATAAAAGTTCTACTAGGAAAACCGCGCCGTTATCCAACCTCACAACTTTATCTTGATGCCAAAGCTTTGACAGTGCGACAATTGTTTGTAATGAAGGCGGTGAGCCAAACTCAACATAAAGGCCAAAATGAAAACACAGATAAAACCTCTGCACAGGTCCAATTACCTGAAGTCCGAACAGTTTTCGCCTCACGCCTGCCGCCATATATTCATCTTTTTGTGCTAAAAGCTGTGCTAAATAGCTGTGATGTAAGACAGATTACACACAGGAAAGCGCGTGGTAAAATAAAACACTGGCTACAAACAAAGTCATATCAGGAAGTTGAAGAATTAGTCAAAGTATACAACCAAGCAGGCAGAGAGAACATACAGGTGGAAGATCTCTTTTGATTGCCTGAAGCCTTAAGCGATACCATTACCTATATCACAACCATTACTTACTTCTCACTGCACACTTAGAAGGTGATGGGATGACACCACAGCTTCATTGTCTGACGGCAGAAGCCCATCAATATAAAATACACACACTCACACACACACACACACACACACACACACACACACACACGGATACACACATATACACACTCACACACACAAACACACAATCTTACCCGGCCAAAGTGCTTAACATACCTATAGTACCTAATAATAAATCTACCTAAGCTTAAGCAGCATCTTCATGCGGTAAACATCAATCAACTGATTTCAATTTTCAATTTTCAAAATGTAATTTTTGTGATCATAAATATTGTATCAAACTTTTTGACAAGGTTTTACTACAGATATCTTATTTAAAAAGATTTTTTATAAACTATGGATGAACATTTCTGTAACTAAACTATGTACATGGCCGTGATTATTATTGTTTTATACATCTCTAGATAGTATTGAAATTATTCTTTTACTAGCGTCAACTTCTTACTGGAAAACAGGATCTTTTATAATTGGACCACCAAGATACAGGCTAACGCCTAGTTTGGGGTCTACAGGTAACACTACTGTTGTATTGTAAGTTAAACAAATTGTAATATTATATAGGTTAAGTTTTTCAATTAGTAAATAAACATATTTTTACTTTTACTTTTTTACTTCATACGGAGTCTTAACAAGGTTATGGATAAATCCTAAATCACTCACACACACACACAAACATAAATCACCCGTGTGATAGTAGTGTTGAATTTAACCCTCCTTCTTTTAATGGTTGGTTAAAATACAAAACCACTGGTAACGCAATCCCGGCTCTATTGTCTCACCTCTACCAGAGCTGCCAATGCAAGGGCTCTCGTGTGAAGTTGACATCCGCGCGCGGGGCAATTAATGCACTACTGGCAGCACCTGGGGGGTTACAATGGTGAAATACTATAACAAAAAAACATTATTTATTTATTCCACATACCTTTATACTTAATTTCTTCGTCCTGGTACAAAAAGCGTACCAAAAATGCTAAAAGTTTTCAAAGTGTAAATTACATCTTAAAGGATAAAGGCTATTTTATTATAAGGTACAACAATAATAACAAAACAACATTTACAAACAACATTTTATTTGTAACTAATATCATCATCATCATCATCCACAGCCCTTGGGATCCCACTGCTGGGTATAGGTCTCCCTTTGCATGTGCCATCTGCGTCGATCTTGTGCAGACCTCATCCAGGTTGGACCCTTGAATTTGACGATGTAACTAATATACATACTGAAAATGTACCTTTGGCGATATACCTTTTATATTTGGTACATTTTCTAATTTCACACACAAATGATTAATATCACTTAAACAAAGCGATCGGAAACCAATATACATACACATTACTAAAACAATACTTATCCCACCATGTAATACGTCTTGTTGTAACCCCTTGAACCAAATGGACTGAAAAATTGTGAGAAGTGGAGACAGTGGGTTCAAATTACTTGAAAAACTAACATTGTGACGTCATAGTGTTAATTAGAGTATAGGACTCGGTTTAATTAACATGGTTGTTGTTAGCAGAATATCTGAAATGCAAGATGAATATGTATGTAGGTAATTGTAGTGAATTAGTACGGTTTTTTTTAGTTTTTTGTATCTAAGTTAAAATCTATATAGTGTTGGTATTGTGAGTTTTTATTAAGGATTCATGACTCTCAGTAAAGGTAAACGACTTAAAACTCTTTTTTTTACTTTTTACGGACCATATTCATTATTTGTTGGCTGCCAAACTTTAATATTTTATTGGTTTTTCATACCCCATTCTACTAATTATCAAGCGCTAGTAACTGCCCGCGGTTTTGTTGTGATATGTAAGTAAATGTAGGTTATGTCTCTTAGAACCAAATCAAAAATGACGATAAAACGAAAAAAATTTTGATTAAACCACACGCAAAATTTTTTGATTTAAGTCTTGTCCAAAAGTTTACATAATTTGGAAGCCCTCACCAACCCAAGAAATGCTTAAATAAATCTCAAGTAGCCACAGTGACTTATCTTCTTCTTAGCCTTCATTAAACCAGGGGGTTGATAAAACAAAATCGTCTCATCCTGAAATTCTTGAATTATTATAGGTATAACTTGCTGAAGCCCGTGGCTTCGCTTGCGTTGTTTTTAAACGGACACGGGTTTGTATTTATTTGACTACAATTTGCTTGAAGTTAAGCAATAGTAGTGGCCTAAGATGGAACGTGCTTTCACTGCTTGATTACCCAATAAAAACTTGTTCACTCTCAATTTGAGGATAAAGAGAAGACTAAACTGATAAACTGATTGGTAAACTACGAACATCTTGAACTGGAATATCTATCATTTAAAAAACTACAATTTATTGGACCTAAATAAAACCAATTTTTTAGCAAGAGAGCTGTATCGTAGCTTACAACGTTGCAACATAAGGTGAATGGTAGTCTAGCGTGACTCTTTCTAAGAAAAACGCATAGCAAAGATTACGCCAACCTATCCCTTATTTAAGGTGTCAAAGAGGAACAAACAGACAAACATACAGATACATTTTCAGTTCCCCACAGTGGTATGATTAACCCTAAAACTCCGGCTGATTAGTCAAAAATGCCGATCTCCGATTTGAAAGGCCACTATTGGCCCGCCGCTGCCTTATCCGTGGAATTTGAATAATTTTTACATTTAAAATCATTCGCAATGACAACATCCAAAGGGTAACCACTCTGGATCGAGCATTGCCGCCAGATAAGAAGGAAGCGCAGAGCGTGGTCTAGGAATTAAGACTTAAGATATTTTAGCGAATTAAATCTCTTTCGAGTCGTATTCCTCATGACTGAGGGTCGTGAGTCCCCCGCAGAATTCATCCATGCCCAAGAAAACGCTAAGGAAGTTTTCTTGGGCAGATACATCGTGGGAGCCCAGGATCTCGGATATTGTGGTCCTCAAACATGTCGATTTCCTCACGATGTTTTCCTTCACCGTTAAGCGAGTGCGAATCCACACATAACTTGAAAATACAAGTCATTGGTGTAGGGCCGGATTCGACCCAGGGTCCGTCTGGATGAAAAGCAGACACTGGAACCGCTAAGCCACACTCGCTTAGTGAATTAAATAAAGTGAGGAAATTCAGAAGATTGGAAACAGTAATAAGTTTCTATGGTAGTTGTATTCATAGAGGCTCAGTGGGTCAGCATCAACTGCTCAGAATAACGCAATACATGCAATAAATTAAAGAATAATAAATTCACCGATACCCAAATTAAGCAAGTGCTTCTCGTTACGGTCAATTCCTATATGAGATAGAGGCCGTGGTTAAAAGTAATAATATATGATATATAAAAGAATAATGAATTGTCATGTTAAATTAAAATTATCAATTTTACGTTTTAAAACAGCAACAAAAATCTCGTTTAACAAACATATTTTGTACCTACTTTATTTTAGGTTAAACGCTTTGTCAATGGATATTTTATATTCGCTATAGCTCATAGCTTGAACCGCAGACCAAATAAATTCTAAGTGATTCTTTTAATACGGATTTTAAGCAGATTTTCTGTGGAATAAGTAAAAACGAATCCGTCAGTCTGCTAAAGGTTTAACTCTGTCTTTGAATATTTATAAGTTTTTCTATTATTTTATATTAAGCTTCGAGGATTTCTTAGAGCTTTCGTTTTGGATCATTCTATAGATTTGAATTTCACTTATTTGAATAATTTGCTTTGGAGTATTTGATTATATTTTTACGTTTTGCTTAGTTTTTACTTGTATATTGGAATTCAGTACTGGTTGGTGTTCACAGAACTTTAAATAAGTTGGTTAAAATAGTTTATTTTGACCAGCTTTAAAGCGAGAGTCAACCGGATCTTATTGGGTAAGCACAATCCATCATAGACCATAGCTATTGCTTCCTATCAGATTAGGAAAACTATGTTTAAGTGCAAACCTGTTTTAGTTAAAAAATGTTTATTAGGTCAAGTTGGAACGTAGTAACAAAGAAACTATACACATGGAATACATTCAAAATTATACACTTTTTTCTTAATCGAATTAATCTAAAACTTTACCTAGATGCGTGTATATTTGTACAATAATTCATAAATTTCACTATTTATAAACAACTTAATAAACATTTCACTTTTATATTCATACTTATTACGATAAGTATTTTTATAAAATCCTTCTCCCCATTGTATAAATAAGTAATAATACGATAAGACACTCCTTCCTAATGAGGAATAAAAAGATACACATCTATAGCAACAATGGAATGACACTTGCACCTAGTAATATCTCCACAAAGGCTGACGATGATGATGCTACAATAAATATTTCACAACGAACCTCAGGTGGGAAGCCTATTCCTAACAAAACTCATCACGCGCTTAATGCGTGATTACCGTGAACTAGCATAATTATTTAGTGCGCCCCGTGCACCTACACGAATGATTCCGTCGATTATATACTATGGAGGTGGTGAAACCATATCGAGAAAGTCATACTGTATAGCTATAACTTTTTTTTATATTCTAAGGTCAAGTTCCTTCCGCGTATATATTGCAGAATGTGTTTTAATTTTGTGACTTTAAGGGTCTTTAGTTCTTATTAGTGTTCATTTTATATCATTGGTTAATTATGTATTTTTAAGATATTGGATTAAAGAATAAAGTCGAATGTTAAGCTGTTATTTATCTAATTCGGAGAACACGCAAGAAAAATTGACGAGTTTTTTTGCTTTGCTCAAGTTACGATGTCAGTCATCTCATTGAGTCGTATTTCCTCATGACTGAGGGTCGTGACTCCCCCGTAGAATTAATTTGTTAGCGGAGTTTTCTTGGGCAGATACATAAAAAATATCAGTAATAGTCTTCAACTTTTTTGCGCTTGAAAGACATAATCCTAAATTTTCAGGACACCAAAATACCATTACACAAACAATCATTGTGATGCATCAACAAAAGGAACACACTTCCTTTATGTTTTATTTATCGTTTGTTTCTATAGAATTAATAAGGTAAGAAATTGTTCAAATGGTTCTATTTTTGGATCTAAGTGTTGCTAAATAACAGCAACAACGAAATAAAAAAAACAGCACTTGTAACGCAACATGCTTTACACCTTATTTTATTACATAAGACGCAAAATGTTCTATATACCCTAAAAAAACTATCAGAAGACTTGACGATAACCTCCTTTTTTTGAAATCGGTTTAAAGCTATCACACCACCTCATTTGCTTGTCGTACCGACTCCTCTCTCTGCCTTCCACCTAATAATACTGTTTGGCACGTACCAATTTTCGGTTCATTTGATATTAAAAGGTTTTCAGGAGAGTCCCCGGATAGTGACGTCATCACGCATTCAGCTAAATAGTCGCGTTGAGGACGAAGTAATTGCTTGTTTTGTAATTATATCGGCTCAGATAGAACTAGGCTAGTGACACAGTGTGTGTAGTAGTTTGTTCTTGTATGTACGTTACAGCTTCTTTGTAAAGGTAAGGTTTGAGTATGTGTTAATACTTTGAACGAATATATATTTTTTTCTTTTGAACGAAGATTCTTCTTATCGAATGAGAGTGGCCAACTCTGGTGTCGAGTGATTTCGAACTGCCCCAAGGGCCTCTGCCATGGCTTAACGACTGCCGTACTAAACTAACAGCCGGGATCAACAATTTAACGAGTCATCCGTCCCACGGAAGCGCCCGAAATGGAATGCCGCTTTTCGGCTTTTTCACGAAGGTTCTGAATAATGCTCAATAAAATTGGCTAAATTATTTTGATGAGATTATAGTTTTTTTTAAATAATTAGATATATGTTCCATGTCAGGCAGATTAGATAATATGCATGTCTCAAATATATGCAAACGTATATAATTGCAATTGCTTAATTGTAGATAAGTATACTAACTAAAATAATTGCAATGCAAACTACTAGAATTTATAATATACATTTGTACACATAAGGATAAGAATTCATGAAAATTAAAATACATTTAAAACTAAACTGAATTGTTTATTGCCCTAGACGATTATGGGAACCAAAACTGAACCAGCATTTTCTGCTCTAAGAGATTTGCATTAATGTCGTCTATGATCGGTTTTACAAATATGAAAGAATATTTCATAAAAAAGTCCTTTTTAAACAATAATAACCAAAAAAAATTCAAGTCAAATTTCCCAACTGCACCGCGGAAAATTAAAGTCAAAAATATTCCCAATAAAACCAAAGCCAATTTCGCAGAAGGAAATTCGACGCCGCAAAGATATTCTGATATTAGCCATCTACGGGTTCCGCCCATTGTCTTCGGATCGAACCATTACGCTTTACTGGCGGATTGCTATCCCGATAAAAATTCAATTTTGTACAACGTTCATTTGACAATCCGGGGGCCGATAGAGAAGGGGTTAAGATGCCGCCGATAAACAAAGCCGAAAAAAAGTTAATTTAAACTTTGAGGAAACGAAGTCGCGGGCTTGATTTTTTTGGATTTTGGTTGGTATAGAGTGGGATGAGTGTGATTGTTGAAGGTTTTGGTGTGACTTAATGAAACAAGAAATGCAGAAGATGTGGTGTGTAGTTTTGAAATTCAAATCGAGGCGATAAAGTGAATAATAAATTATATGCAGCACGAAACAAAAAAATATATTAAGACTGTGGTAACAGCTATTGTTCTTTTAATCATTCTGATATAATTTAAAATGTATTTAGTGTGTTGCAACCCTATAAGTTCTTTAAATAGAGACCAGTGATGATAATTCAGTGTTAAATCTACCGCAATATTGGTTAGTTAGTTCCTCTTGACAATAGATATTCCAACATAGATATCACTAAAAAAAAATTGTTAAGTTTAATTTGTTTGTTGGCCACATTATAATATTCCTATACTATATTCTATTATAATATTCCACATACCTAATAATTAAAATTTATTCATTTATGTATGTTTGTGTGTATTTCATCAAAAAAAGTTGTATCCCCTCTATAGGCACTCCATCGCAATCTACCAGCCAATGATCAACAAAGAAAAAAAATCAAGGCAGACAATACAAGAAAGGACATTCTTCTAGTTTACTCCCCATTATAATTTACTTCTGATTGGGATCAACTCCAAATTAAGAAAAAATAAAGGGACAAAAGGGCCCAAAGAACTGATTGTCTTTTTTATCTGAAGAACTTGATTTAACAAACAACCCCCTCCCGTTCTGGGCCTTTGTGTTGAATTGTTGATTAACGGGTAAAATTAGCTTTGAACCGATAATATGGTGGAAAAAATGAGACTGGAAAAGTTCTCGAGAAGAATTTACAGTTTTATGAATTTGTGATTTCAATTTATATTCTTACTAAATTTCGAGGTATAAGTTCATTTTTACGTTGCGTTTGACTACAACCTGCCTAATGAAAAGCAATGCTGAATAGTTTTACCCGCTCACCCAGAAGGTATTTATATATTTTAGATTTAAAGACCATTTTAAGGTTGAAGTTTGTAGTTTTATTATAGGAAATAAAAGTTTGCTCTATGTGAACAGCATAACTTTCGAAGACGATCCGAATTTGTGAGTGTTTGTGAAGCACAGAATAAAGATTGTTAAATCTAGGGTAAATAGTTTGAGCATACATTTTCATTCGTTAAAATTTTTAAGTGAATCATCATGTATCAAATCATTAAATATTTTCTTCCCCCAAACCAGTGTCAAAATTGTAACACTTGTAAATATTTATTAATAAGGACTTGAATAACTTACTTCTTGTAATCTATCTTATTTCTAACTATTCAATACAGCATTAAAGTATTCGTAACTTAACATAGGGCTCCAATGTGAACTTAATTTTTATATGACTTGACCACTAGCTACCAGAAGTGACAATTAATTGATGATTATGCTGAGATAAAACTGTAACAAACTTACCAGAACAACCATTTCAGATTATTTACTTAAATAAAGCTATCAAAGGTTCGCATAAAAACAAAGGCTAGCCAATGAAACACACATCGTTAACTTGCCAATTACAAGCATCAAAGTAAGGGATTCGATCACTTGCCACAATTTAACAGGCTTGTTTGATTGTCTTATAGACAATAGTATTGGAAGACTACTAAATTCCTTATTCCTTTCGTTATTAAAGACGTGCCTTCGCCTGGCCGCTATTTCTATTTAAATTGTTGTATAGTAAGTAGACTCAAAAACCAAGAAAGATAGACGGTTGCTTTATATATCAATTTGTTGGTATCTATACAAAAGTTCTCGTCTGGAAAACCAAAGGCCTACATTAGTAGTATGTTAGTACAGTTATGTAGTTTTTTAAGTTTTATTAAAAATATGTTTTCACATAAAATGTTTTTTCGTTTCGCTCGGCTAACGGAGGCAATCACATGCGTTTACCAATGCTATGTAAAGTCGACGCGGTCAGTCTTAAAATATATATGTATACATTTATTGCTATAACGCAGCAACCCGTAGTAAGTCTTGGCATCCGAAACAAGAAAATTCTATTTTTTACGGTCTTGAACCACCTCTTGCCAGTCTTTGCATTGGAGATAATGAAATTTGTTTTTGTATAAATTAAGTTATCATGTTACAATATTTTTTTTCTTATTCTTATGTAAATTAAATTAGGTTTGATGACACGTTAAATTGTAGGTCCCGGTTATTTATCACAGTGTAGCAGCCGTTAAGCCATTTTAGATGTCAATTCAGATGTGTGTGATTTGAAAACTTTGACACCAGAACTGACCACTCTTTTACAAGTCATTTTTTTGTACAAGGAATGGGCTTGCTCTGGTTTCTTTAGCTAACTCCTTTTTTCTCCTTAATGAGGAGTCAATTGGGATTGATATCATTTGATTGTCCAATGTCCACCCTCTGTAATTTGGGGGTAGTTAATACCCCAACTGCCCCCGGGTAGTTTAAATTTTATTGTTTTACACGAATCTGTTTTGGGGCCATGTAAAATGTTCTCACAAAACTAAATTTATGACCAAAGTCAATGTAGTGTCGAGCGTAACAATACTAAATGAGAAATTTACTCCAAAAACCTCACGCAGAAATCAATAATTACCCTGACTGGCTGGATATGTACTCGTATAATCTGTCAACAAGTGAAAGAAAGAATGAGTAGAGCTTTATCAGTTTTTTAGTTAAATTCAGTATATGATGTACATAATTAAGTAATGTACTTATTTTAAATAACTTAAGTTAGCGAAAGAAAGAAATAAAATAAATATATTTAAACTAGGTTACCTGGAAAAGATCACTTTAGTGATAAGGTCGCCCAATGTCCCTGATTACCTTCCACCTTTATGATACTTATGTTGTTTTTTTGGCGCACTATAATGTATATTTGATTGATTGATTGATTGATCTTTATTAAGGCACACACAATACAAAAAAAAATTTAATGTCCCAATCACAGAAATCTAAATAAACAGTACCTGTTTATTTAGATTTCTGTGGTCCCAATACAGCCGCAACTTAGCAAAATTCTTAGTTAAAATAACTATACCGACTGATTAGCTGAAGGTTAATCTTGTATCTTGCATGTCTGTACAATGGTAGCAAAGTCCAAACTGTCAATTAATCCCTTCTTCCATTAAACTATGTCCAAAACTGGCCACCTACGGACTTACGTCTATTCTGAATTCGTAGATGTAGAAGAAATGGACCTGACATTGGTATCACTATAAACTTTACGCTTATGTACTCTGAGTAATTAATTTATTTGTGACTAGTGGGTGCTCGCGGCTTCGCTCGCATAAAGAAATAAAACTTGCATCCCCTATTTCACCCCTTTAAAAGAGGCATTTCCAAAAATCCTTTCTAAGTGGATGCTTACGTCATAACATCTACCTTTATTCCAAATTTTAACCCAATCCGTCAAGTGGTTTGGGCTGTGCGTTGATAGATCACTATATCAGTCAGTCAGTCAATCAGTCAGTCAGTCACCTTTGAGTTTTATATATATAGAATATAGAATATATATAGATAACTAAAGCTGCGGTTAATAAGTACTATCAGGACAACATATGTATTTAGAAAATACGTTTGTACACTTTTGGGGGTCGGACTTTTTTATTCTTCAGGTGTAAGTTTTACAGCATAATACATCAGTAACTAATGCAGTTATGTCAGAGAACACTTTTTGGTTTAAATTCTCGACACCACAGTTCATCTCTTACAATAATAGTTCATATTGAAATGTAAAAAGAATCTAGGATCGCCCAGGGTTTGACTCGCGAAAATCTGAAATTAAAATAGCCCTTGTTAGTTATCTAATATAAATCTACACTAGTTTCCATCCAAATCGATTTAGCTTATTTGAGCGTTTAGTTCTAACAAACACTAACACACACACACACTTTCACCTGGATCAAATTAGTGGGATGGGATAACTATGTAAACATAAAACTGTCTCTAAAAATAAGATGTTTATTCCAGATCTATCCTCTATTTATGTCTGTGTACGTTCAGTCGATTGTCTCCAGATAAAGGTGGTAGCACACCGCTAGTTCGGGCATTAAATTGTTTCTGCCCCACCCGCCTACTCCTCGGGTCACTTTGCCCAATCGCAATTAAATTGCCCCATGTCCGGCCCATTGGATTATGTTGGACGGATTCAGGTATCGTAGATTACAGTCCAAAGTGTATTTTCTACACTAATTTATAAATAGGAGGAATTGATTGAGTAATGAAATAAAATGATGCATGATTTCTCAAAATCTATGTCACCATAATAAACGACTTAACCCATTTTGGTGAAACTTACATTGTTTTCACCGACGTACAAAATTATGACAATATCACCAATGTTTTCGAGGTATGACACAAACATACAATATTTTGTTGAAATTGTTTCAATTCCACTTGACTTATTCATTCTTGCACTGACAACTGCTAGGAATGCATAAAACCATTTGCACAACCTAACTTTACCCATCAAAAGGCTAACTTTGATAGCTTCCTTTTAAAAAAAAACTTTTTGTAACCTACATCAAAATCCGTCTCTGCACAGGTCAGTTCATCAGTCGGGCCGGATATCGTAAAGATATCAGCTAGTACTAAACCGAAGGGTCCGCTTTATAGCCGGCTTACGGAGGTGTACCGCTACCTTTACCCAGCTATAGATATTGACCAATAAACACCTGGATTTAGCTGGAGGTTTTGGTTTTTGATTGCTTAGTATGGGGCTAGATGGCGCTGATAGATGTTTGCAATGTCCCGTAATATATATTTATTCATTCATTTATTTTTTACGGCACATAAAACAGAAATTGAAGAAAATTCTTAACTTTTATATAAATTTTACTAGGTTTGCTGCAGGACGAAACATAGATCTTCAACACACATGTATTAATCTTAGAATTGCTATAAGATACAGTTTTTAGTCCCCGCTAAAAAGGTGGATGTTATGAGTTTGACGTGCCTGTATAGTTGTTTTTCTCTGTCTTGAGCCAAATGTTGATCTAGTTTTTTTTGTGTTTGATTAGCGAGTTGATTGAAGGATATATTAATGTTTAAATATACTCGTGCAATGTCACAACAGAACGCACAAATAGCAAAAGACTACGATTGTCTTATAACTCACATAACCGTCTGAGTTTCAAGGCAAAACGAAGAAAAAACTCAATAAATAATTTTGCGATGTGACGAAGTTCACAATCAAAGTTCAAACGAGACATCCATTGGAATGAAAGCATAAATATTGGAGCGTAATTCACTAATAATGGATATAACAATAATTAGTTCAACCCTAGGGGTCAAGCCGCTTGTCCTTTCGGGGTTGATTAAGATGACCAGGAGAGGGTTGCATGTAAAACGAGGGTTAGATGTGACACAGGGTTAAGTATTTTGTAATAATTATACCTATATATTATTGAAGGTTATTAAGTAATGCTTCAAAAACCATTAAATATTGACCAATCCAAGCATATGTCAGTAAATAAATCTACATACAACAAAAATCTTACAATAAATATTTTAATATGTTTTTAAGTGACTATAAAATATAAAATAAAATAATATAGTAAAAGCTTTGATAAACGAGTAATATATCTAATATATCTTGCATTTTAATATTTTTCTTGGTACTTTTTATTTCGAGTAAACGATAAAAAAACTCTTTCAACTAATATTTAACTATCTTATTAAGGTCTAATGTTAAAAACATTTGCCTAATTTCATTGGAATCGAATCATTTGGTCCGAAAAGAGAAACAAAAACATACATTATCATATATTTTTTTATTTAATATTGCATTACTGCAATAAGTAATTAGAACTCCTTTCTATACCCCCATACTCTTTGCCCTCCCTCCGAAGAAGGGTTGAGGCAACTTAAATGCGGGTCCACCTTCGGATTACAACCTTCGATATTTGTTCTCCTTTTTAAACTGCTAATTAACGTGGTCAGCTTTGATGAAAAATGTTGGAATACGGGCGGGGCTTTTATGTACCTGCGAAATTAGTACATCTTAATTAGTGAATTTAAATGAATTGTACTAATGGATGTCAGTGCCTTCGCTTGCGTTGCTTTAGCAGTTTTTACTTTTAGTATTTCTTCTCCTCGAGTCGTATTACCTCTCATTACTGGGGGTCGTAACTCCCCCACATAATTGATTTATTGGGTATGTACATTATGTACATCGTGGTGGGCGTCTAGGTTCTTTCACGGTATAATTCAACATGACATGAGGTAGAACTCTGCCTAAAAAAAGTACCATAACTATGGTCTGTTACCTACCACTACCTTAAACAATTATAGCGGCTTGAATGAGAAGTGACCGTCCGTACATGCAAGCATTCACTTTAAACCACACTGTTGTTTGTGCGGGTTTCGTTTCAAACGCCCTGACGATCAAATACTGTTAATTTCTGTCGGAAGAGCACGTTTTTTTTAATTAGCTCAAATCAGGAAAACTGCTATCAACATATCACCGAACAAAAGCCATAATTAATTTTTCATTAAAAATTAAGCACAAATACAAGTACAAAGCGCGCGATCACAATACGGACAATGCTGCGACTGAATTGGACAAACTAATTTATTTGTTCACTCCTACACGATGGAAGGCAGTATCTTGGATTTGCAAAATGTTTAAGTTGGAAACAAGAAGTTAGGTGGAAAAACACCACTGCTGGGTATAGGCCTCTCTCTTTTAATACCTTTGTCTTTGAGCTTTGTTCAGCCTTATCCAGGTTTAACTGAAACAGTTATTATGATGTCAACCTTTTTTTTTATGTTGACGAGGGGGAATTCTTCAGAAAGATACCCGACCACAATGGGGTGCAGTCGAGTTATGTAGGATTTTTAACCCACTAAAACCCCCCGTTGGCCAGCCTCATTGTCGTGTGAAGAAGAGCTCCGGGTACTCCGGTGGGAACTCGCCGAAGCTACTCTAACACGTTATGGTGTGTGTCGCCCGTATGTCTTATGACATCTTGAACTAAATAGTTCCACTTCTCCCACTCGACAGCTAAGACCACTTTAGCTGTCGACCTATTAATATGTTTAGTCTTAGATAATGTCTCAGACAAAAAGCAAAAAAAACAACGGTCACATTATGCTAAAAAATAATTAATTGTCTTGACTATTTTATAGACAGAATACATTATTGCTAATAGATTTTTTTCAAAAACTTAACAAATAACTGACATTTTGGAAAAAAATTCATATCGAAAAGAATGTTTAGAATTACATAGTGACAGGAAATCAGTTTAGTAGTTTTCAAAATAAATGTATTTCATTTCATCTCAAGGTATAGGCATATGAAGTCGATGTTTTAGCTTTTACAGTTTGATAATAAATTTGTGCATTGAAACCTGTTACTCTGCAATACACAGCGCTACCATCGCTCCAGTTTTATCTATCCTTCTTTCGCCTTAAAGGATAAAAATAATTACAAGATAAAAGATATTTCCTACGAACGCCGCGCTTTTTTTCAATGTTTTTGAGGGTATTTTTCTCGTTTTTCCGCCGAGTCCGAGACGCGATCTGTCGTGCGCTTTCATTGTGTGCCCATTGGTGGAGACAGAAAAACAGGATACGGATATTACTAGGAAAAATGTGTTGATTTTTGATAATTGTCTCACAAAAAAACCTATATTTAACCCCTTTAAAAGTGCTAAAACCCTTTCTTAGCGGATTCCTCCGTCATAACATGCCACATTTCAGCTCGATCCGTGGTTTGGGCTGTGCGTTGACAGATCACTATGTCAGTCACCTTTGAGCTTTATATAATTAGATAAATGATGTATTACAGTAATTTAAAAAATGCATTAAAAATGTGTTTTCACAAATTGTCATATCAATCTAAGTCCAACGTCATATTTTAATTCAATCCTTGCTCTATACTAATTAACCCTTTCTAGAGAGTTCTTTGCAGAGAGACAATAATAATAAGCAGAAATAGACATCATTATAAGCCACGGCACTTTTTCCAGAAATTTAATTACAAAGAAAGTAGATTAAAACAGGTTAACTAGACTTTCATGTCAGAGGCCCTTAGGGCGACTTGATAAACTCTCGACACCAGAGTTGGACACTCTCAAATCAAATCAAAACATTTATTTACAGATCATAGGATACATAAAGATGGTAACAGGTATTACACAGCGCTACGTTCTTACCCATAGGGTGTGCAAATATGTACACTAAAATATTTAAAATGTCAATAAATTTAAAAACTTGCGAGATTCATTAAGGTTCTCGTTCGATAAGAAGAAGACTAGACTTTCTTATATATATTTTTCATATCTTTACTCCTGGTAGAGAAACATTATAGTTTTAGGTTAGCTGTGCTAAAATTATAAGTTAACGCCTACAGTTTTAGTTCAGTCAAACTATTAAAGTGCTCAAATAAGTGTCAAAATTGATTTACTTAAAATATTGAACTATATAAACCTTTCATGCAGTTCAAATTCATCAAGTCTTTGTAAGCAATAATTTTACGTTTACTATATTTAGGCGTGCTATAATAGTAGTTTATGCAACTGTCATATAAGTAAGGGTATTAAAACACGAGTGTGAGTTTATGAAACGAGCGCAGCGAGTTTCATAATAGTAACGAGTGTTTTAATACCCTTACTTATCGATGTGACGTAGTTAAGGTGAAACGAATCAATAGACCTATTTTCTGAGAGTATAAGATAATTAAAAGTAAATCTCTGATGTAATCCCTCTAGAGAAGTGGTTGGCATTAGAAACTACAGTTCTCACACAAATCCCACCATCGGAAGTCAAAAGATACGATAAGATATAAAAAATTAATAAAAACAGATAATGCAAAAGAACCTCGAACCAACTTTTACTTATTTATAAGGGAAAAAGAAACCAATAGGAGTTTTCCCAATAAATTTTCCCGATAAAAAGTCTCGACGCCCACTCGGCTCGTCCACGTATCCCGGTATGGATTCCCGACGTCGCCCGATGCTTTCCCGACCGTTGCCCGACGTTATTGGTTATTGATCGGTTTCCAATCAGCCAATCGCAGAGCGGACGGCACGCCCGCACACACGCCTTCCCATATCAGTATTCCTTATTTAAAAGGATGTGGACTTTGGGTAACGATGATAGTATCGCACAAGTTTATTGACCTTTTAAAGATAAGTCAAATAGATTTAATACTTTTTGTAGAATAAAATAAAATAATAAAATAAAAATAAAAAAGCCTTTATTTCTATCACATTATTTCACACTACTTATATCTATTATTTAAAATTAATATGACCATTATGTTAATACACCCTTAACCAATTTAACCATAGTGTATGTGACAGGTGATAACAAAGAAATATTTTCTGTTTGCAAGATTTCTATTAAAACTTAGGTATACACTTCCAATTTCTTTTTGTGATGTAAATTTGTATAACTATTATAACATAAATGGTTCTAAGAAATTTTTGTAGAATGGTACCTACTATATTAAAAAGTTAAATACTCTTTTATTTTAAATAATACACCCATACTCTTATTATATGTACATAGTTGTTATGAAATTGGTAATTCTATATTTTATAGTTGGTATAATAATAAATTTAATCTTTTATCGTTTGTACGTCGATCGCCGCGTCGCGTCGCTATAACTACGTACCGCCAGCAACAGAGCAAAAGATATTCAAATAAATAATGGAAAAAATGCTTTAAGGTTTCAAACCGCATTGTAACTTGTGTGTATTTTAAAAACTATATGGAGAGAGGCGCATTTATCAGAAGTTTATCCAATATTGCTTTCATTATTATTGAAATACAATTGTATCCTGAAATTAGCACAAGCGTTTATTCCTGACATTGTTGCTGCAGCTACAAGACCAATTTTATAGAGTATCAGATATTGTTTATGTTAACCAATATTATTCACATTTATAAGGTCGACGCTGTCAGTTTTTGGATGGGTGACCGAAAAGTGGCATTCCTTTTTGGGCGCTTCCGTGGGTCGGATGACATGTTAAATTGTAGGTCCCTGCTGTTCATAGTACGTCAGTCGCTAAGCCGACTAAACTAGAAGCCGACTAATCAATCAAACTAGTCTGTAAAATCAATGCCCCTACCACTGATCAGTTTGATGGACAATATTGGACATGCGCGCCAGTTTTTTCCCCGGGGCGTGTCACGTATCGATGACACGCCTTATTGACTGGTCCCGTATTTCCATTTCCATTTCTCATGCACAGTTTCTGTCCCGCAGTGCCACGCAGTGAGTTTTTTCCGTATATAAAAAAGTACTCTGTGGTTTTAGATAACACACGTATCGCTTTTTCGTCCGCCCGCGCGGGCGCGCCTTTCCGCCATTTTATTGTGTTGGCGTCTCATTTTCTATGTCACTAAATGCTACTCGTCAGAGCACTATATTGGAATTCTTTAAAAAGTGTGATTAATAGCATTGTATCTAACATACATCTAACGAAAATACATACATACTTCAATAAACACATTATAATGTAAAATATTTTTGTTTTATTTCGAAAAATCCCTTTCAAAATTTTAACATACTATAATCCGAGCGCTTCGTGCATCCGAACAGGGTATAAATTTTCGGTGTTCGGATCATCGCGGCCCTGCTGTATATGGAACTATAAAAAATTGCTTATATATGACTAAAAATCCTTTTTTATATTTTACATATTGTACATATTAAAAATCCTATGTTAAAATTTTTGAGTGTGCTTTTGAATTATCTATGATAACGTAAACGTATATATATTTTTTTTTTTTTTAACTTGAACGGGTTTGCACTTGACCATAGTTTACCTGATAGCAAGTAAGGCTATGGCCTAAGATGGAGCGTGCTTACCCGATAAGAACCGATTCACTCTCGCTTTGAAGATCGCTGGATTATAGTGCGTGGGGAACAGAGAGCCAGGCAGGGAGTTCCATAACCTAGCGGTACGAACAATAAAGGTGGAAGCGTACCGTTTCGTGCGGGTCTTAGGAACTTCCACCATAAACCGGTGTCGTCCTGCCGTACCTCTATATGTCACAATGAATGCTATTCTATTCCATTCTTTCATGAAGTTTGACCTTACCTGTGGTCATAACTCTCAACGTCAGAGTTACTTACTTTTTATGAAGATCGACTTAACATTATGATATGAAAGGTGAAAGTATGTTTGTTGGTCTGCAACAAAGCAATAGATCAACGACATCTTTGTTACGGAAGTAGGATAAAGTCCTGATAATTGAACATACATTAAAAATAAAACCGACTAAAATAAATGGTTTACAAAGCATTTATACATAATTAATTAATTATACATGTACACACTTAGTTGCTCTAAGAAAATTAAATACTTATTGTTTTTTTTTTTATATTTTCGGTATCTTAGACTAAATCCAAGAAGGCTTGCCACATGGTGTTTTTACATTGACATACCTAGTTCCATACACGCAATTTGGCGATACGTTCTGTATTGCACGGATTACTTACTGTTAATACTTACTGTTTGCAACACGTTTACAAAAATAATATTATAGACAACCTCTACTGCGCAGAATCGAACCAATAACCAATATCGATAGGCGATGGGCGTCCCGCCTCATTGGGCGGGTCTTATAGCGTAATGTGTTTCCTGTTCCATAAAAAAGGTACTATCAAATACTTACCATAGATTTTTATAGACTATAGTATAATATATATACGAATATATGAATATATATATATACGAATATACGAATTTGAAAATAATTGTGGTTTTAGTGTGAAAATTAGTACGAAATTTTGACAATTTCATCAAAAAACCGCATTACTCTCAAAACTGAGTCACTTAACGAGTGAATGAGTAAAAATCAATCATACTTAGTAAAAACGAGTATAAAAGATATATCCAACGTTTTACATCTGAATCATAAAAAAAAACAATCAAGACTGGTATACCTAATAAAGTACTTATTTTCTGAATTCACTTAACTCAATTATTTGAATCGATAACGTAATATACTAGACTACGTTTTGAGCCTCTTACTGAAATCTGAAAGGTTGTATTCAAACATTGTTGTGTAGATTTAAAAAAAACTAGATCTATTTCTGTACAGATATTCCCATCCTTGAACCAAAGTGTCTCTAAAGATGTCGTGGTGTTCAAATACTTGAATGTCCAGTTAAAAAAATACAGATAAAATATTGTGTGTAGTGCGCAGACTCGAAACAATATCCTTTCAATACGGTATGAGTGGGCGGTCACTGCGTATAGGGCATGGCTTTCACATGTATATCTTTGTACCAAAATATCAATACATTACCAATATCTTTTGTATCTCTCTCTTGAGTCGTATTTCCTCATGATTGAGGGTCGTGACTCCCCCGCAGAATTAATTCGTTAGGGCAATTCTCTTGGGCAGCATACATCGTGGTGGGCGCCCAGGTCCTTCAAAGGATTTTTTTGTATAATATAAGTAATATATTAGTGTACTAACAAATGATTGATTGAATTTAGTTTCACATAAAATAATCAACTATTGATCGTTGATTAGCTCATTTATTTAAAAAACAAAGAAAAAAAATAGATTCGTAACTATCCAGTATTTTCGATTTCAATCAAGTTTTTATGAAAATGACAGTCTCAGGTGTCGACAGTATTCAGCCGCCTTAGTTAAAGACTTGTCAATTATAACATAATGTTATAGTTTGGGTAATATTGTAATCACAAATTAAAAGAAAAAAATACGCAAAATACATACTAAAGAATAGTTAAAAATCAACGGAAAACGCATAAGCGAATCACGCTTAGATCCTTAATTGAAAGTAATGACCGAAAAAATCTATCCAACCCCTTACCGCCAGAGTACTTAGCAAAAATAATAGAAAATAAAGCAAGTAGCTACTATAAATTATAATAAAACTTGTCGCCGCGGCTTAAAACGAAAATTGTGTTAACTAAAATGTAAGGAAGTGAAATTTATGACTTTTGGCCTTATTACTTAATGAGTTGAATTAAAATGCAAGAGTTTGGTATTAATAATAATTGTGGAAAGTGTGTGCTGAGGTGGAAACGGGTTAATTTAATTTTGGGTAAATTTAAAGTTATTTTTACAATCTAAGTCGAAACGTCTGCATCACGGCAAGAAAAGTTAAAAGAAGATGCACACACATTTGTGTAGATAAAAAGATTAATTTTTATTGCAATACACATACAAAAAATAAACATAAACATTGAAAAAATACCCATGCAACTAGTGCCACAAGCGGTGGACTTATCGCTTAAAGCGATTTTTCCAGGCAAGGCCAGACCAGGGTTAAAACATAATCTGATTGGCTAAACCGAATGTGTTGTGCATTGGTGATTATTTAGTTAAGTAACTGTCACACGACCACTCTTTTGATAGGTGACCTAGGCAAAAAGAAATTCACAAGCACTAGAACGGGGTGTATTATGTTGGTCTGATATAATTGTATCACAGTTTAAAATCAAAAGGTCTAATACTCGTACGCTTAAACTAAACCACGCTAAACTTAAATTTATATGAGTATATTTTACACCTTATTAAGAATACAAAAATTCAGTAATTTTTAGTATCTACAAATTTCTTACTGTAACAAAAAATAGTAACGCTACTCGGCGATAGATGGCGCCACTTGGTTTTAGTAGACGCTCTCAACACTGTTACCAACAAAATATTATGTATAAGCGATAAAAACATTGATATTTTAAATAACATTTCATAAGTGTTTGAATTATTATGTTAATATTTGCATACTGAGTTTTTATGTACATGTAACATGTAACATTTGTCTTAGGTACTTACTTACTTTTCTACGTAAAACAAACGCAGTACGAAATGATTATGTCTCACTATGAATATTAATTGTGACTTAAAATCTCTCAGTTACATTTTGTTACATATTAAATTAAATAAGTTATTTATTCATAAAAGACACAAAAACAACTTACAAACTAAAACTTAAAATAAAATAGAAACTTTATCTAATAAGATATTTGGAACAATTATACATTTATAAGTCTAACTCTTGTGTAAAACTTTCTTTACAATATTATATTTAATATAATATCAAAATTTTATAAACTAACAAGTTAGGCATACCCATAGTACAAACTATCCGTGCCGCTATGTGCTGTAACAAAATGTTATCATTATTAACTTTTTTTGATGATGTTGATGTATCTCTTGACACTCAAATAATAATAATTTATTTTCCTTTAAATTTATACAAGTATTACACCATATATGAGTTAAATGTAAGGTACATACAATTTTGGTGGTGTACACCATCTTTCAACCACAGTATCGCTTATATAGGTGTTATATATGTATATATATATATATATATTATTTAACAAAACATTTCGAAGTCCTACTAATTATAACAACAATAACTAAGTAATGTTTTCGATATATTTTATCTGGAAGGAAAAAAGGAATTAATTCGCGCGGCATACATCAAAGTGTCTCCACGCATTCGGCCCATGTGACATGTTTATGACTTTTTTTACCTTAGAAAATAGGGTTCCTTGCCTAAATTACGAACAAAATCCAAAACAATTTAGTATTAAACAAATTATTAACCGACTTCGTTTTGTGGACACCAGGTTTATCCGCAATAATTATAATTTTGAGTAATTGTAATTATAATTTGGAATTAGGGTAAAAGATAACATACAATGAGCCCTTTAAAATTGTATGGATACTCAATTTAAAACTCCCTTAACCAATTTAAATGAAACTCAGATTGTTGTCTATGTTGAAGTTAAAAAAAACTTGAATTCAATCGATCGAATAAGAGACTTTGACATATAAGCAATGATCATCGTCATTATCAGCTTGTCATCGCCCACTGCTGAGCATAGGCCTCTCTTCTAGAACGCCACTCGTCCCGGTCCTGTACAGATTAAATCCAGGTGCTGTTTTTCTTATGTCGTCAACCCACCACAATGGGCGATGATAGTTACGATGAAATAAATAATAAATAAATATTCCGGGACAATGCACACAGCGCAATCTAGCCCCACACTAAGCAAACGCTTGTGTCGTGGGTACTAGATAACGGATATAATACTTATATAATTTTCTTTTGTAAATACATACTTATTATACATACAAACGACCATACTCAACACAAGTAATTATAATTTTTTATAACGCATAAATACTTGTGTCACGCGGGAATCGAACCCGCAACCCCTAGATTAGAAGGCAGAGCCACTACCAACTAAGCTTGTTAGCTTAGTTGGTAGTGGCTCTGCCTTCTAATCTAATTGGCCAGTCACCAACTAAGCTAACAGGCCAGTCAAAATGATTGGAACCATTTGAAAAATTGAAAGAAAATCATGCAATGGATAAAAATCATGTTTTTATAAGTCTATAGTCTGAACTTTATGTATTTTGTTAATTTAGTTACGATCTTATTCATTAATTTTACTTATTTTTACTTACATCTTTCGATGCTTCATAAATATATATACAAGCATCGGCAATTTCTGAGGACGCGACGGAGTAAAGATTTGGTTGACCGTTTTTTGAACTAGATAGCCTCACACTTGACTACAACTCGCCCGGTGAAGCATCGCTATTATCTAAAATCGAGTGCGCTTGCCTAGAAGAAACCGATTTACTCTCGACTTGAAGACTGATAAATTAAAGATCATTTACTTTTATGAAATAAAGTAAGAATTAATTTCCATTTTTCATTTCATTTTTTCCATTTCCACCACGTAAGAAAAAAGAAAAGGCCTTACTTTAAAAAACCCACCATTTTGAAAGGTAAAATATACAGAACCATATCTACCTATACACTTACCATGCGTTACTTATTCCGTCCCATAAATACGTCTTCACCTCGTCTCGGATCTGCGGGCAATAAATAATTTGGAATTGTTTATATTAATCGTACGAGTGCTGTACGGGAGTGCTAGAGGCTGATAAAATGAAACATGTAATTGTGAATATAATGCAAAATGTGTGTGTAATTTGTATTGTCAGGTTGGTTTTTTTTTTGTAAAAATTATCTCAATTTGCAGTAGTTTTTTTAACAAGAACGGGTTTGCACTTTGCAAAAATTTGCCTGATAGTAAGCAAACGCTTTGGCCTAAGATGAAGCGTGCTTACCCGATAAGAACTGATTCTACTGATGATAGTGTTTATTACTGTGAGTATTGAATTATATTTGAAGAGTTATTTAATTTAAATTATTTGTAGAATTTTTATTTATTTAATTAATTCTACTTCAATTCAGACAATCATTAACAAGTATAGCACCTAAGCAAGCGACTCTTCCATAAATCGAAGTTGTAGGATTAATTTATGAAATTGATAGTAAAGTACCTATCCGTGAGTTGCATTTCTTTATTACTGAGGATCGTGACTCCTTATAGTATCTTATTCCTTACATGAGTAAGTACTCACAAATTAAAATGGCATCCGCTAAGAAAGGATTTTTGGAAATGTCACATTTAAAGGGGTGAAATAGGGGATGCAAGTTTTACTTCTTAATGCGAGCGAAGCCGTGAGCACCCACTAGTAAACTCATATGTAGGCATACCAGTCTAGCTTAGCACCTCATAACTCCCTCCTTATTCCCTAAAAACAGACTACAGAGAGTAAATAAAACTAGTTCCAGAGACAATAGCGATTATAAACCAGTGTTCCGAACCCCTTCTTTTTCCTATACGAAGGAATGCGAAGTGCGCCATTCTGTAGATTTACTGCCGCTGTGTTATTGCCGACTACAGGGCAGAGTAACGCAAGATAGGTTGGAAGTTGTACTAGAAAGTTCCAGGAAAGTTATTAGTAAGTTTAGGTTTAGGTGTGGTGAGCTCTAGTGTCGATAGATTTCATCATACGTGTTACTTTTTACAACTATAATAATAATAATAAATATTTCGGGACATTGCACACAGCGCCATCTAGCCCCACACTAAGCAAACGCTTGTGTCGTGGGTACTAGATAACGGATATAATACTTATATATAAGTACATACTTATATATAACTAAATCCATCCTTGAAAGGCTGTGTGTTCCCAGATAACCTGTATACATAATCTTGAAGGTAGTAGTGCTTCTATCAGTTTACGTGTAGATTTTATTGTAATTAACTTATGAACAAAGTAATCATACGAAATGTGAAGGCCGAGAAAATGGGTATCACAAGGCATTAGTTGTTTTTAAAATTAACCATAAACCGTATCCCGAACCGTGTCGTCTCATCGAATCAGAGTGGCCAACTCTGGTGTCGAGAGTTTATCAAGCCGCCCTGAGGCCCTCTGACATGGCTTAACGACTGCCGTACTAGACAAACAGCCGGGACCTACAATTTTAACGTGTCATCCGACCCACGGAAGCGCCCAAAATGAAACGCCACTTTTCGGTCACCCATCCATGTACTGACCATATCCTATGAGATACCGTTTAGCTAAAACGAATATTATAGGTTGTGTGCATATTTGTTAATTATTTACGCTCAAACGTCACAGTCAGTTTGAGTTAAATTTTAGTATGAAATGAAGATTGATTCTAATGTGTGTCCTGGGTCTACCATGGATGAACATTATGCTTTTTTTATCCCAGATAAGCTTAAGTAACACCGCGGGACGCGGGACTAATAATTCTACATAAATACCTATCTAGATATATTTAATACGTCGTACCATAATTGCAAGCCACAGTAAAAGAGCAATCGAGACTTCTGAATTTCCATTTTTCCCGTTCCGTTTCCTTTAGCCATAACTTGGAGTATTGTTCTGAGCCGTGGGCCAAACTGTGGCCCAACTGTGGGCCAAAGTTTGCCATTGTACCAGTGAATTATGGCCCAAGGACGGATGACAGTAAGACGGTATTGTAAGATTTTTGAACAAGATTTGGATATAATGTGAATGTTTGTTTTTTGATAATTGTTTGTTGAAAGTCTTCTAGTATTGTCACTTTACATGTGTGGTTGTACGCTCACATAGTCAATACTGGTGGATCGATGGATTTCTATTTAATTTGTACAATTATTTATTAGTAATTAGTTTATTTAAAATAAAGTAAGTAGGTTATATCAGTAACAATGACATAAAAATTATACAATAAAAATTAATGACTTTAAATATATGTTTGGTGATCCGAACAGCTACTTTTATTTATTTTATATTTACACAAATAAATAATAATCTTACAGAAAAACAAAAAATAACATCGTAAATAAAACAATCGAATGGCAAAACAATCTCATCAAATACATTTATAAACAGCCTTCGGGCACGCATTCTTTCAATTTGGTAGCCACAAAAGAAGCTCAAATTTGATCAACGACTCATTTTCACAAACAAAATGTTGCTAATTACAATGTGAAGTTAACGAAGGATCCTGAAGATGCAGGTTAGTCAACGGTGAAATGGTGGCAGGGGATCGGGTTGCCAGTGAGGGAAATTACCCTGGGTTTAGGGGAAATTTTATGTATGAATGGTAAGAGTATAATAATTAGTTTCGTGGTTAGATGGCATACCATATCCATCTTGATTGTTACAAAAAAGCATATGTTTGTTGATCTGCAAAGAAAGTCTCATCTGTTGCCTATAGATAATATATTAGTTATGTTATGTAAATATTATTGATTTTTTGTAAAAATAATATTATTAATTTTAATAGTCGAACACCAACTTTATATTTTTATTTTTTCAATAATTTAATTTGAAGTTAAAATATATTTTCTAAGCACCATTATTGGTAATGAAATCATAAATAATTCCTAATTGATGTATTCTAAATTTCTGTACGCGGAAGCAATATTTGCATAGTTACTTATACCTACATTCAAATATCAAAATCTCAGTAATAATTCCTAAGATTTCTCAACAAGCTGGCAACACCGACCCCAAATGGAATTACGTCTGCGACTGTGAGGATGTTAGCGATTATAATTTATTATGAATAAATGAAATATTATAAACGCATCGGCGCACCGCCCCGACAACGCCACTGGCAATGGCGTTTGCCTTGCTAGGCTAGTGATGGGACACACTCTTTTAAGGTTATCGATAACAATAATTAAAAAATATTTTGATATAGCACAGTCACGTGTTCCACCTTCGGCCAAAATATAACTAACGTAGATGTCGTTTTATGAAAGCTGGTAATCAAAATAATGTCAACCTAGTAAAAATATATGTATTAATCAGTAGGTTAGTTTTACCCTTGATTCACTTTGTACATTTCATAGTACTTAATAGGTGTATTTTTGTATGGACTATGTAGGTGCAAATTTATTAGACCAATACAAAAAAATATACAGTAATTTAGACAGTTTCTTAATCTTAAAATTGCTGTTTATTGTAACTTCTTCGTCAGAAAGAGCTCAGCAGGCACTCGCTTACCTAATACAATTAGCAATGTCGTACCAATTTTTGATTTACTTGTTCATCGATATCCATAACCTTGACATGTAAACATGTAAATTTTATGAAACTAAAAATAACAACTAAGCTGAACTTAAACTAAACTCTTTAATCAGGAGAATTACGGTCAAGTGCAAACCCATTCTACGTAAAAAAACTTTAATGGGCTAAATTAAATTCAACGAGATATTTTTTCTGTAGCATATTTCACGTTATTCTCCGATGTATAAATGTGTGTTGAAATTAAACAGTAAGATTAATAAAGTTTCTTTATCTTATAAGACCTTTACCCCATCCCTACGTCGTGACTTCCTTCATACAGCAGGCACTCGTTCGTGCCTTTGTCGGGAACAATTGTCGACAAATTAGATATGAATTGAGTTATTTAATATCAACCTGAGGTTATTGTTTGTTTCTACCGTTATCTACTGTTTGGGATGATGTTTGGCTATGTAGGATAAGTATTATGAAAAAGATGTTTTTATCTGGACTATATTTATTTTTCAACTAAACTAAGTAGTTAGAAAATGTCTTTGCTTCATTAAGTTTACACGTTAATGTAAGTTATAAATAGTATAGAATAGTAAAGTTATATTAATAGTTCATTACTGAATTATAAATGTATGTATGTAGTTTTGTACCTATCAATCATAGTGCAAACTAGTTGCAAACTAAATTTTCTCTAATTGAATTACATACAATAACCATCAAATATTGTTAATACAATAAATGTACACTTGTTGTAGTGTACAAAGTATGAAAATGAGTCTTTTTAGTTTCGATTTATCGATAGTTTATAAAATCACCATTTGGGCTTTGACTATGCTTATATTTTTTTACAAGATAAACAGTTTGGATTTACAATTTTAGTCTATTTAACCAAGAGATTGTATTGATGATATTGGGGTCATTTTACCATTTTTCTTTTTGCATAGCACACCCATTCAAGGACTGACCAGCCAATATTCCTTAGTAGAAAAGAACTAGTAAAAAATCCTTACCAAAAAATCAGTATTCCATAACTCCTCTGCAATAAAACTCGATTCACCAAAAGGAAGAGAAAATCCCTCCTATTTGCGAGCAAATAAATCACAATACACTCAGTGGCAAAAGAAACAGCCCTTTTATCACTCCCGATAGAACCCCTGATTTATACTTCAAATTGACAGCCACTGTACTAGTGCGAACAAGATAGGTTTGAGCGTGAATGAGGGCAGCACTATCGCTAAATATTACATCTGTAATATCATATGTCGGTAAATACGAGTTAGCAAGTATGTGATTGAATTGAATCAAATAATATGATGAACACGTGTTTGACCCACGGAAGGACCTCAAAGGAGAACTACTTTTGATCACCCATCCATAGAAGAGTGACCACGTCGATAGTTTCTAGATAAAATGTATAGCTGAGATAGTCGATAGAAGTTCTTTATTGTAGCACAGTTGTGAAATAAATTGTAAACTGTCATCATTTCACCAGGTCAGAAATTTTTAGTTATAATTTTCTCCGCGTGCAAAGTTATTCTTTTGCAGTACAGTAGCGGATATTGGGTGGATCATATTTTATACTTTACTTCGACCTGTCATTGTATGGACTTTCTGGGCTTGAAATATAGGTACTGGTGTGGGAAGAAAAGGGGTTGGTGTTTTTTCTTTTTTAAACTTTAAAAGAGTTTAAAAATGGTATATGAATACTGTTAACTGCCTGTGAGTACAGGCAAAGTAAAATAAAAATATCAACATTGGACTAAGAAATGTTAAAATCTTACAATGAAGCAGTCAAATTAATAGTAATTCAATTGTTGTTGTTTTGTTTTGAGATTTTTATTGCTATACTTTGAAGTGATACCTATATCATCTTATTTTCTTTTAGCCAATCACACCAGATATTATTTTATAAAAACGGAAACTGTTTTATTTAAATATATGGATTCAAATTTTTAAGCAGTTATTTCGAACGACTCATCAAATCAGACCATTTCCAACACGCATTGCCACTTTTCCAAATCAAACTACCCGAATATTTGGGAAATTCAGTGTCGATGTAAACACTCCCCGGGGAGAGTTCGGCAGTAGTTTATGCACACTACCGGATGTAGAAGGGTTGGCGATCACACCACTTCTGGTTCACTTCTTGCGGGATATTTTGTTTGGAGACGGGGTATTTTGTGGCCACTATATTTTGTACTTGTAAGTAAAAAAAAATATACAATTATTTTGATTATGTCATTAAAAGCATACGCAGGTGTGGTGCTAGATTACTTTTATTATTTTTAAATTTATATGCGCAAGTCTGTTATTATGTTAAAACTAACAACATGAAATTTTGTTAAACCGTTATGCTTGATCAAAAGCAGTCACGTAAAAATTTGAAAAAGTATATATTTAAGATAAATTTATTTAAAAAAATAATCTTTAACTTTTAAATAAATCTTTTTAAGTCAAAATACCTCAAACAAATTTATACTACTTTATAACACTACTACTGAAATCGTTTCCATTTTGTGCTACTTTGCCACCTTATTAGAAAAGAGTGAAATAATGTTTATAAAATGATTCAGTAAAGTTAAAAAATACATCTATAATTGAAAAAGAGACTAAAATAATGTTTATAAAAATGAAAAAGTAGTAAAGTTAAGAATAATATCTATTCCTTAACCTTTTTTACTTGCCATGTATCACCCCTATGCACAGAAAAACATAAAATATATCTATTATGATCTGATCGCGGACGGTCCCTTTTCCCAAACGATTGACTTGGGAATATATACTCGAAAATTCTTTTGATTTTTCGTCTTGTTTTTTCGATATTTTCTTTGTTTCTTATTTCACCCCTTTTTGTGAGTGTTAGGGTATTGTTTGACTGATATAGTGGCAATTTGGAAGTTGATTTTAGGAGGAGATTTGGATGACAGTTTAGAATTTAAAGGAAAAGTATTCGTTAAATTTTTTTTAACGGATTTTTTGTAGTACTAGCAGCGTAATAAAAACCAATGTAATCTAAAGTCAAATTTACTTTTATTGGCATTTTTTTATTAATGTTAGATTATGTTAGATTCTAATCAGGCTAAGATTTCACAACAGTATTTCACTATTCAAACTGAATAGTCACTGTATCTAATATCAATAAGTTTGTAGGGTGGCTTGGTTTAGTGTCGTATTTACCCCTGTTTTAGGGTAATTTTATGGCACTGGCAACTAGTCACAGCCTAATCGCGGATTTGTGTAAATGTCAATGAATAGGCAATATATTATAGTATCTAACGATCAAGTATTTTTAGGTAGACTTGGTATTTTAGATATCTATCTAATTGATTGATTTAGGAATATTTTTTCAAATAAACAAATACTTTGTTATTATTTATTTATTACTAGTTGTGCTCGCGACTTCGTCCGCGTGGAATAGTTATTTTGGGCATCATATTTATTTTTGCAAACAACGCAACAACGAAAGCCCTCAAAGATGAATAATTTTCCCCGTTTTTTCCACATTTTGCATTGTTTCTTCGCTCCTTATAGTTGCAGCGTGATGTTATATAGCCTAAAGCCTTCCTCGATAAATGGTCTATTCAAGACAAAAATATTTTTTCTATTCGGACCAGTAGTTCCTGAGATTAGCGCGTTTAAACGAACAAACTAATAAAATATTAGTATAGATTTATTACACATTACAATCAAAATTTATCTTAAAACCTAAGTTTATGTAGATAACTGCAGTAGGCATTCGTTTCTTTTCGAGACTCTCTTAATATTAGTTCATTGTTATTGCGTTCCAATCTCAGCCAATAAAATAAATTCTCAGTTTTAATAAGCTAAGAGTATTTTTATTAGCTGGTGCCCGCGGGACACCACTCGTACGCGCGGCCGACAGAAGAAGAGGTGGAGAGACGACATCGTGGAGGTGGCTGGAGTCACGTGGACCAGACTAGCCCAAGACCGCAATGCCTGGGCCAGCAAGGAAGAGGCCTTTACCCGCTTTTGGGTGCCCTGATACAAGAAAATATTATAAGTAATCAAGAACTCAACTTAATTTTTTTTTTTGTAAATAAACTAAGTAACTATAATATGTAAATGAAATAATTGAATTCAGGAAATAAAGGCTATTTTATTTTATTTATTTTTATTATTAGCATTGAATGAATTTACCCTTAATTTTTTTTATAGACTCTTTTCAATGTTTTACACTCAGTTTTAAATCGCGGAAGCGGAACCGTACTAAATCATGGCTCACTTGAAATCCATTCTTCCTCGTTTGTTCCATCTCGTAATTCTATTCTAAAGTTAAATCGGTCTATTGCTCGACCATTTTTTATGAGATTACGTTTTTAATCGCGAGGCACGGATCACTTGGCAATCCTCAAAAGGGGGTAACTACGGAAAACGTAACTTATACTAAATCAAATGTTTTTTTTTATTACGTGACAGGTGGAATAAAATTAGAATGTCGGTGTTGCTAGCAAAAATAAATCAGATTAGAATTAGAATAGAATAGAAAATTCTTTATTGCAACACACGATAATAATTTAAAAAAACAAAGAAAAAAAATACTTATGCTAGTGCCAGAAGTGGCGGCCTTATTGCTAAAAGCAATCTCTTCCAGGCAACCATTGGATGGAAAGGAATAAATAAAATTTAAGGATTATGTAAGAGATAAAATAGGTAAGTCAAAAGATAACAAATAAGAAAAGAGCTTATAAAAACAATAAAACGTATGTGTATTGTTTTAGCGGACATTTGTACACAGGCAATGTTTATTTAGGTTGATTCTTGAAACAGTTCAGACATTTTGAAAACGATTCCTTCAAGTATAAGTATATTTCTTGAAGAATATTTATCTACAGTAGTAGTACCCTCAATTTACAGTTGGTTGGATAGATAACAATTATTTTCTTTCTGAAAAGGGGTTTCACGTTTGACTTGAGTTTTGGTCACTTCAAAATCTTGGAATTTATGGCGGACATCGGATTTCTTTTATATTATACAGCCTTATTTTTGAAAAATATTAGATTCAATGATCAAATTTTAGGTTGAAACTTTTTAAAATTTTAAGTTAAATGGTATGATCCTTTTAACTTAAACTTTAAACTTATTTTAACTTGACACATAACAAAACACTTGAAATTTAATTAAATTGAACAGAAAATTATTGGCTCATCAAAAATAGTAATTATCAAAACAAATTTATTTTCTTTCTTAAATGCTCTCAAAATTTATTATAATAATTTATCAGAGTTACTATAAAAACATTATGCTGAGTCAAAAAACGTATAAATTAATAAGAAACAAAGGGTCAAACATAGGCACATAAACAAAAATGGAGGGCTAAGCAGGTACGCACCTAGCCCTTTCAAACATAATTAAGTATAACTCAATAATCCTACCACAAACGAAACAAAAAGCGAGGAAAAGCGACCAAATTTTATTATCATTATTTGCATATTTAAATAATTATAATAAACACAGGGTTAAGAATAGGGTAGGGGCGAGAAAACTCCGTTTGTTTTTGTTATTTTTGTGGTTTAATTGATCTTATTAGATATATGAGGTTTTTAAGGGAGGGCGCAATCATAAACATAGTTTTTTTTACATGGAATGGGTTTGCACTTGGCTGTAATTCGCCTGATGGTAAGCAATCATTACGGTCTAGGATGGAACGTGCTTTGCTTTGCTTTATTTAGATACAAAATTGAGTAATTTATTTCATTGTTATTATGATTTTACTATATCAGGCTTTTTGTTTAGTTTGCCTAAAGGTTTCTAAGAATATCTTTTTTTTGTGTAAGAAGTTAATCTGATTTGATATTTTATTCGAATAACCTTTTTTTATTAACAACATTTATAGGAGAAAGTATAAAATAATCTGTAAGTATGTATTTACAAAATAAAAGTATATAAGGATATATCCGTTCTCTAGTACCCACGACGCAAGCGTTTGCATAGTGTGTGGCAATATGGCGCTGTGTGCAATGTCCCGATATATATTTTTTTATATTTCTTCAAACAAATCACTAGTATGGCTAGAATAAATCTTAAAAACCTAATTACTTTCATAATGTCATGTTACATTGATCCGAGCCTTAAAATTAAGGCCAATAGGCATCATAAATTTTTCATAATTTCACGCGTCCCGGACACGACCCAACAAAAACAAAGAACTCTTTTTGGAATTTATCAAGCAAAGAGTTAAAGCTTAATAAATACCTTCGCAAAGGAAGAGACCCAAACGTAAATTACATTAGAATATAAATTAATATGATCACACTATGGAGAAAAAATTAGCTCGGTTTTCATAGCACAATGCCAAGCTAAAACAACCTTTATTTATTACCAACATTAAGGTTCATTTTCGAATGTACTTTAGATTGTAGATGGGTGAAAAACTCAGGAAAAAGTGAGAAGTGTCCGTTTGATCATTTTAAGCCAATTTACGTACGAGACATGCTTGTAAATGATATGACGGGGCATCTTTCCAGCCTTTTATATGGAGATTATGTATTTTACATAGCTTGGGCGAAGTTATGTGAATAATTTTAAAGTAAATAGCTAATAATTACATTGGAAAGAAATTGCGATTTTCAAATTGATTTTGTAGTTCTTCTAATCTAGAGGTCGCGGGTTCGATTCCCGCAACACAAGTTTTTATGTACTTTAAAAATTTATAATTATTTGTGTTAAGTCTGGTCGTTTGTATGTAGGTATAATAAGTATGTATTTACAAAAGAAAACTATATATGTATTATATCCGTTATCTAGTACTCAAGACACAAGCATTTTGCTTAGTGTGTGGCTAGATGGCGATGTGTGCAATGTCCCGGAATAATTATTTATTTGTTTTGGCCACATTTACTTACTAATCTATTTTTTATGTTTATTACTTATTATTTTACCATCTATTTGAGTGTAACGATTAACTAATGTTTATTGTAGTAATCTCACCATGAATGAATATATCTGACAAGGATAAAATAAGATAAGATAAGATAAGATATTTCTTTAATGCACACCAAAAAAATTACATAATGAAAGAAATTTAAAAACTAATCTAATGTACATTGGGCGGCCTTATTGCCTTAGGCGATTTCTTCCAGGCAACCTTTGGATGGACAGGATTTAGAATTATAAATAGGCGGTGTATAAGAATACGTAAATTAAATAAATAAGTGAAAGAACACAATACAAACTCAGATAATACACTAATAAATAATAATAAACAATACAATACATAATTCTATATGGATGATAAGTAATGATGATACACTAGCTTTTGGAATATGCTTAAGGACTTAGCTTGCCTAACAGGCAAGGGCAACATGTTCCACAACTGGATGGCTTGGATGGTGAAGGAATTTCTGTACATTAAGTTGGAGTACGATGAAGAAGGAAACTCGAGGAGAAGGGTCCGGGACGAGCGCAGGGAGCTGGAGTGGGAGGCGGTCACAAATGCAAAACGTTCTTTTAAGTAACATGGAGTGGACGGAAAGAATAGGAGCATCTTATCGACATCTATAATTTTAGTTGTTCTATAATAAACATATCGTTGAGTAAGGTAACTAATAGTTACTGAAAGTAGCGTTAAAACTACTAGCCCTCATAATCTAGACGGTCTTATTTATGCCATATTTGTACCGTGGCCAAACTCATATAATTGTCAAAAGAACCTTATCAGCCAGTACATAATTCGCCAGTTTTCACCTCTTGGCTGTCAATATCTCGGCAGGCGGGCAGGTCACACTTGGCTCGAGTCCCGCCAGGTGGCTGCTAATGAATACCGGCAATAATTGACCGCCCCCAGCTGTTATTGGGAGCTATCACAACATTTGGGTCACGAGTCTGCATCATACGACGGCGGACGGGGATGGAGAGGTCTTGGTAGTTTTGTTTGAAAAGAAATTTAGAAGTTAATAAAATTCATTCATTTCAAAATATCGACTAAGGTAAGGTATTTTTGCAGGTTGGTTATACCTATATATTAAAAGGGTTTCATTGTAACGAGTTACTAATTAAAATCAATCCAGTGGGTTTTAGGGCCTTGAGGAAACATAACCAAACAACGTAATCACTGACACGTAGAGAGAAATAAGTGGTTATATAGGTACCGGATGAATTAGTAAGTTTATGTTATTATCCCAAGTAAGGTAACAATAATACAACCGAGTAAATGCCTTTGCGTTATATTTTTTTTATTCACTCTAGCAGTTGGTATTCAATTTGTTCTTTCTTTAAACTTCCAAATCTGATTTCATTTCAGAGATAACCCGCATAAAATGAAATTATGTTCTGAACCAAATTTAAAGATATTTTTCTTGATATGTATTATAGTACATTTACGTTACGGAGGAAAATACCAAGATGGTTCAGTCGTAGTATAGGTAAGGCAGGCGGCGGTAGCCTGTGGGCGCAATCACAGCCTCCGTCCTTCACATCTACATCGGATCAATTTTCAACTATTAATGAAACATCAACTCGCAAGGTGCTCCAATTAATTTGCAAGTAATTGATGGGATACTAACTTAGCTGGCTAGTTAATTTTGGAACGGTTTCCAATTTGAGACTTGTTTTGTTGGTGCCATACTGATAGAAAGTTGATCGTTGCTCAAGCGGACTTAGGTGTAACTTGATAAAAAAAAATAAGTGGTGGAGATTTGAATACGTTTTAAGAAATTAAAAAAATTGTGAAGTCAAATATTGTTTGCTACTAATTTAAGTATATAAATATAGGTAGTATTGAATGTGAATCATATAAAACAAAAACTGTTATATCGTGTACTTTGATAACACTTTTAGGTATGTTTTACTAATCACATCACTCTCATTCATCGTTTCATTTATCATCGTCGCATTACAGACATCAACAAATATAAAAACCTCGCTTAGATTGACTTGTAGAGTTCTACACTAACTGCTACGAACCGTAGCAGTACGTATAACAGCTACGAAATGTGCTACGAAAAAATGGGTCCAATTTTCATCTAAAACTCGCATTGAGATAAACCAAAACTTAGACAATAGCCATAATTACTTAAAGAACATTACAGCACAAAAAATTCGCCAATTTCACTCGCAATTCAAAGCTCGGGCAAATTTATTTCGGCCATAAAGTGCGAAACAGTCCTAAAGTATTGCTAATTAATGTAAACATGAAACGATTAGGAGTCCAAATAAACACACCAAATGGGCTTCTACGGCAATAAATACCTATAATATTTTTAATTACTACCCTCAAAAAAGACATTAAACAGGGCAAAGATAAAAATTCCGTCCGCCATATTGCAAATGCGAATAACATTCGTGAGGGTGGAATATTTTTAAAAAAGTATTATATATTATTAGCCAGGGCCGCACTGCCCGTACCGGGGTCATCTGGATAAATAAATTATGATATAGTGCGAGTTTTTAGCGACTCGCATCTCGGATGCGGATAGAGTTATGAAATTGCAAGACACGATCGTGAAAAAAAGTTAATGTTATGTTGCGGAATTTTTGAAAATACTCTCCATATAACAGCTGATGACAATGGTAGTTTGGAAATAAATACTTCTTCTTTTATAGTCAGTATCAGTTTTATTAATGAAAGAAAGAAACATTTGTTATGTCAGACAAACACAATTAAGTACATAAGGAAATATAAAATCTGCCACAACTCAGCATAATGCTGGTTGTGTGGAAGCAACCAACGGTGATCTTCCTTTGGGGCTGGCTGGTTGGAGTTGGGTTTGTTGTTGAAGATCGTTGCACTGTGGTTCTCCAGGATTGTCTGTCCTCGGCGGTCTAAAAGAATAGTTTCAAAATTGGAATGCCTGTGAGATACTTCACAAGGTCTGACCAACGGGTAGGTGAACGGCCGTGTAGTCTTTACTGTCTACTTGACCAACTACCATAAGTTTTCTAGGCTTCTTCTCTCCATGGAAATAGTTTAACAATAAATAAAATGATTCATGATTCCTGCCGCCTCTAACCCTTGTATCTGTAACTCGGACGTGGGTTTAAAAAAACTCCGGCGTTGTCTAATGAATTTATGGTCAGGAACTTGTCACGCCGCCATTTTTTCTCGACGCCCGCTGATACACCGATAGCGCGCGCGTGACGTAGCCACTGGGTTCCGTCGCTTTTGGAGATCCATGGGACTGAAAGAATAATTTGGGAAAAAGTTAATGAAATAGTCGTTTTTGCGACTACATTTGCAATTTTTTAAGTAATAATAATAGTAATATAATTACATACCTATTATTATGTTTGACATGATTTTAATAACAAAAATTTTCATTGTTTTATTAATAAAACTAGACATATGTAACTTCTAAAATTTTATAAAAGCCTAATGTTATAAATTCAATTTGACGAGATATTGTAATTTGTGTAGCATATTAAATGATATTAGTACTTATATCTATGTATGTTACAATTTTACATTATCAATAAAGATTCTTTATCTTTTTTTATCTTTTTATTACGCAACTAGTAAGCGCGTTGTAGTCGAGCGTTTGTCAAGTAAAAAAACCGGCCAAGTGCGAGTCGGACTCGCGCACCGAGGGTTCCGTACAAACCTGCAAGGTTAAATATTTTGTGAAGTAACTAAAAATTTATGGTTTTCGTAATTTTTCCTTTATCTATGCTATAAGACGTTGCTTCGTACCAAATTTCAAGATTCTGAGTTCACGGGAAGCACCCTGTAGGTTTTGATTCCCTTGCAAGTGTCGAAAATTTGCGGCATAAATGGCTGTATCTTTTGATCGCGTTGGCTTAGAAGTTTGATTTTTTTACCAGCTTCAAGGGACAGTAGACCTGAGTAATTGATATAAATTTCAGCTTCATATCTCTACGCGTTCCTGAGAAAAAGGGTCTTGACAGACGGACGGACGGACGGACAGACGGACAACAAAGTGATCCTATAAGGGTTCCGTTTTTTCCTTTTGAGGTACGGAACCCTAAAAAACCACTGTCAGTATTGTTATCATTTCACTAAGGAGGTGATCTGTTATTGGAATTGTAATTATTGCAAAATAATTCCATTTATGTTAATTTGACATCATTCGTTTTATGCTTTGAACGTATGCTTTTGCTTGACTTTGTCAACCATCGATCGGTGCGGGGTCACAAATGAAACTTAAGTCAATTACAATTTCACATATCACGTCGAAACATTCCTAAAAATATATTAGTAAACTGGTTCGTGAACAATTTTATACAATACCAAAGTGATTAAAAAATACGTACTGAACCTCTGCATGCAAGCTGTAGTTACTCTTGCCATATTTTTTAATAAAACGTCACAACAATATGAATTATTATTTATTCAAATAGATGTTCTTAATCCGGGCCCGAGTATAATTTGCGCTGTTTATGAACGTTAGAGA
This sequence comes from Macaria notata, assembly GCA_927399415.1. Taxonomy (NCBI): domain Eukaryota; kingdom Metazoa; phylum Arthropoda; class Insecta; order Lepidoptera; family Geometridae; genus Macaria; species Macaria notata. The sequence continues at coordinate 10,293,020 of OV656745.1, read as the reverse complement.
AAGATGTTTTGTTTCGCAATTAAGGTAGCACAGGTGAAAAACATCGCAAATTGCTATCGTTTTCCTGATAATTATTTGTGGGAAAATGGTTCAAACTTAAATCCATGAATTATTTATACAACACTAGTAGCTTCCGCTTGCGTTGCTTAAGTCTGATACCTGATATCTTATTCTACCTCCATACCAAAATAAAAAGATTGTGCTTATGGTGAAAGAGAGAAAAACATCAAGAAATAAACAAACCACTTTTACTTAATTACAGTGAAATAGTTAATATAACTTATGTTTGTAATTGGTTATTCATAACAGTCAAAAAATAAGTACTTATAGAAATAAAACACTACACAATTTTTAACCCCTTAAACACCCACCACTTTTCAAAGGTCAACCTCTTACCAAACAAACGAGCAGCCAATTTCGAAAGGCTATAAACCGGGTAACATTATCGCAAATGCCTCAGTAAACTATCGGTCGTATTGTCCGTCCGACCTTTGCCGGATCAATTGTCCGGAAACATCGGCTAACCATCCGGAAAATACATCCGGTGTGGAACCACCTTTTTCGGTAATAGCTTGGGATAGGAAATCGGTCGGCGATTGCGGGGAGTGTGGAGTTAGGTACCTATTTTAGTACATTTTTTGTGACATGTGACTAAAGGCTAATCGCAACGTGTAGTTATCACAGGAGTATAGCACTGAAACATGCAACATGGATTAATAATAATGAAATACATGAAATAATATGTACTTGTTTCAATAATTTACACGGCTATTTTATTCTATGAAATAGTTTTAATAGATAATAACATTAGATACTACAGTAGAAGTATACATTTGTAAATCTTTTTTACAAATATGTGAGCCACCATTGAGGTCGAACCTCGTATTACTTACTAACTTACCTATTTCATCTTAATTATTTTGGGTGCGTTAGTGCCTAAAATAAACAATTATTTGTTAACTTTTAAACAACGACTTCTAAAATACCCTTAACACACAAACTCTTTCCAATGTCATTGAAAGAAACAATCTTTGTTTTTCTTTTTTTCTTAAAATAACAGTAATAAAAAAACCCTACCTCCTTACATACAGTGGTCAGCCTAAAGTGGGGGTCAACAGTGCCCTTTACGGTTATAGGCATTTCCCTGCTTGTCTGCCATACATTGCGTCCTGTCTATTTGACTATATTGTAGTATACCTTTCAATTCAGAGTGAACTGGTTTCTTCTAGACAAATATGCTAGCAATACTTCTCAGACAACATTAATTATCAAGCTCTGATTGTTAATTTTATTACAAGTCGCAATTACAAAAAACAAACTTACCTTTTCCAATACTCCATATATCAGAAATGCTTGGATTTCCATGTATCAAAAATGACGTTACCAATTTTAAATAAAATGCTGTTTTTAGGGTTCCGTACCTCAAAAGGAAAAAACGGAACCCTTATAGGATCACTTTGTTGTCCGTCTGTCCGTCCGTCCGTCCGTCTGTCAAGACCCTTTTTCTCAGGAACGCGTAGAGGTATGAAGCTGAAATTTATTTCAATTACTCAGGTCTACTGTCCCTTGAAGCTGTGAAAAAATCAAACTTCTAAGCCAACGCAATCAAAAGATACAGCCATTTATGCCGCAAATTTTCGACACTTGCAAGGGAATCAAAACCTACAGGGTGCTTCCCGTGAACTCAGAATCTTGAAATTTAGTACGAAGCAACGTCTTATAGCATAGATAAAGGAAAAAATTACGAAAACCATAAATTTTTAGTTACATCACAAAATATTTAACCTTGCAGGTTTGTACGGAACCCTCGGTGCGCGAGTCCGACTCGCACTTGGCCGGTTTTTTACATTATAAGCCTTGCCTCAATATTTTTGTAACTGCATCTCGTATGATGGAAAGCAAGATTGTAGCATACTTGCCTAAAAGAACATTACATTGAATTTAATTAGATATTTGGTATTAAGTTTTTATTTAATTTTATTCATAACAACTTACGAAACAATGTAATTACGAGCACCTACATAATTAAAAACTTACTTGAAACTAATTAAAAGTTAGGTTTATAAAACATCAATACAATTAATTTGAATATTAATTTTGATATTAATTGTTTTTTTACATTTATTACATCAGTATTGTATTTAATTGTTCCATCCATACACGAATACTTAATCGCATGACATAAAAACAACCGAACGATCAAGTATAATCCAATTTGCCGGTGTTTGGTCATTACTGCCGTGTCCGTGGCGCTGTGGTCACTGCCAATTACGAGGGAGACCGTAAACCGAACTATCGATATAAAACATACACATTAAACAGGGTGGATAGTGTTGTTTGTGTTTTAATTTGGGACAGAAACAATTTCATAAGGCTTACACTGATTTTCGTGAAATTGAAGGTCCCGTCTGTTTGTCTAGTACGGCAGTCGTTAAGCCATGTCAGAGGCCCTTAGGGCGGCTTGATAAACTCTCGACACCAGTGTTGGCCACTCTCATTCGATAAGAAGAAGAAACTGATTTTTACAGATGAATTTTGTACTATATAGTATCTTCATCATCTGCTTGATGAGACCCACTGCAGGGCATAAACCTCCTCCCTCTTACACCAACTATCACTATTTAGTAAACCAAACCAAAATTTTCAAAGCCATGATATATATGCAAATGCTATATAGGATGCTTTGCAACAATTTATTAATAGAATCTATATATTTTTTTAATCCAATCTATATTTTTTCATAAAATGTAATAGCTACAGTGTATTAATTCGATCATACGATGTTGAAATGATTCACATGTTTTTTTTTTCAATTGAAATGTCAATGTGGTCAGTAAAAGCTTTCGTTTTGGGCTTTTCCGTAAGTAAACACGTTATTTTATAGGTTTAATTTGTTATGATGATCAAGGCTTCAAAGTGTGATTTCAAAACACAAGATCGGACCAGTCTCGTGAAATAAGAAGAAAATTCATTAAAAAAAAATACGTCCCATTTTTAATATACGAGTACATACCTAATACCTATTCTACCTACCATCTCATCAACCGCAGCAACAATTCATCACAGCGCCGTCCACTCAAACTTACTCAATCGAAAGTCCCAAATTTTTGCCCGACACTATGAATATTAATAGGCCAAGTATTTTGTTAATCTTAAACGAAATAGCGATAATATGCGCGGTGGTTACTTGACTTACGCTTTAATTTATGCCGTGGCACGAACTATGCCATTTTAACTCCTTCTGAGATCGTCACCGCAGGGGAAAGTGATGTAAGTTTAATTTTATATAAAAAATTGATATGACAATGTGTGAGTGGTTTAAATTGGGCTATCAGTTTATAAATGACACCTAAAAGGACCTAAGACATTTGATATATTGCATTTTTTCATGTGTACTTATTGTAATATATCACTTTTCACCTGTTATTAATATAAAGATTGGCAAGTTGCTCGAGAATAAAATTAATATTAAATTTTAGGTCACTTACTATGTAGAGAGAGTATATTACCTCAAGTCTGCAAGAAGTGACTCTGTGGTAAATAGATGTAATTCATGCCTACTATGCTAGTACGGTTTTTGCTTAATGAGTTTTTTTTTATATGACATCTTAAGTAAGGAAATATTTTTTTAATAAATGCGCAAATTCTCGCTTACCTCACTTTCCCACAAATCGACACAGTGGCGATCCGGCTTAACCGAAGCCAAAAAGTGTACAGTCACGCCTCGACCCTCCCCCCCTGCTGTATCACCCCCCACCCCCCTCCGGGCTAACTTCATAAGACTATGAATTTAAATACGTTAGACGATGTCAAAGGGTCTTCACTGCAACGCTGTTGGGGAGGTAAAATGCCGCTTGATATTTTTAGACATATTTTTTTTTTTTAGTAAATATTTTATATTATAAAAGAATAGATATTGATACGAGACTTGCGAGATAATACATATTCTAGAAGATATGCTTTCTGATACCTACATTAAGATACCAGCTGACCTATCAGATGATCAAAGTACGACGTTGTGGATTTTGATCCACGCTTACATCAAAATACTGACTGAAACATTAAAAAAAGTCTAAGGACTTTAATTTATTTTATTTAAGGCTTTAAATTACTAATTAATATGTAAAATAGTAGTTGCATTGAAATGAAATCTATGATATTACGTCGAAGATAACCTATCAAGCTAATTTTCAAAATTGAATTGGTATTATAAACAGACTAGTTTCACTTGATTAACGATTACATTCTTTATAAATATATAACTGTTCTCAAACTGTCTTCATCGTATCGATGTCTCCTAGTTTTTTTTATTTTACACTTATAGATGACGACTGTGGCAACTGTATCCTGTATCACATTTATAAGAAGCGTTAAAAAAATTGCAGCACAATATTGCTTAGTGCTTTTTGCAGCATTTTACCGCCCCTCTGTCGACTTTCCTTATCACTAGACGGATTGTTAGCCTTCAAGTAAAAATATTCGGAACACGGTCTCGCTTGTGATTGCACATTATGTATTCAGTGAAAGACGTCTTAAGCTAGATAAAAAAGATGATTTGGAAAGTATTTTTTGTTAATGATTAATTACAGCTGATTAAAAACAGGTAAAGATGTTTATTGTTATTTTTTTTTAATCGTTCAAAGTCATGAGTGATTTTGTTCATCATTGGTTCCACAATTTTAGGGTTGCGATGTTAATAAACGTCATTATATTATGCAAATAATGACTGCTTACCATCAGGCTTATTATGGTCAAGTACAAACCCATTCCTTGTAAAATAAGTACTTTTCAATCCACATCTTCATTGCTCTAAATAGATATTATGTACAATGCAAATAAAAAAGAAATTGTTAGTCGAAATGTATGTATCTACTCATAGTTACATAAAAGTATTATTATTATTATATAAATATAGGTTGGCGTTAAATAATTATAACTAATCTAAATTTGGAAAATCCATTGCATTCGATTTAACTTTGGAATGGTTTTTAGTGTCCAGGTAAAAGTAAAGGTATGAGTCTCATTAGAAATCTTTCCAATGCAATTAACTAATAATAATAATCCCAACCATCAACCTTTCATCATATGATCATCATTAGATCCCGCCATCAATATAGCCGTTACCTTTCCTAACGTTTATGTGAGGACATAAAAATAACATGTCCGCGAATTTTATGGCCACAACTCATAATTATTATGAAGCATGAACGTTATGGCGTTTTGATGATACGACTTTATGGCCCTACTTTGATTGGCTTCTGTAATCTCTCCTTAATAGGGGATATTGTATTGATTCAGGGCGAGATAAGAAATGAGTGTAATGTATATTGGTTTTAAGGTCCCGTGGTGTTGTGAACTATTTTTGGAGTAAAAAATACAATTATTTATCAGTAACAGATTCATAAATATATATTTAAGATTGATTATTTGACAACGAACGTAGTGTAGGTATGTTAAATTTTAATTATGTTTCACAGTAGAAGTGATTAATGTAATGTTTCTTGTGTGAAATAAAGTTCTTTTAAACCTAAGCCTTAAGGTTGTATGATTTTAGTACATCTTGCTTTTCAATGGTATGGTTTTAAGGACGTCTTCAAACAAGTAGATCTTCAAATGTACACCGCGCGTGTGTTATGTTTTTAAAATTGGATAATATTAAGCGTAATGGATTTATTTACTTTATTAAAACGGTAACAACCTTTGATTAAGAAATGAATTATCGATACACTTAAGTAGCAAATTAATTAGATATCTATAAAATTAAGATAAATAAGTATCATTACGTTCACAAAAAGATAACAAAAGATTATAAATTACATTCAACTTGTCACAAAAAATATCACTCACGGGATAGATAGCGAAGAATGCGTTGATGCCACTCTTAACTCGACAGATCGGGAATTAACTTAGATGAATCACATGTAAGAAAAAGTGGTATCAATGGTTTTTTTGTACTAATTAAATAATAATGTTTCTACAACAGACATTATTACTAACAATAGGGTAAATAACGTATGAGAAATGTTTCCATTCATGTAAATAAGGCACTATCTGTTGGATATTCTGTAAATATGCGACCGTCAGCAGCTCCACGTGTATCTTGCCTGCAGCCATGAACTGCACAAGTACGGTAAGGAAAAAAATGGAAACTATCTATATGTATAAAACTCAAAGGTGACTGACTTATTTATTTATTTATTTATAACGGTACACATAACAGAATGAGTTCATATATAAGCCAAATACACATTCAAAACTGACTGACTGACTGACTGATAATATAGTGCTCTATCAACGCACAGCCCAAACCACTGGATTAGGCTGAAATTTGTAATGAAGGTAGATGTTATGACGTAGGCATCCGCTAAAGGATTTTTGGAAATGCCACTTTTAAAGGGGTGAAATAGGCCGCGAGCACCCACTATTTTATATATCACAAACAATGTATGTGAGTAAATAGTATTTGAATTAGATGCATCAAATTGTTAAAAAAATAGGTCCTGGTTGTTTGGTATGTTAGAGGCTCTTAGGGCGGTTTGAATATTCTCAAATACCGATCTTTGATTATGTAGGTATATAGAGCATCAAAAGTTATACATACATTTTGACCACTTTAGTACACATACAAACTTACTTCTTGCTAAAATCACGACTGTGGTACTCGTGTGTACTTAGCTGAAACGCATTGTTAAAAATATTTCCTTTTTTTTTCATAGTAGATAATGAAAAAACTAATTTGTAAAGATAGACTTTGATAAAAAAGCTGTGATTAAAAACAATCAATGACTGGTAAAATCCAGTTAATATAAAAGCGTTTTTATTTTTATTTTCTTAACCTTGTATAAAATTACAAAAAAAATACTGTACCACCCACTAGATACAAACTAAATAACAAACAGGCAACACTTCATCACAACTTAGTAGCTGAAACGGCGCTGCCAACCTAATAAATCCATCTCGATAATAAAGCCAAGTTTGCCAACCGTACCGCGACAATGCGAACAAAAGGACAAACCCGCGCACAAATCTTAATCTTAGCGCTCATTATGCGAACAAAATGGTGAACCTGGATTTATTCTAGGTAGCCTAGACTAGGTTGTAGCTTTACTCAGGCTTTGTTGCGATTTTCATTCCAGTATATGCTATGGGTATGTTACTTTTTTGGCGTAGGACCGGGAGTACTGGTGTACTAGAAGAGAGGCTTATGCTTAGCAGTGAGCAATAACGGGCTTATTAAAAAAACACAAACTTTGTGTTAGATCCCGAAAACCCAAAGCTACAGAGCTTCGGTTTTTTGTTGACGTATAGATTTAATTAATGCAAAATAATGTTGATTTTATATACAAGTACATGAAACGTTTCGTCCAAACATCTTTTATAATTTTAAAACTGTGGTTTCCAAATTACAATTCCAAAAAAAATATTTTCAATGTTTAAAGATTTGCTCACTCAAAACAACAGCCGTCCAGAATCAAACCACCAACCATCCAACCTCTCCACCACTCATCCATGATACCCCAGGTATGTTATAAGGGTGCATTACTCGATAACCCGCCGGCGTTTTTAATTTTCCACAAGATCACCTACACTGCTGTTTTTTTTTACTTTTTTGACGTAATAAGGGGCTAGGGTGGTTCTTGGTTTGTTTTATTGATGAGAAAAGATTGTATCTGTGTATGAGTATTATACTTATAATATATGTGTGTGGTTAATTGGTGTAGGTATGTATAGATAATAATACATTTGTAAATGTTTTTGTGCAAAAGGTTGGCTTTTGATTGTTTAATTAAAAAAAAATACAAGTTATTTTAAGTGATATCAAATTAATATGCAAATAAAGTTAGTTATGCAGTTGCGTCAGCAATAATAAATATTCTTACACATAATAAAGCATTAAAACACTGTTATTTTGTTAAAAAAAGCGATCTTCCTAACAAAATCAGTTTATAAATATGTTCGGGTGAGCACGCTCCATCTTAGACCATGGCTTCTGATACTATATCAGGCAAACAATGGCCAAGTGCAAACCCGTTCAAGTTAATTAATGATACTCGTCTGGCATTAAAAAATAATGAAGAACATTGCTATCTTTATATGAAACAAACATGATATTATGTGATTTTTTCAACAAGCAATACAATTTTAGTTGATTGACATCACTAGAGACAAGAACGCTGGCTGGTTCCTTGCGCAAAGGATTTCTATAGCAATCCAGCGTGGGAATGCAGCCAGCGTTCTTGGCTCCATACCACATGTAGATTGTTTAAATTTAGTTTAGATGTAAATACTCTTTTTTAGTTCTATTAGTGTTAATATGTGTAAATATTGTTTCTTATTATTGAATAGATAACTTAACCTTATGTAGATAGATAGATAGATAGATAAATACTTTATTAAAACATCACAAATAAAACAAAAAAAACATTTTAGTATTTACAAGATGCAGGTCCAATAAAATAAATAACAAGGCCTTTTCCGAACTCTTGATAACTCATTAATTATTTACATAATGGCATATCTATAAAGATATTATTGCGTTTATTTATCTCACCGAACTAAAAGTTAATTGAGGTGTCATCTTATGGCTTCCTTAAACTTTAATTGGAATATGAGCGAAAATAATCACGTCCGGGATTCGAACCTGCGTATTTTTGATCACCGTCCAGAACTCCTTAACCATTAGGCTACGGCTTCAAGTTTTACTTTAATAGCACTCTGGTCTAGTTTTTTGATAACTACGCTTCAGTTAGATCAAATAGTTAAGGAATAAAAGGTTTTGATACGTTTCTTCATTGCAGCCTTTTTGATATTAAGATCCGCTTTAGTCTTATGTTATCAAATTCAAATTTAACCATCACAACATAATTACTGCACGTTTTTTTTCTAAAGCATTCACGAATTTTTTTGTATAGTTTTTAGATTATATAGTTATTAATTTTTATTGTTTATAGTTAATATAAGGTCTAGTTTTTAATTAGTTACTCTTAATTCTCTATGTGTTTTGTAAGTTGTTTTGAATAAATAACATCAAAATTTCCTAACGAAAATTCCTATTTACACTCTATACGAAGACATTTATTAGTTCATATATAATAAACAAAAGAATAAAACTATTCAACATTGGTTAGCCAAAACCACTCTCAAAAGGTTACGCGTTACCCTACATACTCGTAGCAACCCACAAAGTACAGTCAGCCCCACAAATCGATGTATAGAATTGCGGTCGCAAATAGTTTCGGTACAGTCCGGCGCATTTTCTTTTACGAGCTGAGCTGTGTTTACGGCCGAGATACTGTATCGAGATGTCAGATGATGCTGATTAGTTTTCGATGTGGTATTGTGGTTAATAATGTATTATTTTATTTTTTATTCTGCAGATTCAATTGAGGGCCAATTATATTCTAATACTGCAAATCTAAAATACAGTCAGATAGAAACAAAAAATACAATAACGCAATGTGAATAAGACAGAATAGAGTAAAAAAGTGTATAGAAATCTAGTGATCCAAATATTAACGTCAGGTTTTTATTTTGTAAAACTATCGTCATTATATTTGAACGTCAGATATGGTGGTCATTACTGATTCTTCATTCGTTTTTGAACATAACTTTGAGTTCAACAGTTCGTACACATATAAGTTTTAGATACATTCTATTACCGCCATGCTGCTCCTACTACATTATCGGTACCGTAAGTTCCGCTTTAGGTGGCTGTTAGATTTTCCAGTATAACCAGAATAAAAAGATGAATTGTCAACTGTTGTAGCCTAGTGTACTAGAAAATGTAAATACAAAATAATATACCACCTCTAATCCACCTTCATCCACGTCTCTCGAAAGCTAATAGCGATCGCCTAATAGCGGGCGGTAGTTGCGCCCATAAAGACATCCCGCGCTGCCCATCTCGGTAGCAGATAATACACACACCGTGTTTTTGCGGACAACTAATGAAAAATCAATTTTGGACCTTTTGGGGTCCTGCGATATTCTATAGATCGAAGTTTTATAGTTTGGTTTCGGAATTATGGTATTGTAACTAAAAAACTGTTTACAAATATGTATAGGTTATCATCCCGTGTTAATAATAATACATATGCCGTGTTTTTGTGAACAGCTACTGAAAAATAAATTTTGGGGTATGTACGGTTTGTGTGTGGAGGTACAGTGTGCATTGATTAGTATTGATATGTAGTTTTTGGCTGCAATTATTGTGTATCTACATTCTTTTACTTTTTAATGCGAGATTCATCTGGACATAGAATTTAATTTCAATTCAATATTTTGATAGTTATTTTGCGGACACATCAGTACTGTGGGAATTTGAGAACACTACGTAAAAGTTATTTTTCGTATCAGCACCGTACATATAATAATACTACGTATGAGGTATTTGTTCTACTTATAATAAACGGAAAATATATTAAGCAGGTTAGCTTAGTAGAGAAGTGTTTTGTTTGTCTGCTTGTGTGAGTAGATTTTGTCAACGATTAAAAACTAAACACGATTTAACTAATCAATAAACAATTGCTTCATTATTGATAAGTTCTATTATGGCATTAAATAAACTAAACTTCAAAACTTTTAGTATCGACGCGTTGCAGTACAGTAACTGTAATATAAATCAGGTTCAATTTGATTTGCTTAAGCAGCGCAATAAATTTAAGAAAGAGATTGAAAATTTACGATTGACAATAAACGAAGGAAACGAAATAAAATAATATAAAATCACATTTTACCAGCCATGCCAGTTTTTTGGAGTCAGGTACTCCAGCAACAATATTTTTTTTAAGATCATTATTATTCTGTTACAAACATAAAACAAAACGAGACAGATTAAAACATAATTTTTGTTTGCGAATCGGCCTCAACACAATATTATTCTCTCAAGTTCTAAGAAAGCTAACCAAAAACGATATATCGGCATGCAATGAGGGAAACAATAAAAGAAATAAGGAAAACCTTCGCCAGCTGTGATAATAAAAACTAATAGACAGTGAACCATTAGACCCGGCCCGAGCCGCGCCGCGCGGGGAGCTTAGTGTAGCTTTACCACGCATGTGTTAGTCGAGATACAATTATATGTATATATTCTACCTATTTTATAGCTGCAAGTCGAAATTGAAGCGATATGACGAAGTATTAGTTTCTTTAAGGCATGTTGCAATAACCCGCAAGTACTTACGTCAAAAAAATTATGGAAACCTTCCTTTTCCGAAACATCTCTCTTTGAGTCGTATTTCCTCATGACTGAGGGTCGTGACTTCCCCACAGAATTAATTCGTTAGAGGAGTTTTCTTGGGCAGATACATCGTGGTGGGTGCCCAGGTCCTTCCACGGAAGACGCATGTCCTCGGATATTATGGTCCTCAAACATGTCTGTTTCCTCACGATGTTTTCCTTCACCGCTAAGCGAGTGCAAATCTACACATAACTTGAAAATACAAGTCATTGGTGTAGGGCGGATTCGAACCAGGGTGCGTCTGGATGAAAAGCAGACACTGGAACCGCTGAGCCACACTCGCTTACTCGCTTCCGAAACATATCAAGCTAATTTTCGACATATTTTTTGACGTATGTAAGTGCTAGCCGGTTATTACAACTAAATACTTGTATGACTTGTAATAATGGAATTATCAATAAATGTATTGTATTGTATTGTATTGTAAAGATATGACGAAGCACTCGTTTTGTATAATGGATGAATTTATAAACATTGATAGAAATTAGTGGCTAGCATTATTGACATTAAAGAGCTCTTTTGCCTAAGATCTTTGTACTGTGACAGTTTTCTGTACTTGTGACATTAAATATTGTTCTGTTATATGTTAGTACCTACCATGATTGATATATAATGACTGTGACCTAATGAAAATTTCTGAATATAATAGCAAGTTGTTTTCGGATAAAGCATAAAAAGCATAGGCATATAAGGCGCACTCTCTTGCGATAGTCCATATCAACAAACACGTTAATCTATCCCTGCCTTGCGGTGTGATATAGGAACTAATAGGCCACTTTATACAATTTGCGTGGAAGGAGCTGGTCGCCCACCACGATGTATCTGCCCTAGCGAACTCCCCTAACGAAGTCATTCTGTGGGGGAGTCACGACCCTCAGTCATGAGGAAATCCGACTCAAAGAGAGATACAATTTGCAAATACAGTATGGAATAAAAACTTCGAATTCAGAGTTCATTATACTAACACAAACTTTTATTAAGAGCCTCATTTTTGTGTCAACAAAAATCAGGTAAATACCTGAAAAAGAAAGCTCTCACGAGCGTTGACCGTAAACAATCAAAATGGCGGTCGATTACTCGGTCGCTGTATAAAATCAACATTAATTCGTGCTTTCGACACGAGAATGGTCCACTTGTTATTGGAACAACCTGTGTTGCGTTCAGTAAAGTAGTGATGGGATATTTACCTTTTTTGGTAGGTAGTTGTAGTATCATTAGGTAAATATATCGATGTAAATATGTATGTGTGGTCTATAAATACATGGAGATATTATGAGTAATTTCAGTTTATATTTTTATTTGATAGTTTTTTAAGTTAGCTTTTAATTAGTTATTAATTATTAATTTATGTTACAAATAAATAAATAATGTTAAAAAAATGTATTGTATATTCAGTTTAGCCTTTTCTAAAATAGTCATTTAGAAAAATGCAAAAATACTGTGAATTAAAACTATTTATATATAGATAAATTTATATTTATACGGTTTTATAAAAATGTGTTCCTTATCGATAAAATCACATCACTAGCTATAACAATACAAACGATATGGGCAATAAACCGGCTCGTCTAAATTGTGGCGATAATATTGTACAATTTGACATTTACTTTCATTATTCAACCGATATTGTGGCGATAACCATATTAATCACATGTGATGACTAATAGGTGTCGCTGTATTCCTCCTTGAATCGTATCCCTCATGTCTGAGGATCGTGACCACCACTGTATGTGTACTGTGTGTCGCTGTATTAGACAATTTATTTAGATTAACAAGTCATTTAAAATGTATTTAGTGAGCTTCTTTGTAATTAAAATTTCTATAGGATTGGAACGAACTATAAAATGTCAACAGCAATGCGCGAGCATTGTACATACTTTTTTGCATGATAAAAATGAGCTTGAAAAGTTTTAACCATGAACTAATGATATTTAAAATCAATTATCTAATTATTAACCACAAATCTAATTATTAAAAACAAACATTAACATATGCGTAAATAAATTTACTGGACTATGACACGAAATACAATGACGTCAAAACTTAAACAAACTTATAACACATACAAACGCATACTGAATAAGTTTATACAAACAAAATAGCCACAAAACGCGTTTTACGTTTTATCACCGACCATGATCTGAGTCAACATAAGGTCGCTGTCAATTCCCAAAATTGGGATCCAAGACACACAATCAAATTCTCTGGAGGACAGGAGTTAGTTTGGATCACGCAATGATGTGGGCAGAGAGGTGGCGGTGTGGTTTGCAGAGGAGTTTGATTTCGATGTTTCTAATGTCTTCTAACTTAGAGAATAATGTGTGTAACCGAAATTATAACTCTTTTCTATACGTACTATTTTCATAACAAGAGTTTCATATCCATATGTCCTAAGAATTCAGGCATATATTCATAGCTGACCGCTAAGGTAAAACTAGCTTATATAATTATATACACTCCATCATAAACCATAGCTAACAACTTACTACCAGGCAAACTAATAATCAAGTGCTAACCCGTTTCAGTTTCGACATAGTGTCGGTCGCAGATCGAACCTGGACAAGATTGGTACAGGACCAAGATTTTTAGCATGACAAGAGAGAGGTATAATCAGCAGTGGGAACAATGCTGGCTATGGATGATGATGATGATGAATCCATGTCAGTTATTTTTTTATATTATAAAATAAACTAGAGACCATCGCCTCTTGGTCTATATCTACTAACAAATGTGAGTCCAGTGTATGAGGGTGCAATATTTATTCGTGCTTCCACTGGCAAGGTTTTATTGGGACTGTGTCTGGTCACTTCGGAATTTGTGCTATTTATTTATTGTGCCGCGCTGTGACATATGTTGAGGGTAGTTAAGCGGAAAAGTGCTTGGTATTTTTCTAAATATTCTAAGAAATGCTTTTTGAAAAATAAGGGCCAATGAAAATTAATACTAATTAAAGGTTTGTACAACAGTAATTTACGAGAACGGCTGGTAGAATACAGGATTTTAAACACCATGTTTGCTTTGAATAAATGAATTGAAATGTAAATTGAAATGTTTTTTTTTTTATTAAAACTATTTCGTTGACCTTGAAATGTCTATGAAGTTCAGTTTCTTTAATTCAAATACAAATTTTGTAAAACTACATAACTTAATAATTTTGTAATAAGCTAAATAATTTAACATTTTAAAGTTATAACCAATCAAGTCAGAAGTTTCTTCTGAACCTCATTTTTTAAATCATCATCATCACAAATTTGAAGGCAAAGCCTTTGTCTGTGAAGCATACGCCATCCTTTCCAATCTTCACCAATTCAAATTAAAAATTTTGAAATCATTTGATCAGAAATGGAATGTCTTTTAACCAACTTGTAGGTTGGAAAATAGTACCACTCTCTTCCAGTATTTTCGGTTTTATAAACAAGTAAGGTGCAATTAAAAAAAAAACAACATATTAACCACTTGTCTCCCCCCCGGTACCCAGAGTATATTAAAGCAAGGAACTGCCGCGCCGCCAGCCGCCGCCAGCATTTGGTTTTTATACACCAATACTTTGTCGCATTCTTCCCTGCTTCTGTATATTGGGGAGTGTAGGCTTAGCAAGGTTTAGACAGATACAACGTGTGAAATACTTAAATGGCATTTAATGGCATGGCCCTTTATTCCTAGGCTGCAGCAATGCTTAACATCAGGCAGGCTGTAGTCAAACGTAAACCTATCCCACGTAAAAAAAACGGTTATATAGCTATAAATAATACTACTATTACACCTTCCATGGTTTTAATTACATTTTTAGAATATTTCCTCACAAGTAACGCCTAGTTTTTTTATAGTAATGGTATATGTGATGGAGGAGAAATCATAATACAAAATAACGCCTACCTATTATTTTGTGACCTTTGAAAAAAAGGTATATTTTTGTTATTGGATTATCAGTATATTAATTATAAGCAATACATTACGATCTAGGTCTTCACATCTAGAGTTTAGGTACCTTATAGGTCATAATGTTACACCCAAGAATACAGTATTACTTAACATCAGGCGGGCTGTTGTCAAACGCAAAGTGAATTCACGTACAAAAAAACCTAATGGACGTGTCTAAACCTACCAAACTCTACATTCCTATGCGAGTAGTCAGCTAATAAGTGTTGACTAATAAATCTCGCATAATGTCCCGTCGGGTTATTGATTCCCGCAATTTGGGGACTTGTGTCCCTGATAAACAGTATCAGGATATGTTCAGCAATGGTGAGATAGTTTGTTTTGCTGTTGAACATGAACATGAACATAGGTACCGCACCCAGCCAGGACAAGCCTGCTCCGGTCAAACCGGCATACCGGGGGGCACGAGGTTGTGGAGCGTGGTTTTGTGCTAACGCTCCGGGATGGTAGTCGACCGGCTATGCAGCCAGACGCCGATTTGGAGAAGGTTGTTATTAAGGATAGGGATAAGCGTTAGTAAAAAATGGTGTTCGTTGATTATTGAGTTGACCCATCTTGGGGTTTGTTAGTGTTTGGCTTTGCAAGCACTATCTTAATATGTTCGCTGTGTAATGTTGGTTCTATTGTGAGTAATCATAACCGCGTCGGGTGTAGTAGGTGGATCTTTAATGTGGGTCGAATAGATCCTATGTCGCTAAGGGATTGTTCTTGTGTCATCTGACGGCCTTTCCTGGGGTATGGTTGGTGCCTGCCTGTTGGTATGTCGTTCTGTTTCCTCATCAGATTCGCTGTCGGTTTCTGCCATCTTATAGATCTCCCTGGCAGCTCTTATAAAGTCTCCTTTGTTTTTCGCCATGTCCTGCCAGTCAGATGTTTTCCTGGGGTCCGTTTCATGAGATAAAGAATCCTTCCACGTATAGTTAGGTCTACCAACTTTAAGATCTTCCGTTGCTTCGATCTCTTGCAAACGGCGCCGGCACTCTTTAAGTGTATTTCTAGCCTCTATATCTTGAGGGTGATGCTTCTAATAGAACTTCGCCTTCTGTAGGTTTGTAATTGCCTCTTCTCTAGCCTTAGAGTACCTTCTTTCATGTTTGATAGTCTTATTGGCCGCCATCTTCATGACGTTTGTTATCACTTCCCACGATAGCGGCTCTTTTCGGTTTTCGCCGTTCCTGCTCTTTTTGGTTTCCTCTAATAACGTTTCTTGGTTTTTTTTTTTTTTTTTTTTTTTTTTTTTATTTTTTTTTTTTTTTTCGCGTGGTGTTACTTTGAAGCATCTCGTAGTTTAGGGTTTTGTAGTCAAACTCGTTCGCAACGTTGGCCCTGGTTAGTCTTATTGGAGGTCTCGTAGAGTCCCTATTGGAATTTAACGTGAGGGCAGGGCGACCTAACTTTGAACAAAAACGCGCCATGCTATCAAAATACGTTCGCAGCGTACGTTCGTAACCTACGCGCAAGCCAAATTGATATTTAACGTTTCGATTTACGGTTCATATTTCACTGCATACAGTTCGAGTCTCTCAAAGTTATCATGGTTGCCATTAGGAATGTAGATTTAGTACAATAATAAAATTGTATTATTTTAGTGTTTATACTTAATCATCAGTGAATTATATTTCGATAAATTAATACTTTATCAGTAATTATTTTTTATGTGTTATTATAACAAAGTATGTATTTACAATTTTTTTTTTTTCCTAAAATGTTTACTAAATTAATCCTGTTTTTCTCGAATTCAACTATAAATTGCTTATTAAAGTAGCTAGATATAGTTACCTATTGATACAATACAAACAAATTTCTCATACTTTGGGGAGTGATGTGCCGTTTGATCCACGACTGTCGATCGTACTTTACTGTGCCCTCCGTTCGCTGCGTGTTCGGAACAGGGAGATAGGTTTCTGTTGTATTATTTATTCTGTGGTGAGGGGCTTCAGGTTTCCCCATATGATTCTATGGTCAGATAGGATTGTTTTTTCACCTTTGATGTAATTAAAAATCTGGTTGTTTTTGGCATCTGTCATTATATGGTATATTTGCGATGTTTTGTTTCCCGACGTCCAAGTCAGTTTACAGCTGCGCCGGCCGAATGATTTGTCCAATCGGAGATTTTCCCGTTTCGTTACTTGTTTGGTGTAGGAGATTTTTGCCTCTTTGATTTTTATCGCGAAGTTCATGTGTATCTGTGAGTCCTATGTGGGCGTTGAGGTCACCTCGTATGATTGTTATTGAGTTTCTTGGTTTATTCTTGGTCAGTTGTAGTAGCCGAGTCGCGTCGTTTGCTGCTGATGACGTTAAATTGGACCTGTGCGTTGTAGTAATGAATAGAGAGGCTCCACTGCTTGTATCTATTGAAGCAACCATATTGTTTGTGTTTGCTTTAGTCCAGTTCAGCCTTAGGCCGCTGCTTTTTCTTATGAGAATAGCTTGGCCTCTTCTGTTGTTGTTTCCGCTTAGGTGCCATGTATAGTGACTAGATTCTTAGGTCCCGGATTTTAAGTGAGTTTCCTGTAGGCAGGCAATATGGATAGATTTTCCGTCTAGAAACTCGTCAATCTCTCGTTTTTTAGTCAACGTTGCGGCGCCTCTAACATTCCATGTGGCAATGTTTATGTTTTCATTTACTACCTGTTTTTGTTGTTTGGTGTGACCTGGGGCGGGCAAGTTTGTATCCGGACTCATCTGGTATTCTCCTCTGGGGTGCTAGTTTCAAGAGTTAGACTTAGGTCATTTTGCGTGGTGCTTGTACTTATTACTCCTAGGTGATTTTCATAGCAATCAAAGTGGTTCCCCGTAATTATTAGACCTATGCTACCTGCGGTGTCGTTTGGTGCCTTAGGAGAGAAACATACTGTTTCTTGTAGCGGGGTATTTTTTTTTTTTTTGAGAGATTTTGACGTTAATACTATAATATTCCGCTGCCGCTATAAGTATGTCTGTGCCGCCCCATGTGCCATCTTGGTATTGTGATAGAATGTAGTTCCTGATTTGTTTGCTTTGTGCTGAACTATCTAGATTACTTCTGTTCGCTAGGTACATTTGTGGATCGTTTTGGTTTTCCTCAACGTGGCGTGCGAGGTCTCGTCGAATGTGTTGGTGGTCAAAGGTTAGGCCATACAAGTCGTTAATTTGGTGGGCTATAAGCGCGATACAAGCAGTTGCCGTCTCCTGGTATTTTTACGATAGGGTCCCTATTTTCATATCGGCTTTGTGCCTTACCGTGGCGGTATCGCAGAGGACGGGTTGTCGTGGCTAGCTCGTGATATCTTTCAGGTATGCGCGTGCTTGGGGCTGTGAAGGAAGCTTATATACTATGTATTACTTATTAGTTAACTGGTGTATCATGCACTATACTAGTTCCCTTTTGCCTTTAACGGAAAAGGAGAGTAAGTAGCACTCGAGTGAGTACTTGGGTCTCGTCTAGCAACTCTAAGTACGAGTCATTTGGAATAAGTCTATTAATTACGCTTTATGTACTAGTGTGTTATGTGTATAAAACAAACGTCTGGGCTTTATTGTACGTAGAAAAAATGACTACAATTAGAAGTAAATTTTGAGCTATGTTTAACAAAGGATGACCCAGGGGGTGACATCGGGTGGGTCATCCTAAAAAAAAAAAAAAAAAAACCCTAAAACACACAGCTGCAAAGCTGTGGCGGAAATTAGCAGATGATTTTAAGAAGGGTTTTTTTTTGGTTGTATTGTTAATGGTCTATTTATTGCTTAGTTTTATGGGTCGGTATTTGTTTTGGGAATGGATAGAGTAATATTTCACGCGCCTTTTTAAAATCTTAAGTTATTGTCCAAACGGGCCTGCAGATGTGTGTAGTTTTTACTCGTATTTAGGCTTTTGTGTTTGCCTTGGGAAAGTAGATTGTCTGTGTTTTCGCATACGTTACGAGTAATTACGTCCGTGGTATGAGATCGTGTAATCTAGTCTACCCTTGTAAATTTAGCAGGTTTTTACTGCAGTTTGTGTAAATATGTATTTTGAAATCGGATAAGCTAGTTACGCGTAGGTTTGATCTAGGTATAAGTAACCGATGTGACCGTACGGTGTTGGTTGCTGGTATGGGCTGCTTGAAAACAGACTTGTCCCTCGTGGCAGACGTCTAGACAATATCTTAGGATATTGAGGAAGGAGAGACCGAAGAAAAGGGGTTTAGACCACGTGTGGCTAATATGGAACAAGCTCACCGAGTTTTCCTTTTGTTGGAGTGGGTTTCCCCGCGCTGGGCGCTGATACCGCTGTTACCGGTGGCCTCTGGTGGCGGGTCACGTACACTGGTTGTCACTCACTGATACATGTAAAGATTATAAACACGCGTTGCACGGCACTTGATTATAGTCACTTTTCGCGGGGCCAGGAAATTTACCTAAGCTAGAAACCGTCAAGCTTTGCTCGCAGCCATTGCGCTAGCCGCTGGCAGATGTTGTGCCTATTGTTTACTGGATCAATTGTATTGACGAGGCTCTATTGACCGTTCCCGAAAGCGACCGCTCGTCACGGCGTCCAAGACGAGACTCGTGAGATAGTTTGTTTTGCTGTTTATAAAATATTACCTGTTTATCTTTTTCCCATTTTAAAGGATATTGGTTAAATTCTAAAGTTGTGTGACTGGTTTTGTAGTTAAAAGCTAGATGTAAGACAAATTTCCCTAGAAAAATTACATGGAAGGAGAAGTGGCAGTTTAGCAGGCTGTTGTTATTGCACGCGCAATTAACAAAAGCTTCATATTTACGTTCGTTTTTTATCATTCAAAATATTCATACCCTTATCATCGTTATTAAGAGATAATATATTTTTGTCATACTGCAAAACTTAAATTGAATTCTATTAACTTAAAAATCTGTAGTAAATTATATTGATAAAATATACCGAGTTTTGGCGATTTGTTGCATGCTAATCTAGAGCTTATATTTCAAAATAGACACAGAAGCTTCTCCATACCTACTAGTATTCATAAACCACAAAGGTCATGCTTTAAATCAATAAAATCAGATAACCTACATCCAAAGACCTGATACCACAAAAACCTAGAATAAATGGCTGTCGTTCAGATCCAAAGACAACCATAGATACAGATGTCTCATTACAGCTACCAAATTTAACATATTTGTACATTATACAAGGCCTATAACTATGTTAAAAATACTTACACATCTTGGTATGTGGTATAGTTCTTAAGACAAGAAAAGATGGTATTTATTAATTATCCTACAAACTTAGGAAATTACAGATTTAACGACTGCTAGGTAGGTATTTATTTTAAAAAGGAAATTGGCTATTTCTATTATTATTATTTTTATTAGTTTCAGAACTACTACTTTTTATCAATTTACACGTAATAGTGTTGTATAGTAACAGCCAACGGAATTTAGCTGTTTCAAAAAAGGAGGTCAAGGATTTGGCCTAAAATCGAGGAGAATGGCGCGTTCTCCAGCATAGCTCTTAAATTTTGAATGAATGAATAATTGCATTATTTTAGTGGTTAACTTTTCATTAATATCGGACAGTTTAACATACCTAAAAATATTATTAGTAGTCATTGAATTACAAAGTCCATGTTGAAGTCAGTCTTGCAACTGGCATATTGTACTTTATCATGCCTTATCAGAGATCTAAACCGGTCGAAGTCAGGTTTTAGAGCTATTTCTAAAGCAAACCTCGGGTTTTCCTTGACAAATTTTGGTTTATGGTTGAAAGATATTTTACAACTGAAATAGTTCAGCGAAATAACTGGTTTTTGTGCATATAAATACGTTTTGTTATTTTGTTATGTTTATTTTTTCATAATTGTCTGATAGATTAACAAACTAGACCTGAAGCTAGACTCGTACAAGCGATCCTGTGATAGAAACGTTGTATTCAGGTTACATATTATAAAGATCTGAAAATAAAAAAGACCATTTTCCGATACCTATTTAAACAAACTGATTCAACTTTATTTTAGATCGCACAAAAATACAAAGAAACCAAGTTGGAGAAGGTTGTCTTGCGATCATCATTTAAATTTCGTAGACCATAGCAGTTCGTAGACTAAATTCGTAGCTCCGTTGACCTCTAAAGCTATGAGCTACGCACGCTAAAAACTCTCTTTACGTTTTTATAAAGAGAGTAAGTTAATGATTTATCAGCATGCTTGTTTACGCATATGAACACATTGTTAAATTTCAAGAGATTTTATACATGGGGTTTCAAGATTTAATGATTTTAGTCATGAGAAATTACGACTCAAAGTTGAGTCGTATTTCCTCATAACTGAGGATAGTGACTCCCCCGCAGAATTAATTCGTTAGGGGAGTTTTCTTATGGGCAGATACATCGTGGTGGGCGCCCAGGTCCTTCCACAGAAGACGCAAGTCCTCGGATATTGTGGTCCTCAAATATGTCGGTTTCCTCACGATGTTTTCATTCACCGCTAAGCGAGTGCAAATCCACATATTAATTGAAAATATCATTGGTGTAGGGCCAGATTCGAACCATGGTGCGTCTGGATGAAAAGCAGACAATGGAATCGCTGAGCCACGCTCGCTTAAATTTTTCATGTTCTCACATATTATATTTGCAACACTAGCAATCAATTCTATGATACTCTGTATAATGATAACATTGTTAAGGTATGTATAGTTTCGATCGACGCAACCTCACGCGAACATCGCATTGTATCGGTTGCATTCGCGACTATTGCAATTGATTTACTACTGCTCACTGCTCTAAAGGCTAGGTTAGTAAGGAAAACTACATGTAAAATGTTTAAATACATATTTTAAGGTAAGTACGCCTTAAGCACGAACTTAATAAATAAATAAATAAATATCCTGGGACATTGCACACAGCGCCATCTAGCCCCACACTAAGCAAACGCTTGTGTCGTGGGTACTAGATAATAAAAATTAATAAAAACGTAACAGTAACAGTGCCTGTATTATTATAGATCGATGCATTTTTCTCTCTATTCCTAATATGGCATGGGGAAAAAATTTATAAAGCTACTCGTACTTATGAATATACAGTTACCTTAAATCGGGTGCCATCTTCATATTGAAGTTCAGAGGTCAGTTGGCAAAACTTCGCGATCCCATGCTGCTTCTTTTAGATGCGAGTAGCTTAGCTTTGTCCATTTCTCGATGTCGTCTAGCCGTTTCATCCTTTGACGGCCAGGGATTCTTTTTCCCGGAATCTTGCCTTCGAGGATCAACCGATAAGATATTGAATCAGGCGTTACTTTTCGGAAATCCTGTGTAATTTAAAAGTTAAGTTACCTTAAAATTTACCTAATCCATTTAAATATCCAGTACAGACATGCCTCACTTTGAACTACAGTTTTATCTATTGTGTACCCTGGTATTTGTTTGTACGGATATTGCTATAGGCGGTATACTACTGTACAGTGTAAAAAAAAATATAAAAAATATTCAAATTACTTAATTACCAAAAATATCCCCGGACATATATTTTTCTGCTATGGTTCAATATTGTTGCATTTTACTATACATTGCCAGGAGCCTTATACAAAAGCTAGTTTTCCACACAATCCAGCTAACTAGCAAATACCTAACCAATTCCGAAGCTGTTATCTTGGTACGAGTATAGAGGGCAGCACATCAGATTGTGGCGACGGATTTATTGCAGCCTTCCGTAGCATGTCTGCTATGAATGTCATTAAAAAACTGCAAAATGGCTGCCACTGTATTATGATGTATTCTGGCATTGGAAGAAAGGGATTTGTAATGAATCTTTATTAAAGTCGTATTTCTTATTACAGGGGATCGTGAGTCTACCGGAGTCGTGGCCCACAGAATTGAGTCTTTGGTAAGCAAAGCGTTGTTTATGAATAGTGACGTGTTATCACGCGGTCAATTCTTGGATGGGTGGCCGTAGCATATAAACTGAGTGACAATTCTATCTCAGTGCTTCCCTCATGTTAAATAGTACCTAGTAGTTACAGTACTGCTGTCGTTAAGCCAAGGCATGTTTTTTTGTAAATGGTATAAAATAAATGCCACTCCAGTTAGCAAGGACATTTTTTTTACATGTAGATTTATTTTGACAGAAAGACGGTTAACGTATCCGTAAGCATACATACATGATTAAAATACATCTGCGGGTACAAACCTACTAAATTCAATTTTCGAATAACTCAAGATGTTCCATGTATCAAGAAGAGATCATTACCGACCGAAGTGCCATCGACTGCGGAGGAGCCACAAAATCATTTCAAAATGGAAACCCGCTGCGTTCGAAATTCAAAAATCTATGTAAATAAATGGGCACTCTAGCGCAAGTGATGCATGATCACGGCTCACGTTTCGAGTGCGTCTTTTAATAATCACAACTTCATTCATATTCAACGGAATGTAAGCTGTAGACGAAAAACATAAGGTTGAATTTGGAATGCTTGTTAGGGTGGAAAGTCTACGAAATGAACATAGTCGCGATGTTTTGTGAGTTCGCTTTTCAAATCTAGCCAATACTTCAGTGCACAGGTTGTTCTGAATATCTTTGCAATTTTTCGAGGTGAATTCTTGTGTTCGTTTTTGGGTGCTAAAACGCACTACAACTCTGCAAAAATAAAAATTAAGAGTTAAACATTTGTGATCATATAGTGATGACTAAGACTTTGAAACCAATAAAAAAATAAGTATTCCGCTCATTTCGCAAGAACTTTAAGAATAGTCTAGACTGGCTAAAATCAATTGATATTAATATTTTCATACCAATAAAAACCATTTTTTTCTATGGATTAATTTATTCCCTAAGCTCAGATATCTGAGTAATAATAATAATGTGAGTTCTGATAATACTTTTTTTTTTAATAAACTCACGCTTAGTAACAATTCGCCAGAAGTTATATAAACTATCGTTTTAATGTATGCACGTTAATTTAAAATATACTTTTAGACCGATACATTTTGTATCCGATACATTTATAGTTCAGCGAATTCGGCAAGGAAATCCATAGTTATATAGGTAGTTCACACAACAAATATAGAAGAATATATTTTGCGTATGGTTATTCAGTTTACTTTTTTAGCATTTTATTATAGCTGTAACATCTCATATAATAATATACAAATCAAACTAACAACACCCTGTACTCCGTCAATAAGTACCGCGAGGTAGATAGTTGTCCTTTTCTTCCCTCACTCGTGCTAACGACGTCATTCCCTGACGAAGTATTGAGACTCTTTCAAGAGCTGCCACAGATTATAACATAGTGTCAGTGCGAAATGTTCTGTGAAAGTGTCTCTGGATGTTATATAGTCTGTGGTATAGTTACTGACTGGGATTTCAATGTTCATATATGAAATAATACGTTTTAATACTAGCAACATTATCAAAGGTTTAGTTGTAATAACCGGCTAGCACTTACGTCAGTAATTATGTCGAAAATTAGCTCGAAAACTGAGGTTCTGGTACTGAGGTTTCGGAAAACTGAGGTTTCCATCATCAGGAGGACGAGACAGCACGCGCGTCCCGGTTGGCCGCCTCGTCCAGACAAAGGTATACAAGAAATACTTTGGTTAATCTTCTTAGTACTATTTAGTAGGTATTATGTACATATGTATTTGAATGTATAGTTTATAATAACTCACTTGATGAGGTAAAGGCATCAGAAGAAGTATGGTACAGACACTAAAAGTTAAATAATTTACAAATGCTTGTGCTATTAAAGTATGTGTATGAAATTTCTTTAAGAGAAATAGTTTCATAGTTTTTATAGATTTTAGTTTATAATTTATCCATAATTTGCAGATATTTACAGAAATCTGAATAAGTTTTGGGTTTTTTGGATTCTGGTAAGCAACAACTACTACAGAAAACATGGAAAGCAAAGACCACCAAACATTTTTCTTTTAAGATCCAACTGACATAACCTTACATATTCAGACTCATACGAACCTCTCAAAAACCTAGTGCCTAAAGTATAAAAACGGTCTTAACAAAATATAGGTCCAAATTACGTTCCAAAATACGCAAGATACAGTCTTACTTTGCATTACCTTATCTCAAGAGAAAGTGCGTAGACCGGAGTAGCAAGGAGGCAGGTTAAAGAGCTCATAATCAAAATGATGTTTTATGAAAAATAGCGGGAATTCTAGAGAAATAAACAGGGCCTATATTTATAGGTACAGCGGAGCGCGACACATCAACGCGGGGATAATTATTCAAATGTTATAGAGCTGTGTTACAGGGTAGCGATGGAAGAAATGTTTTGTCAAATAAAACAACGTTTTTGCATTTATTGGTTTGGTTGTAAATGTAGTTCAAAAAGCGGCGTTACTTCACGATTTCAAAGCTGAACTGCGGTCAGTCTTTAGGTACGGACGATTTATATATTTTAACTACCTTACAATGGCCTACCTATTTAATAACATCATTTTAAATACCTTATAACCTCCCGCGAAAGATACCATCCAAATGATAAAATAATATAGAGAAATTAATGCAATATTTTTTTTCATTCAAAGCAGCTGTATTTGCACCACAACTGTGCATAGAGATATTCTTCTACTGTGCTACTGCATTTATTTACGTGCTATTTTATTTTACATTATCTCTGCAATTGGTTGTACTCGTCAAATGTCATTTACCTAACTTGTTGTCTTACATCAGTTATTGCGATGCTTTACTTGTTTACGTGGGATAGTTCTACGTTCGAGTACAGCCTGCCTGATGTTAAGCATTGCTGCAGCCTAGGGTGTAACACGTTTACACGTTTTGGCTAGCATTTAGTTTTAGCTATGCTACTCCTGCGTTTCTTTCAACTGGTAACATCCAAATAAAGTTTATTCTGCTATCCCTACCTCGGTATTATCGAGGCCGATCTCTGAGCAAAAATATGATTATCGTCAGCCACATTACGAACAAATGAGATACAAGCGAGCGCCTGCAAATTATCATTTGCTAGTTGCCCTTCTGTAGGCGGCCTTATTTACTTATTTGTTTTGTTGCCCCTTGCTACTTCTGGAGTTTACAAGGAAAGGTGGGAATTTGAGGATGTTGGGTATTATAACAAATAAATAAATTTGATGCTCAAAGTGAGTTTGACTTAATTATAATCATTTTATTTCGTAAATCATTTACACGTCAATCCAAAAAATTATGAAAATATTAACAATTTAATATAAGATAGTTAAACTTAGTGATTAAACGTCTGACTTATTTAAATTCTTGAAGATATACGCCCAGCTACACAATTGATTTTTCAGTGGATTTGCGTACACTTATTGGTAAAGGAAAATATCATGAGAAATCCGAAATGTTATATATCATACGTGGAATGCGATCTATACCTGCTCAAAAACCTGAAAATGTTGCTAGGAGTCTGAAGTATTTCTTAAACGTACCTAATCACTATTATATAAAAGGTAAAATCAAATAATAAATTAAACCTTACCTAACATTAATTTAAAACTTCACGTTCAAAATTGAAACTTAACTAATACGAACTTTAACTAAAATAGCACGAAAGAAATCAGCTAAAACGCAAATTCAATAATACTGTACCCACATTTAATTTACCCCACTCACAAAACAAAAGCAAAGTATGCACTATTAAGCTGGTAGCATTCAAATCAATACAGCACACCCATCGATCTCGCACCCCTTGTATGGCTTGGCGTCACGCCACACTCCAATCAGCTGTTCGATGTATTGTTCTAGCTATCTATAGATATATGGAAAATGTAGATGATATTTGAAAGACTTAGAGGCAAAAATCTTGTTTTTTTTTATTTCTATTTATTTATTTTATTTAATAATAATTAAAACAGTCGCAACCAATTACATTAACTATTTCATACTCAAATACCTTACAATCCCAATATTTACAATCACTTAACAATGTCATATAATAATTAAAATATATTTAATTTAAAAGTTGTCAAAAGTAAAATAATAATCAGTCCATTCAAATCAAAGTATGAAGGTACATTACAATTCATATTTACAATTTCTTAATTTTACTTAATGATGATTTTGATGACATCCTTTGATGTAAAACAAGTAAGGAAACGAACAGTGAGTAATAATAATATAATATGCCACCTGAAACATATGTAGGCGCACAAAGGGAATTAACTCTGGAAGAACAAGAAGCCATTTTGGTCACCCACTACATGCATAGAAATGTTAGAGGACGCCTGTCACACAGCATCTTTCAAGATCCTAAACTAATCATGGCAAGCAGTTGCTCCGTTGCAGTGTGTTAGTAGAATGAACAGTCAAACAAATTTCATTTTACTTTTGACGACTTATCAGTATTTATAAACAACTAGTGGGTGCTCGCGGCTTCACTCGCATTAAGAAGTAAAACTTGCATCACCTATTTCACCCCTTCAAAAGTGGCATTTTCAATAATCCTTTCTTAGCGGATGCCTACATACGTCCTATGGTTTGGGTTGTGCGTTTATAGATCAATATTTCAGTCAGTCTGTCAGTCATTTACCTTTGAATTTTATATATTTAGATTGGTTAAATATCAGCACATTTTGTAGTAGTGTGTAGTATCAACAAACATTATTTCTAGCTATAGTCCTAGCCTAATACACCACTAACAGCCACTTGTTTATATCTCAATCAGCCCCTACCCATTAGCGGCACAGACTAAAAAAACGCCCCGCTACAGATAAATCTCGCTCCTATCGAATGTCCCTCTCAGAAGCTCCTCATAAGAATTGATGTTGCCAATAAATCAGGAACCGACACTCTGGCAACACTGTACGCCCAAACACTTGAATAATAGGGATTTATGGTGTTGCCAACGTGCGGAATGGGAGACCAATATTTTTAGGATTTGTGTTAGTTTATATTTTTAGCTGAGCTTACTAAAAATTTGCCGCTACAGCACCAATATACGTTGGTATAGTACTTGTATGCTCAAATATTTTTAGGCCTTTTAGCATATTCGCTTAGTCGTAATACTTTGTTGCATTCATTTATCTACCATAATTGTGTAATTTTTATTATTTAGATGTTGGAACGAATGCGTAAGAAATTTACACTCAATCAACTGACCCGATGAGAATAGATAAAATAGATTTGGCATGGAGAAGATCATTGCTATTTTAATAAATAGGCTAATTTTGTTCTGGATCAGACTCAGATACATCGTAACCGAAGGTGTAGTAAGAATTGTGTCTCCGTGGAAGGACCTGGGCGCCACCACGATGTATCTGCCCAAGAAAGCTCGCCTATCGAATTAATTCTGCGGGGGAGTCACGACCCTCAGTCATGAGGAAAGTCATATACGACTTAAAGAGAGAGTAAGAATTGTAGTACAAAAATGTTAAAGAAAAATAATTATAAACAACGTATTAAGTAACTCATTTTGAACGTGCATTTGTGCCATGGCATTAGTATGGGGTCACATTTTTACCTATCATGCGCATTTCCCGATTCTCGATCGGACTAATGGACCTGAGTTAATGAAAAAATAAAAAGCACAAATTGTGATGGATAGGTACAAATTAAATTCACGTTAAAAAATGTGATAATTAGTTATAAGAAACATTTGGGTATTAATTGTAAGGTTTCAACTTTTACTGCCAATCGATTATTTAGATTTACTTAGTTTTCGTTCCAGATTAGAATTTTGGGGTCTGGTTCTAGTCTATATTATATTAAAGTAATCTCAGAATAAAAAACATTGATGCAACATATTTGTTTTTGTACATTTTTACATTGAATATTTTGATTTACTACTCAAACTCGAATTACACCCCTCTCGAATTTTCCCACCTAAAACATTTTTCACAAAGAATTTTCCATTTTGACGCTCGGAAAAATGTGCCAATACATATCTCTCAATTAATAGCAAACCTAAATGATTTACGGAATACGGACCACGTTTTTGTAAGCAAATATCAAGAATACAGGGTTAATTAGAAAGGGTTATATAGGTATATGAGCGGTTATGCCTTCTAGCTCTTAGCTTAATACCTATCTAATTAAAAAAAGAAATTGTTAATGTAACGCCGTTGGTGACGCTCGAACATACAATCCAGTCATAAGTATTCCTTATTTATTCTCTTTTAGAAAATTATTTCAAATTTAAATTGTTTATTATTTTTCTACTACCTTTTGCGATTTATAAATTTCATGTGACCAAAGCCCGCCTGCTAAGTATTGCTGTAGCCTATTACAATAATACTTTACAGTAAAAGTATAAGACACTTCTCTAAGAATTACCTTTTTATTCTTGATTTTAATATATCTGGATTGTAGTTCGCAGGAAACGTTGTAAAACTCCTAAAACAGAAAACCATATTCAGTTACCCTGAATACGGTTTTCGACAGATTTGTGATTTGCTTTTTGCGCTACACGGTTTTGATGTTGGATTTGGCCATCTATTTTTGTTTGGCGCTGACGTTTGGTATATCGGCTCTGTCGTGTATGGCTTGACACTCGGAATTGATATTTATTGGGAAGAATTTAGAAGCACAGCTCGCTATATACTGTACTAAAACTATACTTTTACACATAAATATACTAGTAAGACATTTCAGAAATCTATACTTAATATTATAAAGCTGAAGAGTTTGTTTGTTTAAGCGCGCTAATTACTGGAACTAAAAGAATTTTTCAATTCCCACAAGGCGAATTGAAAAAATATTTTTGTGTTGAATAGACCATTTATCGAGGAGGGTTTTAGGTTATATAACATCACGCTGCAACTAATAGGAGCGAAGAAACAATGGAAAATCTGGAAACATTGCGTGCGCTGCGAAAACGGTTCAAGTCGTAGGTAACAGCTATAATTTATAAAGCTGAAGAGGTTACTTGCAAAAATAAATATGATGCCCAAAATTACTATTCCACGCGGATGAATTCGCAGGCACAGCTAGTTAAGACATAACAACCAAGTTAGCAATATGTATAGAAAATATTTAAGGTATCGATGCCCCGCCGCGTTAAGAACGAATAAAAAGCTACTTTATATTCGACATATATCACCAATTTAAATGATTTTTGACTATTTGTTATTATTAGTATTATAACTTCTAGTGAAGTGTTATCTAAATATATAAAGCTCAAAGGACTGAATGACTGACTGACATAGTGATCTATGTATCAACGCACAGCCCAAACCACTGGACGGATCAAGCTGAAATTTGGCATGCAGGTAGATGTTATGACGTAGGTATCCGCTAAGAAAGGGTTTTTGGAAATGCCACCTTTATTAGGGGATGCAAGTTTTACTTCTTAATGTGAGCGAAGCCGCGAACAACTAGTTTTTAATATAGGTAATAACTTCTAAGTCAAATTTTATGTCAATTAGGTTTAAGCATTTGATTCTGATGCAGAAACATTTACACATATCACTCACAAGCTTTGCCTTTTATAATGATTTTTTTTTTACTAAACAACCCAAAAATTAAAGTTCTAATCTTTGTTTATTTCTTGCATTGATACAAGTTTAAAAACAAACCAAAATATAAACTAAAACCATCTCTAGGCTTTTCTAAAAAAATTCAAAGTGCACCCTTTTACTATTTTGTAGTAATTATAAGCACTATGTTCAGTTTTTCCCATGTTTTTATAAATTATTATTTTAAAAAAATCCGTGGATGGACCTGGGCGCCCACCACGATGTATCTGCCCAAGAGAACTCCCCTAGCGAATTAATTCTGCGGGGGAGTTACAACCCTCAGTCATGAGGAAATACGACTCGCAGAGAGAGATTGAAAAATATAATGTATGTTGCATAACAAAAATAAGCATTGGTTACTTCAAAACGTTGTAGTTTCTTTTTCCTTTCTTTTTTTCCTTGTGTTATTTTTTAAGAAATAACCCTTAGTCCTTCTTATAAACAAAACATTATCGCTTTTAACAGTTCCAACCCTTTTCCCAGTAATTACATATCGTTAACTGCTAATGGCTTAACTTACGGGTTAAGTTAACCATGGGTTGAACTAACTGGCGATCACGCTATCAATGTTATTATAGGCTGGTGGGTGCTTTCATCGGTGATTAGTGATTATTTTGTTTAAATCGACTTTATTCAATATAAGTGGGCGCTCGCGGCTTCGCTCACATTATTTTGGGATAAAAAGTAACCTATGACACTTATTAGAACTCAAACTACCTACATACCAAAAATCATTATGATCCGTTTTGTCATTTTGGCGTTATGAGCGTTTATAAAAACAGATCAACGGACAAACAGAAAAAAAAAACTAAAAACTGCTGAAACGTATTCTGTTGTGGTTTTAAAGTATACAAAAGTACGAGTAATTTTTTTTAAATAACTTCTGTGTTCAGATTTTTTTACCCGCTCCAGCTTTATTATTATGAGTATGTATAGATGATAGATATAAGTGATAAAGTTTGTATTATAGTGGAAAAATCTAGCGAAATGGATAGAGGCATTAAATATTCTTAAAAGCTACGAAGTTAGTAAGTTTCAATTGACAAAATTATGTGTCAAAAATATTGAAAGAGTTATCAATATATCTGATATGAGTTTATGAGTTACGAGTATCATATTTTGAACTTCTTCTTATCGAATGAGAGAGGCCAACTCTGGTGTCAAGAGTTTATCAAGCCGCCCTAGGGGCCTTTGTTATGGCTTAAAGACTGCCGTAATAGAAAAACAGCCAGGAACTACAATTTAACGTGTTATCTGATCCACGGAAGTGCTCAAAATGGAATGCCATTTTTCGGTCACCCATCAAGGCCTGACCGCGTCGCCCTTTGCTTTTAACATTGGTAATCGCAAGCGATTGCCTCCGCTAGCTGAGCTATGGTCGCTACATAATACTAAATAGTGCATAATAATTTTAGTGTTAATCCAAGACTATTAGTTATTAGTAACATGGTTGTTGGCTTCTAATCAAATGGCTGACTGAGCAGTGTAAACAAATGATACTATTCAGTTCTCACTACGAGTAATTTTTTAGTATGAGGAAATACTACGCTTAAGATTACTTCAAAACTAAAATAGCTTTAAACTAGCCAAATATCAAAAACAAAGAGCAAACAAGAGCATAGCACTGGTTAATAAATAAGTTGCCAACTATTTTTGGGTCCACATTGTGAAGCCCTGAGCAAACGTATAAATAATGTAATTAGACCGAATTACCTTTGGAGGTCATTATATCGCGGACCCTACAATATGAGGGGATAAATATTTATTAAACACCCTAAACTGTCCACTATTGGGTCAGGGCGGAGATGGCGGAATGGAGTTTACAATGGATATGGAATGGATACAAGAAAAAGGACAGTCAGAATTTAATTTTACAAAAATTCCATTAATTTGATCAAACGATGTACGACGAAATTAACATCTTTCGTGTTCCATTTTTATGTGTGATATTAATTGAGGATTATTTAGAATATTGTTACAATTTAAAGGGTACAAAGTACTAGATAATATTTTTTTAATGATCACCGAATTGAGTTCATTTTTTTTCTTTTAATAATAAAAAAAGTTATAAATTATACTGGACATACACGTTAGATTTTTTTGTACGTACAAAATGTATTTCTTTTTTGAATTTCATACCCACATGTTAAATCAAATGGTCTTTTTTAACAATGCCGAATCAACTTATTTATGAGTAAGTGAATACTTTGATTAAGATAATACTAACTGAAGTCATTTGTGTAACAATTAATTTCTATTAATATACCCTCTTAAATACCACCTCCATCTTTCCCACATCCCTTACATCATAGTTCGGTGGAACGGCGTAAAATATGTAACCCTTGGGCCACCGCACCACACGCTCGTCACTGTGTAATATTTACACAAGCTATACCCGCCCTACTAGAGTTATTATACACCTTGATAAGGTACCTGTGGTAAAGGGAAAATATAAAGTTTAGGTACCAAATTTTTGGAAGGTTAGTCTAACTTATATTTTTTTAATATTATGTGCTTGCTACCACTTAAGTTATGTCAAAGTGTAGGTGCCAGGCTGGTTGTTTGTCATAGTCGTTTAGACATTTCAGAGACACTATGAGCGATTTGAAAGCTCTCAGTAGGTTAGCTAGTCACATACTATAAGGGGAACCATTTACGTTAGTTTATTATAAAGCGTAACTTTAAAAAGTGGCCATGTTCCTCCCTCAGTCGTATTACTTAGGATCGTCTCTTCAAACTTGATATGTAAAATTCAAACTCAAAGATATTTATTGCGGAATATAGGTAAACTAGCTGGTGCCCGCGACTTCGTCTGCATGGAATAGTTATTACCATAAAAACGGTTCTAGTGAGTTAACCTTAAAAGATAGACATATATTGTTGAGGACATTTTGTTAGATTATTTTAAGAGAAATAATTCTTTCATACATATTTTTGTGATATCTTGAACCGTTTTCGCAGCGCATGCAACGGAAGCCCTCAAAGATGAATAATTTTCCCCGGTTTTTTCCACATTTTCCAGTATTTCTTCGCTCCTATTAGTTGCAGCGTGATGTTATATAGCCTATAGCCTTCCTCGACAAATGGTCTATTAAACACAAAAATATTTTTTCAATTCGCACCAGTAGTTCTTGAGATTAGCACGTTCAAACAAACAAACAAACTTTTCAGCTTTATAATATTAGTATGGATATATACGGTATATATGTGGATATAATACGCTTCTGTATCTAGAATGTAGTCCGTATCTGCCCAAGAGAACTCTTCTTGGGCAGTACATCGTGTTGACCGCCCAGGACCATACAAGAAACAAAAAGTAACAGGAAGGTATAGCTATGTTCAGAACAACTATCAATGTTCAACATTCAAAAATTCGTGAGTTTTTAGGAAGACCTTCAATGTCAGGAATATGTCTTAAAAAAGATTCACATTGAAATTCTTCAATACAAATAATTTATTTTTACTTCATTTTTCGTTCACAGGTAAAGTTTAACTTTTAACCTTAATCATCAATACGGGGCCGGTAAACAATCACGTTAACCCGCAGTTAACGAATCAATCATTTAACCACGGTTAGCCCGCAGGTGCGGCCCGTCAGTTTTAATCACCGATTGCTTTCACCGGTTTAATCGGAACCATAGATATAAGGTCTGTAGACGGTTCATTGAAATAAAAATAAGCATTTATTGTGAATAAATTATACCTTAAATTATACCTAAAACAGCCAAAAATTAAGTTCAAAATATGAAAAAAAATACCAATTGCATTAATAAAATTATGTAAGTAGTGTTTATTGTAGGTAAGTAAGAGTAGGTGTAAAAGTCCTGTTTACAAATTTGATGGAATTAGTTTCTAAAGATCCCTTAAACTGAAAGTTATGGTCGCCTTTATCATTTTAAACTTCTAAAAGCCTTTTCTATCAGCAAAAAAAAATAGCGTTGCCACTAATTTCAACGTGGTTATACCTAATTTTGAGAAAAGTGACATATTGTTTTACAATGTATAAATAAATAAACAAATAGTTATATTATAGTAGTTACACCAAGCGTTTTGCTTTGACTTTCATCGTGCGAACAGCCAAACTGTGAAACTCCTTGCCCGAATCTCTATTCCCCCTGAACTATAATTCGTGTCGGTCTTCAAGTCGTGAGTAAACCGGTTTCCTCTAGGCAAGCGCGCTAGATCGTAGATTATAACGTTGCTTACCATCAGACAAGTTGTAGTCAAGCGTGAGCCTATGTCATGTAAAAAAAAACATAATGTCTTTGACACAATCAGAGGTGAATAATGAACAGATATAAAAAAACAATTGAGAAAAGACATTCTTGTAAATCAGTGTCAGAGTGTTAATCTGCTAGAAATAATCTAGATTTATTCACAAATATTGATACGCAGGCCGTGCGATGGACAATGGATTCGATGACGATTGCTTTACATCATCATCATCATCATAAATTTAAGGGCCGGGCCCTTGTCTGTGTCTTGCTTTACATTGTACATAATATTGATAGAATCGTTTATAGACATAATTAGACATCTCTTCATAACTTTGTCTACTCTTCCACCGCTTTAATCGAAAGGGTTAAACGACGGTTACAGATTATTGGGAATTTATAGCGTTTATTTTCGTGATCCGTGACGAACGGTTGCGTGATTTTTGATGTGTCATCGTTTTAATTGACAATGGGCTTTCGGACCTTTTGTTTTGTGTTTTTTTTTTGTGGCTGTACTTACCTACCGTCAGTGAATAATATTTCGTCCGTTGTGTATATTATCTGTTTTATTTCTAATAAGTGATTTTTTTAAATCTATATGATTCGAAAGCAGAAAACTTTTAGGTATATGAATTTAAGTAAGTACCTATACATGTATTTAATTTATTTCCTTAATACTTCCTTGTGTTTTTCAATTCAAACCATAAATATCAATAACCAAAACTTAGCTCCGATATATCACCAATCAAGCGTATGTTTTCATAAAGCTGTTCAGAGATACTTTCTCGTTGTCTCAAACTATAATCGACATGAAATTATCACGATAAACAAGTATAAAATGTAATATATATTTGTATTTTTTACAATATTTGAGTTAAATAACAATTGTAGTGTATGCTGGAATCATCCCAAATGTACATATATCTAGTATGAACCGATTCACACTAAATTTAAAGATCGCTAGACATTGTACGTCTCATGAAAGACCTAGATGATGTCCAAGAAAACTCAGGGGTATTCACGACCCTCATTAAAGAGGAATACGACTTCAAGCAAAGACACTGTAGGTGTACTGTGAAGTCGATTTATGCCTGAAAGAATATTATGAAACCTTGAAAATAAATATTTTTTTCTCAATCTTACTGCTGTGTATGAGTAAGCCTTTCTCTAAAAGTACCTAATGACTTCCATGCAACCATTTACTGTTCTTTCTGATCTTTTACGTCAGTTCTATTTTGCGCTAAGCAGCAAAGCCTTGTTGTTGTAATGTTTGAATTATGACACCACTTAGAACCAAAATCAATAAGAAAGTAGCCGCCATAAATAATGGAAGAGAGACTATGGGATCTATCGATAGCCCCTACTATTGTACCCACAAAAATGCAAGAGTAAGTTTATATCGAACTAGCTGTCCCGCGACTTCGTCCGCGTGGAATAGTTATTTTAGGCATCATATTTTATTTTTGCAAACAACTTCTTCAGCTTTATAAATTATAGCTGTTACCCACGACTTGAACCTTGACTTTTCGCAGCGCACGCTACGGAAGCCCTCAAAGATGAATAATTTTCCCCGTTTTTCTCACATTTTCCATTGTTTCTGCGCTCCTATTAGTTGCAGCGTGATGATATATAGCCTTCCTCGATAAATGGTCTATTCAACACATTTTTTTTTTTTAATTCGCACCAGTAGTTCCTGAGATTAGCGCGTTCAAACAAACAAACAAACTCTTCAGCTTTATAATATTATAGTATATAGTATAGTATAGATGAGAGTGTAACATTAATTCTAACCATTGTAGAAGCTTCTCGTGGTCCAGTTATTTATTTTATTGATTATGTAATTCAACTGCACACAGCACGCTGTGGGGTAATCTTATAAAAAGAAAAAAAAAAGTCTCTGATCAATCATTTAAATTTTAATATTTCGTTGTCTCCATAATATATAAGAGTGGCCAACTCAAGTGTTCAAAGTTTTACACCACCCTTGGCTATATCCGACACTAACGAATCAATATCTGGTTTAACCAATCTATGAAAAACTGTTAGAACATGTTTTTTTATGATTAGGCGCTTCCTTGGATCATACTAATACATTAAATTGTGGGTTTCGGTTCATCATCATCATCATCATCCACAGCCCTTGGGATCCCACTGCTGGTATGTGCCATCTGGATTTCGGTTGTTTGTATAAAAATGATAGGTACCTACTCGTTGAGACTGAATGAGACGTATGAAAACTTTTAACACTAGTGTAGTCTACCATTATACAAAGAAAAAAAAAACATATTTTGTTTCTCCCAACAACATTTCATCCCATGGTAGGGGCTATGAAGTAAACTGTATAAGACATTGTTTTCCCGTCGATTAAGACTCGACCACACCGCGTGAGCTCTCAGTAATGATGTAACTTTTACTGTGTCGACGTGCCTTTAGTACCGACAGGAAATAATTTTGGGAAAAGAAAAAAACTTATTTGGAAATGAGCGACAATATTATAATAAAAAATATATACAAAATGAATATGTATATCATAAAACTGTTCATATAATATGTAAAACAAGTCAAATGCCTAATTAAAATACCTTGCTTGGTCTGTGAAGCTTGTATAGCCTATAACTTGAAAACACAGCGAGTCACTGCATTATATCAACATCGTATGAACGTTGATATATAGATAAAAAAAAATACAAATTTAATTGAATAGTAATTTTAATTAATAAAAAAATTAAGAACATAACTAAATGTTTCATTCGAATACGTTAATCATCATCATCATTCGTAGCGTTGATAAAATAATGACGTCATAAATAATTACAGATTTGCATATGGTTTCATATTCGAAAACTTTGAAAAAAAAGTACCAAAACGATTTCAAGCGACCCTGCCAGGATTCGAACCTGGAATCTTCTGATCCGTAGTCAGACGCGTTATCCGTTGCGCCACAGGGCCAGATGCTGAAGTGGTCGAAATATACAAAGACAACACCGAGATAAAAATAAGTCAACCTTGAATGACGTCACGGTTTCTGATTAGCATTCGTCTCAAGGTTTTGGTTTATTTTTGTCTCGTAAACATGTATTTAACAAAAAAGTTTTAAATGTATTTATCAATAAAATAACTAATGTAAGCATATATTCTCAAGTATAGGTAGTTATATCTTAGCATCATACACTTATGAAAATTTAATAGTCTTCATTGAAACCTCAGTTTTATCTTACCCAAACCAATAAATACTTTTACAAGTTTAGTTTACCAAACTAAACTGCATATTGCATATACATCAATTAACTATTGAGCCTTGACCACTTTTCTTTCACCTATTTTTTTGCTAGCCATACCATATCCATTCAACCATATTATAGGTACAGTCAGTATAAGAACGGGATGACAAACGATAGTTCTGAACTAGGATCGTTAGAACGCAGTTACTTTTCTATCCACTGAACTAAATAAAGTAGTTGTATAGAAAGATAGATAGATTATCTTTAGAAGTATGTTATATTGAGGTCTTCTTAAAAACCGATGACACGAAAAATTGTGATTCTCTGATCAACTTGTAGCTTTACATGTAGGTACCTTTGAGTATTGTTGGAATTGAACAAAACTGGATATGGTGGTAGATTTAGGTAACAACTAATGTTGATGTTTATTTTAGTTCTGAGAAATTTATGGTCAAAATATACACTTTAAATAAATCACAAAATAATAAGTGACATTAATCGCCGCCATAAGGGCGCCCGTTTCTTTAGGTTTTGCCCTTTTTCATCTATGTAACAAATGTATCATATTATTGTATGTTTAGGACTAATATAGGTACCTAGGTACCCAAAAGTTATCATATTCCAAGAATTTTTTTTTCATGAGTTAGCCTCACGCTTCACTACCACTTGCCTGATATTAAGCAACTATCCCACATAAGGCGAATTTACAACCTCCTATCTAGAAATTACCTAAGAATTCCATCTTCGGCAATATTCTACCAAAATTAACGCATTACCGCCCGAAGAAAAACCCTCCTAATTCCCTATAGCAAATAAAAAAGAAAAAACCCATCCGCATTGGTTGATGACGGTAATTTTTTTGCCGACTGATATTAAGTCATGTTTAAGACGACGCACCGTTACGTTAATAGTAATAGATATTTTATTTTGTCGCTTTTCTGGGGTGTTTACACAATATTCTGGGGCGGGGATTCTGATGGTTAGTTTAATTGGTAGAAAAGATCAAATACGATACTTAGTTTAAGGCAAAAATATATATTGTCTGTAAGTAGATAAATAAGAAGAACAAAACAATAACGTTGATTAGCATTAGACATAATTGTAGTCAAGCATGAGCCTATCTTGGATAAAAAATATGACAAAGATAGTAAATATTTTCAGTATCTGATACACGATGCATGTTATGTCTGTTTTTTTGGCGTTTTTTTTTGTGTCGCAATAATAAATTTAGCTATTTAATTGGTTATTAATAAGCGATCTTAAAGCTTAAGGTAAACCCTTCGAATAGTTAAACAGTATTAACACTACATACCATCAGATAAAATAAAAACACCGTTTAATTGGAAATACGAGTAGGTAACTTTATCATACGTTAATTATTATGTCTAACTAGTATTTTATAAAGGAATCACAATATCGATACAAAGTTTACCACTCGACATTTCCCATGCGATATTTATCAGCTGTCATCAAAATAGTCCCCCTGATACATCCGTCGTTCGTTAATAGGTTTTCCCTTCATAAAGCGAATGGTTACCTATTTGTTATTCAGCTAATATTAAAAAGGGAGGGCAGTCTATCTCGTATTAAAACGAGAATAAATAAATATGGGACGCTACAGAAAATATACTTTTTATATACTTCTGAAAAAAATAGTGAGTGTATTTTTTTATACTAAGAAGAAAGTTTCAATGGCATATTCATTATTCATGCCTGTTACATTTTAAAAGATTACATTTATCTTAATTATATAACATAGCCACTAAGCATGTTATTTGGTGCCAATAAACTGTATATTCATTTATAAATAACATTGCCTGCCCTCCACAACACAGGTTATCCTAGTGTGGAGTGCAGTGAACATATTGTTATAGTTCATAAGTGTTTCACTTAAATAAATTATTTGAATTTTTTGAAATTATCTTAACTGGCGCCTGTGAAACATGACACTTGCTTATCTGCACATATAATGTAGGTACCTCATCACAATAAAATTATCAAAGATTTTTCTTTTTGTAGTAAGAGAGAGGAGAACCCTTTTTTTACAAGAAATGGGTTTGCACTTGACCGTAATTCGCCTGATGGTAAGCAATCATTACGGTCTAGGATGGAACGTGCTTACCCAGTAAGAACCGATTCACTCTCGCTTTGAAGATCACAAGGTTATATTCCGTGGGGAACAGGGAGTCAGGCAAGGAGTTCCACAATTTAGCAGTTTGCTCTATAAAAGTGGAAGCAAAACGCTTAGCGCGAGTCTTGGGAACTTGGACCAAAACCTGCTTGTGCTGTACAAGCTTCAATTTAAGGCGGTTAATAAAATTATACCATAAGTAAAGGTAACTATAGACTTAACCAAATCCTTTAACTTATTGGTTCAAGTTCAAAAGTCATTGCTTAAAAGTGTTCTTTGTGTGGTTATTTGACGGTTCTGTCGTGGTTCGTTAGCGATCTTAATGGCAATGCTTTTTTATATTAAAATTTTGGACACGCTTTTAGTGAGCTGAAGTGTGACTGAAAGATTTGGTGATGGCTTTACGGGCTAAAGCTATGATTGTATGGCCCATTAATTCTCAATAATTAAACATGACATACTTATTATGTTAGATACATGTTAGATTTTATCTCAAATTGGTTATTATATAACACTGCATTATATAATTGAACTATTTACTGTCCCTAACCTCTTATATTCTTTTTTTTAACTTGAACAGGTTTGCACTTGGCCAAAGATGGAGCGTGCTTACCCGATAAGAACCGATTCACTCCCTCTTTTAAATAAGTATCCTAGAAATTTGTACCTCAATCACACTCAACTGACCCAACCTATGAAATATTTGCTAAATTTGGAATTTCCTATTTTAATAATGCCTAATTGTAATCGTTCATCATATCACGGAGAAATCGACGACTCAACCACAATTTAAGCAAGTAAGTATGAAACATAACATTCAAAATGAACCCCTCAAACATATCACCCAAAAAACTCCATTTTAAAATGCCCGTCTCACTTGTTAATACTGTCACATTCGCACAGCATTTATCACCGGATCAGTCGCCCGGATGTCACCCGCTCGATATTTCACCCGGGCTCTCGATAAGCTTGCGAATAGGCACCTCGGATTGAGACGTGTGGGGAACTTGAGAAATCGATGTATTTTAAGTTGACGAACAAATATTGGATACGAGTATAAATGTGATAATGCATTACATTACATACCTGCAGTGTGTTTCACAATGACTCGGATACGGATCCGAGTCGATTGAGACGGAAATCAATAGGTTCGGAAAGATTTTTTCC
This sequence comes from Macaria notata, assembly GCA_927399415.1. NCBI lineage: Eukaryota > Metazoa > Arthropoda > Insecta > Lepidoptera > Geometridae > Macaria > Macaria notata. The sequence goes on along the minus strand of OV656745.1, from coordinate 10,251,728 downwards.
AAATCACAATGCTTCCATACGATTCTTTTGGCAAATTTATTCAACAACTTTACCCGATTTACACTTAATTATACACTTAAATGTACAAATTAAGTGTAAATCGGGTAAAGTATCATGAAAAAACAAAATTTAACTTATCATCGACGGAAACGAATCCGCTAGCTTTTGGCTCGGAGAACGCTTCCAATTTTTATTTATACCGTAATGATTGCTTACCATCGGGCGAATTACGGTCAAGTGCAAACCCAATCCTTGTAAGAAAAAAATGTGTGTACAGGTTAACAAAGCTTAACTTGCATAGTTAGACTAGTCTCTTATTAGTCTTAGACTAACAGTGGCGCTTAACATCAGGCAGGCTGTAGTCATGTAGTCATATTCCGTGTTAAAAATAAGTTACATATTACTCATATGGCACATCAGCTCATAATTGATATAATAAAAGAATGAAGAAGAAAAGAGAACTCTCCGAATTAATTCTGCGGGGAGTCGCGACTCTCAGTCATGAGGAAATACGACTCACAGAACGAAGCTGTTGTTACTCTAATTTCCCACACCCACCTATCACAGATGAGCCAGTGTTGTATGCCTCCATCCACTATGGACGACGTCATGCAGCATGTTGCAATGACGTCCGACACAAACTTCATTACACGTCACTCTAGTGCAGCGGGTGTAGCTGCAGTTTTAGAGGACTAGTGCATTTGCACTACAATATCCGAGGACATGTGTCTTCAGTGAAAGGACCTGGGCGCCCACCACGATGTATCTGCCCAAGAAAACTCCCATGACGAATTAATTCTGCGGGGGAGTCACGACCCTCAGTCATGGGGAATACGACACCAGAAAGAAAGAACTTGAAAATTAAAATAACCTGTGTCACTTTTTGGTCAATTTTCTCTAACTTTTACAAAAATCTTGATCACTTTATTGCAGTGTGAAAGATAAATGGACAGACCAGTATAAGGTAAATAAATAAATTAGCGCGAAGTTGACGATTTTGTATGAATTAAATCTACTTATAAAGGGAAAATATATCAATAATTCATTCTATAGTATTTTCCGCTGTATGTAGCACCACACCCTATCTCGCGTGTCCGCGGCCATATCCGCTAATCGCTAATTCATCCGCTAACACTAATTCCATCGGTGATGGATGCGAATGCAATTTTAGGCTTCGAGTGTATTGTGAGCTAAAATGTATACTAATTAATAAAATAGAATTACTGCCGCAATGAGGTATAGGTTTGTATTGGATCGGGCTGAAATTTGGCATGCAGGTAGATGTTATGACGTAGGCATCCGCTAAGAGAAGATTTTTTGAAAAGCCGCTTTTAAAGGGGTGAAATAGGAGATGCAAGTTTTACTTCTTAATGCGAGCGAAGCCGCGAGCACCCACTAGTAGTAAAATAAAGCTAAAGCGGGTTGAAAGTCTGCACATTGCAGATATTGACAGCAGAACACGTTTCAACAAATTTTGTCTGTTTATCTGTATATTTAAACGCTCATCGTGCAAAAACGGCTGAACGGATCATCATGATTTTTGGTATGTAGGTAGTAGGTATGAGGTCTTAGGAGTGTCATAGGCTAAATTGTATCCTAAAAAATGCGAGTGAAACCGCGGGCGTTCTTATGTATTTATTTAAATTATGGTATGTTATATTAAACAGTGGTCTACAATACTAACAATTAATGTACCCCATTATTTCCCCGTTAATTACTATCAAGACGAATTATTGGTGACAGATTGACCAGATACTGATTTGAATTGATTTGACATTTGTAACAATTGTATTGTCATAAATTGACATCACATTTTGGGCCTTATTTATTACTCAAAAGATTAACTAAACGGTTTTCACTCACGTGTAATCTTATTATTACTAGCTGTGCGCGCGACTTCGTCCGCGTGGAATAGTTGTTTTGGGAAATCGTATTTATTTTTGCAAACTACCTCTTCAGCTTTATAAATTATAGCTGATACCCACGACTTGAACCGTTTTTGCAGCTCACGCAACGGCAGCCCTCAAAGATGAATAATTTTCCCCGTTTTTTCCATTGTTTCTTCGCTCTTATTAGTTGCAGCGTGATGTAATATAGCCCAAAGCCTTCCTCAATAAATGGTCTATTCAACACAAAAAGAATTTTTCATTTCGCACAAGTAGTTCCTGAGATTAGCGCGTTCAAACAAACAAACAAACTCTTCAGCTTTATAATATTAGTATAGATTTAGGTGTGAATTAGTAGGTAATTAATGTATTTTTTTAATGATGGTTTATTTTATTGGACTTATAATATACCTACATATCAAAGATCATCATGTACCATCCGTTTAGCAGTTTTAGGTGATGGGCTTTCATATAAACAGACAAAAATCTTAAAACTGCTGAAAAGAGTTTTGTTTTCGATTTATGTAGGTATACCGATACATTTTTTTCTCTCTAATATCTTCTATGTACAGAATTTACACTGTCTTCAGCTTTATTATATGTATAGATAAATAGATCGAGTCATCCTTGTAGTTTCTGACTTTTTTCCACTTCTTAGTAACGCGTTTATCTACTAAGTCCTGCAAAAGCACCACCACAATATATTTTTTTTTACATGATGTAGGATTACGCTTGACTACAACTTGCCTGATGTTAAGCAACGTTATAATCTACGATCTAGCGCGCTTGCCTAGAAGAAACCAGCATAAATACATACGAATCGGCACCCAGATGAGGTTTTAAAGTTGTCGATAAAACTCAATGAGTAACGGCACAGTAACTGTCAGTTCAATTAAATTCAAATCAACTCATAAAAACCATCTCTTAACCTTCCCTCCGATGCTTGCTTCCATCCCAATTCAATCACAATCTAAACAGCCATCTCTCAATAGATATGTATCGAATAAAAAACGAGGCAATGTATCTCCATTCACAAATATGTTCGCAAATTGCTACGAAACCGATTGCGAGAAAACAAGGGGGAATTAGAAACGGCTGTAAAAACATACGCAGTTATTACATGAACATGAACATGAACATAGGTACCGCACCCAGCCAGGACAAGCCTGCTCCGGTCAAACCGGCATACCGGGGGGCACGAGGTTGTGGAGCGTGGTTTTGTGCTAACGCTCCGGGATGGTAGTCGACCGGCTATGCAGCCAGACGCCGATTTGGAGAAGGTTGTTATTAAGGATAGGGATAAGCGTTAGTAAAAAATGGTGTTTGTTGATTATTGAGTTGACCCATCTTGGGGTTTGTTAGTGTTTGGCTTTGCAAGCACTATCTTAATACGTTCGCTGTGTAATGTTGGTCCTATTGTGTGTAATCATAACCACGTCGGGTGTAGTAGGTGGATCTTAAATGTGGGTCGAATAGATCCTATGTCGCTAAGGGATTGTTCTTGTGTCATCTGACGGCCTTTCCTGGGGTATGGTTGGTGCCTGCCTGTTGGTATGTCGTTCTGTTTCCTCATCAGATTAGCTGTCGGTTTCTGCCAACTTATAGATCTCCCTGGCAGCTCTTATAAAGTCTCCTTTGTTTTTCGCCATGTCCTGCCAGTCAGATGTTTTCCTGGGGTCCATATCATGAGATAAAGAATCCTTCCACGTATAGTTAGGTCTACCAACTTTAAGATCTTCCGTTGCTTCGATCTCTTGCAAACGGCGCCGGCACTCTTTAAGTGTATTTCTAGCCTCTATATCTTGAGGGTGATGCTTATAATGGAACTTCGCCTTCTGTAGGTTTGTAATTGCCTCTTCTCTAGCCTTAGAGTACCTTCTTTCATGTTTGATAGTCTTATTGGCCGCCATCTTCATGACGTTTGTTATCACTTCCCACGATAGCGGCTCTTTTCGGTTTTCGCCGTTCCTGCTCTTTTTGGTTTCCTCTAATAAAGTTTCTTGGTTTTTTTTTTTTTTTTTTCGAGTGGTGTTACTTTGAAGCATCTCGTAGTTTAGGGTTTTGTAGTCAAACTCACTCGCAACGCCGGCCCTGGCTAGTCCTATTGGAGGTCCCGTAGAGTCCCTATTGGAGTTTCACGTGAGGGCAGGGCGACCTAACTTTGAACAAAAACGCGCCACGCTATCAAAATACGTTCGCAGCGCAGCGTACGTTCGTAACCTACGCGCAAGCCAAATTGATATTTAACGTTTCGATTTACGGTTCATATTTCACTGCATACAGTTCGAGTCTCTCAAAGTTATCATGGTTGCCATTAGGAATGTAGATTTAGTACAATAATAAAATTGTATTATTTTAGTGTTTATACTTAATCATCAGTGAATTATATTTCGATAAATTAATACTTTATCAGTAATAATTTTTTATGTGTTATTATAACAAAGTATGTATTAACAATTTTTTTTTTTCTAAAATGTTTACTAAATTAATCCTGTTTTTCTCGAATTCAACTATAAATTGCTTATTTAAGTAGCTAGATATACCTATTGATACAATACAAACAAATTTTTCATACTTTGGGGAGTGATGTGCCGTTTGACCCACGACTGTCGATCGTACTTTACTGTGCCCTCCGCTCGCTGCGTGTTCGGAACAGGGAGATAGGTTTCTGTTGTATTATTTATTCTGTGCTGAGGGGCTTCAGGTTTCCCCATATGATTCTATGGTCAGATAGGATTGTTTTTTCACCTTTGATGTAATAAAAAATCTGGTTGTTTTTGGCATCTGTCATTATATGTTATATTTGCGATGTTTTGTTTCCCAACGTCCAAGTCAGTTTACAGCTGCGCCGGCCGAATGATGTGTCCAATCGGAGATTTTCCCGTTTCGTTACTTGTTTGGTGTGGGAGATTTTTGCCTCTTTGATTTTTATCGCGAAGTTCATGTGTATCTGTGAGTCCTATGTGGGCGTTGAAGTCACCTAGTATGATTGTTATTGAGTTCCTTGGTTTGTTCTTGGTCAGTTGTAGTAGCCGAGTCGCGTCGCTTGCTGCTGGTGACGTTGAATTGGACCTGTGCGTTGTAGTAATGAATAGAGAGGCTCCACTGCTTGTATCTATTGAAGCAACCATATTGTTTGTGTTTGCTTTAGTCCAGTTCAGCCTTAGGCCGCTGCTTTTTCTTATGAGAATAGCTTGGCCTCTTCTGTTGTTGTTTCCGCTTAGGTGCCACGTATAGTGACTAGATTCGTAGGTCCCGGATTTGAAGTGAGCTTCCTGTAGGCAGGCAATATGGATAGATTTTCCGTCTAGAAACTCGTCAATCTCTCGTTTTTTAGTCAACGTTGCGGCGCCTCTAACATTCCATGTGGCAATGTTTATGTTTTCATTTACTACCTGTTCTTGTTGTTTGGTGTGGCCTGGGGCGGGCAAGTCTGCATCCGGACTCATCTGGTATTCTCCTCTGGGGTGCTGGTTCCAAGACTAAGGTAATTTTGCGTGGTGCTTGTACTTATTACTCCTAGGTGATTTTCAAAGCAATCAAAGTGGTTCCCCGTAATTATTAGACCTATGCTACCTGCGGTGTCGTTTGGTGCCTTAGGAGAGAAACATACTGTTTCTTGTAGCGGGGTTTTTTGAGAGATTTTGACGTTAATACTATAATATTCCGCTGCCGCTATAAGTATGTCTGTGCCGCCCCATGTGCCATCTTGGTATTGTGATAGAATGTAGTTCCTGATTTGTTCGCTTTGTGCTGAACTATCTAGATTACTTCTGATCGCTAGGTACATTTGTGGATCGTTTTGGTTATCCTCAACGTGGCGTGCGAGGTCTCGTCGAATGTGTTGGTGGTCAAAGGTTAGGCCATACAAGTCGTTAATTTGGTGGGCTATAAGCGCGATACAAGCAGTTGCCGTCTCCTGGTATTTTTACGATAGGGTCCATATTTCCATATCGGCTTTGTGCCTTACCGTGGCGGTATCGCAGGGGACGGGTTGTCGTGGCTAGCTGGCTGTAAAAACATACGCAGTTATTACTCACAAATATTATTGACTAGTTGGTGTACGCGGCTACTTTCGCATTAAGAAGTAAAACTTGCATCCCCTATTTCACCCCTTTAAAAATTGTATTTTCAAAGATCTTATCAGCGGATGCTAACACCATAACATCTACCTGCATACAAAATTTCAGCTCGATCCGTCCATTTGGTTTGGGCTGTGCGTTGGTAGATAACTTTGTCAGTCAGTCACCTTTGAGTTTTTTTATGTTGAGATAGATACGATATACGATAAAAAGAAGGTACTGATAAACGATCTATCATTCAGTTTATTAGTCTATCTATTTCCAAATCAATATATTCTAGGAAACTTTGACTGTTCAACATACACACAAACTTTTGTGTTCATATAATTAATTGGTGTAGTACATTATTGTGAGACTTTTAAACATGAATAATATGGTAACTTTAAAATACGACAAATATTATGAGATTGATAAAATATGTAGGTACAAATTTTATTCTGTACAACCTAAAAAAATAATTTAAGCATTGTTGAAGGGTGTGTCAACATAGTAAGTAAAAAAATATCTCAAAATGGAAAACCACAATAAAATCGATACCAATTTCAACCCCTGTAAACGCTCGGAAAGTTATTATTAAATGTTGCATGTATTAAAATTTATATTCAAACCACCCTAGTGCACAGAATATAAAAAGAAAAATGGTCAAGTTTGAAAGAAAAACTTGATTTAGAAAGTACGGTTATAACGATGTTTAAAAAATATGCCTATAAAAATATATGAATAATAAAATAAAACATCAATAAACGTATTGCCCTGTTAGTATAATGGTCTTTAAGTTTTATCGAACCAGGAATTGGTTTTTTTTTCAATTAAAAATTGCTTTTTAGAATATTGAAAATGGATGAAAGTCAGTTTCTTTTGAAAATACAGCCAAATTTTTTTCAGTGGAAAAGCTATTTCGATAGAAATTCAAAATTAATGAAATTAAGGATCTTAAACAAATACCATCATCAACAGTCCATTCGTCTTAAATGTTATGTCTCTGTGTCTACGTAATCCTTTCTCAAGTTTATTGATATCTCAATTTTTATTGAAACTTGTGGGGTTGTTCCCATTTTCCTCTAATCGCGCCTGCCTTATGGTTTGTGAATTTTTATGCACCAATTTTGACGTGATCGGTTACAAATGTTTTCTTACAGTGTTTTTGATGGGTTGCCATTTGTTTTTGTGTATATTTTTTAAATTTACATAGACGTTAATCTTTTATTAAGTGTAATTTGATTTTGTAGTAGGTAGTTATAATTACAACGTTTAGTTTGTGATCTTGTTTCCCATTCATTTTATTATTGTTAAAAAATAATTCATAAATAAAATTATAGTTTGGAATTATACATTGCAATATTCACATATATATATATATTTATGAAGCATTTATTAACTCTCCGCTAAAATCCTCATTCTGATGAAAATAAAACCAAGAGCATAGTGAGTAGATACCACCGTTAAGTGCTGATAAATTTACGCTTAAAGTAGCAACATTCGTTCGGCTTATATAAATTTGAGGAAATTTTGTGCACATCAGCTGTATTACTTTATTTACACAAAATCCTCACAGAATAAACTTATGGTTTTTTTTTATTATAAGTACGACCAATTTTATTTGAGACTACCTTAGCGCTTCTTTTGACGTATGCATTATAAGACATTGATTTGTTAAATTTAAATTTTATTAATTTTTGATTGATTAATAGAAGAAAGATTTAATTATGATGTTTATTTATCTTATATAGATTATAATTACATAATGTATCTGCATATTCTCGTACATCAAATTATTTATACTAAGTTTGTGACATGTAATGAATGTTATGAATAAATGAACTTGAACTTCCATCGACATAAAACTTAGAACTTTTAAAACTATTGACCCCAAAAAAAACACAAATTCTCTTCGATCAGAAGTAACAAAGTATATCGCAACATTATGTTCACAACGTAGATTTATGTTTGAAATAATTTTCCAATTTTCGAACGCAATGTTTCGTTTTAAAAGAGCTGGCGTTCGTAAACGATACAAAGAATCTTTCATGGAGACTCGCGTTAATGTGTTTGCATTCTATGCTGAACTTAGCAAAACATGGAATACGAGTATATAATTCAGAAATGACCAAAAAATAATGTTAATAATATTGATGGCACCACTTTTAGAACTTGTTCAGTTTTTTGTGCATTTAACTTTTACAATGTTTATAAATCATACTTTTTTCTTTATTGAACCCATCGAAAAAATCTTAAGGATAACAAAAAAAATAATTCCAGCTAAATTTGTGAACTCTGACATAGTCTTTATTTTAATCTTGCTAGTATGAACGACTTTATGTCATACAAAAAATTATCAAATATCATGCCCGTTTTTATCGAATTAAATTTGTGTCAGTACCTAATGCTAAATATTTTATGTATGTCAAATAAAAAACCGTTTCCGCGAATTCCACATTCAAATATCGCGTTGGGAGGAAACGTCGTATCACGGGAGGAATCAAACGCCGGAAGCGGAAGGAGCGTATTTTTCGAATTTGAATTCCGAACTGAGACTACTTCCGCCGGAAACTGGCAGCTTTTACGAGATGGAAGTTTTTAAAGAATGTACGATTTATTTCGTGCATTTATTATTTTGGAATGCTGTAAGTATTTTATAGTGTACTAGTAAAACGTAAGTCTTTAAGACGGAATTAAGATTCCAATAATTAATTGTACCTTTGGTATGAATGCAATCAATATAATAATTAAGACAGATTTTTCTTTATAAAATGCGGTATTATGACCTTTGTTACACAAGATTGACGCAGCTGACACAGAGAGCGACCTGTACCCAGCAGACGGATAGAGAAAAGAGATAAACAAGAGAATGATAATGATGATAGATTTTCATGATTTAGAGACCTTAAAAAATACCTTAATATTAAATCAATCATTTGTGCTACGGCCGAAGCGTCCGAAGCTCAGCTGGCGGAGGCGATCGAATGCGGTCACCAATGTTGAGCAAAGATCGACGCGGTCAGTCAATGGATGGGTGACCAAAAAGTGGCATTCCATTTTGGGCGCTTTCGTGGGTCGAATGACACGTTACATTGTAGGTCTCGGCTGTTTGTCATACTACGACAGTCGTCAAGCCAGGTCAGAGGCCCTTAGGGCGGCTTGAAAAACTCTCGACACCAGAGTCGGCCACTCTCATTCGATAAGAATTAGAAGAACATATACTATTGTAAGACTAAAAATTATATTAATCTAGTATGTATCATTAAACAACTCGATCAAGTAAACAGCCACATATTGCCGTCAATCCAAGATAAAAAAAACATCATTAGAGTAAAACGGTTCCTGCTAACGTCTAAATCGTTTTGAAACCAATCTGCACCCTCGCGTGGTGAACCGATACCAGACATGTTGTTTATCTCTGGAAACACATCAATAACATCGGGGAGAACGTTGAGCGCCCCTGGATCTGAGGAATGAGGTATTCGTTTGTGATTACCTAAGTATAAGGAATTAAATAAATGAATAGATTTTCTTAGGACTTTCTACAGATACTAATTTTGTTGATAGTATACATATATTAAGTAATGTATGTCGGGCTCAGAGCTAATGGGACTCCACTACCGACTAAAACCTACCACGATGTCCCTTCACCTAAATTAAATTGATTGTGACCTACATTATTAGTGGACATGTTTTAGTCATGTTTGCACCCTTGATATGAAAGTAAAGTAAAAAGTTGTTTATTCCATAAAAGCTTACTTAGGTACTAACATTTCATGTTCACTAGCTATATTCACAAAACATGTTTTGACGTACCTCGCTAGGCTTCTGGGTCCTGCACTAGGTCTGCTTGCACAGCCTGTATAGCAGGACCTCAGATTACTTCCCTCAGAACTGTGTTATAAGTGTATTTATGAACACAACACACAAGCAATTTCAGCCAAAACTAAAATTATCGATACCTAAATTATGTTTCCCTAAGTTTGACTAAAAATTAAGTTAAAGTTAGAACATTAATGTTTATTTTTTAGTTACTTACGAGTACACGGCTTATATTTATAAGGTTGATATTATAATATAATTGTACAATTACATGTTTCCACTGTGCCTTTCATAATAGGTAGGTACTCAAATAAATCACATTCATAGCAAAATCAACCCAAACACAATGCGATTAGGTTCAAATTCCCTCAATTTCCGTAAACCAGACGTTTCAAGGGAGCAGCTATTGGAAAGAAATTGTAAAAATAAAATCAAATGTGAGTCTCGTTTGGTACCAATTTGGAACAAGATTGTGACAGAGATACCTTCGGGCGTATTCCATGTGTCATTGTGGGATGGATTTTCTGTGGTAGATACAGCATTTTTTTGTATTAAGTTACTGAAAGTAAAACTAAAGTTATACAAGTACTAGAATTATTAGGAAAATAATTACCATTTTCTTCTAGGTAGCATGCAAGATCGTAGATTACAACGTTGCTTAACATCAGGCAAGTTGTAGTCAAGCGTGAAAGTAAAACTGGGTGTCATGAGTGGATAAGCTAATCGTCGCTTAACCATGTCAATATCCTTAAAATGCGGTTGAAAATATCACGACACTAGAGCTTACCACTACACACTTACTGCCATATCTATCACAAAAGGTTGGGTAATCATTGTAACGTATGGAAATTGGTGCCTTCTTTACAGAACGTCGTTTGTCCGTAAGTGAGATTGAATTGGTTGAGGGATTGTTTTCCTATCGGGTTATTTGTTGCCTGATGGAATTTGGTATTGAAATAGCATAGGTGAGGGTTGCTCTTTTTGGAACGATTTACATATAGGGAATTTAGGCAAGCTTACACAAAGATTCTTAAAATTCTTTAACAAACAAAAACTAAGATTGGGAAAACAAATACTAAATGTAAAAAAGTCGTTATGCAAGTGGTTTTTAATTCCAGATATATACATTTTTTTGGTATTTCTAAAAAATACCAATGAGATATCGTTATAACAATGTATGTATGTAAATAGTAACTGGTTAACGTTTGTATAATTACTTTTAAGTTTATGTTATGTAAAGAATAAGAAAAAGAGAAATTCGATATCATATTAAAACCAAATTCATCTTTTCATTTATGAAAAACCATGCAAAAAGATTTATAAATATTCCGGGCATATTGGAGATTGCGCCTAGCCCCAAGCAATTATAGTTCATAATACATAATATACACCAAATTAAAAAATGGCCAACAACTAAACTACAGCAATACACTGTAATGCGTTTACAAAATCCTCCCAAACTAAATAAAATGCAAGCAAAAGTCAAACAATTCTAACCACGGGACAAATGTACGAAATCGACTAGCAAATGTGAAATAATAAATTCCGAGAGAGCACTGGATCCAATATAAATAGTTGCGTCCCTCTCACATCACACATCCCTTCTTTACTACATTTATCTGTATTAGGGTGGATGGAGTTATAAGGAAGGTAGTCAAGAGTCCACTATCATAGAGAGTAGTGAACATTTTACCATCCATTTTGGGCGCTTCCATGGGTCGGATGACACATTAAATTGTTTGTGTCGACTGTTTGTCTAGTACGGCAGTCGTTAAGCCATGTCAGAGGTTTGAAAACTCTCGACACCATAGTTGGCCACTCTCTTTCGATAAGAAGAAGAAGAAGACAATTGGTTCGAGAAGTGGTTAAGATGGAATCTCATTTTATACGAATCGTTAATGAATTGATATTGCATGTTGGCTTATGTAATATGATAAGCTTTTTAAATTATTATCCAGTTCACATAATGAAAAAAAAAAACCGGCCAAGTGCGAGTCGGACTCGCGCACCGAGGGTTCCGTACAAACCTGCAAGGTTTACAAAGTTCGTTCATTACGACAATCGAGTCATAACTATGGTATTTTTATATATATTTTTAATGTAACTAAAAATTTAAGGTTTTCGGAATTTTTCCTTTATGTGTGGTATAAAACGTTCCTTCATGCCAAATTTCAAGATTCAAGATCGACTGGAAGTACCCTTTAGGTTTTGATTCCCTTGCAAGTACTTGCGAGTTTCAAAATATGCAGCTTAAATTGCTGTTTCTTTTGATTGCGTTGACATAGAAGTTTGATTTTGCTACAGCTTAAAGGTATTATAGACCTGAGTATTTGGTATGAATTTCAATTTAATACCTTTACGCGTTTATGAGAAAATGGGTAGTAAGTTTAAGATTATTAAAAAAAAAATATTTTGTGATGTAACTAAAAATTTATGGTTTTCGTAATTTTTCCTTTATTTATGCTATAAGACGTTGCTTTGTACCAAATTTCAAGATTCTGAGTTCACAGGAAGCACCCTGTAGGTTTTGATTCCCTTGCAAGTGTCGAAAATTTGCGGCATAAATGGCTGTATCTTTTGATTGCGTTGGCTTAGAAGTTTGATTTTTTCACAGCTTCAAGGGACAGTACACTTGAGTAATTGATATAAATTTCAGCTTCATACCTCTACGCGTTCCTGAGAAAAAGGGTCTTGACAGACGGACGGACGGACGGACAGACGGACAACAAAGTGATCCTAAAAGGGTTCCGTTTTTTCCTTTTGAGCTACGGAACCCTAAAAAACACCAATCAATCATAAATATAAAAAGTCAAATCATATTGTTTTTTTTTACTATTTTCCTGTTTTTTCTGAAAGACCTAAGACACGATCCTATCAAATTCACAAATGGTAGTAAAACCATAGTTGAAATACTAAAATGATATTATGTTTTTTATAAAATGACAGTAAACCTACTTGTGAATACTCTTTGATTTTATTTGATTTTGTTTTAAAGTGAAAATTATTAAATGTATCAGCCATTAAGATAAAAACTATAACTGAATCAGAGGATATTTTTATACTAACGTACAAAAAAATATTGTTTCTATTTCGTTACTGCATCCTTACAGCACAAACCCCTCCATAGTTTAAAAAAAGCAAATCAATGTCAAGAATGATGTATGCACGAGTGAGGCAGAGGATCTCGAACATGTCATATTATATGACATAAATATATCATATTTTGTTGAGAGAACCGTATATCAAGGGGTTTCGTTGGTCGGTAGGAAAGGTAAATGCCTATTTGATAGCCGGATTGTCTTTTTGGGTTGTTTAAGGTGTGGAAACTGATGCGTGAGTGATTTTTGCTTTTTTATACGAAGCTGATATAGGACTAAACTATTACCTGTACGTAGATTATATTAGTACTTGAGTATTAGATACACAAATTGGGGTGATAATTTATAATTACACAAATGTAAAGAAGTGATTACTAATGTATGGTTAGCGAAAAAACTGTGTAAACAAACTTTCATTTTACTTAACGTCTTTTAGCAACCGTTAAGTGAGAAACTAGAAGGTCCCAGTAAAACCTGGGTTTATAATAAGTTCATATTGGAGTAGCACCATCGCGCTGTTGTATGAACTGATATAGATACTTTCTCTCGCAAGTCATGCTCAGCCCAACAATCCCACTCCCTGTACAAATAGATCCACCATTTCGGACCAATTTAATAAGCCAGCAACATTCTTTTACCATAAAGCCTTCACGTCACTATAAAACGTTATGTCTGCATAACCTCATACCCGTCATTCGTGCAAATTTGGCCAAATTCGGCTCAATTCGGCCGAATTCGTGTCACGTTCGTCGGAGATTCGTCATGACTACCGCACGAATGTACGCATCCTTCAAATGTTGGCTATCATTCGTCACTTTTATACCTTTATATTTACCTAGGCACGCGTAAAAGCCGATAGAGGAGAGGGAAGAAGAATCAGACATGGCACAGACAGTTCTCTTTCAGTAACAGGATTGTTTATGTCAAGATAATGATTTCTGGCTCAACGTATCAGCATTGCCACCCAGCGTGGTAATGCGGCCATTATGCTGGGCACGCTGCCCTCTGGTAGTGGGCACATAGATTATCTTTAGGCTTTTCTAAAGATTTTCTTAGTGCTTGTAGTTGTAGTAGTTAGAAGTAGTATGTTTAGTTTTTCTTATCTTGTTTTTATATTTTATTATTGTAAATGAAGATTTTTTTTTAAATAATGATTTGAAGTCGCACTTCACTGTGATTATTTCTTGATTATCTAGTTAGAACACCATGGCTTAAATATTTTAAAACGTGGATGTAGGCACCAATTCGCTTAATTAATTAAACGCATCGTCGAGTTAATCTCATATTAAGACGAAAAGATATTAAGTTTTCGTGTAAAATCTAACATGGGTACAGTCGAGAAGATACTTATTGGCTCTAGGACATTGATTTCATGCATTCAAATTTGTCTGAAATGAAATGAAATTGATGTAGTTTTTTTATGAACGCGACTCAAACGAAACTACAAAATAATTGAACGAACAACTCACTGCTATGAATGCGGTAGACGGACAGCGTCATAAATGTCTGTAGGGTAGCTACAAAAAAAAAAATTACTTGACGACGAACGTAATATATGTTTATAATTTAAATTATGTTTCAAGCGTAAGTGATTTACCTATCTTAGTGTGAAATAAAGTTCTTTAAACCTTAAACCTTTACATGTTTAATGACTTTTCAGGACGCTCTGTTAGCCCTAAATAGCAATTTTATATGTGATTAAATATAACTAATTTTATGCCCTGTCTAAATCCTCCTACCCCACATCACCCTTGTATCACCATTGACGGCATCACGTCTGAGACATTTCGCGACCGCGGATATACGGCTATATACGATGGAGCATACAGAGTTATAGGTATGGAGCATACAGCATTCGCAAAGCTTTGTCAGGAATCTCTAAGGATAAGAAACTGTTGAGGAGATTTTAAAATTTAAAGAAATCCAGAATTCCATATAGCTAGTGCATTTTAAAGACGACTTTGCTGTATACATACAAAGATATTTTCAAACAATAACAGATACTTGAATACCCTCTTTCAATCAGTCAGATAAAAGTAGAAGTAACGATCAAAATTTGCAAATATTCATAAAAATGTGCCTTAAATTATTTCACAATATATAAAAAACAAATATATATGTGAGACATTTTATCAATAATGTTAACTAAAACGGTTTTCACTCACTTGTAATTCGCATATGTTGTTTATGCATTTCGGATGTTATGACATCCATCTTCTGTACGTATGTTCAAAAAAACAAATAAGCATTAACAGTTCGTTCTACCTTGCATCTTCCTATTGCATACCACTTCCGCCACCAGTTACCCTGTAAAAGACGAGTTTGGTTTATTGGCAGCCACGGAACTGCTGTATTAGCCCAGATTTATTGCCAGCTCAAGGTGCTGAGGAAAAGATGAAAGGTAGTTGGGATTGTGGAAAGGACTCGGTCCATATGAAGTAATAGACCTGGGTAACAATGAAAAAAATAAAGGTAACCGTAATTTGAATAATAAAATGACATCAATATTTAACACATATTAAACAAGTAATACATATAAATCTTATTTAATATAATACTATCTATATATAATTTTTATTTAATATAATACTATCTATAGTGAGTGTAAACAAGTAAGCTGTTGCTTGCCGCGGCAGAAGATACTGCGGCTTTGCATCACAGGATCCCAGGATACCTTGCGCATAGCCCAGTTAAACCTACCTGGATTTGCCAAAAGAAACAAAAAACTCTCTATTTCTTTAACTAGGTATGTACGTAGACATTAAGTTTTATATGAATAAACGATTATTAATTCAAAAGTAATTTATTAAATGAAAGTGTTACTATGATAGTAACACTTCCTTTTTTTCACTCCTTTCTCAAGTTTCTTTTCTTTTTTCCATTTTATTGGTACCTCTATGAGGATTTTCCCCTTAGATTTAATATGATAGTGCATAACAAAATGTTGTCGTTAATTATTTAATTTACGGCATTTCTATTTTATACATTTTGGTCCCAACTTTTTAATAACATTGCTTAATGCTTTTATGCAATCCTTTTGTGTCGATAAGCGTCAAATAAGTTTTTTTAAACAGGCGCCCTAGATGACAGACTTCGACGTTGCTTAACATCAGGCAAACTGTAGTCAGGCGTGAACCTATATTACAAAAAGTAAACCAACAACACAACCACACACACACACACACACACACACACAAACACACACGTCGTCCGTTGTTTTTAGTTTAAATCTATTTTTGTAAAATTATTCAACTATTATGAACCAAAACCGTAGCTGCATATTAAAATCATACCGTTTAAAAGCACCTGTGGCTGCTGCGATACAGGGGTACCTAGTGCAGTAGCCACTGGTTACTCTACATTAAGGTCAATTGAAATTAAAAAAAAATTAAAACTCTGTCAGTTAAGTTATCTTTAAGGTAAGAAATAAATAAATTCTAAAAAAAAGTCCACAATGTCACAGTAAATATAAGAATCCATCCCACGTTACGTTTTTATTCCGCTGTCAATCTGCCATTCCGGGGTTTGTGACTCTTTTACAACCACACCTTGGCTTGATGGTGTACTGCACTATCCCGATTATGATGCTGTTTACTTTGGAAGGAAGGACTTGTTTGGAGAATGGAGATTTTTCACGTAAAATTTTATATGTTTGGTGAGAATCTGATTGAAGAAGAAAGTGGAGTGAATAGAGTGAAATTTTAGGTTTTGAAATTGAAAACTTGTATAACATGCATATTTAATGTTATGTTCACATAAAACAATACCAAAAGAAAAAAAGTGTCGAGTAAGTAGTCGAGTGTGATATTTGAGTGAAATGATTTTGATGTTCTAGTCTTATTTTGTACTTGATTAAATGCTAAAGCAAATTATAGGTATAAATCAGAATAAAAGGTGTGGAGAAACAACAACAACTTACAAGATATAAGATAAGACACTATTTTTAATTAGTTCAATAAAATATACTTGATTTTGAGACTATTTTTATATGAGTACATTATATGTATATACTCACCTCACTCTCTTTCGAAATCAATCAAAACTATGAATCTACAAAATCCCACGAAGAAAGTTACAACATATAGACAGCTTGTGACTACTACCTGAGAAAGTAGGGTGACGTAATATGTCCCATAAAAACAGGACACCCACTTATACCCGGCTGGATTGACCACACTTTTACTACCGGAAAATAGGCTCAGTAAAATTTTTATTATGCCGTCTATCCTCCGGAAATTTGATAAAAATACTCCAGATGTTAAATGATGCTGAAAATTTTGTATGAATAATTGAATAAGCAGGAATCGTGTAGTAAGGTATTGTTTGATTTATAGTAATAATAATAATAATGCCATTATTTTCAGGCAATAAACCCATATCGAATTCAGATTTCAAATGCTGATAAAACTATACTTAAAGCTTTCTTGTGACCGTTTTCGGAAATTTCTTTGTACAAACAGGGTAACGCATAACCTATTATTGATTTTTGTACGTCAAAACATTTTTTTTATTAGAACTATTTAAAAAAACATGAGTAAGTTTATTAGTTTCCATAGAATTTATCAGGCAATGAACTTATTATATCGAGGGGTTCCAAAAGCTCTCCGAGACGGGGCCCGTCAGCATCAAGGGGCAGCGGATGTATGCGTTGCGCTCTCATGGCCGTGGACCAACGATGCGGAGGTGGAACACTGTAGGTTTTTAGTGTATATGCCGCCCTTCTGACAGGGACTACCACATAACCACTCACCTTTCCCGGGTTCGGGTGGAAACTTCAAAAGGCTTTCCTGGCTCATAAAAAAATAATTAATTATTGTAGGTGTCGCCATTCGACGATTCTATTTTGGCCAATAATATCATATATATTTTTTAATTAACTTGTTTGCCAATAGTTATAGTTTACTGTCACTTATTCCAATGATAGAGTATACTTAACGAACATAAGAAATTTATATAGTTTTTGCTCTATTTCCTAGATTTCTAATCAAATATAGAAAAAAAAACAAATTACCCCGGTAAGTTACCAAATTTTATTCAATAAACAACAAAATTACATAAATAATACACTTCGAAAACAAAATAT
Source organism: Macaria notata (assembly GCA_927399415.1). Taxonomy (NCBI): domain Eukaryota; kingdom Metazoa; phylum Arthropoda; class Insecta; order Lepidoptera; family Geometridae; genus Macaria; species Macaria notata. The sequence goes on along the minus strand of OV656745.1, from coordinate 10,233,778 downwards.
TATAAAAGCGTAATATATACAACCTAGTCTACTCTATCAAAAGGCAACGTACCCAAAATGCTGGCCGCATTGCCCCGTTGAATAGCTAGACTCACCTTTTGGGCAAAGCCAGCATTTCGGTCACGCGTAGTGTCTTTTAAAAGCCCTAACAGATCTTGGTAGGGGTCAAGACTTCAAGAGTGCAATGACCCCCAATAATAAGGTTAATGTATTGAACACATTATAATATATTATATTATTATATATTCTATATAAAAAGAAAGTGGTGCTAGTTACACCATTTATAACTCAAGAACGGCTGAACGTATTTAGCTGAAAATTGGTGGGGAGGTAGCTTAGAACCAGGAGACGGACATAGGATACATTTTATTCCGTTTTTTAAATCTGCTAATTTATTGCCTCTAAAGCGGAACAGAGTTCGCCGGGTCAGCTAGTTAGATATACATAAATTTAGATTGAAGAATAATGTATAAATGAGATCGGAGTGTAAGGGACTTGTAGAGTTATTAATATCTCCGTCTCAGATCCTGCATGCTTAAATGTTAATTATTGTTTAATTATGGCTTCCCAGGCCAACATTGTTTAAGGCTACAGTAATGATCCGGTGGACACCCTTTCGAATCTTGACATGACTGCAATAGAAAGGATAAATATTAGTTTCATTGAATACATGTCAAGTTTTATTGATTTTTTGGCAAGAGTGTGGTTTTCTATAACAAAATAGTAAGGTTGATCAAGAGATTCAGCAAAATTATAATAAATTAGTGGGAATGTTTTATGAGACTGTTTTCAACTTTTATTAATACCTATAAATACTTAATATAATACATACCTATCTGACTCTTATTAAATGGAACAATTTTATTTTAAAGTTCTAATGTTAACAACTAGTTTAAACTGAAAAAATCAACACCATATCACATTCAATTTTATGTGATAAAATGCAAAATATCGGTTTAAAAATATTGTTGAGCAATATAATGTATTTATACTATTCAGTATGATTTTAATTTCGTTTATGATATTTAGATAGCATTTAATGTGACGAAATTAAGAATTTCCTTTTATTAAGGCTTAATATACCATATCCCACACACTGTCTTCGCGCTTAAGGCAAGCAAAAAAAAGAGTCATTAGGCAAAATAATTAATTAACAGAAAAATATCCATCTATTTGGATGAAAATGTCCAAGTTATAGATAATTATAAACTTATAATTGAAGAACATGTACTTACTTGAGCGAGTGCTACAAGACTGATTAGAAAGATGGCCAGAACAATTATTGAAGATTTCATATTTGTAATAATACCTATATACTATTTCAAGTGAGGACTGAAGACTGATGACTGTCGGTGGGCGATACTTCTTTTATACCCAATTAGTAAACCGTACTGTCACTAATTTCAGCGCTGATGTCATAGAACATAGATATGGGGCCTTCAATTTGGTAAACCTTGAACATTCCAGATAAAAACAGTAATGAATGGTATCGTTGTGGCCGTTCTGCTATTATGTATATATTATTTGAATATTTTTAAACAAACAGACTCTTGTGATCAGCGATTAAACTATATAAGGATTTAACATTATAAGGATAGTTTTTAATGTAGCAATGGGCAATTTTTATTAAACAAAAATTAAAGACTGGATTGATATCGTCCAGTGATGGATTGAATCTATGCTTCGCATTCAGTTCCGATGGGCGCGGGAGGAAGCAGACGGTTGAGTTCTTTGAGAGAACGTAGTAGTATTCTATATTGTCGGATATAATACAGGGTGATTGGTAGAGGGTTAGACAAACTTAAATGGAGGGTTCAGGGCCCCAAGGGGAAAATACGATTTGGCCAAAAAAATCCCAGAGCTGCCATTTTTTTTTAAATATTTTTTTGTGATTTTCTAGAATTCTGCCGAAATTCTACCTATTAAGTACCACAACTTTTTTGTTACAGTATTTTTATGTTTTTTTTTATTTAAATTTATTCTCTTATACAGCCTTTTACTACATAAGGTCAAAAGAGGCGCATATATGGCCTAAATATTAAGTTACGAGGTTGTAAAGTGAAAAAAAAATAATGAATTTGCCTAAAAGCTCAACATTTATAGTGATTTAAAAAACACCACATGTATCCTGGCAAGTAAAATGCTTTTAAAAACATCTCAAGTTATCCCTCATCACAACGACGTACTAAGTTGGAAACACAATTATATAATTGTAGCACTTAAATTATTTTAGTTGTAAGTTTGATTATCTTAGTCTTAATCCACAAACTTTGTAAATAGGTAGATTTAAGTTTAATAAAAAAAATTGATGTGATTTGATTGTAAATCGTGTCTTTTCTGTACCAGGAAGCGTACCCAAGTTGTCTGGCACGAGCTCTCGTGAAGTTCCCGTTGAGTCGTCGCGCGCACTAGTCGTCCGTCACGTTGCAGGCCGCTCCCTCCCGTGAGGGTGCGTGCGCCGCGTGCTGCTGCTCCCGAGCGGGAGGTCGACGCGCCTGCATCACTCCAGGAACTACAGCCTGTCGTCCCGGCGTTATAGGAAAGCGCCGCAGCGACAGGCACATCGCCATCGGCACATCGCCACACATCACCACACCACTTCGAGCAACGCCGCCGCTGCTGGTGCGCCCCGCGGACTGGCGACTCGACGTCGTCCACGTGGAGCAACGCCGCCGCTGCTGGTACGCCGCGCGGACTGAGCGACTCGGCGTCGACGCGTCGAACAACGCCGACCGTCGCTGGTGCGCCGCCGGACAGAGCGACTCGTCGTGTGTGTGCGTGAACTTCCCCGGGGTCAGCGTACCCCGGCGCCCAGCCCCTCTAAAGAGCGCAAGCTCGCTGAGGACCTACCAGCTCCCCCTTGGGGACTGGCAGACGACCCACGACAGACAGCTCTCGTGTCCCGAAACAGCACTTTATTCTCCTTGGTGAGTCTCTCATTAAAGAAAACTTTCCGTGGTGCTCCAAGAACCTAAAAGAAGAAGAAATAATAATAATAATTCATTTATTCATCTTTTTTATTAAATTAAATAGTATAATAGCGCTGTAACACTACACAGCGTTATTATAAAACTAGCTGTGCCTGCGACATCGTCCGCGTGGAATAGTTATTTTGGGCAGCCTCTTCAGCGTTATAAATTACTAGTGGATGCTCGCGGCTTCGCTCGCATTAAGAAGTAAAACTTGCATCCCATATTTCACCCCTTTAAAAGCGGCTTATCAAAAATTCCTTTCTTAGCGGATGCCTACCTACGTCATAACATCTACCTGGATGCCAAATTTCAACCCGATCCGTAAAGTGGTTTGGGCTGTGTTTTGATAGATCACTATATCAGTCAGTCAGTCAATCAGTCAGTCAGTCATTTTTGAGTTTTATATATTTAGATAGCTGTTACCCACGGCTTGAACCGTTTTCGCAGCGCACGCAACGGAAGCCCTCAAAGATGAATAATTTTCCCCGTTTTTTCCAGGTTTTCCATTGTTTCTTCGCTCCTATTAGTTGCAGCGTGATGTTATTGAGCTTATAACCTTCCTCGATAAATGGTCTATTCAACACAAAAATATTTTTTCAATTCGGACCAGTAGTTCCTGAGATTAGCGCGTTCAAACAAACAAACTCTTCAGCTTTATTATTTTAGTATAAATTTGATTTAATAACAATAAATAAAGAAGATAAAAACACTTCATGTTTCACTATACGATAAGTCTTTTGTGTAACCTATTGACATTTTGAGTGACGAGTTGATAACTTCTAGTAATTCATAAACTAATTATGTAGGCATCTATTATATTCTTACTTTCTTAATTGTTTAAAGTAGCATGTAATATATGTATTCATTTGTAAGTAATTATCTTAAAATTGTAAGTTAGGTCTACATCTAGAGGGCATTAAGTGCTAGTAATTTTTTTTTCTATTCAATAAGTTTGTTATGTGTGTTTTAACTTAGTGCCTGTTTTGCAGACTATAAATAAATAAATAAATAAATAAATTATAATTGGTAATAATATGAGTTAATTTAAAAAGAATAAATAAATTTAACATAGTTACTAACACAAATTTTCAGCTATATAGGGGCTTCGTGGTGACTTGGCTACTTTTAATAGCTGGTCGCGCTTGGTGCGACGGAACAGTCGGTCCAAAACCGGTCGGGGCATAATGGCACTATCACGTCGTTAAGAAGGGCCCTTGTGATGGGTGGCCGACACATGCCCATGCGGGCAATACAATCAATGTCCTTGTCTTCTTTTTTTTACATGATATAGGCTTACGCTTGACTACAACTTGCCTGATGTTAAGCAACGTTATATTTTACTATCTAGCGCGCTTGCCTAGAAGAAACCGGTTTACTCTCGACTTGAAGACCGACAAATTAAAGTTCAAGGGGAATAGAGATTCGGGCAAGGAGTTCCAAATCAGCCAAATCTCAGTTTTTCAGGGTTTGGTATATAATTACTATTTATTGCTTATTGATTTGATGTCCTATATTTAATTGATTGATATATTTATTTTTTTGTATGAGACAATGTATTTATTTTTCCTTTGCTTACATTGTTAGTATTTTTTTTTGTGCTTTCCTAGCAATAATTTAGTGTTTGGTATGTTTGTTTGTTAAGGTATCTGTTATGTTGTTGTTTGTACGCCACCGACTTTTACATGTTTCTTTCCTAGCGATCTTTACTAAGGTTGCCTGGAAGAGATCACTATACGCGATAAGGCCGCCCAATGTACCTAGGTTAAGTAATTTTACTGTAAATTGTTTTTGTATTTTGTGTTCTGGTGTACAATAAAGCTATATTGATTGATTGATTGATTGAGTTCCACAGTTTGGCTGTTCGCACGATGAAAGTCGAAGCAAAACGCTTGGTGCAAATTTCTTTGCAGCTAAAAGTTAAAACATTGTGTTGTAAATTCTTATGTATATTTTCAGGAATCTCTATTTCTTTTCTTAAAATTAGCCTGTACTTGAACATAGACTTGCTCCTGTAGTGTATTTTAAAAACGTTTTATGTACATACATACTACATTTATATTTGCCTAAATGCTAAAGCAAATGTAAAGTACTAATCAGAATAGAAGGTGTGGAGTAATAATAATTATTTAGAATAAATAAAATAAACCATAATGTTACGATACGTACGAAAACCTATACTAACCTTAATCTCCTCAATAAAATCCCACAAAGAAAGTCACAACATACAGACAGCTTGTGACTACTACCTGAGAAAGTAGGGTGACGTAATATGTCCCATAAAAACAGGACACCCCACTTATACCCGGCTGGATTGACCACACTTTTACTACCGGAAAATAGGTTCAGTAAATTTTTTATTATGTCCTTTATCCTCCGGAAATTTGATAAAAATACGCCAGATGTTAAATGATGCTGAAAATTTTGTATGAATAATTCAATAAACAGAAATCGTTTAAGGTATTTTGATTTATAGCTTTCTTGTGACCGTTTTACGATGTTTCTATGAATAAACAGGGTTCATCATCATCATCAGCAGCCCGTTATCGCTTACTGCTGAGTATAGGCCTCTCTTCATTGTACGCCACTCGTCCCGGTCCTGCGCAGATTGAACCCAGGTGCTCCCTGCGGTTTTTCTTATTGGTCGCTTTTTTACCTTATTGGTCGCATTGGTATTAAGCATAATCTAATGGTAATTCAGATCGTCCATACCACCAATTATATGTTATTGAAAGCACTTTAAAAATTCACAAAAAATGTGGTTTAACTACAGAATTCGTCATTCAATGTACTTTTATATAAAAAAATATAATAAAAAAAATACTTTTACTGAAAAAAAACATTTCTAGTTTATTAAAAATATTTGCAGCATAATTTGTGATATTTAGTATATTGATTTTGCAAATTATTTTAACAGATTTCGAACAAGTTTAAAAATAGTAGTTTATGCAACTGTCATAATACAATGAAGGCTATTAAAACACGAGTGTGAGTTTATGAAACGAGCGCAGCGAGTTTCATAATAGTAACGAGTGTTTTAATACCCGTGTTATATGCAGTTGCATACACTACTTTATCTTCACTAATGCAATTAATCAAACAACAAGAGTAAAAGCTGACAATAGTTAATTTTTCATATAATTTTCTAGATTTTTCTGGCAAAAGATTGTGAGTTACTTTTGTTGCCAATTCTAGAATATCCGGAGGCGTACAAATACCATCGTCGCTATCCAATTTTAACTTTTAATTTGTATTTTAAAAACAAAACACATCGCGAACCTTTAAATTCAAGCGTACGTGTATTGTCACAGTGATGTTGCCGCCATTAAAATCTAACCAACGAGCGCGCATCATAATAAAGCGCGACCAACCTGATTGGCCCTGCAATCAGGTTGGTCACGCTTTACTGATTTTATAATGAGCTATTACGATATCGATGTGGATATTATAACATAAAGAAATAAATATTCCGGGACAATGGACACATCGCCATCTAGCCCCACACTAAGCAAACGCTTGTGTCGTGGGTACAAGATAACGGATATAATACTTATATACTTCTTTTTCACATCATGTGAAATTGCTTAAATTGAGTGTTTTGTTGTCTGTGCTATAACAGTAGTAATTATAAGTCAAGTATTGGAAACATAAGTAGAATGTGACAACATTAGTGTAGATAAAAGAATATTAAATTACTACACTACCCACTCAAGTTAGTACCTTACCACTAAAATGTTGGAAATTGATAGATGTATAAAACCGCTAAGTGAACGCAACCATAATAAATACATCCCATGGGGATGCTCTGATTTTATTCTTGTCGTAAAAATCCCCCTTATGGCCTAGTAAACATTGTTACGGGATATCTTGAGGTTCGAACAGTAGGAATAATAATATACCTACCTACATAGAAATAAAAATAAATAAAGATACATTTATTGTAAACAAACAATACATCTGTTACATTTAACGAATAGACCTGCCTCTTACATTAGTAGAAAAACTGTGTCGTAGAGAGGCAGCCTAGGTTCTTCCGGGGGCTCTGGTTAACTTAGTATTATATTAACAACTTAAAATTAAGTAATGTTAAGTAATTACAAAATAATCTATGTCTAGTAATTGTATATACAGACAATTATTACAAATAACGTACTAAACCTTAGGAATACATATAATATATATTTTTAAAATAGAACTTGAAAAGGTTTGTTCATCCTTCACACTTCAACTGAGCAACGTGTAACCGCGATTTTGCTATGGATGTAGAATAGGGCACCCATAAATTAATAAAGCTGCTTTTGATCTCGACTTAACGTAGGCTAACCTAGTGATACATACTTAGGTGTAATGTTTTAATGTCCAGAATTTTCGTATGTTACTGTTTAAAAATTAATAGATTTATACCTAATCCAAGTAAATTAACGACACGATCCATCTCAAGCCATGGCTATTGCTTACCATCAGGCAAACTATGGTCAAGTGCAAACCTATATTTGACTAAAAAAAAATTACTTACACACATTATAAGAAGCACAACATACATTATTAAATGCATGTCTGTCTGTGTATGCTGTGTAGACATGTGTATTTTCGATTTTGGTCAAGCCAAGTTCCCATACAAGTTCAAACAATGCAACTTCAACAAAGACGTGAGTTGCTCTATTCAAAGCCATAGGCGTTAAATTCACACCTGTGCTATAGAATATGTCTCAGTAGATGTTACGGATACAAGAAACCTTAGACTCCCAAATGAGTGTCACCTTACTTATATTATGTAACATACCTAATGGATCCTGCGGCTTGGCCCAATTTATATCTGCATAAAATAAAATGTGGCAACTCGCTGTAAGACTACACTATTTTTATACGACAGTAATGTAACATGACATATGAGTTACGACCAGAATTTAGTTTACCTACATTTTTATGCAAAATAATAGCCTATACCATTGTTGCCTTTTGCAAAATTGCATAGAAAAGATACAATGTTTTTTTTGGTTTGTACGAGTAAACCTATCTGTTTTATAATTTATCTATACTGTCTAAAGATAATTATTTTTACAATAAACTAATAGACCACCAGATCATGCAAAATTTTTTGCACAAGAATCTAAGACGTGCTAAGGTGCAACAGACTTCATGAGATAATTGTTGTAATTTTTTTTAATTAATGATATCAAAACGTTCGCAATTATAATTATGATTTAATTAGGTATCTTTTTGTTATTTTGTCGTTGGCAGTATAACTGGACAACTGCCAACCGAGGAGTGGACAATAAGACGTTAGAAGTTTCTTAGTACATAGTATACTTCAAGTTAGACGTTTATTTGATTTAGGTATTTTGAATTTAAGGACAAATATACATAATCTTAATTAGAATTTACATTACTGCCGCTGGTAAAGGTTAGCTTAATACAGCGATCATGTTATTTAATTGGCACTAGAATAAGGTTAACCATAAATTAAAATGTCAAAAAATTCAGGTAATAACTAAATACCTTATTGTCTTCAATTTTAGGATTATAGTGAACTCTGTTCTGCCAGCCTCATTATTATTTCCTATACTGACATATTTCCCTTTAATCACATTTTACTTGTGCAGATATCGACTCTAATGACCAAATACCATACTCTCTACTTTAAAATTAGACAAAAAAAACTTAATGAAAATTATTATTGGCATAATATGTTAAAAGACATAACAATTCGGTATAAAATTTTCTACTAACACTAACTTAAAGGAGGCCTATACCCAGCATTGAGTCAACAAGGGCTGAAGATAATGATGATGACTAACTAGATAGAAAAGAGATCATTTATTTAAAAGAATCCTTCTACCCACCCTTTCGCACGTACTAAACCAATTTAACACTCAATTTGTATTAAAAAGTCACGAACGTGCGAAGGGTTAAAAATGTCAAACCCAAGGAGTCAGTTTAAAAAGTTATCGGTTCTTTCTAAGGGCAATTTGACACCGGAATCGAGAAATTGAGTCTTTTCATCCCCTCTTTAGCGATTGCTTGGAAAATTATGCCCTTTACTTTACCGGTACAGGGGGCTATTTATAGTCACTTTTTTTTAAATAAACATGTTATCAATGCGTAATGTGTTACTGTATTTCATATTTTTTTTATTTTATTGAACTACTATACTTTAATTTTGATGCAAAACATTTTTAATTGTATGTTACTTGTACAAAATAATTCTATACAGATATATGTTATACTTGTAAATTAGCCTAGTAATATTAATTTTTTGTTGCTAAGAATAGGATGAAATTTCAATATGGTGTTCTAAATGTATGTGACGAAAATCCAGATTTTTGGTGGTGTATTGGAAATCGGCGAGTGTGGCTGAGCGGTTCCAGTGTCTGCTTTTTATCCAGACGCACCCTGGTTTAAATCCGGCCCTACACCAATAACTTGTATTTTCAAGTTATGTGTGGATTTGCACTCGCTTATCGGTGAAGGAAAACATCGTGAGGAAAACCGACATGTTGGAGGACCACAATATCCGAGGACATGCGTCTTCCGTGGATGGACCTGGGTGCCCATCACGATGTATCTGCCCAAGAGAACTCTCCTGACGAATTAATTCTGTCACTGGAGAGTCACGACTCTCAGTCATGAGGAAATATGACTCAAACAGATTTGAACTTAAGAATAAGCTATTTTTAAGTAATCTTAGTGGGTCAAGCTCCGGCTGGAACCTAAATATACGTTTTTTACCCTTCGGGGGAAAAACGTTGCTAATATGTACTTATGTATGGTATTGTTATATCTAAAAAGCAGGCTAGTATTACTGTCCCTTACCTTCAAACCAGTCCAAGTAACACATTGTTTGACAAAACTTGTAGTTTGTGAGTTGGAGCGAGTTTCCTTGGAATTATAACGCATGGACACCGCTAGCCAGTTGGTGGCCAGTATGTAGACAAGTTTCTGCTTTACTTAGTGTAAAGGAATTTAGATGCGCTTGATATTCAGTCATAGTTAGATAACTATTACTGGTCGTTCAGCCATGTCAGAGGCCCTTAGGGCGGCTTGATTAACTCTCGACGCCAGTGTTGGCCACTCTCATTCGATAAGAAGAAGAAAAATAACTATTACTAAAAACTCTTAGAACGCTTGGTTGACGGGACGCGTGACCAAAATGCTGGTCTTTTTCGGGCTTAACGTATCAGCATTGCCATTCAGCGTGGTAATGCGGCCAGTATGCTGGGCACGCTCCCCTCTGGCGGTGAGCTGGAGCACTAAGACTATCTTTCGGCTTTTCTAAAGATTTTCTAAGTGCCCTTTTTTGTTGTAGTTAGGAAGTGATAATAATAATAATAAATATTTCAGGACATATCACACAGCGCCACCTAGCCCCATACTAAGCCTACGCTTGTATCATGGGTACTAGATAACGGATATAATACATACATACTTTTCTTTTGTAAATAATATACTTATGATACATAGAAACGACCTCGTATGTTTAGTATTTCTTCCCTTGTTTTATGTTTTATTATTGTAAATAAAGGTTTGTATGAGAAAAAATACTGGATATTTATATACATATATATGTAACATATGTAATCTCAATCTTTAACTGTTGTTATTGTCATAGAACATTCAAGGGACATAGGAACATTCGTTGAACAAATATTATGTTTGACGTACAGAGGTCACCTAAACAGTAACTCTATAAAAAATTAAGCCTCTACTTGCAATTGACAGCTAATAAGTCAGGGGTTCTTTTCAGCAATTAAAACATTTACTGTCCATTTTGGTCAATGTACATAATAGGTATTAATTGCACTGATAAGAAAAAATCCCCGCCACAACTTCTTAATAATTCTCTGGGTATATATAATAAATAATGTAACGCCGCTCCACTTAGAAAGAAAGACCTTTGATAAATATGCATGGGAGCATAAAAAGAAATAGTATATAATATGTACCTATTATATTCTTTAGCCAGTACCAGTACCCATAACACAAGCGTAGGTAAGTTTAGTATACTATGGGTCTAGATGGCGCTGTGTGATAATGTCCTTAAAAACATACATTTTTAAACTAACATGCGAAATGTAATGTATAGTCTCATCTAATTTTTTATGTCAATCAATTTCAGTTTTGATATTTCAGCACCTATTTATTTATATTTACTTACTTAATAATTTCTTCACTATCGTATACCTAATGTAAAATTTTATTCAAATATTATTGTAAGTACCTTAATTTAATATTCAGCAGGCCTTGCAAAATTACACTTAATTTAACTAGTTGAAATACTACTTGAATGCTTCATAGCAGTGAAATGTCCTGTGTAAAAAAAAAACATTTATCTTATCCAATAATATACAATCTAAGTCTTTATAAACTCTTTCATTTATGAATCACAGATAATATTACACCTGTATCGCAATAAATTTGGACTCTAATTGAGTGTGAAGGAAAATAATTTTAAGCAAGTTTTATTATGACATGGTATATCTTAAAAGAAACTGTTTGTAATACATGAAACATAAGGAAAATAAATGAATTGTGGTTAGTACTACTGCAATAAATACAAGGGACAAACGTGTCCGTTAAAAATCCTTTTTTCATATTTATTTTTATAACTTATACAACTTTGAAAATTAAAAATGTCTAAATAAGTCCCTTTAAATGAGTCCTAAATACATAGATATTAAATAAAAGATTAATAATATAATATCAAGGTTTTGTAAATGTATTAATCATTCCTGGATTCCGTTCGTTCAATAAATTTTTAGCTGAGCATTTAGTAAAAAAACATGGATCGAACTATGGGAGGATCATCTTTGCTTGAGAGAAAGAATAATCCAGGTGAGTACTCATTACAATTATCAAATTACAGTAACTAGTAGTTCATTTCACAGACCTCATGAGCGTAAATACGAATAATAAGTATTTTATTTAATTAAATTGCTAGCCAATTCATGCAACTACTTTCACCCTATTTCTACACATAAAAATGTACATAAAATATGTCTTGAGACTATACCAATTATTTCCATACAAAAATCTCAAAGAAACAGGAACAAACTAATCAACAAAATACACCTTCGTTTTTTCAAGTGTCGCTGCAGACGATTTACAAGTAGGTGATGACTATAATGTATCTGCGCCTGACTATAATATATATATTTTAAATCTTTAACTTTCATTAGATTATTCTCAGTTCCTTAGAGGCCTGAGATTTAAACATAATGGGCCTTATTACAAAACGTGGTTTAAATATAAGCCTGGATTAAGTCCGTTTTAGTTGTTTGAAAATTGTCTGTCTACTGACATAATTATCAAACTGTCAAAATGTACCAATGCTAAATAAAAGTTCCAATTTTTGTTGACATTTTGATTGCTTGTATGTGATGTCTGAACAACAATGACCCACTTTTTATTTTCAAAGTCCTGGAATAATAATTTAAAGCGCGTTTTGTAATGAGACGGATTATGCTGTGTCATTTACCTACATTTAGTACAACAATAAATTTGTTCAGATTCCTGGCACAGTAATGTTTAACTTGTTATTATTATTAATTAAAATTAAACGTGTTATTTTGTCATGTTCCAGTCCTAACTACTAAAGCTCGTGTATTTCAACCGGCGTCGAACCTGCAACCCTCCGAAGACACGACTATCTCACCAATCACTGGGCCTACCACATCACCGATTATAAAGCCAACGAGAGAATGTGTTGAAAAGGCAAACATTGTCCTTGCAGCATCAAAACGACCACCGTCACCTGCAAAGAATCCGATTGATTCGGAATTAGATGTCATGATGTGTTAAAGAATTGTGGAAAGTCTTAATAAAATATTAATTAACTTTAATTAAATATCTCAATTAATTAAATAAATAAATATTTCAGGACATAATATAACATAGCGCCATCTAGCCTCATACTATGCTTATGCTTGTATCATGGGTACTAGGTAACGGATATAATACATTATATACTTCTCTTTCTTAAAACATATTAATTATACATAAAAACGATGAAAATAAAACATTAAATTATTAAAATTATGATACCCAAAGGTTTTTTGTGCATTCCCACCATTCCTGCCCCCCCAAATCTTAATTTTAAATAAATACTTTACAAAGTTAAGATTAGTTTTAAGTTTTAAATAGTCCTAATTACCATATTTCATGGCATTGCTTCATATGCTTCTAATTTATCTATTTCAAATTATTAGATATACACAATAAATATCATAGGAACAGATACCTAAATAAAATGAAAAATTATATACGAATAAAATATCAATAAGTTCGTTCTCACACTTAAACATATCTTTCTTAGAATTATTTAATTATTTAGAATTATTTATCACCAACAACAATACTTATTAGAACAATGACGACCTTGACTTACACAAATATATAGTTAAAAGTAATAAACAACAAAATTGTCTATCAATTTCTACCAATCTAAACCATTGAGACTGACCACAGACAATCAATTGCTCGAAATACATTGCACTGAGTGCTCTGTCTTTATCGTTTACACTGTAATTGCAATTAACTGACTCGTTTCCGCAAAATTATCTTGTAAAGGCGTCACTGACCTCAATATGATCAAAATCATTCATTTCGACAAAGTACAATGTGGTGACATCGTTAAGAATTTAAGAAAATTACAACTTTATATCAAAAGAGATAAGACTCAAATTAAATTCGTTATCAATGTTAGTGCCTATACCGTATTGAATGAAATCAAGTTGTAGCTTCTTACAAATGACCAGTTGCTATCCGAACGCGCGTTCGAACAAACGCGATTTTAAAATAATATACGATTTTTGAAATAATATTTGGTTGCTATTTATTGACCGCTACAGTTTGGTGTCTTCTGCCAGTGATATTAAGTTTAAATTTATAATTCTGCTGCTGCTTCTTTTTGGATTTGGAACCTTGTTTTATCGGTGAGTTGTCAATTGTTTTCAGTTATTGTTCTTTAATCAAAATAGTGTTTTGTGTAACAAAGAGCAGGAATTAGCACTTGCTTATGTTTAGATATTATGTTTTTAAAATAACCATGCGTGGGAGTCGTATTTTGGGCCACTTGTCATATCCTTTCACAAGCCATAGAAGTTCAATGATTCAACATTATATGAATTACCTACGATCTGAACATATTTTTGTAACACTTTTTCTTATTATTTGATCTGAATTAGTGACAAAATCGTATAGTAATATTAAACTAATGGTATTTATCTAATTAGTTGGGGGAGACCTTTGCCCATGAGTGGGACATTATAGGTTAACAAAATAAAATTGATCTGCTTACATAGGTAATAACTCCTTGATATCTATCATCTTGACAGTTACAAATTACAAATCATAGTGAATTTCATCATCATCATTATCATCTTAAGCTTACATTTGCCTTATAATCTACCCATTTAGCACAACAGTACAATAACAACATCCAAGAAAATTTAAATTTTCTTATAGATAGTAAGCAATCTAGATATACTTAACTGATATTTTATTGATTTTAACATGAATAGTGATAATACTGATAAAACTGCATTTGATTAGCAACAAAGGTACCTATAGTTTATCAAAACAATAGCACAATTACATGCACAAAAACTGCGAAATTTATTCGTAAAGTTAATTCGGTAAATCCGTAAGATTTCTCAATGTAAGAAGCAGGTTTGACTTGTAATTTTGGGAATCCCAAACCGTAAGAGGAAAGTAGGTAAGGTATTCAAATAATTGAGATATGTAATTGCTATGGCAATTATTTCATACATTACATTGAGGACTATTTAAATATTTGTTCCTATAATACAGACTTATAAACAAACAAGTTACCTGATACGTCATCATCATCATCAGCCCTTGTCAACACACTGCTGGGTATAGGCCTCTTCCCTGATCCACAAATTCTATTTATTCTTGATGTGGAAAACATCGTGAAAAAACCGACATGTTTGAGTACCACAATATCTGAAGATGTCTTCCGTGGAAGGCGCCCACCACGATGTATCTGCCCAAGAGAACTCCCCTAACGAATTACCCCGCAGGTAATTCGTTAGGGTATAATAAATCTGCGGGGGAGTCACGACCCTCAGTCAGGAGGAAATACGACTCACACACACACACACAGAGAGTGCTAATCTCATAAAGTGTAAAAAATACGTATAAAATGAATTTGTCGATTATTAACAGATTTAGATTTTGAATGTATCTCAAGACTTTCTGTCTAACAAATCTATGTAATATCTCAGCCAAATTCTGCGGCACTGATACCGGTTTTCTTAGAAAAAAAATCATTTTACGCAGTATTTGTTTCAAATCTCAATCTATGACCGAGCTCCTTTTTGTAGGTTACGTTATCTAATCAATGTGTCAGTAGGTATAAATCTGCTCCTACATTTTGACAAATCAAGTCTTGTATCAAAATAAAATCAACATAGCATAGTATAAGACAGACTTTGACAATATATTATCTTCCTCAAACATAGTAATATTACACTTTCACAGTAACTAACCTAAAGGCGAAAGTTTATAATTGTTTTGTTTGTTTTTTTAAGCTCAAGCGGCTGTACCGATGTGGACGAAATTAGTTTAGGACTTATATTAAAATCACGTATATTTTATGCATAGGTACTTATATCCTTGTTTACGTGGGTCACACTGCGAGACATTGTTCGTAAAATATACGACAATACAGATAGATTAACTCTATCGAAAAACTGGTACAAAATGAAGAATAATTGTGATGCATGTAACATGTACGTACTTACAAAACTTAAACGGTTACACGGTCTACTTGATGTTTAACAAATAGCGTGCTAAGGCCAGTCTTTTCCGTAATATATGTCGTTGATAAAAATAGTAAACACTGATATCTATGCACATCTCACGCGGTGGACATGTAAAAAACAATGATATGACTGTCGCTAATATTTGCTATTGATTTTTTTGCGCCGCCTTTTTGTGACACGGAAAATATATAAAAACAAAATAAAACGTACCTTGTGAAAGTTTTACCGGAAATAATAGTTTTTTCACCATAAAGAAATATGTAGAGTTTAATTACTGGAGTATGTAAAATATAAAAATAATCACTTCTTAATGTAATCTTACGAAAAAGTTTCTAATGGCTTAGTCATCAAAAGTGAAAGTCTTCAAAGAGGCATGATTCAATGGTTTTTACGCTATCGTATTGCATCAGATACTTGTACCTATATGTTAATTTTGTTCTTTAGCCGAGCCTCTAGTATAACATTTTTGAAATTGAATTAAAATG
This sequence comes from Macaria notata, assembly GCA_927399415.1. NCBI lineage: Eukaryota > Metazoa > Arthropoda > Insecta > Lepidoptera > Geometridae > Macaria > Macaria notata. Next base: position 10,217,539 of record OV656745.1, on the reverse strand, counting down.
GATGTAGTACTATAAAGATTCACCTACAATAAATGTAAATTAAACTTTTATTGGAAAATGAGCGAAAATAATCGCGACCGGCAGGATTCGAACCTGCGTATTTCTGCTACCGTCAGAACGCCTTAACCACTAGGCTACGGTCTACTAACTGCCAGGCGCGAAAATCCACACTCATTTCCATACACTTCAGACTGAGCGGCTGATGGATTTATAACAACCATAGTGCAGGTTAGCACTTAATAAATTAACTTACAATAAATGTGTTATCTGTACTATGAAAGCGATCAAATGAAATGATCACCCATCCAAAGGCTGTACGCGTTGTCAGTTACTTAGTAGGTAGTTGCTTGCAAAAACCTCTGCTAGCTGTTATAAGCGATTTCTTTTTATATAACTAAGCTGTGAAATCAAACTCATATGTATTTCGTTAGAGCTATTGTATTAAAAACAGAAATATAGAACTTTATTTAGGTTTTTAGGTGAAGAATTTTGTTAACCGTCCCTAAGTTAATAATTTCTGTAGTCTAGGATGTAACGCGCTTGCCTAGAAGATACTCAATATTATACCTACGTTTCTTGAAGCGCCCGTAGCTCAGCTAGCGGAGGCAACCGCATGCGATTGTTGACCAATGTTAAGCAAAGGTCGACGCGGTCAGTCCTTGGATGGGTGACCAAAAAGTGGCATTCCATTTTGGGCGCTTCCGTGGGTCGGATCATCTCTCGTAATAATGATAATAATGATATTTTTGACATTCTCATAATATATGTTTGATGTGTTTCTATAGCTATAATGTAAACCTCACTATTGAGACGACTCAAACGACGTGACTAATAGGGAGATATAACTGTATAAATCGCTGACAGATACATTCATACCACGTTCGCTCCAAGAATTGCAGAAAATACGTATAAATATTTAAATGGTGATCCTCAAAGCTTGGCAAACGCATTCTTGTACTTAGCGTTGGTTGCTTAGATACGTAGGGAATTAAACCTTTGTTGCTAATAGAATCGTTTTTGCCGAGATAATTATTATTTTCCTGTTTTTGAAAAGGAGTATAGTTACTTTTTCGAATACACCGAATAGCATTCATATTCTTCCTATCGAATGAGAGTGGCCAACTCTGGTGTCGAGAGTTTATCCAGCCGCTCTAAGGACCTCTGACATGGCTTAGCGACTGCCGTACTAAACAAACAGCCGGGACCTACAATTTAACGTGTCATCCGACCCACGGAAGCGCCCAAAACGGAATGCCACTTTTCGGTCACCCATCCAATTAACAGACGCCCTAAAGGTGGTTTGAAACCTGTGATGAAACAGAGTTCCTCACAAATAAGAAACTAGGATTAAAATTGATTGGTATTGTATCCCTATTGGGATTTTATTCTACCATAATACCAAAAATGGTGTTGATTCGTCGATCAGTTGCAATAAGAAAGAATAAGTTAAGCCTCTAGCATATAATAGTAGTTTATGCAACTGTCATAATAATTAAGGGTATTAAAACACGAGTGTGAGTTCATAATAGTAACGAGTGTTTTAATACCCGTGTTATATGCAGTTGCACACTACTTTATCTTCACTAATGCAATTAATCAAACAACAAAAGTAAAAGCTGACAATAGTTAATTTTTCATATCATTTTCTAGATTATTCTGGCAAAAGATTGTGAGTTTCTTTTATTGCCAATTCTAGAATATCCGGAGGCGTACAAATATCATCGTCGCTATCCATTTTTAACTTTTAATTTGTATTTAAAAAACCAAACACATTGCGAAACATTAAATTCACGCGTACGTGTATTGTCACAGTGATTTTGCCGCCATTAAAATCTAACCAACGAGAGTGCAGCGCGACCAACCTGATTGGCCCTGCAATCAGGTTGGTCACGCTTTTCCGATGTTATAATGAGCTATTACGATATCGATGTGGATATTATAACATCATGTGAAATTGCTTAAATTGAGTGTTTTGTTGTCTGTGCTATAACAGTAGTAATTATAAGTCAAGTATTGGAAACATAAGTTGAATGTTACAACATTAGTGTAGATAAAACAAATTTTAATAAATCTATACTAATATTATAAAACTGAAGAGTTTGTTTGAACGCGTTATTCTCAGAAACTACTAATCCTAATTGAAAAAATATTTTTGTGTTGAATAGACCTTTTGTCGAGGAAGGCTTTAGGCTATAAAACATCACACTGCAGCTAATAGGAGCGAAGAAAGAATGGAAAATATGGAAAAAACGGGGGAAATTATTAATCTTTGAGGGCTTCCGATACGTGCGCTGCGAAAACGGTTCAAGTCGTAGGTAACAGCTATAATTTATAAAGCTGAAGAGGTTTGCAAAAATAAATATGACGCTAAAATAAACTATTCCACGCGGACGAAGTCGCGAGCGCAGCTAGTTCACGATAAAAACCTTAACCCAAGCCCTTTGTCCACCTTCGTGGAATCTCTTCGTTTCCAAAAACTTACAAACAAAGACAGGAGAATATTGTTAGGTGATTCACTACTTAATTACGATCTTGTGAGAGCGAGTTTATGTGGTGAGTCAGTGGCCCCTGGTCAGGTAAGTCAGACCGGGTTATTTCATCATCATCATCAGCCCGATATCGCTCACTGCTGAGCATAGGTCTCTCTTTTAGTACGCTTCTCGACCCGGTCCTGCGCAGATAGAATCCAGGTTTTTCGTCGTCAACCCACCGCATGTTACAAACAAAATTTTCAAGACCTCCTGACGAAATGTCTGGAGAAACGAAATATTAAGTTATTAAAATAGGTTTCTTCTAGGCAAGCGTGCTACATCTAAGACTATAGCGGTGCTTAACATCAGGCAGGCTTAAGTCAAACGTAAGCCAATTTCGTAAAAAAAAATGTTGTTGCGAATTCACGAAATGTTACGGTTACTAAAATGCCCAGTTTATTTGCCGTAATTTATGTAAGCATTTATTTAACTTGTACAAACGTATATATATATAAGTTAGCAACCACAATAAGTTGGTAACTAATTTATAGGTACATGTGCACTTTACTACAAAATACAGATTTTTCCTTCCTATATAATATAATATCCTTTTATTTGATTTGACGTATTATATTTTATTTGTTGCTTGCTTGCTCGTTTAGACTCATGTATACATGTAGACATATGTATATATGTCTCAGTCAACACAAACTGACAATTTATCAAAATAAGCTCTGTAGTCATTTCCTTACGAATTTTCTTAATAATAATAATTAAATCTTGGTTAAACCCTTTTTGAATCATTTACGTTATAAATATTCTGTAGGTAATTTTAATAGCTATTTGGCTCAAGGTGGAAAAATACGTATTTATTCCCGTAATAGTGAGTAAGTGCATTATTATGTGCTTTTTTCATTATTATTTGATGACGTTTAAAACTTCTAAAGACTGTCCAATGAAGCATTGCAGAAAACCTGGGCCTTACCAACGTCAAAGTGTGCAACCCCAAAGTCAATGTTTGGATGGGTGACCAAAACTTACCTCTTACATATTAGATGTTATTTTATGGAGAATAAACAACAAATTTTAATTTATCAAAATTATTACACAAAATTATCACTGGTGCAACGGCTATCTATTGCCATCCGGCGCGGAAACGCAGAGAGCTTGATGGGCACATTTGCACCGGGAACGATAAGGGGCGGGTTATTTAGTTAATTTGACATTAGTTATTCATAAAGATTATTTACGATAGTAAAGCATAAAGTATTATTTTAAATTGTACTATTTATTATAACGGAATCTAAATCAGAAAAAAAATACTTCCGTGGGTCGAATGACACGTAAAATGTAGGTCACAATATTTGTCATTCGTAGTAAAGCCATGACAGAGGCTCACCCAGTGACACACTAAATACTCTACTAACGGTGCTTTATACAAAGTCTAAGAAGGTGATTGACCTCAATGTTTTTGCAAATAGCGTGTAGGTGTGATTTACCGATTTGGTTTTACTACATTTTATACCAGTAGGTAGGTACCACTTATTTTAAAAAATTGGTGATTTTTTTGACATCACTAGAAACAAAAACGCTGGCTGGTTCATTGCGCTGGTTTCAAGGATTTCTATAGCTATCCAGCGTGGGAATGCAGCCAGCGTTCTTGGCTCCATACCACATGTGGATGTTTTTAATTTAGGTTGAATGTACATGACTCTTTTTTATATATTGTTTATTATTATTGAATAAAGTATATAAGTACTAAAATATTTAGATGATTTATTGCTAATTGATTACAACGAAGTTATGAGCTGATATCTCTTCAGGTGTCCTGAAAGACAAATGCCTGACTGTTATCACTTCACTACATAGTATAAAGCAATGTTGCATCCCGCGTCTGTCCCTATGTCTGTTAGTATGTACCTATGTATATAAATTTACTTAGATCTTTAAAACAACAACGAATTTTGATGCAGAATTTTGATAGGTTACACTTGCGAAGCCGCTGGTAAAGCTTGTCATTGTTATAAGCCTTTTCCTACCCACTGCTGAGAATAAGCCTCCTCCCTTGATGAAATGACAAAAAATAAACTGTCATATGTAACAGAACAGTATCGAAAATAAAATGCAGCAACCAAATTAGTACATTAAAATGTAGGACTAAGTACATATAGTTGTTATCACTATAAATAAATAAACATATTACTCGGAAGTGCAGTAACCTAGATTCAAACTAAATACATAATGATTTGTAACCGCTGACCAAAATAAACTATGTCAAGGCTACGACCTTGAACTGCTAAGTAATTACTAAATTCATTTCAAAAAAAAAAAAAAAAAAATAACCCAATATGCCGTGCCATGATTGGTTTCAACGCATTCCTTGATCAAAATCGTGACTGTGACATTTTTTGTGACCAGTGGGCTACCATTCTTCAATTATTTTTATTTTTTTGTGAAACTAATTCTTATTCTTAATTTTTATATAATGTGATTGTAATCTTAATTAATGTAATTGGCTTTTGGCCGTTTTAATAAATAAATAATAAATAAATAAATCTAATTGTTGTACATTGTTTTCATTAACTAGTTTCGTATTAACATATCATTACATACGATTGATATTTTTTATTGGCATTTATGTTTGGGCAGCCTCATTTGATGGGCTTGTTTAATTTAAAAAGTTCAAAAATATTTATTTAATCTTTAAAGGTATTTAAATTTACTTAACACTTATGATACTAAACATTGCATTAGATATCGAATCATTAAAAGTTACCTGTACATGTACCATCTTAATCACAGAAATCTAAATAAACCTGTTTATTTAGATTTCTGTAATCTTAATAATGTATTAATTACTATTGCAATGTATTATTATTAACTATTGTGTTAATTACGCTTAACATAATTAACACAATAATAAATCATATTAACTTAGCATAATATTTGTATCTCAATTTTAATTTTCGAACAGTTGTTTGTCAAGTGCATCGGTATCGCTTGATGCAATCTGTTGGTCAAAATTAAATAACTTCCTGCTTACTTTCAAGTGGACAGAGATCTTTTTACTTTTAATCCAGTACAAAGTACGAGTACGAAGATATTTCAAACGTATTTTTAAAATAAATACTTTTTAGGATTGTAATCAATAAGATTTAAAAATACAAAATGGTTGAATAACCACCCAGTAGCAAGACAGTTTTCACAAAGCCTTATGGGCCTTTGACATGATTTACTGACAACGTGATAGAAGAAGAGTTTCAATATCATAATAAAATAAAATATACGTAAATACAACGTCATTGGAAATTGTAATCTAGTAACATTTCCCTTACCTCAACCACCAGATACTGTTTTAATTATTGTGGTTAAATGAGTAAAAGATAATGTGAAATAAACAATAAATAAAAGCAGTTTTGATACTGTTTTTTTATGAAATGAGTAAACCATTGTGAACAATGGCTGTTTAATAATGTCTTCTGCTGGTAAAGCAATTAGAAGATAGTTTAGAGCTTCGATCCTATTTTTATTTAAAATGTTATGATCACGTCTACAGGCAAACGTAAACGGAAACTTACGTACTTAAATATAATATTATTTATAACTAACAAGGTAAATAGTGAGGACAAATAATATTCATTTAATTGTCGACACAATTTATATAATTCAATATAAGTAACGTGAGAGACTCTTTACCTACCTACAGCAAAAACAAATATTTTATTTTAGGGCAATCGTAGGAACTGCCTATGCCAGTCAAATAAAAAAAATATAATTCAATAAATTAAATTAAACGTTTTGCTATAAATATGTACTTTTTTTTTTATTAGAATACTATATTTTATTTACAATAATAAAATATAAAAACAAGTGAAGGAAAACTAAACATACTACTTCTAACTACTACAAAAAGGGGCACTTAGAAAATCTTTAGAAAAGCCTAAAGATAATCTAAGTGCTCCAGCCCACTACCAGAGGGCAGCGTACCCAGTATGCTGGCCGCATTACCACGCTGGATGGCAATGCTGATACGTTGAGCAATATGTTTGCAATAAACATGTTTATTGTCATCAAAAAAAACAATCAATCAGTTGTTATCCGAAATAAATAATTTTGAAATTGTATAGCCTAAATAAATTTAATTTCAAACACCGATAATTTGACTGCATTTTTAAATAATTAATTAATTTTTAGCTAGCTTAAGTAAAGAAAATAATATACATATTACCATCGGCACCCCTTGCCACCCCAAATTAATCAGAATAAAAAAAAAAAACAACAAAGGCCCCGCCAAATATTTAATCACTCGATGCATCATACCGATACTAATTTCGCTATCTTTATCTTAACCCTCCAACGACACGAAATATTACAAGAAAAAAAATATAATACCGAAAGGGCAAAAGAAAAAAAACCGTCGTGGGCCTAATTGGCGTTCTTTATGAACGTCAGTCCTTAGACGGGGATATTTTTTAATTAGATATATTTTATGGGTTTTTTTCGAAAGGGGGGAGAATAAAGGGTTAACATTTGTTTGAGCCCAATGACATTGTGTAAGAAGAAAACAGTACGTAAATTTAACATACATAAAATAATTGTCGTTGTCTTTGCCAATCTTCTTATTAAAAAATAAAAAAATAAAATAAATGTCATTTATTTCAGACTTTGAGTCCATACACATTAAAGAGATAAAATTAAATTAAAATTATTACATAGCAGGCATGTCAAACAATAATCAAACCAAATACCGAGTTATTAAAATCAAATGTCTACTAATAAAAATAAAATAAAATGTCAAAGATTACAGTAAAAATACAAAAAAAAAAAATGTCAAACTCTAAAATACTTTGTTACCCACTAATATTTTCTTTTTGAAAGGGTCGTAAAACATGTGTAGCTGTGCGGCGTGATTGATGATGGGGCAGTCGAGTCGGGCAGCTACAACCCGCAGGATGCTGTTAGTGCTGCCTCGGACGCGGCTGAGCATCGAGGTTGCCCGTTTGCGGAGTACGGCGTGGAAACCATCTACCCTTGCATCCGCAAACATCCCCGACGCACTGCAGCGCCACGGCAGCCCCAACAGCATCCTGAACGCGTTGTTGTATTGCACTCGTAGCGCGTTGATTGCCTTGAGCGTATATGTGGCCCACAGACTGCACGTATAGAAGGACTGACAAAATGCTCTGAATAATGTTAGCTTTACTTCTGCCGTACATCGTGCAAATCTACGAGCCAACATATTGCTCCTGACAGACAACGCCCTACGTTCTCTCTCGATATCCTCAACATCAGAGAGGTCCTCCGTGACCCAGTGTCCCAGGTACTTGAAACGCGACACTCTCGCCAGTGGAGCTCCGTTTAGTGTTAATGGCGGAACGTTGGAAATCTTAAAACCGCGCGACTGAAACACGAGGAGTTCGCTCTTTTTAGTGTTGTACCTGAGGCCATGTGTCCCGGCATAAACCTCACAGATGTTGAGGAGTTTCCTGAGCGCGCTCACAGAGGGCGCCAGCAGCGCCATATCGTCGGCATAACTGATGTTATTAACAAAGGTACCGTCAATAGAACATCCGACATTGGCACCGCTCAGCTCCTCTATAAGCCCGTTCACGTACAGGTTGAAAAGGCGTGGCGAGGACAACCCCCCCTGCCTTACTCCACATTTCAATCCATACGCATCGGAGAACTCGCCCGCCCACCTTACAACGTTGGTTTGGTTGTTGTACCAATAATCAAGAATTCGAATGACTTCCTCAGGGAGACTGGTCTTCGTCCTCATCTTGCTCCAGAGCACCTTATAGCTGACCAACTCAAATGCTTTGGAAAGATCAAGAAAACACGCATAAACTGGTGTTTTCCGATCTGTGTAGTACCGGACAGTATGCTTGAGGCACAAGATCGCAGATTCTGTCGATAACCCAGCTCGGAAACCGAACTGGGCATCGTGCAGCTGCAGGTGCTTGCTAAGTATGCCATCAAGCAGACTGTCCAGCACCTTGGCTATGGTGGTAGCTAAGGAGATGGGTCTATAATTAGTCTTGTCAGACGGGTCGCCAGTCTTATTCTTGATTATTGGAACAACCACCGTTTTTAAACAGTCATGTGGCAGGTACGAGTGTCGGATACAGAACGTGTAAAACATGGCAAGAACACGGGGCAGGTGTGGGCCAGCATGCTGCAGGTGCTCAATACTAATGCTGTCGTGTCCCGGCGACTTGCCTCGCGTCATGCGACGAATCACAGACGCCACCTCCTTCGCAGTAAATCGCGGGAACGGAACATCAGGCAGCGGACGAGAATTAGTACCGAGCACCGGCGGCGGGGCTGTTAGCGGCGCGGGATCAATTTGAAACGTAGATTTAAAACTATTAGCTATATCCCTCGGATCTGATATTCCTTCTATGTTTAATGGAGCCTGTAATTTAGGGTTTAGCTTCCTTGTGCCCTTCCAGAAATCCTTGAAATCTTTCTTATTATGACTAGATGCTAACATGTCCATTTTGATTTGATCAACATTAGTTTGGCACCATTTTAATTTAGATTTAAATGCCCTTCTAGATTCTACCATATCATTATAAGCAGGACCCCGCGTCGGCTTGCCATACAAAAGCCACATCCTGTATTTAAGGCGCGCCCTCTGGTGGACTACTCGGACATGTTTATTCCAGCCCACTACGCGCTTCCTTTTCCCAACACTATCGCCTAGCCCTGAGCTATTTATAGCAGCCTCGCACAGCACACTAACAATTGATTTATACAACAAATCTATTACAAATTTATGATCTTGGTCATTACAGTATCTGTCACAACAGTCCGATAATTCACAGGGAAAATCAATCTTTTTCAAATCATTATTACACAATTCATAATATTGTTTAATTTCTAGAGACCCTCTTTCTCCCCATAAAATTTTATTTCTTACACTGTCCCGAACATTAACAAGAGGTTTAAGCAAATATATATTACATATAATTTCAACTGGAAAATGGTCCGACATATACACACTCTGATTATGCACCCTTACGTCCACCACCGACGGCCAGGCAGCCTCTGTAACTATGCAGTGGTCGAGCCAGCTGGTGGTGTCGTGGGCGCCGCTGATAAACGTAAAGGTGTCTGATGACCTACCGAGTATGTCTAAGTCCGCCCACTTCCAATTTTGATCGTCACAAAATTTTATTAATTCCTGGCCAAACAATTCTTTAGGGCTAGCATTAAAATCCCCCATTATATATACTGCCGTCGTACCGCTACTTTCAATAATCGCACAAACTTCACTGAGACAGTCTACAAATTCCACTAAATTCTGCGAACCGTTCTGATTAAATCAGAGTGGTTAAATCTATATATATATAGCATCAAATATCTCTGCTTTCAGATATACAAAAGTAACAAAGCGTTCAGACAGCGTTCAATCAGTTACAATCTAGTCACCGAAATCATATAGAATGCGTTACATATTCTCAATTGGATCCAAGAATGCGATCCACTTCCGGACAAACCAATATAGTCAATTAATGGATCACATTCCAAAAAGTGTTGTTAAAAGTCACCTTAAATTGTAGGCTGATTAAATCAAACTGATTTGCCTTTGGCGGATAGGTCAAGCTCAGCGGTGGACGACATACGCATCCAGGGTTCGAATCCGGACTTATACTAATGGCTAGTTTTTCAACTTATGTGTGGGCTTGCGTTCGCTTAACATAGGACGAAAACATCGTGAGGAAACCAACATTTTTGAGGATCACAAAATCCGAAAACATGGTGTTTTCCGCGGAAGGACTTGGGCGTCCAACACGATGTACTTGCTCAACAGAACTTTCCCAATAGGGAAATACAACCCTCAGTACTGAAAGCTCGAAGATCTGTAAGAAAGCAACAAAACTATAGTTACTTAAAAGATGTTTTGTTTTGAACATTTTTGTGTTAACAAACTCGAGGCATTGGTCATGAACTGGCCTGAAAAAAACACTTTCAGTTATATTCTAACAAAAGAAAGTAAATGAACTTATAAGGAGGTTATGGGAATTAGACTGTCTGGTTAAAGAACTTTATTGTAAATTTTTAACACATTACAATAATCCAAGGTAACTGTTTAATTTTTAACTACCTTATCATTATTGTCTGGTGCATTAGTTGAAAGCATTGTTAACAGTTAAAATTACTTATTGTACCTACTTTTTGTTTTATCATTTAAACTTCATGTGAACTTGCTGATATTTTCGTGACATTGACTAATTATTAATTAAATCCACGTACTTGATATCATTTATTCGAAGGGGAAACCCCGTTTATAAACTTAGTCTTTATATAATAGAAAATATTAAGCAAAGACATAATAAAGTAAAGTAAAAATTAGCCTTTGTATCTGATTTTTTTAAATTTGTAATACTGAAATTGTTTGTTGATAAATTTGTAAGGCATAGATGGCTACTGAGATTTCCTTATATTTCTTTCTCTTCAATGATATCTGAAATTTCTATGCGACCGAAAAAAACATGCCTAGACTATTATTATTACTGTCACTACACAGTATAAAGCAAGGTCGTCATATGTACTATTAATTATCATGTAAATAAATTGTAAATATAGATAAGTTACAAGTAGGTTAGTATAGTTTAAGAGTGGCAAAAAAAAAAAAAAAAAAAAAAAAAAAAAAAACAAAAAAAAAAAAAAAAAAAGGCACTTGCATACTCTGGCGAACACTTAATTCTTAAATGTTTACATTTTAACAACTTTCCTATGCACTATTGTACATATGCATTGTATAAAATATCTTTTATGTACAAAGCAACTCTCAACTGAGAAACCAGACTTGTATAAAGTATTTTATAAATTTTACCCTATGTAAAACAACTTTCCAATGCACTTTTATATCTATGTATAGTATAAAATGTCCACCAAGTACAAAACAACGCTTAAGTCGTGAATTTGGAATTGTACTAATATGTTACCCTATGTACCTATGTATAAATTAACTTTCCTATGTACTATTGTACCTATGCACTGTATAAAATACCGCAAGTACAAAACATCCTCAATAGAGACATAAGATCTGTATAAACTATTTTATAAATACTACTCTGTGTAAAATAATTTTCCAAAGTACTACTGCACCTATGCATAGTAAAGAATGTCCACTATGTACAAAACAACTATCAATTCGAGATTTGGAATTGTATATATATGTTATCCTACGTATAAACTAACTTTCCTATGTACTACTGTACTTATGCACTGTATAAATATCTCTTATGTACAAAATACTCTCTAATAGAGACATAAGATTGTATACAATATTCCATAAATAATACCCAGTGCAAATAATAATTACTATGTATTATGCACTGTAATTTAATTTAAGAACCTCTCCTTGTACTGCAATAAACAACTGTACTCTGTACTTACGTACTGAACTGCAGTACTGCATACAGTTGTACTGTAGTCCATAATTTAATAATCTTACTATTTACCATGTACTGTATTAAGAACCGAAGTACTATAAACTGTAATGTAACAACCCTTCTATGTACTATGCACCTAAGTACTGTATAATAATTACCTCTTTTTATGTACAAATGATATTCAAACTAAGATGTGGAATTATAATTGTAAATTGTATATATAAAATTATACTCATACCAATAATCAACAACAACCTTACTATGTATAGCGCTAACTATGAGTTAAGTTAGCATATAAGATAGCGATAAGTGTCTACACATCGGCACCCCAACAGTACCTCAAGCTGAAGAGCCAGGATCCCACGAACATTGACTCCGAGCCCCCGAGCACATCGTCGAGCGCCTGAGTCATAATCGCCGGGTCCATGCACAGTCGACATTGTAGACGTGCACTTGTACGTGCCAGCGCAGCCCCCATGTGTCGTCACTGGTGAAGTCCACACAGCGCTGCCGCGGCCGTACAACAAGAAAGCACCACTACGCTACGAAGGCCAACGAGCCCAACCAAGCCATGAAGGCCAACAGAAATCTTTCCATACTACCGAAGAATAAACGTCGGTAGAGCTCAGTGGACGAAATAGCGTCACCACCCTCGGGATGCCGCAGAAGCGAGCCGCCGCTTCGAGCTACCCACATACATGTTTACATTCGTCACTCTGGATAGTCACCGATGCTGTCGCAGAGCCTAAATACGGGCGACAGGCGATACATCGGAGTTCCGGGTGGCAATTAGAAATTCCCCAGGGTCAGTGTACCCTGGCGTCCAGCCCTCGCAAGAGGCCTAAGGCCTGAGGCGAGTACCCTTACAAAGGAAGAAATACACTACCTAGCAAGGTCGCTTGCCGCGACTGTCTATATGTTTGCTTAGGTCTATACAACTACACAATGGATTTTTAGGCAGTCTTTTTAATAGATAGTTTGATTTTAAAGAAAGATAACTAGCTGTGCCTGCGACTTCGTCCGCGTGGAAAATTTATTTTGGGAATTAATTCTTTCATACATATTTTTTGATATATTGAACCGTTTTCGCAGCGCACGCATCGGAAGCCCTCAAAGATGAATAATTTTCCCCGTTTTTTCCACATTTTCCATTGTTTCTTCGCTCCTATTAGTTGCAGCGTGATGTTATTTAGCCTAAAGCCTTCCTCGATAACTAGTCTATCCAACACAAAAAAAAACAATTCGCACCAGTAGTTCCTGAGATTAGCGCGTTCAAACAAACAAACAAATAAACTCTTCAGCTTTATAATATTAGTATAGAATATAATGCATGCGAAGCCGCGAGCAAAATCTAGTTTTATATTGAAATGGAACTATTTTCCATTATTATATCTTTTCCAAATCCAAGTCACTGCATCCCACGCCGTCAATGAAAGAGGGGGTCAATATTAGAGTTCCTTCGTAATCAGGCAGAGAAAAAATGGTCGATTAGCCCCCCTCTACGTTAATTTAGGATCATTGGGCAGGCAAGGTGGGTGACAGAACCCCTTTCTTAGTAAATTGTCTTTTTTAAAACGGCATTCGGTATTGCCGGTGGAACAGTTTATGGTTGACTTACGATGGAATTTGGAGTTTAATTTTGGCTATGGCGGGCTTATTTGTGGGATTTTTTGGTGGTTTATGGAAGTAGTAAGAAAATAGGGACGTGATTAAGATATTTAATTAGATATCGAGTAATGTTATGTAGTTTCATTAACTTAATTTTAAGATGTTATCATTGTTTTATTTTAGGTTGTGTAAAATGTATGAGATGGTCAAATGAACGTCATAAGTATGTGAAAAAGTTCTGTATAAGAATTGGTACCTAAGTTTTTCTATTATTTTGCAAAAAAGATTTCTCGTTAATTTACCTAGGCATGTTAGTTCTTAGACAAAAAAGAAGGTTGATGTATGCAAATTTGAAGATGTCGATTTATTAACTATTTTGTAACAAACAACAACAACATACAAATGTCTAGCAAAGTTAATTCAATTTTATTTAAAAAAAAACACGAATAAATAAACTATTTGAACTTGGATGAGTACATCTAAGTCTCAAGTACTTCTAAATAACATTCACTATTCCTCGTTATATAGTACATATTTACAAATTTAAGTTATGTCCTACGTCATTGTGGTATGACACAATAACTGATACCAACCTACCTAAGTTATAAAGGTTTTTTACACACAAACGTCCAACAATAACGGCCTTCACAGGTCACTGACTTATGGCATAACATTTTTCAATATTAACAAATGCCAAATACGAATTTCGTTCAGGTCATTAGCCTACAAGTATACTGACCTTTTTATTAGAGGAACTAATATGCTAAATCCTACAACACTGTTTAGTCACCTTAATTTTATATATTTAAGGCTTTGCTTTGTAATATTTTTAGCTGATTTTCTTATATATGAGGTATGCTAATTGAGTGTCTTATCCAATTAAAATTTCCTCTAAATTGGTTCAACCGTTCAATAATGAAGAAGTATCAAACACTATCACCCTAAGTGTGATGATAAAAAAAAATCATTAGCTTAACATCAAGCAAGTTGTTGTCAAAAAGCGAAAGACGAATTTAATTTTAGTGAGTTCCTATAAGAGTGGCCAACACGGCTTACTATCAACTTGACTAAAAAAAATCGACCGAATCAAGAGATATCAAACCGCCCTATGTGCCTCTGACCACAGCTCTGACGCGGTTTTAACGATAGTTGTTTTATATTTTGTCACAGATCCGGGTCTCATATGGAATACCACTTTTTGGTGACCCATTGAAGTACTGACTCATCGACAATTGGTTAAAATAAAAAAAGCTTTTTTTTCCTTTATCTTCTTATTACAAACAGAGTTTTTATTTCATTCAAATTCATTTATTTGCAATGATGTAGTGAGACGTTTGGTTAGTTTTTTTAATATTAATGCTATGTAAAATTTAGGTTAATTGTATCTTTCTCGGTAAAGGACCGACAATTGCTTGGCCTTAAATAAAATAGTGATAGAACTAGGATACCTAACTACTTACTAGTACTTATATAGGTATTTCATTTATACAAAATAAACATTATGTTCCCTCAAATTAGGTGTTTGTTCAGCACTAATTCAATCCAGCGGGACGAAAAATATCACCAAGATTACTCGCCTGTAAAGAACGACGGAAGAAAAATTATAGCCAAGGTGGAAACTGTGGTCTGACGGAAATGGTTCCATACATTATTTACACTAAAAAAATAAAAAAAATTGTAGGTCCTGGCTGTTTGTCTCGTAGGGCAGTCGTTAAGCCATGTAAAAGGCCCTCAGGGTGGTTTGATAAACTTCGACACCAGAGTTGGCCACTCTCATTCGATAAGAAGATTGAAAACTTACATGATTGTCCTGTAATTATTTATATATTTTTAGATATTATTTGTGTTGTAAGCTAACGATTTAGCTAATTTATTTTATTATTATAAGTGCGAATGGTATTTTATAGTGATTAGTGAACAAATATCGACACTCTTAAATGTATGTGTGATATTTCTTACAAAAATGTAAGCTCATTTACATAATGTAACTTGAACTTAATGTTGATAGAGTTCAAGCAAGATAACTCTGCGCGCGGATAAAATTGAAACTATTGAAATGTTCTGATTGAAATTTTATAAGAGGCCAATTCTTGGCATAAGTGCTGCCGCCAGTCACGCGCAAAGTTATGTTGTACGTACTCTACTAAATTGACACATATTTTTATACATATTCATATAGTTTTGTATATTCTATGCAAACTGATACCTATTATCTTATTTGAGGAAATCAAAAGTATATCTATGTATATGAACTTCATGTCCACAATTATCTATAGCTAAATAAATAATCTTAGATAATCTGTTTTGATAGCAAACAGGTGAATTTTTTTTTTCAGAATATATTTTTTAAATGATGATAATCTAAATTAAACATGTCAATTTTTTTACGAATTATGTAATACACGTGGCATTGACACGATAACTTCAATTTCAACTGTTTAAGATGTTTGACCTTATGTAGGTAAATTTAACTTAGTTTCAAAAGGACCTAGGACCTTAACAGTTTTTGAAAGTAAACAAATTTAAAAATATTACCAAAGGATTTTTTTTAATTTTGTTAAAAATATCACTTATCACAATGACAAAAAAAACATTAAAAACCACATACGAGATATCGTAACCAGAACCACATCGTAGATATGATATTGAATCAGGCGTCACGGAAATCCAGCACTCCACCAATGTTTATTATTATTTTTATTTAATATTTCTCCAGGGTTTGTATGTATAATAAGTATCTAATTACAAAAGAAAAGTATAGGTAAGTATAGTACCCACGACACCAGCGTTTGCTTAGTGTGGGGCTAGATGGCGCTGTGTGCAATGTCCCGAAATATTTATTTAGTTGCGCATACAAAACCACCACACCGGAACCCTAAAAACTTCGACGAAACGAAACCGAGAGAACCCGTGAAAAATCTTTATTAAATCCCTCTTGAGCTAAATAAGTTCATTTGGCAAGCAAAGAAAAAAATATATATTTTCGCCTTTTTGTAAATTAGAAAACATTTTCGACGATTTGTATGGCTTATTTCCGAGGTAATTAGTGATTGTCCGTGAGGGCGGATAGAGGGCGCTATTGGTGAATTAAATTTATTTTTTTACTTTCAACTAATGAGGGAGAGCGAAGCGAGATTAATGTGGGATTAAGATATAAATTGCCTCGTATTATTAAAGCTTTGGATTTATCTTATTTGGTTGATAAAAAGTTTGCTGTATATAGTTAGTACATAGGGTACTGTTTCTTTTTTCTCTGTAGTAAATACCAATATTTTTTGAATGGATTTTGTATTGTTGTACGGAATGCTAATCAATATTTACGATATTAAAATACACATATTTAAGTCATAGTATTTTTCTTTACCCATTAAATATCATGTTCAAAACTTATAGTAAGTAAAAATGAGTTGCTTCATACATTTTTTTTAATCTGTTTTATTTAAGGGGGTTTTTTCAAAGAAAAAATGTCACCCCCGAACGAACTTAATACAGCCTCACCTCCTCTTAATACCTATTTTTATAATTTTATATAGTGCCCTGGCCACCCGCGATAGCGGTTCGCTCAAAACACTGTTAATACCATCCCATATCTTTTTTTTAAACTATAATTTAGTAAAAAAGCTGCCTCTCAGCTTCGTTCCGGTCACACTCTGCCAAGATATGCACAATTATTTTGGTGAATGCGTACGACTACCTCCAATAGCTAAACTTCGGGCGCTTCGCAGAATTCTGTTGTTAAAGTTATTTAACAATAGTCTTGTAAAGTGGGTTATATCTGTTATATCAGATATTGTTAAGACACCTGACATCATAGGTATGATAAACTCAACAGTCCGTTGATATATTGATAAGAATCTATACTAATATTATAAAGCTGAAGAGTTTGTTTGTTTGTTGTTTGTTTGAACGCGCTAATCTAAGGAACTAATGGTGCGATTTGAAAAATTATTTTTGTGTTAAATAGACCATTTATTGAGGAAGGTTTTAGGCTATATAACATCACGCTGCAACTAATGGGAGCGAAGAAACAATGGAAAATGTGAAAAAAACGGGGAAAATTATTCATCTTTGAGGGCTTCCGTTGCGTGCGCTGCGAAAATGGTTCAAGTCGTGGGTAACAGCTTTATAAAGCTAAAGAGGTTGTTTTCAAAAATAAATGTGATGCCCAAAAAAACTATTCCACGCGGACGAAGTCGCGAGCACAGCTAATAGGGTATAAATAGATATATTCTTCCTACGACTCGTTGCTGAAAAAACATATTATCAAACCTGTTCAAATTGAATACCTGTTCTTGGTCAACCCTCTGAGATCTACTTAAATAAATACATAAAAATTGCGGACATATTTACACAGTACAAGCCATCTAGCCTAATACTAAGCTAACACTTGTTGTTGCTTTTGTAACTAAACTAATCAGTTTTTTTAACACGACTAAGCGCTTCGACAATTTGACTAATATACATTACACCAGTGTATCAGCAGACGACGCGGCGACGCATGATGCAAAAAGAAACTAAAAACAAAATACATGTATCCGGTTGTATATTGGAACTAACTAAGAACAACGCCAATCACATGGCTGCTATAATTTATAAGAAGGCTGATGCTCTCAAATGTATGCCAATTAGCAGATTTAAATTTAATCTTCGTAAATTGCTACTGAATGAATGCTATTACTCTGTAGATGAATATTTAGGTGTTTACTGCGGGATACCAATTGCAAAACCTGTGAACTAACTGTATCCTACAATAGAAATATGTAAAAGTGTTAGTAATTAATTAATTTTCTCACCTGTTTACAGCTTAGTTATTAATCTTGTCAAACATTTGCACGCCAGCTATTGGTCGAATGTACGGAACGTCAAATTGCATAAATATGTACCTGTCATCTTTGTTGCCTACATTCTTAAGCAAATAAATATTTCAATTCATTTCATTAAAGAACTGTGAATGATAAAGTAAACAATGCTTTTACTAGTGAAGCAATCGATAGATATGTAGGGGTTCGGGGGGGGGGGGCGGTAGAGTAGGGGTTCGGCAAGGAGGCACCGTTATACATTTGAGGTTCCAAAGACTCGCACCAAGCGCTTTGCTTCGACTTTCATCGTGCGAACAGCCAAACTGTGGAACTCCTTGCCCGAATCTCTATTCCCCTTGAACTATAATTTGTCGGTCTTTAAGTCGAGAGTAACCCGGTTTCTTCTAGGCAAGCGCGCTACATCGTAGACTATAACATTGCTTACCATCAGGCAAGTTGTAGTCAAGCGTAAGCCTATATCATGTAAAAAAAAATGTCTTTAATATGTAAACCTATTTCGTCAATAAAAACATTTTCATTTTTTCAATATACGAATAAATGAATACTAACTGACAATGCATAATAATATAATATACGAATAAACTAGTAAATAGATACAACAGCGCCACCTAGTTGTAAAGTTGTGAACAATCAAACATCTCAGCACAAACACGTTGATAAGCTGTCATCGATGCGACGTGCAAGTAAATAAATACATGAGAGGAGCGCATTTAGTAACGAGCAATGTGGTCGGAGATAGGGTATAGAGGATAAGTGGGGTATGAACTATTTACAGCTAATTTCTAACTGTACCAGGGCTTTGTAAACAAAAATATGTACATAATTGGAAATGTATCGACAGGATGTACCAGTTTCTTCGTCTTTTCTGCTTATTCCATGTGATCATTCACTCATACCATATTTTCTCCTTCTTTACAAGATTATTTTCAATGCCCTGCGCTCGTTCTGAACTGTTACCTAAAGTTTGTTGCAAAATTAATTCTACAATACACACCTACTAGTTGTTCGCTAGTTTACAGAGCAATGTAACTGTTGAAATAAGTAATACCTACCTAGTTACAATACGGTGAAAAAGCCAGTTCAATCGAGGATAGAGTGGTGAAATTTTAAATCTCAGCATGTCACTGTAGTTCAATAAAGCAAGTGCGGCTATTATGACAAATCCCCAGAGTGTACTTAACTAATCATGCTCTCTCTCTCTCTCTCTCTCTTGAGTCGTTTTTCCTCATGACTGAGGCTCGTGACTCCCTCTCAGAATTAATTCGTTAGGGGAGTTCTCTTGGGCAGATACACCTTGGTGGGCGCCCAGGTCCTTCCACGGAAGACACATGAAATCATGCATTTTTTTTATAAGAAATAGTAGCATATCCACATAAATCTAGTGTTATTCTAACGTCTATGAGGAACTTTCAGCGCTCGCCATGCAGCGATACACATGCTATCACGCGGTATATAATGCTGAACAGTTTGTGATGCTTTATTGTACTAGTGCATCCGTAGAAGTAGAATACACAAGGTTTTTTTGACGTTCTTTGTATGATTAATGCTATTTTTAAATCATTATTGTTTTTTTATACTTATACTAGATTTTGCCCGTGGCTTCGCATGCATTATTATACATATAAACTTTGGTCTTGAATCATTATAAGTATCTATTAAAAACTGCATCATAATCCGTTGGGTAGTTTTAAAGATATAAGCATACATACAGATATAGATTAGATACAGCCAGACAGGCGCGGGAATAGCTATATACAATGTAGTAGGTAATTATTGCATAGCAGATTCAGCTGTAAAAACATACATAATTTTTGGGATGGTAACTTAGACGGCACAAAGTTCTCTTTATCTAATTTCAAAATAAGAAGCTAAGGTTGTAATGTATTTTTAAACATTTGAAATTACCTATTATTTACTTTATGAGCGAATCGTATTATAGTTTCCTGTTACCTGAAATATTATACATGCATATGTTTGTACATACGTAACCTACTATGTAAAATACAGTAACTAAATGTGTATAAAATACCCGGCATGACTGGAAACAAATTCGCATCTTTTCCGGAGATTCTGTTAAGTTAATTAACCTTAAAATAATTTAAATTGATAACTCACTTTACTCGTTATAAGCAAAGACTCTCAAAAGACGTCAAACATAATCAATTTTGCAAATAACCGCCCTTAAAAGACATGAGATCTTTTCCTTTCCATACGAACAAATCTATACTGAAGTCTCGACTCAAAATTCTTCCATATTAAAAAGTTCGATATCTTTAAAAATATTCACAAAAGTCGACTTTATTACCTACTCTACAAAGTACAAATAAGAACGTGTAAAGCATGTTGCTTACAATCCTATTTTCGATATAAGAAAACACGATAAGGTTGTGTTCAAATATCGAACATAACTTTATTAACATAAATTTCTACTGATTTGATCTCTATGTCAATGGATTACGGTACATTATTCATTGTCTACAAATCATACGTCGTTTCGACGTCTGTGATCGTCGTCAATAGTATCTTTCTTTGTACATTATCGTTATAAGCAGACATTAAGCCTGAACCGTTCAAGGGAAAAATTGGTTAATAAAAGTCTAGTAAGGGACCTTCCACATAGGATCGAAAATTTGGAAAGACATAAAAATATTTGAAGAGACACCTTTTAACTCGACCATGAAAAATAAATTTTGAACTAGGTATGCTTTTGTGTGTTAAGATAGTATTCAGTAATCCTGGTAATAGTTCTCAATCTAAGTGGCCAAAGCACTTAGAACTTAAAGAAAAAAAAAACATTACTACCAAGAATAAAATAAAAGTAATCATTGACACTAAAAATAATCTATTTACCAAAACGTGGTTTTAATAACTTAAAATTAGAACGTTAATTACCTATCTATGGTAAAATTTTGATAATTTGATTATTATGACAGAAGAAAACAAAATTTAAACAACAATAACGGACTGAATGTGACGTGACATTGGCGAAATTGCAGCGGTGGGGCAAAGGTTACTAATAAAAAAAAACGGACTGAATATCTTCAAAGTTTCTGGGCTAATAACATTGTATGTATAAGCACCTTTACACACGATCAGAGTATGATGTATCGTAGCCTTATGCCTCGTCTTTAGATAAAGTCTTTCCATTATTAATGTGCTCGCAGATTTAGGGGAGCGTAGCTTGTTTATCGAACGAATGAATCGATTGCCTATACTATGGTACTATACCAGCTATAAGAATCAGGTATAAACAATATCACCAATACAGATCACAAGGCTTCAGCTGTTTATTATATGTAGTACGACAGTAGTTAAGCTGTATCAGAGACTGTAAGGGTGGTTTGGCAACGCTCAAAACTTATTTAATATAGAAAAAAATTACATACGTTTATATATTTTATTCCCATTTTAAAATACACATAAATTGTAAATAAATCCAATTCAAACCTGACTCATACTTAGGTTATCTGTCTTATTACAAAACGCGGTTTAAATATTAATCCAGGACTTTGAAAATAAAAAGTGGGCTTTTGTTGTTCAGACATCACATACAAGCAGAATGTCAACTTCAAATTGGAACTTTGATTTAACACTGGTATATTTTGACAGTTTGATAATTCTGACAGAAGACAGACAATTTTCGAACAACAAAAAATAAAAAGAAACAAATTATTTTTTGCTTTAATGTATTTGTATGTTTGTTTCAGATAATCTTCCATAATGCCGCCAACCAAGGACGACGGGAACAAACAAGCTTATGTCAGATCTTTCTCTAACAGTAAGTTAAATTTTTATGTATTGAACTAGTGTTCACCTTAATAACACTGCTCATCATCAACACTGGTACGTCTTGAACATATTGATTTTTTATTGCAATATATCCAGTAAAGGAGCTATGATTTAGTTTTCTTAATTTCTTACAAAGTCATGGATCCATAGACCAAGCAGCTTGAATAAATTTCAAACCAAAATACACCGACTTTGTATGAAATTTCATACAAAATCTGTCCGTTTGCTGTGAAAAAAATCGGGCTGAGCGCCTTGCGAAAGACCTATGTTCAGAAATGAACAACTATATGCAGATAATAATCATGTAAAGTAGGTACCTAATGACAATTAATCTTTTTTGTTTTTCAGATGGAATGTCAATGTCAGCGAAGGTGTACCATCCCGCGACCAACTTAATGCCAGCATCGCCTCCTCAGTCCCCTACAGGAGTCGCTCCTACCTTCCCTCCAAGGTAATTTCATATTAATAGATAAATAAATATTCACAAATATCACACAACGCCATCTAGCCCCATACTAAGACAACGCTTGTGTCATGGGTATTAGATAACAAAAATAAAAATAACAATAACACCAAAAAATCATACAAAAAAACTGCCCGGCCTGGATACACGTACGTTTTTATCCAACGCAGCTCTTCCGCTGGAAGGTACGGCAGGACGACACCGGTTTATGGTGGAAGTTCCTAAGACCCGCACGAAACGGTACGCTTCCACCTTTATTGTTCGTACCGCCCGGTTGTGGAACTCCCTGCCTGGCTCTCTGTTCCCCACGCACTATAATCCAGCGATCTTCAAAGCGAGAGTGAATCGGTTCTTATCGGGTAAGCACGCTCCATCTTAGGCTATGTACTTGCTATCAGGTAAACTATGGTCAAGTGCAAACCCGTTCAAGTTAAAAAAAAAAAAAAAGACGGGCCCTCCTTGAGGTATATCTATACTAATATTATAAAGCTAAAGAGTTTGTTTGTTTGTTTGTTTGAACGCGCTAATCTCAGGAACTACTGGTGCGAATTGAAAAATTCTTTTTGTGTTGGATAGACCAGTTATCAAGGAAGGCTTTAGGTTATATAACATCACGCTGCAACTGATAGGAGCGAAGAAACAATAGAAAATGTGGAAAAAACGGGGGAAATTATTCATTATCATTAGGGCTTCCGTTGCATGCGCTGCGAAAACGGTTTAAGATATCAAAAAAATGTGTATGAGAGAATTATTTCTCTTGAAATAATCTAACAAAATGTCCGCAACCAGTATATGTATGTCTATGTTTTAAGGTTAACTCACTAGAACCGTTTTTATGGTAATAACTATTCCACGCGGACGAAGTCGCGCGCTTCAGCTAGTTACGAATAAAATTATTTTAATTAAAATTGTAGAAGAAAAACTGTTGGTTTTATGTTGGCTTTGTTTACATTACTTACCAATACTAAACGACCTATGATGGTCTAAGAAAACTCACCTAAAGAATTAAGTCTGCGACGGAGTTACTACCCTCACTCATGAGGAATCACGACTCGAAGAAAGTCTAAACTATCTAGCAGTTAAAACAGTTATCAAGCGCTGCTTGTTGTTGGATAAAAAACAGCAGAAATGCATTGCAAATATTGTGATAATTATACATTATAATACTATAATGTTTAACTTTCAGGTCCACCACAAGTACATCTTGGGGTCGTCAAAGCAGCTACAGTGGCAAATACTCCTGATGTCCATTTACAAAGAAAGATTAAAGAAGAATAAGAAGAACTGCCTTCCGCTCTGTCCGAGATATCATTCAACATGAAAGAAGATGGTGGATTCGCTTTAAAACTAAATTGAATGACACATTTTAGTTTTCAATTTCACCACAACTGTTTATGTTTCGGACAAATTTTAAGATTAGTTAATAACTTGACTTATAAGATTAGTAATGAAAAACTGTTTTATAAAATATACCTATATGTACTTTGACTTTCCAATTCATTCTTAAATTAAATTATACAAATTATTGTCATGGGTACCTAGATAGTCCAAGAAGAATGGGATGAAAAACAAAGAATGTAATGAAATTAGAATTTAACAAATATGTACATACATTGTGGGTGATATTTTATAATTTATGTAAATTGATGTGTTTTAACTATTATGAATGAATATGTAACTCGAATATTTGACAATTGAAACTAAAGTTAAATAAAAACAAAACAGGATTTTGGGTAATTTACAGTTTATATTTCATAACAAAATGTATCATTGTAGTGTAAATAAAAAAGTATACAATTTTTATAATTATACAACCTTCACGTTTTAGTGTTGGAAGATAGTGTGATTTTGATATTATGCAATAAAAATATTATATAAACATTATGTATTTTCATTAAGTAGGTATACATGTTACTTTTCTCTGATAATAATTTCTTGTGTGATAGTTTACTTACTTACGGTTCTTATTATTGCAATAAAACGCAGAACATTCATTTGTTTCAGGCTAGCATATTCAAATAATAGGAACATCGATTTTTTATTCAACTTATATCAATCCCTAGTTATTTTTTTGTTAAATATATTTATTCAAAACTTAAAAAAAACATTATGTACCTACCTAACTTAAAAAAACTAAATACTTACCAACAATAATAATAATAAAGATTAAAGTAAACACTTAATCTAAAATGTCTGCAATTATTGTAGTATTATTTCTAGTTAAGTATATTATAAATATAGTAGTACTACTAACTACCATAGACTAAGTATACTCAAGTACTTGAGTATACTTAGTCTATGGTAGTACTTAGTTTATCGACACGTTAGAAAAAATATATAATAACAGCTGTCAGCGCCATCTGCCAAGATCAGTATGAACTTGATGAGTCTTCGATTGATTCATCGATCCAAGCCCGTACTCATGAACATTATTTTTTAAATGTTTCATCGAGTTCAATGCTTAAAATACAGATGGCGCTTTACGACATATTAGTAGTCGTATTTTAACCCATGTCAGGCTAGATCATGTATTATTTATATAGCTAGAGGTCTCTAATATTACAATATTATAAGCGTTTCTAATTTGTACCTATGTTTATTTACTTATGTTTTTATTGAGTTTCCAAAATTAAAGGTATTTCATTACAGCTAGTACTCCTTTTAATAATAAGACCATTATTATTTTGTTTCCTGTTTAAACTTTCATCAATCTGTTGAATTGTTTTATCTTTTGTTTCTGGTACAAAAAAGTAAACTAAAATTAAAAATGTCGCTGACATTACGGCAAACATAGCAAACGTCCCGTGCAAATCTAACATTTTAAAATACCATGGTGTTAATTTCATATTTGTACCGTTAATAAGTTTAAGCGATATAGCCGAAACACATACCGTAACTATTCTTGACTTCAAAGGTATTAATTCTGCAATTATACACACAGACATCATCTGAGGGCCACAGCTTGTTGCAATAGAGTAAGTATATTGCTAACAAAACTAAAGATACATAAGTGTTATTTTCTAACACAGAAGTTTTAACCAGGTATAAAAATAAAGAAATTAAAAGCATGCATGCGATGGCTAAAACAGATAAACTTATGAGAAAAACACGGCGTTTTACATACTTTGATAAAATGCATCCTAGATACATACTGACAACTGTGACGCCATCTAAAATCAACATTCCCTTATATGATTCATGTTCGCTACCAGTCGTTTGCTTTAGGATGTCTAAAGCATATACAGTACAAATGAGCTTTCCAGAAAAACATGAAAGGCAAAGTAAAATATAGGCCAGTAAAATAGGTTTGTAAAACTGAGTTTTAGATAAAACTTCAAACAGTTTTCCTCTCGTCCAACGTTTTTTTGAGATCCTGTTATTATTATACTTTTCCTGTAGATATACTAATTCTTTCTCTGACTCTTGACTCTCGCCCTTCAACCATCTATGTGCAGCCACACAGTCACCGAATTTACTTTTTTTTGCTAACCAAAGAGGTGACTCTGGCCATATACTGACATTTACCAAACTATATACAGAACAAACTAATCCCAGAATTATAATATTACGCCAATGAAAATAAGTACCAATAGCATTTGCTTCGAGCACCCCCCAAGCAAATGTCGCTCCTTTGAGAGGCAAGAATATGCTTCTGTTTTTCGGAGAAATATATTCAATGAATATTATTGGCAAGAGACTGGAATGTGTAGAGGCCAAAGGTCCACCGAAGATTTCGGCTAGAAGGAAATGCGTCATATTTGAACTAAGGTATAGAAAGACGTAACACAAGAGGGTACACACGCAGACTATTATGTAAGGCTTCTTTCTTCCAATTACATCTATGAAAATGCTCACGATGAACACCCAGGGAATGCCGCTGTAGATATGAATTGTGGCTAAAATAGAAAAATATACGTTATTTATGTTATAAACATATGGATAAAATTGTTCGTGTTTGTTCCTGCTTCACGCCTTAATCACGGTAATAATATCATACAGTATTCCAACTTCATATAAACGGACGACGCGCTCGGATCGAGGCATGCGCGCGGCACGTTAGGGCTGCCAGACCACGGTAATAATATCCATACAGTATTGTAACTCGTCCGTGACCTTGAATTGGACGTAGTTTCTGAAAAACGTTCCAATCCACATGGGTTAAGTTTTTGGGAAATCGCGTTTAAAGTTCAATCCGATATTACTCAGCGAAAACATGTAATTTTCTAGTATTGAACTTTTATTATCGAAACATATCGTAACACACTTTAATTTAATGTTTGCTTTAATTTTACAACCTAGGTAGATTTTTTGATAAAACTAAATTAATTTCTTTGGAACGTTTTTGAGAAATTGCTAAACACATGGCATAGTAAAAAAATATGATTTACAAAAACGTTCCAATGCACATTTAATATGCTAAAATACTAATTAAACCACACTCTAATCAGATATATGCAATATTTCTTTATTAAAATAATTCTTTGTTAAAATTGTTTGTATGTATAATAAGTATGTATTTACAAAAGAAAAGTATATAAGTATTATATCCGTTATCTAGTACCCACGACACAAGCGTTTGCTTAGTGTGGGGCTAGATGGCGCTGTGTGCAATGTCCCAGAATATTTATTTATTATTATTTATTTATTTAATTACACAAAAGTTAGTCTTTACATATCTTGGTTATGCTGGTCGTCTTCTAACTCAAAGAGTCCCGCCCCAAACCCTTCAATATCATCACCTTTAGAACCTGCCCCAATTCAAAGAACCGGGATTTTCGGGATTTCGCAAAACAGTACCGGGATTTCCTGGGATTTACGGTACCGACAACTTTTTTTTTTTGTGGCCTCAAAAATGTTTTTTATGTGGAAATGGAGATGGATTGATTATGAAGCACAGTAGCACACTCCCCTGAATGTAATCGATATAAGACCGATAGGCTGGCCAGCTTGCGGCGATGATCCAACCAAGTCCTAGAGGTTTGCTTTGGCCACAGTGCTCCTACATATTTTTAGCTTGCCTCTCAACTCTTACTGACTGTGTCTGCACGCTGCAGCCACCA
Organism: Macaria notata; assembly: GCA_927399415.1. Classification (NCBI taxonomy): domain Eukaryota; kingdom Metazoa; phylum Arthropoda; class Insecta; order Lepidoptera; family Geometridae; genus Macaria; species Macaria notata. The sequence goes on along the minus strand of OV656745.1, from coordinate 10,189,924 downwards.
CCAACCAGCCAGGCAAGGCTGGCGGTCGCAATGTGTAGACAACGTTATATATGACCAAACTTAAACTTGTGTATTATATAATGCGTGCTGAGCAATTATAATAGCTGGAAGTACTGACGTAGATGATTCCGAGCTATTACGTAGCCAATTGAGCCTTGAATTCAATATAAGAGCTAAAACTATGGAAAGAAGTCAGAATTATTCTGAGAAGATCTAGACGGTCAGCTGTCGATATGGTTACATTTCAGAAGGTAGGAGGCCAGCTGACAAGGTCTGTTTTAGGTTAAAATAGACGATTCTGGGTCTTATAAGCTGCATTGAACTTGGATAAAACCAGATTGGTTTATATGTCCCGGCAAGAACGGCAACATGGGCAAGCAAAGAACACTTCTCCGCAATTTCCGTCCAAACTGCTGTCCACCGTCTGAATTTACCCACCTTAAGAGGGATTGGGTACACCCTCTTGCGGTGTGAGCGATGCCCAGAGACATCAGGGCATTGACTCCTCAGAAAACTTTTATCCCTGCTAGGGGGTGTGGTATACCCCACGTCCCACACTCCAGGGCATTCCAGCGAGACGGATTCCGAGCCTGATCAGCTCAACATGTCGACCTGTCCACCTCAAGTAAGCGGTAAGATTTACCAACAGCTCCTCGGTGTTCTTTTGCAACATCACCGAACGGAGCTCTATAATGCCATACCCTGTCATGTCATCTTGTAGATGTAGAAAGAAACGCCAAGAATTACTAATATTTCTATGGAATCGCTCCACATGTGTATGGTGTACGCTAGAAAATCGCCAGTTGGACCATGTTATCAATCACTGAGAAGGTTATTTGATTTCTAGGTACGCCAGGAGCCCCTAGCTCTTGCATGTCTCAAACGTGCAGCACACACACACTTTAGCAGCGTCGACACGACTACCTTTTTGAACACGGCTGCACGTTAGCAAGCTACCAAGAATTCAGCACTATACCAGTTTCATTACATCAAAAGTTGGAAAGCGACTGGTGTTCTAAAAAATAATGTTAAATTGTTTAATTGTAGGACCCTGTTTCCGCGCACTTTTATGGTTATCCTTTACCTTTAATGTAAGTTTGTTGGCTTAGCTTACGGTGAAAGTTAACGAAATACTCCCTGAAAAGGCAACTTTATTGCTGGAAATACTGTAATATTGTCAATAAATAGCTCAGAATACCTGCTTACAAAAGGCTTACTGCATTATATTATGCTTACAAAAGGACTATACCCAGAAAAACGTCTGTTTTGAAAAAAAAGTCAGTTCCGAAAATCCCGAAAGTACATACCGAAAAATGATTTTGCATTTCCCGGTTCTAGGCCAGCACCGGAATTCCCGGGATTTTCAGTACCAGGATTTTCCGTATAGGTACCCTATTTCATATTCTTCAAATTATTATAGAAAGAGAGACAATCCTCAGGGATAAGGTGAAACATTGACTTTAAATCATTTAATTTCACATTATTTATAGGTTTTCCTTGTGGCCAAAGCGGAAAAAGGAGCTCTGTGCTTATAGGAAGTATGTCCCCTTTTACTTTTCGACTTATATTCAGTTCTTGATAGTCGTCAAGTTCAGTTTTCATGAAAACGGAATATAAGCTCTCCTTTTTTAGTAGAATGTTTATGTTTTCAGCCAGTTCACTTAATCCTTATCAACAAAAGTCTTTCGATTTGTAATGATTTTTTCTAAATTTTCTGTGCTCAAAAAGTCTTCTTTAACCATCTTAATTGTAACAAGAGGGATCTTTTTTTGGCATGACCTTGACAAATTAGCAGTCGTACGTAGCGGCAAGACAATATGTGTTGCCAGCATTACCGAACAGACCATTTTAAAATTCGTTAAATTCGAATTGTTTTCAATTTGTAGAAAAAATAAATTATGACTAAAACAGTCTATTTATAAAACAGTCCCAGCAGCTCATAACGTTTAATAGAAACGAGTTAACTACTTATTGGACTAATGTTAAAAAAACTTAAAGGATCCAGGTTTCTTGGAACGTTAAAGAGATTATGTGCCATGTCCTGTGTTGGTTTAAATTTATTAAATGAAAAACGTTCCAAGTGGCTTGGAACATTTCAGCTTAATGTGATATTCTCCCAATCGGAGTATTATTACTTCACTAAAACGTTTCAAGTTAAAAGAATATAAAAAAAATCCCAATCAATCCACAATCCCAAGAGCTCGGAACGTTTTCTAGAAACGAGTTAACTTAATTATTGAACTAATTAAAAAAAAAATAGGAGTCAGGTTGTTTGGAACGATTTAGAGAAAGTGATATCTCCTGTATTGGCTCATATTTAATAAATTATAAACGATCCAAGTGGCTTGAAACGTTTTAGATAATAAGTCATATGCCTCCAATAGGAGATTTTTATTTAATTAAAACGTCCCAAGTGGTTTGGATCATTTTAGTGATTTTAATTTTGAGTGTTTTAGTAATGTAAATAAATAAGGGAAAACGTTTCAAGATACTTGGGCTGTTTTTGCTTTATAAATATTTGCGCGTTTCATACATGTGGGTTGGGCTACTATGTCTTGATTTCACATTTAGAATGAGTATAGGGTTGCCATATTTTACGAGGTGGTAAATATGAATGACATGAGAATATTGGCATACTTAACTCAATTTTGACTGGTTTGTGGGTTGGAACGTTTTTCAGAAACTACGTCCAATTAAGTGTCTACAGCCGCGCGGTACGTAAGCATGAGATAGGACTACTAGGCTACATCGTTTTAATTGCATCTGGCTACTTTAAGTAATTAAGTGTTGTTAGTTGATGTTAGTAAAGTCATCTTTATTTTTAGAGTATAGTTTTAAGCTGTCATTCTAGCGTACATTTCTTTTTCTGGTTCGAAATTTACGCATTTACCTTTGCGATTTGGGCTTTTAGCGCTTTCGGAAGCTAAAAGTGTACCATTTAACGATAGACGACGTCATTGTTAAAATCTCCTAAAAAAATGTACGAGATTTTTGTTAATCTTCAATCAAAAAAACAACTTGCATTTTTATTGAACACTTTCTATTCAATTCACAAAGTAGTTTTATGTAGGTAATATTAATATTTTATATTGTTACTAAGTATCTGTGCTAATAAATAAATAAAAAGTAATAAATTTACAATCTCAAAACTAGATAGAAACTCAAAGTAGGCAGATGCAATTAAAACGCTGTAGGTGGGCAACACGTAGGCACTTATTTCAAGGACACGGCCGAGTTACAATACTGTATGATATTATTACCGTGTAATAGGGCAAGAGTTCATAATTATTGGCCCTGTGCATATATTTTTTTAAATATTTATCTATCGAAAGCCCCATTTATGTCTCAAAGCGTCTACCTAAGCTACTTTATTATCACCTTAATGATTTTAAGAAAGTATTCATTTGATAACATTTACAATATTAATACTTAATAACAGGGGGGCACTTCGAAAATCTTCACAAAAAAGATAGTCTAAGTATTTGTTATATAAAATATGTAAGTAATAATATAAAATAAGTTAAAAAAGCAAATGTGGCTCAGCGGTTCCAGTGACTACTTTTTATCTAGACGCTCCCTTGTTCGAATCCTGCCCTACACCAATAATTTGTATTTTCAAGTTAAGTGTGGATTTGTACTCGCTTAGCGGTGAAGGAAATCATCGTGTGGAAATCCACATTTTTGTGGACCATAATATCTGAAGACATGTGTCTTCCGTGGAAGGACCTGGGCGCCCACCACGATGTATCTGCCTAAGAGAACTCCCCTAACGAATTCATTTTGCGGGGGAGGCTCGATCCTCATTCATGAGGAAATACGACTCAAAGAAAGATAAAACATGTATACGTACGCAACCAAGAAAATTGTTCAATTGTGATGGTTTGATTTTCTTTCCTTAACTGAGGTACTAGCACAGTAGAGAACCCAGCTCGTAATCCGAATAAAAAATACATCGTCCACAGTCCGGAACATACCTAGGTATAACTGAAACATTATTGAGAATGTTATTTTTAAACTAATGATCCAAACTAAACATCAGCTTACTTTTTTATCTCATTACAATAATAATAAAAAATAAATAAATAATAACGTTTTTTGACCTTAATAAAAAGAAACAGGTATAGCAAATGAGAACACTTGAAAATTGTACTAACTATGAAATAGGGCTTAGGACTATACACTAGTTGGTGGACCCTGGACATCAAACTAGGTCAGCACCTGTGAGATGATGTCCAGTTATTTGTTATAAACAAAGAATAAAGCTAGTTACAATAATGAGGAGAAAAGTTATGAAGTTAGTGATTTACTTTGTTTGAGCCAACTACACAACACAAAAACAATCTTCCCAAACACAAACTTTCTAAACTAAAGCATCATTGTGGGCTCAAAACTAAGTACATACCTGTAGTGTTTTGGTAGTAATCCAGTAAACAGCATAGTTTTAAACACAGTTGTTAATTTTGATCACAGATAAGTTTTAACAAAACAAGATTTGATATGGCACTGATGCTTTAGTTTACAACTGATACTTCACTAACTAATAAAATAGTGTTTGGAAAGGAGGACACTGATATGGCTTATAGTAACAATCTCTATAGTATAAGTTGAGTTTAAAATTCTATTGCCAATTCAAATATACTTATTTAACTGTCGATAAATTTTCAAGTAATTTGTAAGTCACATTGGTAAGATCTTACGAGCCACGGGGGCACGGTAATTATTATCATATATTACCGTGACATTACCGTGACGGAGGCCACTTTGGTTAGGAGGAGAGGTGTGGCGGTGGTATATAGAAACAACACCTAAAAACCACTAAGTTTGTTGTTCGAAGTCAGTTAAGGAGCAGTTGCAGCGGAAAAAATATTTCTCCACAGTTTCATTAGCAATGGATTTCCGGTAAGTAACGCCTGATTCGATATCTTATATCAAGTTTTTAACTGTAAATATGATATAGGGGTTTTCCGAGCTATGTGTAAGCGACATTTCTATATGTATGAAGTTAGGCTTAATGCTTTAAAATTACTTTGCCTGTAAATGGTTGCTTCAGGAAAAAATATTTTGACGACTGCGTGGAATTCGATAGTAAGCTGAAGTACAAAATTGCAAAATTTTACAATATTTTAAGTCGTTTCATACCTTACTGTCCAAAATGGACCACAAAAATGCGGTTGTATATAGCGACAAAAGTTAAAGTAAAAGTTCTTCGATCGTCACCAAACTCGGCTCAGACGACGCAGAAAATTTGCTGGTTCCAAATATGTATCCGCGTTTCCAAATAGTTCGATCCGTCAGTATAACAAATTGGAATAAAAACTTCCAAGTAGTTCGACTATCGAACTACTGGTAGGACTAGTTGGAAAAACCTATAAGTTGATATCCGAGTCCAGAATGTCGCTCAATACATTTAGCCTGGAACCTGCCGAATATAGATAAAACATAATTCTAGGTATCTTCTAGGTAAGCGTGATACACCCTAGGCTGCAGCAATGCTTAACATCAGGCAGGCTGTAGTCAAACGTAAAACTATCCCACGTATAAAAAAAATCTATTACCTGCCGCCAAAATGTTGCATCCATTTTCGACACCTTTAAAAATGATGATAGCTGTATGTGACTGATATACGATTATTTAATTATAATATATATATATATATATTATAGTTTGCAGTATACATTTTATTTTCACTCTATTTGAAATTTGACACTTTAACATTAATATATTTTTTTTGCGAATTGTTATTATTGTAAATATGGACCAATGTCCGTAATAAATATTTTTTATTAATTATGTACTAATTACATTTAAATGTTATTGTATTTTTTTATCTTCTCGAAACTTCTTCATTGGCCTCTGAGCAATATGTCTGAACAGTACTCTAACCGATCACATAATGAACATTTTTGTTGCTAAGCATGGATGAATTCATTATCTTTATTTTGTGATTATATTACAGTTTATACTATAAAAACGGAAATTTCTCGTTTGATATTATTATCAAACCAGAAATTTCCGTTTTTTTGTGTCATAAAAAAGTTTAAATTTATTTGGTATCAAATTATTATAGGTATCTAATTATTCACCAAATACCAAATCGGTTAAACAATTTTTATGTGATGGATATGCTATTTTTAACGATGTCATATAATATTTATTATGTAGGTACCTATATTAGGTAGAAAAGTTTTTCGTATGTTATTATTTCGGGGTATGTCCCGTAGTCCCACCACTTAAACTTACTAGTGGGACGAACGAGAATAAAGATTCCCGAAATGTATATTAGGTACTAATTTTTTAACAGACTACTTACGTTTTTTTTACATGGTATAGGCTTACGCTTGACTACAACTTGCCTGATGGTAAGCAACGTTATAGTCTACGATCTAGCGCGCTTGCCTAAAAGAAACCGGTTTACTCTCGACTTGAAGACCGACAAGTTATAGTTCAAGGGGAATAGAGATTTGGGCAAGGAGTTCCATACAGTAATATATACATTAACTAGCAGAGACCCGCGGCAATACCCACATCAATTCAAAAGTAAGTTAAAGTAGTCTATATGTCAATTTAGTGTCTAATCTACTTCCATAAATAATTTCATACAAATAGCTTGAATTTTGACAAAGTACAAATATACACACTCACGCACAAACTTTTTGCCTTTAAAATAGGGTAATGATTATGATAGCACACATTATTTTCGTAAGTACCTACCTACGGACTATGAAGAAAGACACCTTGCATGAATTTTTTATGACCGTATAAAGCCAGGGCTAACTAATTAATTATATTAAAATTAGTTTTATTTTTCGTATTCACTTAAATTTAAACTAATGCCATCTGTGAGGATCGATAGAAAACAAAAGACGAACGATCGATGATTGAAATAGTGATGCATACAATTGGAAGAACAAGTTCAACGACAATAACATAGATGGCGTTATACATAATATGTACCAAAGAACATTGTTGCCTGTAATATGCCTACATTTTTATTATATTGCTAAATGCTAACCAATTATAAGTTATACTCGCTTCGTATTAAGGAATACAAATGAAGCTGATTTCATACAAATATTAGTATCTTCACAAAGAAAATAGGTAAATTTGTATGTACATATAAAATAAATAAAATTGTTAAGTTTTTATTATCATTTAATATTTGTTTAGTATATCTCACACATATGTGTCAGATAATTTGTTAAGAAAAGAAAAGACATTATACTACATATTATTGTTTGATAATATTCATATTTTCTAAATTCATTATATTTTTATTTATTAATTCACTATTCTCTTCCACGCATTTCATTGATTTTCCTCTCAAACTGGTATCGATTTCTTGAAGAGTTTTGTCTTTTGTTTCCGGAACGTACAAATAAATTAACACTAAAAATATTGCAGACAGTATAGCGTACAACGCAAATGTTCCATGAATTGCCAAATATTTAAAACATAACGGCGATAATTTAATAAATGTACCGTTAATGACTTTGAATAATAGAGCAATCAAACACATTGACAATATTCTTGATTCTAGTGGCAACAATTCACCTATGATGGTTGTTGACATTATCATAGGACCGCAGCTGATTGTGATAGAATATGCAGCTAACAAAAATATGGAGACATATTTATTTTCATGTATGATTGCCATTTTGGATAAGTACAAATAAAGTGATATGATCACCATTATAACAATCCCTATAATCGAGAATCCTATAAGAATAATGCGTCTCTTAAGGAATCTAGATAGTATACAGCCTGCATACATACTGACGACTGTAACGCCATCTAAAATCAACATAGCATTGTATGCTGTGAATTCATTGCTGGTGATTTTTTTCAAAATATCTACAGCGTACACGGTACAAATTAGTTTTCCAGAAAAGCAATAAGTGCAGAGCAAAAGATTCGCTAACAATATTGGTTTATAAAATTCTCTCTTACTCATCAATGCACACAAATATCGGACGCTCCATTGTTGTTTCGTACTTAATTTGTTTTGATAAGATTTTAACATCTGTGCTAGTTCTTTCTCGGCCTCAGCACTAGTTCCTTTCAACCACCGATGTGACGCCGCGCATTCCGCGAGTCGTCCTTTAGTTGCCAACCATAGTGGAGATTCTGGCCAAAGCATAACATTTAGCAAGGTATATACTGAGCAAGCCAGTCCAAATATGACAATATTACGCCAGTGCCAATACGTGCCGATTGCATTAGCAACTAGAACTCCCCAGAAGAACGTCGCCGATTTGAATGTGAGAAACATACCTCTATGCTTTGAAGACACATATTCAGTCAAAACAACTATATTTATCGTTAAGTAAGATGAAGCTACGGAACCGAGAAAGACTGCTCCAATCAGGAAATGAGTCATATCAGAGCTGAAGTAAAATATAACGAAGCCAATGAGGGAGCTGATGCAAACGAGGATTTGACACTTCTTTCTTCCGACGGACAGGATTAGAGCTGATAGTAGTATCACCCAGGGAATGCCGCTATATGTGACCACAGCCGCTGAAAGAAAAAAGAATATAAATAAATAAATATTTCAGGACATATCACACAGCGCAATCTAGCCCCATACTAAGCTTAGGTACGCTTGTATCATGGGTACTAGATAACGGATAATATAATTAATACTAATCGTTAACCTGGGACACATCAACTAGTTTAGTTGCGAACATTGGTAAAATATATTTGTCATTCCAAACTCTTCACATTATCTAAGTTTCATGAATCGATTCAGGTATTCATGCGTAAAGGAAGAAGAAACATACATATTCATTTTTAAGATGTCCAGTTTATTATGTGTGTGACATTTGTATAAATAGCATCTAGGAATCTAGATTTTATCATTACTTTACCAAATTTACACGTCATTTTTTTTACTATAATTTTAACAAAACACTACTCAACAAATACTCGTAGGTAATATTCTATAGAAACAAAATAGTTTTGTTCAAATTTACAAGCTCATTTAATTACTTTCCTACTTTAATTCTTCTTAAACAAGTTTACAAAGATTACTTACGAAGCCAAGATCCATATTCTATTGATATCGTCTGGTTTTCTTTTCTCAACTGGGGCAGTAGAACTGTGGGTAATCCCATACACATTCCTAGTAAGAAATTTAGTGTCCAAGGCCCACTGCAAAGCAACAACTGAAAAAAAAAGATTTTATTTCAACTATAAATCACCATCATAACAAAGAACAAACTGAACCTGTATTTGTTGGTTTGTTGGCCTCCTTTTTCCGCTTTAACGCATTGGGTTGTAGGTATTAAATTTGACTACTGATGAACTTCAATATTTCACTTAACCACTTATTCACTTAGAACTTCATTAGTCTAATAATATTTTAATAGTAATACACAGCTTAAACCAATTTGAAAGACTACTTCGCCTAACCCTTTCGAATAAAGAATACACATTATTTTAATACGATCCATCTTAAAAAACTTACTTAAATTTTTTTATAAACCGTTAAAATTAAACTGCGTAGATCCGTTGAAAATAACAAACAGAAAGAAAAAACAAATTTATCAACAAAACATCTACACACTCCAAACCGTATATATTCACATAATTATAAAGTAATTTCTTCGTTATTTCTATTTTAATAATTCATATTTATGTATTGTTATGTTTGTGTCTTTAATCTTTATGTTCTAAAAATTAGCTTGTCTTATATCATCATCCACATACCTGCCGTAACAATATTAAACACATAATTATATTAAATTATCACATCTACCACCTAACATATGATATCACTGCACTAGACACGGCCTTTACGAATTGATTATCTGATCGAAATGACAATAAAAAAAGGTGTTCAAAACTAGTTATTTGATTGTATTATAGAAAAGACATTCAAAGTAGGTACATATTCAAGACATTTAAAAATCATTAGTCTGGTTTATGCAAGGTCGTAAAAGCATTTGCTATATACATTTATACATATATCTTCTTTATCTATACATATAATAAAGCTGAACACAGTCGAAAGTCTGAACGAAGAACATATTAAGCAAAATGTTGGTGATACTTTCAATTGATAGCAGAACACGTTCCAACCATTTCTAGAATTTGTCTGTTTCTCTGTTTATCTGTGTCTCTGTTTAGTTAAACGCTCACTACCCAAAAACGGCTGAACGATCATCATACTTTTTGTTATATATGTAGGTAGTATGAGGTCTCAGGAGTGTTATAGGCTATATTTTATACTGAAATAATGAGAGCGCAGCCGCGGGCGTCCACTAGTCTATAAATCAAAAATTAAAGCTGGGTTATCAACCTGTGCCGCGTGGTAACCATCCGTGACGGGCATTTAATTTGTAAAATGTATGTTTGTTATATTTGACAAACATAATTAATTTATATTATTGCGATTTCTGGACAACTTTTTAAATACAATATGTAATTCAGGCCCTTGTCTGTGGAGCATGCGCCATCCTTCCCGATCTTCTGCCAATTCCATGACCTCCTTATACGACATGACACCCGCCTTTTCTTTTACTTGGTCCATGTATGACCTCCTCGGCCTTCCTCTTCCTCTTCGGGAATTAGTAATTAGTGTAACTTATTATTTATCGCATTTATTGTTTAATAGTGGATGCTCGCGGTTTCACTCGCATTTGGAAGTATTTTTTTTTTTTTTTTTTTTAACTTGAACGGGTTTGCACTTGACCATAGTTTACCTGATAGCAAGTAAGGCTATGGTTAGTATGTTAGTTAGCTTATGCTTTTTTTCTTTTTTCCACTAAGTAAAACTTGCATCCCCTATTTCGCCCCTTTAAAAGTCACTTTTCCAAAAATCCTTTTTTAGCGGATGCCTACGTCATAACATCTACCTGCATGCCAAATTTCATCCCGATCCGTCCAGTGGTTTGGGCTGTGCGTTGATAGATCACTATATCAGTCAATCAGTCAGTCAGTCACCTTTGAGTTTTATATATTTAGATATCCAACCAATATACTAAGTAATACTTATAGTGAGGTTACGTCTGAAGGTTTTCGTAGACAAATCAAAAGACAAATCGTATCACAAAATTTGACAATTATTTGTTTACCTAAAAAGCCGTAAGATAAATTTCCAAATACAAAAACATCAGATATTTACGTTGCAAAGTTTACCAATCTTGAGAACACGAAACTCAGTAATTAAAAGTCGTGGACAAACCATAAATCTATAACTTTTAAGATATTTTAAATTAAAACCACCCTATCTTAGCGAAACGGAGATAGGCAAGAATATGAATAAAAGAGATATTTATTGAAAGAAGATAACGAAAGAGGCCTGTAAATTAAAAGTGGGTTCAGAATTTGAAATTTATTTCAGCAATATAGGTTATTAAGGATCATAACACATTTTCACATGCAAAAACAAAGCAATTACATACCTATCTCATTTTTTTAAATAATTTTAACCAACTAACTGCCTACTTTTTAAAGCAAACCCCATCAGACAGTTACCTTTAAATAAAGTAGTATAATAACATTTTTATTAGTTAAGATATAGGTACCTTAATTAAATATACTTACCTTGATATTTTTTTATTTAAAATAAAATGTATGTCTTTTACTTCAGCTAGGGATATTTTAAAGTATTTGTTGTTACCAGTTCAATACGTTATTTTAGTCCCAAATGTTTAGCTACCGCTTGTTATATATTATTATAAAAAATAAATCATCATCATCCTCATCTGCAGCTGTTTTCATCCCACTGCTGAGTATAGGACTCCCCACCCGCCAGAGACAGTACGGTCTCTCTTAAAAATAAGATGTAATATGCTATAACTAATATTGTCACATTATCAGTATCTTAATAAACTTTTGACACCAGAGTTGGCCACTCTCATTCGATAAGATGAAGATTAGTATCTGTTATGTAAACATATATACACATATTACATTAATAACACTAGAAATTCTGACTCCAAGCCCGGCCACTCATTCTAGGACAATCACAATCTTCTCACATGATCAAAGATGTTCTATAAATAAACAATAACTGATCACTGGTGTTATTAAACTATAAATAGCTGTCATATGTTTAACAAGTGTGAGTTTGTCTGTTTGTTTAAATGGAAAAATTGAAAAAGTAACTGATCATAATAATTACTCTATACATGTAATAACGCTGTAGAGGGTCAAATATCTGACTGAACAAAGATTAGAAAAAAAAATAAGTACTAATTATGACGTATGCTTTAAATTCATAACAGAACACTTTTCAGCAGTTTTTAGATATTTTGACTGTCTGTTTATAAAAGCGCTCATAACGCAAAAACGGAATTAGGTACATGATTTTTGGTACGTAGAGCGAGGTCTTAGATTTTTTTTTTTTTTTTAACATGAACGGGTTTGCACTTGACCATAGTTTACCTGATAGCAAGTAAGGCTATGGCCTAAGATGGAGCGTGCTTACCCGATAAGAACCGATTCACTCTCGCTTTGAAGATCGCTGGATTATAGTGCGTGGGGAACAGAGAGCCAGGCAGGGAGTTCCACAACCTAGCGGTACGAATAATAAAGGTGGAAGCGTACCGTTTCGTTATAGGCTTTTTTTATCTCAAAATAATGCGAGCGAAGCCACGGGCGTTCACTACCTACTTAGCTTTATTATATGTATAGAATGTGTATATTATACATAGAAACAACTAGACAAATACTCTTTCTTTTTGCCATTTAAGTTTTATTTGACATTTTATTTTATTCCGACATTCTTACCATTATAAAAATGTACCTATAAAATTCTTTTGTAATATTTAGACATGTACATATACATAAAATCTTCTCACTGACAAATACATTTTGTAAAACAAAACATTAGAATTACCTACTAACTGTTAACTTTTACCGTAACTGTTAACTTTGACCGTAGCCTAATGGTTAAGGCGTTCCGGACGGTGATCGGAAATACGCAGGTTCGAATCCTGCCGGTCGTGATTATTTTTGCTCATTTTCCAATAAAAGTTTAATGTTAACTTTTAGTTCGTAAGTTCGGTATTTCTATTAATGAATAAATTATTATCATATCTTTGGTTTGAAATAAAATTAAAACAACAAGAGCAGCCGTAGGTTTATACTAGTTTCTATCGGGTCTTTAAATAGAAGTGATGTCTGTCGGCGCCTGGTTCGAGAGGGTCAAATGCAGATCGCTATCGGTATATTGGTATGAAATTATGGGGTCAAATAGAATGAACTAAGTAGTAAATATTTCATTTGCACTGTTCGGCGCGAAATATAGTAAATAAATAAATAAAATGCTTTTATTTCGGACTACAAAGAGATCCAGAATTGTGTTAGTAAACTAAAAACTATAAACTTAAAACTAATAAGGATTTGTACAACTTAAACTAAGTTTGTCAAGGCGAGTATACACAATCTTGCGATGCGATCTTGAGAGTGGATTGGTTCTTACTGGATAAGCACGCTCCATCCGTTATGATTGCTCACCATCAGGCGAATTACGGTCAAGTGCAAACCCATTCCTTGTTAGAAAAAAAGCTCCTCGCGTCCTGTTCCTGTCCTTTTTGTTGTACACAACATTCTTCTTTTTTTCTTTTTGCTTATTTCTCTCCAGCCGAAGGTTGCCTGGAAGAGATCGCTTTTAGTGATAAGGCCGCCGCTTGTGGAACTAGTTTAGATACAATTTGTTTTATGTACTGTTTTTTAATATGTGTCAACAATAAAGAGTTAATCTATCTATCTGTTCCTCATTAATCAGGGTCGTGATTCCCCCGCATCGGGGAAGTGTTTTTGGGAAAGTACAATTTTGCGCCTAGGTACTTCCTGGGAAGACAAATGTCAGTTAATTGACGATGTTTTCCTTCACCGCCACGTCCTCCTCGCGTCTTACTCATAATTAATGAGGGTTGTAAATCCCCGCAGTATTCACTAATTGGGGAAGTCCAGGAAGCCCAGGTCTTCACATGGGATACACATGTTTTCAATTCATATGGTCCTCAAAGATTTCAGTTTTCTCCTGGTTTTTGCCTTCACCGCTAAGCGAGTGTCAATACACATATTATAACATTAAAATAAATCATTGGTGTCGGGCAGGATTCGAACCAGAGTGCGTCAGAATATAAAACAGACTTTTCACCACTCAGCCGCACCCGCTTAGTATGTACTAAGTAGGTATTGCCAAACGTTCCCACGCCCAATATCAGAAGTTTAAGTCGCTATCATTGATCTATCATCTTCTATTGCCCAAAATTCTCACAGCAATTGTATGATCATGACCTAGTGTCATCAATGTTCGTGTCAATTTTTTTGTGTACTGTTATGACTTAGTATGACTCATACTAATTGGGCGAAATTCGATAGATTCTTCGGTTAGTAAGTCAAGGGTTTCATAGTCCTATACATATACATATTAATAACTAGTGAACGCCTGCGGCTTTGCTTGCGTTATTTCGTGATAAAAAGTAGCCTATGACACTTACGGAACCTAATACCTACTTTTATTATGTATTCTGTGCCTACATATAAAAAATCATGAAGATTCTGTTCAGGCGTTTTTTGCGTGATGAGCGTTTAAATAAACAGACAAACAGAGACACAGATAAACAGACAAAATATATCTATATTATTGTAAGTATCTCCTAACATTTTTCTTTTACATATCTTCTAAGTTCATACTTTCGACCCTCTTATTATATCGCTTTATTATTATGTTCAGACTTTGTGTACAGATTATTTTAGATGAATAGATTGATCTTTAAATATATTGTGTAAGATTGTCAAACAAATTGTGAAATTTGTATCAAAGTTTCCAGGCCAGCAAAATTCTCAGTCACTTATCCAAGAACTGACTGTTGCTCAGAATATACACCATAAAACACAGAAATTACAAAACAGCTTAGATGCTCGCTTTAGAAATATGATAGATAGATAAATACTTTATTAAAACAATACAAAAAAAACATACAAATTAGAATCATCGTCATTGGCGGCCTTATCGCTAAGAGCGATCTCTTCCAGGCAACCAGTCTGGCAGGGATATATTCTTCAAACGAAATGAGTAGGACGAGGTGTTTCAGATATGAAATAAAATAATGAAAAATAGAACAAAGGTTTATACTACTTATATATGAATAAACATAAACATCATGTAGGTAAGTTAACATTTAATGTAGTATTATTGTAAGAATGATGACCAATCCAAAATAACAAGTCAAAGTCAAAGCATTTATTTGCCGAGTACAGCTAAAAAAGATGGTACATTTCATTACATAAGAACACCATACTCAACCCATAAGGTATGCAAATATACAAATTTTATAACAAATTTTGCAAATTGTAACAAATACAAGTTACGTGTTAATTTAACCTTTTTACTTTATTTGAATACCATTTTATTTTTATTTGTTACAATAACATTCAATTTTTTCAAAAAATATACATTAAAACAAATAATTTGTTGCGTGTACTTGTTTACCTGTAATATTAAGGCATTCAATTTCATACGAATATTACAAATTATGTAGTTGAAATTTTAATATGTTAGTCGAGAGTGAATCGGTTTCTTCTAGGCAAGCACACAAGATCGTAGATTATAACGTTGCTTTACATCAGGCTCGTTATGGTCAAGCGTGAGCCTAGGTACCTACCTTGTTTAAGAAAAAAAAAACAATGAAAAATATGCGTCAAATCAAACAGTACAGACACAATCTTGTTAAATTATGCATTATTACTATACAGGCATTACAAAAAAAATATTTAAAAGTACAAAAAGATATGCCCCGGGTGAGGATCGAACTCACGACCTTAAGATTATGAGACTTACGCGCTGCCTACTGCGCCACCGAGGCCGGTGAATGGGGCAACAAATATTACAACCGCATGCAAAAATGTTTGGTTTATAAACTTGCCAACCTTGAAAACCTATAATGATGTCTGTTATTATATGATAGGCATATAACAAATATTAATTACATATTAATTGCTGTAGAATCATTGAAACTAGGTATGTATTAAATATAGACCTGAACTGTATTTTGAACTGTTTGCGACATCTTAATATCACCCTATTATAAAAAAATGCGTAATCGCCAACCGAACAAAACAAAACAATTGAATACCAAAAACATACATATTTTCCAATCGCAAAAAGTGTTGACAAAACTGCGTGCAGCGACGCCCAACCGGCGGGCCGCGACCGCAACTATTGGCGGGCGCGTGCAATTGACAGCGCCGCTCAATTTATGGCCCACACTGTCTACCGTGGTACAGGCAATGATGTGGGCAACACTGGATATGACTTTTTCATTGACTACTTTATCTATCTAGTCGTGGCATCTCCTCTTAGCCATGATCCCAATGTCTTAGGTTGGCCTACAAAAGCAGAATACTGGTTTTAACTCTAGACCTTTGCAAGTATGAAATGGCAACCATATACATATATTTTGGACTTTATGCATTTTTTCCTATCAATTTTGCAATATTTTGGTTACAAAATGTGAAATAAATTCTGAACAGTTTTTGTCCCCCCTAAAGTGTAAATATAGGTATTCTAGACTACAAAATGGTTCATTCGTTTCCAGATTCCAGATAAAATGAAAAATTTGGATCATTAAATCCTTACGCTTTCTCTTTATCTGCTTTTTACGCTTTTTTATTGTTCCTGCATGGTATTTAATGCAAAAAGTCAAACAACCGGAAAACAGAACTTATTAATGGGATCCCTTAATTTGTTTCTGGTGTCATATCCAGCACAACCTAACTGTGTGTATTCAGGCAGTATTTAATTAATTCTCGCATTGGAATAGTGCGAATTTTGACTGCAACTGAAGTCAACGGTTATTTTGTGTTGTCGTTTTAATTAACGCCTGAATATCGGTTCCGGGCCGCGTGTTTGCGCACCTCTGACTGTTGCTATTACATTAGTAATTGATGTATGCATGCATTCGATATAAATATCAAAACAAAGGTAGGTAATATATATGGAGGTAAGAAATATTTTTTTAATAGCTGTTTATTTATTACATAATAGACTCACGTTTTACTAAAGCCTGCTACGACTAACTTTAATCACCACTTTTATTAAGTTATTATTCATTATATGCAATGTAGGCTTTCGCTAAAGTAGGCTTAAAGTGCGTCGAAACGCGTCTTCTAAGTTTTGTTATGGATAATAAAGTAGTTTCAACCGTAATAAATAGCTATATAGCTCAACATGACTTACGTAAATTTGCAAAGTGATGTAATATCACCGTATTAAATTTAACACCACATTATTTTTCACCAAAAAAGAGCAATGCCTTATCTCATCACGAATAACCAAAAAGAATATTTATCAAATGATTTATTAATTAATTAATCAACCGCAGGGAACCCCCGGGCTATCTGTTCATAAATTGAATAAAAACCCCCGGAAAAAATGAAAAAAGTCCCGATGTTGAAAAAACTGCTTTGAATAAATCATTCGCTAAGATAAGCCAGAAAATAATTAGGAGTGTCTAAGACTGTTGCTTTTTTCCTAATTAAAAATAAATATCAGATGAAGTGGGGCAATCAAGTACGTTCGATGACGCAGTACAATATGGATGTAGTAAGGATACTAAGTAGATAGATTAAGTACATTTAATTCATGTAAAAAAAACCTTGAGATATGTTTAAGCTAATTTAATAAATTTTATGTATCAGTCCATTGACTAACCTCAATTTTGAATTTGTCTGTCTTGAAACAGATTACATTCAAAATGTTGAATAAAAACTGTTTCAAGATTGACACAAAACTAACAAATGACACACACCTAATACAAATCGGCTGAACCAGGCGTCATGTTGATATATCTTTTTAGCTACTGTTCTACTGTTCCACTATTAAGATTTTTTGTCTCCAAATGTTCATTGGAATTTATAAAATACTTAACAATTTTACTTCAAAGTTAAGAAGTATAAAATATTTATTTGCTCTTACTGTACATATTGCACTAAGTAAGGGAGACATTTCTTAGATAGCACTTAAAATGTAATGCGATTTAGATATCGATTTCTAATTTAGTTAAACGAATTGTTAGCTGATAAAGATTGATTGCGACTTTTATAAAATACAAAGAAAAATATTGTATAAAAGTTATATAAGTTACTTACTTATTAGTTTTTCTCAGTGTTATATGTTATCAAATAAGAGTTAGGGATTGGTAATTAACAAAACGTTGCTGTTGGTTTTGTAAACATACCATTAAGATACAGTTTCCCTTCCTGTTATGCTCCACCTTTGATTACAATGTTGCTTGTGCTTATTGGATTGTTCAAACCCGTACTCATATATTTAAAAAATCCTAAGAGTTATGATCCTCCACCTTAGTCGAACTCGTCAGTACTGAGGGTCGTGACTCCCCCGCAGAATCAATTCGTTTGGAGAGTTTTATTTGGTAGATGGGTAGATGAGTGACTCAAGTTCACATCATGATATGTGTGAAGAATTATGATATAAAGAGTATTTATACTCGTAATATCAATTTAGCAGAATTTGCTATGACTAATCGAATAGTAACTTCTCTGCTTTACAGAAATTATTTTATGTAAATAGTATCGCAAGCTCGCATCAAATCAAACAACATAAAAGTTTCCAACGATTTATTCCGGCTGCTCCAAGTTTCTGCTTGGAACGAGTGGGCAAAACCGCGCGTGTCGACCAGTCAACCGAAACCGATATGAATCTTTAATTTTCCAAATTTATTAAAACGCTAAGCGAACTCCGCGTTCAAACAGCAATATTTTTAACGACGGACGTTTGTTTAGAGATGGGGTAAGGTTTATCGATGTTTGAACGTGACGTAGTACGACTATATTTTTATCGACTAAAATATTAATCCGTTTGTTTAACAAATTTTGTGGACGATATGCTTGCTTTAAATTCGAGATTATGAGCAACACGTAATACTTTTTTTATTGTTCATGTTAACGCACATTTTTTATCCATCGACAGCAAATTAATTTTGGGTGTCATTATGATCCATTAATATTATGTTAGTAACACAATCGACAAGCTGTAGGTACCTACACATCGGGAGTGTCGCAGGTAATTTGATGGTAACCGTAAACAATAATAAATAGATATTTTACGTTACTATAAACGGTTGACAAGATTAAAACTATCTAGTGATTGCTTTACACATCATATTAAAGCAAGCTGTATTACTGTCTCTACTGTATCTAAGCCACCAGATATCAAATAATTGTAACTCAAACCATCCGACTATCATGTGAAGAAAGTCAATATTCACCAATAACAGTATCATTAATCCAATCAAAAACCGTCGTATAAAATCAACAAAACAATGATCTCACGCAACTCCATACAATTCATAGATCAATTGATCGGGCTGAATGTGGCGATGACTCGATCAGATCACTATGTGGCTATGCACAAATTGATGCAAGACCGTTTGTACAGTTCAATCAATTCTCGGCCGATGCTTCGACGGCGTGATTCGGTGACATCATCCTTATAAACACAGTATGGAAGATGACAATAATGAGGTTGTAGTACCTAACTATATTAATCGACAATAATAATTAAAGAAATCATACTCATACACATACCTGCTACAAAAAAAAACACTTAGAATATCATAAAAAAGCCTAAATATGGTCTACATGCAAATTTGATATCTTTATGAAACGACTATTCAGCTGGTTGCAGATTGTTACCATTTCTCTTTCACAAGACCAATTCTTGTTTAATGTTTTCTAGTAAACTTGTTATAAAGATAAAAGACAAATAATCTTTATTGATACTGTAAAGTTATAACATTGTACATAGGTATATGTACTAATATCATAGAATATGCTACACAAATTACAATATCTCGTCAAATTAAATTTATAACTTTTAGTTTTAATAAAAATTTTGAAGTTACAATCTGTATTATTAATAAAATAATGATTTTTTTTGTTCTTAAAATCCTGTCAAACATAATAGGTATGTAATCATACAATGTGTCAACTTAAATAAATCTAATGTCATTTTAGCTGTATAGGGGCTATAGATTGCGCATACTTACTAAACTATAAAATTTGATATTCAACTATTTGCGAAGAATTCATACAAAATTCATTGAAAAAATTATTATTTTTCTTTAGCTAGGAATATTCATATTTATATATTTTCGTAAAACTTATTGATACGAATAACAGAACAAATAGCAGGTTTCTATCAACATCTCAATATATTATTATATAGTCGACATATTGAAGTGTTTTTGTGCTTTAAATATCATACTAACAAATTTTATATTATCCAAATATGTATATCCATACTGCTAAAAGAAAATATGACATCATCGTCTCATCGGTCGATCTTGCCCCATATTTGTGTGATTCGATTAGTTTGATGAGGCACAATTTATTGGTTCATTCATCGATTTTTTTAGTACAATTGGGTTGTCATTGATAAATATTTAATGGTGTCACGATTGTTCGGGTCACTTTGGCTAATTTATTTAATGTACTCACAATTTGACATTTGACATCCATTTCTGATGCAAATATGATATCATTTATGGTTTCTTGCATTGCATGGTATCTTTATTAAACTTTATCTAGACATTTAAATCTAAAATGAAAAGGTGAGATGGGCAATTCCTGTCCATTCTTTCAAAGAAACAAACCTAAATTTTGGGACACTAATTTATGTGACCCAAAATTTAAGTTAGTTGCAACATCTATTGTCTCACTTATCATTAACAAAACATTATCAGTAACCTCACACTACTTCTTAATAAAAAATAATTTCAATAACTCAGGCGAATTACGGAAAAGTGCGAACCCATTCCTTGTATAAAAATAAACTCTCTTGTTTTGCCTGGATTAAAATGCTATAAAATATCATCGATAATCCATACATCGATACTTTTCCCAGTTCATCCCGTCCCTACGGCTAGTACGCGATAGGAAATTAAAATTTTCCTCTTCATTTAAAAGAAGCGGAGCCCGGGGCTACCTCCTTAATGCGATCCTACATCTATTCCAACGTACGGTGGTCTATACCTATCGAATATACCTAAAGATATTAATACAAGTTATCAACTGAAATTATAGGAACGAAAAACTTTTGTCGAAAGTTTACTCGACGAATCTTTTGGAGGGTAGTAAGAAAAGCAAGATACCCATTATCCCTCGATTGTTATATAAGTTGATACCTCATACGACATGCTAAATTATTGTGACGAAGAACCTCTTTCAATGTAGGTGTAAGAACTCTTTTGTTAAATGTAGGTATATGAACTCCTTTGTTAAATGTAGGTATAGGAACTCCTTTGTTAAATGTAGGTATAAGAACTCTTTTCTTTTGTTTCTGTAAATAGGTTAAAGTTTTTTTGATATGTGATTTTTTGCCGGGAATGGTGAAAAATAAAATTCGAGCGAGGTTTTGCAAGGCAAAATTAAAACGGTGTTTATTTTCTGTCCCTGAACCCGCTTTCGTAACATTATTTTTCCTTGACAAAATAATTTCACATTACACTAATTGTAAAGGCAAAACTTTTGACAGTGTGTTTATTGCTATTGTTTTTAATATTATGAGTGCATTTTGCGAAAGTCACGACTCTCAGTCATAAGAAATACAACCCATGGTGAAGTGAAAACTATCTAAATAATGTCTGGTCTGCATCATAATCATCCACGGCCCTTGGGATCCCACTGCTGGGTATAGGCCTCCCTTTGTATGTGCTTATATTAATGTCTGGTAAAGAGAGTCAGTCCTAATCTAAAACCAGCTCTTTTAATATCTTACACAGAAACGTTAGCAAACAAAGTAGGTACATAAATATTTTCCGCCAAAATCATCTAGTAAACATGGCTAAGAGCTAAACGTAAACTAGTCGATCAAACACAAATCCAACAAAATAACAAATCCGATAACACCAACTAAATCTCAACTACGAACTTCCACCGGATTCCAACTTCGCTTCGGAGTTCCAAAGTTATTATAAAGTCGTGTGTGAGGTTCTTTGACGCTCGGTATTGAAAATACGAATGCTTGCAAAGAAATTAATTGAGCTGGCAACCAGACGTGCTCAAAGAAAGTCTTATTACAACCCAAACTATACTTTAAAACATTGACCGTAAGGTTTAGAATAGTTGTAGCAAAATGTGAATGCATTTCCAGAAGGAACTTTTGAAAAATTCGGCGAGGAACATGCTTGAATTACAAAGTCTTTGGTTTTTTGCGCCTTGTATTACAGTCTGTTTCGATGGATGCGTGTTGATTATATTTTGTGAATGGTATATATCCAATTAACAGAATTTTAACTGATTATTTTGTGACCATAAGATGATGTTTTAATAATACATACTAGTAAATCCGGAAAGTTGCAAAAACTTACGATTTATAATATATCTCTGTATTTTTTTTTACCAAACCAATTAACCAATATCATTAATTTACCCAGTATAGGTATATTGTTTCAAAAATAACAAAAATAATATTTCATGTGTTTTTGTGGATATTTAATATTTTTACGTTGTTTTATATCACGTCAACTATTGGTTTGGGGATCGAAACGAAGCGACTCAAAAGATCTTCGTGTTTTTTTGTTAGGAGGTAGTAAAGGATCCCGACTACCAAAATTAAATAGACTACTTCTTATCTGATCAAAAAACAAAACCTTGAGCATTTAATAGTAGACAAATACCAACCAATAACCAAGCAAAGTTCTGATTCCCGACGGACCCCACGCATTCCGATATCGGTGCGGAAAGGGATGTCAATCGATGCTTGGATAATTAAATTCACGTCTAATTGTAGGACAGGCGTCTTAGGGCTTGATTGGATCTTTGGAGAGATGATACAACTACTTGAAAAGAAGTGCAAAACACACGAAAAATGATGAATTTTCATATAATTATAGGCATTATGACTATTTTTTTTTAACTTGAATGGGTTTGCACCTGGCCATAGTTTACCTGATAGCAATCAAAGACTATGGCCTAAGATGGAACGTGCTTACCCGATAAGAACCGATTCACTCTCGCTTTGACAGACTTTTTTTTCTCATTTGTAAAATAGATATCGAAGTATGGGATTAAAAACTGATTTTTTTATCCATGATACAAGCGTAAGCTTAGTATGGGGCTAGAATATTTATAATAGACGAGATGTATCAACTGTAGTCCACCTTGAAAAGTATTGCGCTAATTTAATTATCCGCACTTATTTTTAATTTTGTCGTACAATTAATCTATAAAAAGTTATGTTAAGTAACGGTTTTCCAACGATTGGCTGTACATCATGATGAAGTAAAATTTATAAATAATAACTGAGCTATCGATTGCTAAGCTTAAAATTAGTATTGTTATATCATCTCAATACGTTGCTTTTCTTGCATATTTCTTACTGAGCATCGGCGGTCTTCAATCTAGTTGTCGTTGTTGACACCTTCTGTTTTGCATGCTCGCCTGGGGAATTATTTGTATTGATTTTGAGTGGAATTTATATACATATTTCCAGAAGGAATAGGTTTGCTTTTATACAGTAAGATTGCATAGAATAACGTTACCTGCTACACTTAAGTAACATAATATGTACATAATACAAACTATAAAATATTGTATTTACCTACTCTAAAATATTTGGAACTAATCTTGACCACCATTACCATATCTTGGTTTGATTCCCATCCAGGAAAAAATGTTTTAAAGTGTTCCAATGCGTTTTACTCATAAATCAATATAACAGATCTATTTAACACTAACATGAATTCATTCTAAGACTGTACAAGTAAAGAATAGGAGATACAGGAAATATGACTAATTTATATTGTATAATATCCCTTATTTTATTTCGATATTTTCTGGCTCTTCTTGCTTATCCAATAAATAACCCAAAAATCTCATAAAGATCATCTGTGCAGTCTCAAATCTAATATCGCGGTAAGACCATAATGAGACATAACCGGCCTTAGCCGCGCTCCCTAAATCATATATTAGCGGAAAAATAAGTCTAATGGGCGCCGTAATCAAAGAAGGAATATATCTGGCTACCACGTGTGATTCTTATGGAGAGGGTAGGGTATAAGAAAGAGCGATTTTTTATAGATTTTTTATTAAGGTGCAGTCGCCCGTACGCTATTTCGGTTTATTCCAACTAGTCCTACCAGTAGTTCGATAGTCGAACTGTTTGGAAGGTTTTGTTCCAAGTAGTTCGACTGTCGAACTAGTTGGAAATTTTTATTCCAAGTAGTTCGATGGTCGAACTAATTGGAAATATTTATTCCAAATAGTTCGATGGTCGAAATAGTTGGAATTTTTTATTCCAATTTGTTATACTGACGGATCGAACTATTTGGAATCATGGATTTTATTCCAAATAAGTAGCACTTGACTCCGATGTACAGTGAAACAAAAAATAAAACATGTACAACTTATTTTTCGAGCATTTTAATAAAATACAATATGAAATCTTTATAGGAGACTTTACCTCTGAACTTGACGAGTGACCTGATGAAGGTATACCCTCGGTGTCTGCTACTGGAACTCCGGGACGAATAGAGCTAAGTGTACCAAGTTTGAGCTTGTTTTGTTAGTTATGATGAAACCTTGCCACTGAAATTTAATTATTTAACTAAACTCTGTACATTTAGTTCTATTCGTCCCGGATTTCCAGTAGCAGACATCGAGGGTATACCTTCATGTCACTCCATCAAGTCCAGAGGTAAGGTCTCATCATAAATAACAAAACGAGCCCAAACTCGGTACACTTAGCTCTATTCGACCCGGAGTTCCAGTAGCAGACGCCAAGGGTATACCTTCAGGTCACTCCATCAAGTCCAGTGGTAAGGTCTCATCATAAATAACAAAACGAGCCCAAACTCGGTACACTTAGCTCTATTCGACCCGGAGTTCCAGTAGCAGACGCCAAGGGTATACCTTCAGGTCACTCCATCAAGTCCAGAGGTAAGGTCTCATCATAAATAACAAAACGAGCCCAAACTCGGTACACTTAGCTCTATTCGACCCGGAGTTCCAGTAGCAGACGCCAAGGGTATACCTTCAGGTCACTCCATCAAGTCCAGTGGCAAGGTCTCATCATAACTAACAAAACGAGCCCAAACTCGGTACACTTAGATCTATTCGTCCCGGAGTTCCAGTAGCAGACATCGAGGGTATACCTTCAGGTCACTCCATCAAGTCTAGTGGTAAGGTCTCATCATAACTAACAAAATGAGCCCAAACTCGGTACACTTAGCTCTATTCGTCCCGGAGTTCCAGTAGCAGACGCCAAGGGTATACCTTCAGGTCACTCCATCAAGTCCAGTGGTAAGGTCTCATCATAAATAACAAAACGAGCCCAAACTCGGTACACTTAGCTCTATTCGACCCGGAGTTCCAGTAGCAGACGCCAAGGGTATACCTTCAGGTCACTCCATCAAGTCCAGAGGTAAGGTCTCATCATAAATAACAAAACGAGCCCAAACTCGGTACACTTAGCTCTATTCGACCCGGAGTTCCAGTAGCAGACGCCAAGGGTATACCTTCAGGTCACTCCATCAAGTCCAGTGGCAAGGTCTCATCATAACTAACAAAACGAGCCCAAACTCGGTACACTTAGATCTATTCGTCCCGGAGTTCCAGTAGCAGACATCGAGGGTATACCTTCAGGTCACTCCATCAAGTCTAGTGGTAAGGTCTCATCATAACTAACAAAATGAGCCCAAACTCGGTACACTTAGCTCTATTCGTCCCGGAGTTCCAGTAGCAGACGCCAAGGGTATACCTTCAGGTCACTCCATCAAGTCCAGTGGTAAGGTCTCATCATAAATAACAAAACGAGCCCAAACTCGGTACACTTAGCTCTATTCGTCCCGGAGTTCCAGTAGCAGACTCCGAGGGTATACCTTCATCAGGTCACTCTGTCAAGTTCAGAGGTAAAGTCTCCTATAAAGATTTCATATTGTATTTTATTAAAAATGCTCGAAAAATAAGTTGTACATGTTTTATTTTTTGTTTCACTGTACATCGGAGTCAAGTGCTACTTATTTGGAATAAAATCCATGATTCCAAATAGTTCGATCCGTCAGTATAACAAATTGGAATAAAAATTTCCAACTAGTTCGACCATCGAACTACTTGGAATAAATATTTCCAATTAGTTCGACCATCGAGCTACTTGGAATAAAAATTTCCAACTAGTTCGACAGTCGAACTACTTGGAACAAAACCTTCCAAACAGTTCGACTATCGAACTACTACTGGTAGGACTAGTTGGAATAAACCGCTATTTCCATACAAAATATTGTATAAATACACTCAATAGCTGAGAAACATCGACTGATGTTTATATCTTAATAATTAGTAAGTATCTAAAAAAAATATTCTAGAAAACCAAAAGCTTAGGTTTTGTAGTCTTAAAATTTTATCAAAAATATGTTTTCATACAAAATGTATATAAAATGCATCATTTTGTCAGCGCAGGACTAATGACAAGTGCTGTTTGAGACTGTGTGTCAATCTCAAACAGCACAGACAGTCAGTCACAAACAAATTAAGAGTGAATATTTAGGTATCTATCTACAAAGCACTGAGACCGTATATCGCTATTCCTTACTTTCTAACCACTATCCCAAAAATAAAGGGGAGGTAGGGCCAGGGTGGACATCAAAGCGTTAAGTGCTCTTTTGCTCATCGAATCCCATTTACGCCGGACATCCCCCCACAATAAATAAGATTATTTTCGGTTACTTCTGTTTTTCTTATGGTTTTCCTTCGAGTGACAAAGAAATGGTAAACAATATTTGGTGATAAAAATAGCTACTATTGAGGAAAACTGTTTTCTGTTACTTAGAGTTAGTATTATCTGAATAAACGAGATTTCAATAGAAATATTTGGTATCAATGTATCTAACATATTAAGCACGATGCACTTAATTCCGAAGTCAAACCATCGTGCTCAAACCATGGCTAAACTAGTATATTTTACTAGTAGTAGGTATCCAATTGTTCTTTAAAATACAACAATTATATCACTCTATGTGAGAAACCTCGACGGCAGTTATAAAACTTTTAATATCAGAGTTATCTCTATTTTAACTTATAAATGATAAAGCAGCCTATGTATTTTTACTATCAACAAAACCATAACTTATTCATTCCTAAAAGATTAACACTTCCATCTTTTATATTTATTAAAAATAATGAACCACCTATTTCATAAGTCCAGAGGTTTTTCTAAAATATATTTGTATATTTGTTAGAGAAACTGGAATTGCTGGCGAATATCTAAAAGCCATAAGCTTTGGACAAAAATGTACTCGTATATGAAATAGACTGCTCTAAAGCTAGTACATACTGTTTATATTTAAGAATTTGAATCGGTTCTTACTGGGTAAGTACGTTCCCTCCAAGACCGTAATGATTGCTTACCATCAGGCGAATTAAGGTCGAGTGCAAACCCATTCCTTGAAAAAAATGACTTTTCACGAAACCTGTAGTAAGTTCGTATAAGAGTGACCAACTCTGGTGTCAAGAGTTTCAAACCGCCCTAAGGGCCTCTGACATGACTAAACCAGTAGTGATCACTATAACTACTAAAGTTCTAAATGCCTATTTGTACTTTTACCGTGCGTATTTTTTACTTTTACTGGTCTTCCTGGTGCTGTAGCCCGTCCCTTCGAAATATTATGTAAGTTCAGTGATCTTCAAAGCGAGAGTGAATCGGTTCTTATTGGGTAAGCACGCTCCATCTTAGGCCATTGCTTGCCATCATATAGTTTGCTATAGCCCAGTGCAAAACCGTTTTAGATAAAAAAAAGTCGAATAAAGCCAGTGTGTGTGCCAGTGTTTTATGTTTCTATATGACTGTAACTGTTGTTGTTTGTGTGTGTTCTCAAAATTTGCCATAGTAAATGTTTCCTTTCTTTTTTTTCTTCAGTACCTCAGCGTCGCCTTTGACGGATATGATATGATATGTTCTTAAAAAAAGCTGCACATATATTGATAAGGCCTAACATTAGTTTAACGTTAAGCTTCTTTGGTCTATATCCGTTAATTTAAAACAAATATTTGGTTCAATGGGTTGATAGTATACGGTCACTTATATATTTAGACTCTTGCATCGTCATAACCATAAAAAAATTAATAAATATTACAAAACTATGCACACAGCGCCATCTGGCCTTATACTAAGCAAACGCTCATGTGTTATGAGTACTTACTTGCTAGTTAAGATTGATAACATTATAGTTATTGCTAGCTTCCATAAGTATTTTCGGTCGCTCCATTTAAACACTTAATATAAAAAAAAAACATGATTTCTAAAAAAAATACTACGTTTTAAGCGTAAAACATCAGCTAGTGTAAACTCAGCGCAAACTAAAACCAAACACTAATCCTCCTATACACATTAGCGGCTCTGAGCGCGTCCGGAATAACACAGACTAATTGGATAACAGATAAACAAGTTTCTAGACATTAACGACAACAAAGAGTAATCAATAAAAATATTATATAGTCCGTGAAAGGACCTGGGTGCCTACCACGATGTATCTACCCAAGAGAACTTCCTTAACAAATTCGAGAACCCTGAGTCATGGAAATATAGGTATGACTCAAGGAGAATCATTTTTGGTGACGTTTAAAAACGCATAATATATGTATGTACATACAAGTGTAACTACACTATTTCGTCCGGTACGGTACGGTAGACATACAGGTCGAATTGATATATATATATATTTTAGAGGGTACTTAGTTAATGAAATAAAATCCTTATATGGTTTAGCGATCCATTCCTTCACTGGACTAGTCCTTATATTCATTGCAAATGAGGTAAATTAATCGGATTCCTCATAGATTTCCAAAACATGGACTAAAGTAAAGCACAAGTTATCCATCTGTGTGTTTTATAATCTTACAGTCCGACGCTTCAGCAACGAACGGCTTTAGAGCATCTCTTTGAAATAGACTGTTTTAATTCAATACGGAAAATGTTTCAATTCTTTTAAATCATAAAGGAGATTTTATTTATCAGATTCAGTAGAAGATAAATATAAAAAAACAGCGGAAATAAATTCATAAACACGTACCACAAAGTTGTGAAACTCCCTGCTTGATTCCCTGTTCTCTACTAACTATAATCTGGCGATCTTCAAAGTGAGAGTGAACTGGTTCTTAGGCTGTAAACCCAGGCTAATAAGCCCGTATTTATTAAAAAAAAAAGGGCTATCTATTGCCATTCAGCGCGGAAACGCAGCGAGCTTGATGGGCACATTTGCACCGGGAACGATTAAGGGCGGGTTATTTAGTTAATTTGACATTTAGTTATTATATATTATTTGACAGTAAGAATATATATGACAAACAATTATGACTTTAAAAATTAAAAACGCACAGATTGTTTTAGGAGTACATAATTATTGTTTGTTGGTTATACCTATTGTTAGCCCGTTTTAAACGAATCAAGTAATAATATTTTATATATATTTTGTCCTAAGCGACAACGATGATTAACGTAAGGTGAGTTATGGTCTAGCATAAAAAAAACGTTTGAATCATATCATACATATTATAATTCTATTAGGTATTGTATTAAGACAATAAACAAAAATCATTACAATATAAAATCACCCAAGGACACCCTCAGAAGTTTCTCGAACCTCCATTTATCCTCATATCTTCACATCATTAGCTCACACACACACACACACTATTGGAAAAGCCTTATTATCTTATTAGAAATTACTACCACTTGTTACAAGCCATTATGACCCTTAATTTGTAAGGAATAAGGAAGAGAGTCCTGTGAGTAGAAATATGGACCTAAGTTTATGTACCATTTCTTATGAGAAGCATTGAGAAGTACAAAGATTTAGGGAATTTGCTAGAAGCATCAAGGATTATTATTATTCTAAATAATATTTGTTATACGTTGTTTTTATTACAATTTTGAAAAACATTTTTTATGTCCATACCTGTTCATCGTATTTTTAACCAGTAATTTGAAGTAATAAATTGTATTTTAAACCAGAATTTATGCAAATTACGCTTCTTTTTATAACTAATAAGAGTTTTTTTATAAAATAATGGCAATCTGCATACGGCCCAACTGGTGGCGAGCAACGCTAGTTACGTCACAGGTGTTACAGCAGTTTGCCAGCTCAGAGAGGTGTTTGAGAATATTGTTTTTTGAATACCTACCAAATGTAATATATAAATCGATAAAATATTCGTACAAAATTGTGTTTGCAAATAATGTAAGTTATAATGCAAGCTGGGCTTAACTTCGACATGTGACACTATCTACTATTTCCCTATATTTTTAAGGACTTTAAAAACTGTTTAAGGACAGTAGAAGACATAATTATGTTTAAAATCTTTTGACAAAAAATCTTTTGACATCCACAAATTTATTTTTAGCTTGTTCCTAACTGTATTACTGTAATCAAGATCACTGGAAGGGACAAGCTAACATAGCACGGGTGTGCCCTCACCCAGTATGTTAGGTAGTAATTAAGAAATATTATTACACATTTTCTGAATCTATGTTTTTTTCTTTAATATTGTCTGTTATAATTTTATTGTATGTACTACTGTGATTACAAATGTTAAGCATTAATAAATAAATACAATATCTATCTACATTACAACTTTATAGTTCACCACACCAGATAAAAAGAAATATCAATACAAGTCCCCATACCGTTTAACTTTCATGAAATCTCATCCAGTAATTCCATTCCTAAAATGCTCCCTACATCTGTGTCCATAAGTGGGCAATGTATGTCTGTTATTATTACATCTGCTATCTCTCGTATCCACACCTCGAATATTGGATTTTTGCCATCGATGCTCTTAATGTAGACTTTTATGGTCTTATATTGTTGTTAATTATTAATCTTTGGGTTATTAAAAGGTTATGATAATATTG
This sequence comes from Macaria notata, assembly GCA_927399415.1. NCBI lineage: Eukaryota > Metazoa > Arthropoda > Insecta > Lepidoptera > Geometridae > Macaria > Macaria notata. The sequence continues at coordinate 10,159,038 of OV656745.1, read as the reverse complement.
CTTAAAACTACGAGGAGTTACTGTGGAATAGTACTTACTAGGTGGTATTTAGTATCAATATTAGTAAGGTTGTTTGATTGATAACAGTGATCTTAGATTTGGTTGTATGTTCTTAAATGTTTTTGCCTGCTTAACGTTACTCGCGTGGTTTTGTGATGAATGTTAATTGTCTCTGTTTCTAACAGTAACACAAACAAACAAATCAAGAAACACACTTTAACTCTGAAATTCAATATTTAATCGGAAACACGTCTTTAATTTAAAGTATTTTCAATTTATATATTTTTAAATTCAAATTCATTTATTCAGGCAGTAAAAACTAGGTACATAACACTACATATATGTACTAGGTACATAACACTACAGATATGTACTTACATACATATGGTAATCAAGTTTTTTTGTTGGTATGTGTAATGTTGAATCTAAAAATATAAATTAATCGGTTTACCAGACTAGTGGTTTCTTTTTACAGTCCAAATGTTCGCTATCTAATGAGCAAGTTCCTTTAATCGTAATTCCATTGTTTATTCTTTCCAAATATTGTCAAGAAAGGCAATACACAGTGCCTACAGCAGGGAGTAATCCCAGAACCAATAATCAAGACAAACAGACAGAACATCAATAGTTACGTCCTCACACCCTTATTAACCGCGTACTGGATGGCACAGTATGGAAATTTACAGAAGGGAATACCTATTTTAATACGTGCAATTGTATGAATAATACTGTAATTATTTAATTTGACATGTAAATTTCCATAATTTTTCAATAAACTTCTGTATGTGTATTGATATAATTTTTCAGCTAACGATAGGTAAACAGCTTGCATTTATTAACATTAAAATAATAATAGGAGTTGGCATCAGTAATATCTTTTGTGATATTACAAAAAAAATACGTTATTGTATTTAATAGTGCCGGTCCCTACGGAAGACCAGCGCTGGATGCTTGCAACCAACACATACAGTCTTATTACAAAACGCGGTTTAAATATTAGACTGAAAATATGCAGTACGTTCTTGTTGTTCAAACATTACAAACAAACAATGAAAATGTCAACTTCAAACTAGAGCATTGATTTATCATTGGTAACATTTTGACCATTTGATTATTATGACCGAAGAAAACAAATTTTGTACAACAATAATAACGGACTGCATATTTTCAAAGTTCTGGTCTAATAGTTAAAAAGACCCATACTGATATCGGGCTGGGTTATGATATGAAACTTTTATATTCATAATCGGTACTTGTGATTTTTTTAATATATTGTAAGAATATATGATTTTTATTCTTATTCTTAATTTTGAGTATTTTTGGTTGTATCTTAACTTAATCAGTCAAACCACTTCTGTCTCACTGTTATCAGTTCTATACAATTTTATGTGCGTTTGTGGTAATCTATGGAACTATTCCGATCTGATCTTACATCACGAAGTATTAACGAATACGACATTATTGACTTTTGACTGCCCTGTTACTTCAGTGGGTAGTGACTCTGCCTTCTAATATATGGGTTGCGGGTACGGTTAGGTACCGCATGGCACCAAGTATTTATGAACTTAAAATTTATAATTACTTGTATTAAGTCTGGTCGTTTGTATGTATAATAGGTATGTATTTACAAAAAAAATATAGTAAGTATTATATCCGTTATCTAGTACCCACGACACAAGCGTGGGGCTAGATGGCGCTGTGTGCAATGTCCAGGAATATTTATATAATTATATTAATGGCTGACAGAGGATATTACATACAGCACATTTTACCTCACTTATCCTACTGTGTCTTCACACTATATTCCCTCGATACACCCCAAATAGCCGCAAAAGCAAGGAAACTCATATTAATTTATGTTAGCGCAGACAGTAATGATAGCACGTCGATTATAGATATTTGGAAATATTGGGGAAGCAGGGGGAAGGAATTACAAGAAGAAATGGCGGGAATGAGATTATTTTGCTGTTACTAAGAAAATATTATGAGTATGGGTTTAGTTCAAGTTGGTTCGTTTAGTTGCTTTGTACTCTCTCTCTCCCTGTGAGTCGTGTTTCCTCATGACTGAGGGTCGTGACTCCCTCGCAGAATTAATTTCTTTAGGGGAGTTGCTTTGTATACAAACATGATAATCTAGTTTTTTTTACATGAGATAGGCTCACGTTTGACTTCACCTTGCCTGATGTTAAGCATGGTTACAATCTACGATCTAGCGCGCTTGCCTAGAAGAAACCGGTTTACTCTAGTTTATTTATTCAATGATTCACTGATGCGTTGCAGGTTTTAATAAATAATTACCTATTGCTATACCTTCAATACAAAAACACAAGTTTTGTCGCTTTTACGAAATTATTCCTTTGTATTTTTTCAATGCTCTTTAAGATGCTTAGTTTAGGGTATTTTCTATAAAGACAAAAAACTGTAGAAGTAGCCAATAGTAACAATAAATATGATTTTATCAAAGCGTATGTTAGTTTTTTGTTAATTCCTCTTTCACGCAACAATGAAGTGACGGTTCTTCTTAATTCCCAATACGGCAGTAGTCTATAAATTTGAGAGCAACATAGGCTAAATTGTATACTAAAACAAGGCGGGCAACGCCGCAGTCTTCCACTAGTTCTTGTACCAATGTACCTAATGAACCATAACACTGAAAGTGCTATCCCGGGGTGGATCTGGCATTTTATTTTTAATGTTTATGTCTTTTTGTTAGATAACACCCTCCCCTCTTTTCGTGAGTCGCAAAGGAATCAATGTGGTCTGCGCTTTTCAAATAAGCACTACTACTGGTAAATTGGAGAGTGAGAATCGATCGAGTTTGTTGTGTTTGTTGTTGTTTTTTTTTCCTCTATAATTTGTAGTACCTATACGTTAGTATTTACTAGTATACGCATTGTGTATAACAATGCAACGAATAACAACATTGGCAAACCAGGAATTAGCATAAAATGTATTTATTGTATATGTTCTCGTTTATTCTGATAATATGCACAAACAAACCCAACTTTTTTTAATAATGATTAATTATACCGTTTAGGTTTACAAAACGTCACTTGGTAGTTAGTTCTACTGCTTTTAAGGTAGGCAATTGATCATTATTATATTAATTTATACGTTCCCAAAAAAAACATGATGATTTTGTTTCTTATATGTGTTTATACGAGAGAATACAGGGGTGCCTTATATATGTGTACATATTTTAAAAAGAAAACTGTTGAGTATCCAATAGTAGGGTCCGCCGCACTCATTTTGCGTCGCAGATGTTTTCTATGTTAATTCTATTGTTTTTTTGTTAATTTTTATGTTCTTCTTCATGCTCGATTTATCTCCGTCGTTCGTTTCAGGATTAATGCTAATGTACCGTTAAGAATGGAGCTTTATAATAAAATCGTTTGTCCCCAATGAGGCGATCGGATAAATCTGAGAGAAATTGCTTGATGGCTCTTTGATGGATTAAAAATGGTCGGAGAGGAAATTGCTGGGTGGATGATGTTTTATAAAACGATGGCGCCTTTTTTATGACAGATTTTCAAAGAATGGAAATAAGTAATTCGATAGCATATTTTCAGGTCTATGCTTAACGTTTGTAATGTTTGCTAAAACCTGCCATATTTTAAAAAAATACCACTTTGTGTTATATATACCTATTACGGTGTGTAATATGTAAGTTTTTGTTTTGAAATCATTTTGCCTTTGCTATTGCATAATGTTTATTTCTCAAACTTGTCTCCGACATTATATATAAATTCTAACTTGAGTTTTTGTCGAATATAGGTACGATGATGAAAAATGAAAATCATCCATTTGGAACATAATGTATCAAAAACTCATTTTTGCTTATTCTTAAATTTCATTGTGAAATTGATCTTATACATAAACAAATAAATCGTCGAACAAACACTAAACAATCATGACATATCATATTATTTATTTATTCTTTGTCTTTGCTTGTATTATTTTAACACAAAATAAAACTATTAGTTATTCTTACTAAGTAAATTGAAAACTCACGGTTAGCTAATTTCAATTTCATTTTTACTTTTCGCAATTTTCATATTTAACAAGACAATTCATCGCAAAAAGTGAAGCATCAAATTCTCATTTCCATAATATTTGTTCACTTGCGCCCCTAAAAATCCATTTGGCGAATTAACGTTCGAAAAACTTGCATAAATGAAACGTCGAAAATACGAGGCACTTGGGACCTCGTTCGAAATTTGAAATATTTGTTGTCTTGAAACTCGAACTAAACTCACTCTGGCTAATTTTTTATTGTGATTTTAAACCAGTGTGAGAAGACCTGTGGTAATGCATGCTTGATTGGAGAAATAAAATTTGAAGTAATTATGCATACGCGATTCATTAAAAAAAATTAAGAGCGATGCTCTTGTCTGTGGAGTATGCGCCATTCTCTTCTATTTTCGGCCAATTCCTTGACTTCCCTAATACGACATGACCCTTGCCTTCTCTTTGATTTGATCGATATATGCACTTCTCGGCCTTCTTCTTCCTCTTCGTGCCTCTAGCTTCTCCTCGACAATGGTTTTCATAAAGTTGTCATGTCGTATACGCGATAGTATAGTTATTTTGGTCTTAGTGTATTTTTTTGTAGATGATATTTACTATCGTCTTGTTTACCATTTGTCTGGTGCTAAATGCATATAATGGCATTAAAATTTGTGTAGATATGACTTGCTCAATTCTCTATGCTATTCTATGCAAAAAGGTGGCCTTACTTATTTTTACATCTGTAATTATTGCAAGAAAATAAATCACTTTAATAATAAACGTGTGTATACATAGACTGTAGATACATAACTGTGATCGTACACTTAGCATACAAACGAAGAGTTCTAATAAGACTGGTTTGTCTCAAACGCATCGATGCCCTCAGGGCGAATTTTTTAAGCTGTCATTAATTCTAAGTATAATTTTAGCCCCCCTACCCCTGTGGGATCTAGGGGGCGATTAATCTGTGTTTAATGTCACCCCCGAAAAAAAATAAAAAGCAGCTAATCAACAGATTGAGATTTTTTTGAGTGTAACGCTCAAGGGCTTTCGGAGTTTGTCGAATGGGGGTTTTCAAATTAAGTTTTTTTCTTCTTTTTAACTGATTACAAAAAAATAAGTCCATTATTTGACCTCTTGCGGGTAAGAAGAGAATGGTTGTTTGCACTTCTGTATCACTTGTTTTTTTTTCAAGCTACATAGTAATTTGGTTACCTGAAACGATAACCGAACAAGCAAACTCTGTGATCAAAGATGGAGCATGCCTTTAAAGTTACATATGTACATATATTCATAAAATTATAACTTACTAAATGTGTCAAAATTATAAAAAAATATGGAATACAGTTTTGATACTAATCACTATTTAAATATATTTTTTGCCAAAAAATAACACAAACTTATTCATAACATATTTTCATTTACAAAGTATTTCAATAAGAAGCGTGTAATCAATAGTAAACACGATTAAAACTCGTATTTGCAAAGAAGTGCGGTAATCAGGGACTCAAATTGCCTCGAACCGTTCGTCTCGAAAAAAAATTAAATTTGCCAAGTCGATTTCATTTTTCATTAATTCATCGTCTAGGGTCGCTCACCGATGTAAGTTTGTATGGAACAGACATTTGTCTACCCCCATAACTTGCTTAGGATAGGCTGAGTTAGTTCGAATTAAGAAACATAGCTTAGCCTTTAATCCAAGGTGTAAGATCTACATACACTTCAAAATTGCATACGAATCGATCCAGCCATCCAAATAAAAAGTTCATATTAAAATATTTTATATGCAACAATATTTGATTGCTATTGGTAAACTATTCATTATTTAGAAATTAGATAGGTCTCGTACTTCTTAATAAACAACTCGAACCAAAAAACTACGAAACCTTTAAATAAATTGCAAGCAAAACGTAGCTATTATCTTTGAAATTACGATAAAATACTCAGTGAGCGGGAAGAGCGAGACTGGATCAAAATCTAGCTTTGTGTATTGTTTTGTTTTTCAGTGAAAACCCAATAAGATGGTCCATCAAGTAACTGAACTTATTGCCCCCAAACCAAGTGCACTGATCGTGATAAATACTGTGACATAGAACCTCTTTATATGTAGGTGTAAGAACTCTTTTATTAAATGGTAGGTATAGGGACTCTTTTTTTGTAAATAGGTTAGTAGTTTTTTTGCCATGTTAATTTTGGCGGAAATGAACAGCGGTTAGAGATAAATGTAAAATTAAAACGGTGTTTCCTGAATCCGTCCCTGAATCCGTTTCCGTCACAAAACGATTATTTGTCCATTGGCAACAACGTTGAGCTATTCGCTTTAAAAAAGAGAAGAATACATATTAAATTGTTTTTTTTTAAATAAAGATGCCATATCCAGTTCCCAGTTATCTCATCTCCGCAGTCGATACTCCAAGTTCCTATATAAAATTTCCCTCAGGGTTCGCGAAAAAATACACTTTTTCCTTTAACCCCGAACGATGGCTAATTTCAGTAGATGGATGATTAATTATTGATGATCCTTTTGCGAATCGAGCACCGAATTTGCTGTTTGTCTTTGATGTTAATTTCCCTTTTTCTAATCCCCCGTTCGGAATGATTATTTTATGATGGATGGTTTCGTTTTTATTTCTTGAGATGTTTTATTTGTTGTTGTTTTTTTTCTATGATTTCTTATGATACAGGTAATTTTACTGCCTCTATAATTATGCTATATTTATTGTTTATTGCTTATCAATTCCTTGGTGGGGTACTGAGATACATCAAAGGGTAATAAAAGGGATACACCTTCACCAAGGTGTAGGATTTCTATAGCTTTTTAATCCGTTTTTTAAATTAATTTACTTATTAGTTTACGGAATTAAAGTATTTTTTATTGTTTTTATGGTAAACTAGTTTTTCAGACAGGCTTTTTGTATCGTATCTACTAGGCAATATATTTAGACGATTAAATATATAAAAATTCTATATCATACAATAAATATATACAAATTCTATATTATACAAGACCAAACATGTCTATTTACTGGTTTTTTTTTAAATTAATTAACCTAATTTATTCATAATACCATCATATCAAACATTACAATAATATCAAATCAAAAGTGTTTGTTCGTTAGTCTATCTATTTGTTTGTATATTTTATTTCTATTGTGTAAAATTTTGACATAATTAATTACTATTGTAATTTTGTCTTTCATCCTAGATAAAAACTAGTATACAATTGCTAGCCTAGTACACCTTGAGTTGTGTATGAATGTGAGCACCGAAGCAAGTCCGATACGCACTGTGGCAGGTTCTAGTTGTATTGAAAGACAGCTAAGGTTGCTCACTTGGGTCGTTTTAATGTAGTGTGGTTTAGTGTCAACAAGATCGGCACTCGTCACATTGTGCTCGACCGGTCTTGTTTTATCCGAATGTAATGAGTTACATCATTCATAGGTAGTTTTGTCTATTTTTTACAAGTCCCTCTGATGATCTTCCGCCACCTCTCTCTATCCTCAGCGTCATGCAGCGCTCCATACACTGATGCATCGAGTGTGGTACGAATTTGGTCGGACCAACGTGTCGGGCTGCGGCCACGGGATTTCCTACCTTCGACTTTTCCAGTGACCATTAGCTTTTTTTTAAAAACATACGGGTTTTCACTTGGCCATATTTTACTTGATAGCAAGCAAAGGCTATGGCCTAAGATGGAGCGTGCTTACCCGATAAGAACCGATTTACTCTCGCTTTGAAGATCGCTGGATTATAGTGCGTGGGGAACAGAGAGTCAGGCAGGGAGTTCCACAACCTTGCGGTACGAACAATAAAGGTAGAAGCGTACCGTTTCGTGCGGGTCTTCCTTGAACTTCCACCATAAACCGGTGTCGTCCTGCCGTACCTCTACTCGTCCGGTGATAGAAGGGCGCGGGCGGAATTAGTTCGTGCATTTCCACCATCTTTCCTAGCAATATGTCCGAAGTAGTTTTTAAAAGTAATGGGTTTGAAATTGACTGTAATTCGCCTGATGGTAAGCAATCGTGTCTGTATTTATTCCTGTATCTACACACACCCTATACGGATAGATATCTCTGCTTTCATGCAGAAATCTTTAAAACTGATTGAAACGGCTTTAAACCAAATTTTTTTATTAGCTATATTTAATTGTTGCAAAGTTACACTACATATTATAAAATGTTTTATTTAACGTTATTTTGTAAGTGTGCCCCAAAAATACAATTTTCCACTCATACATATTATTTTTTCATGCAAAATAACCAAAACACCCAAAAAATAGCAAAGCAATAAAAACAAACATCAACAAGACAGATTTCGTATCCCATTCTTGTATGTCCGTCAATCTTGCGAATTGGCTGCGATCCGTAGACAGATGGACAGACGGACTGAGAAAAATGCGATCGACTTAAAGGAAATTGTATTTGGGAATGTACGTGTTTCTATTATGGGAATTTGGGCGGGACCTTGTTGCTTGGAGAGTTAATGTTTCTATTCCATTTGTAAATTTTAGTTGTAGTTTTTACTTGTGATTTTTGTACTTTATGTAATAACTAGCTGTGCCTTCGACTTTGTCCACGTGGAATAATTATTTTTGTAAACAACTTCTTAAGCTTTATAAATTAGCTATAGCTATTACCAACAACTTGCACTGTTTTCGAAGCGCACGCAACGGAAACTCTCAAAGATAAATGAATTTTCGCTGTTTTTTTCACATTTTCTATTGTTTATTCGCTCCAATTAGTTGCAGCGTGATGTTATATAGCCTAAAGCCTTTCTCGATGAATGGTCTATCCAACACAAATAGAATTTTTAATTCGCACCAGTAGTTCCTGAGATTAGCACGTTCAAACATACAAACATACAAACAAAAAAACAAACTCTTCAGCTTTATAATATTAGTATAGAAGTATATGACTGGCCTGTTAGCTTAGTTGGTAGTGGCTCTGCCTTCTAATCTAGAGGTCGCGGGTTCGATTCCCGAATGACACAAGTATTTATGTACTTTAAAATTTATAATTACTTGTGTTGAGTCTGGTCGTTTGTATTTATAATAAGTATATGTTTACAAAAGAAAAGAATATAAGTATTATATCCGTTATCTAGTACCCACGACACAAGCGTTTGCTTAGTGTGGGGCTAGATGGCGCTATGTGATATGTCCTGAAATATTTATTTATTATAGATAATACTAGGCTTTTATATTAATTAACCTTTTACAACAGAGAATGTCACTACAGTTATAAGTGAGTTATAATAAGTTATAGCAAAAAAAAACTGCCTTATACTAGAAATATCATATTGTAAGTTAGAGGTCAAAATTTTGTTTACTAGGTTATATTGATAAATTGAGTGTTTTTATAAAGAAAGACTAAACTAAACTACTAAATAGTCTTGCTGTGTTTTATATTAAAATGCATAGAAGAAAGTAATGATACTCTTGCAAACATAACGCAATAAACAAAATCCCAACAACGGCAACTAAATTATTAACCCTAAAACGCGGTCACGATAAAAAATAACCCACCAGAGCATTGAAAGATTGAAGGGGGTGGAATCACTTAACATAGCCAATTTATGGGCAAATCTGACCCGCGGGATGGCCGTGGCCGGACTAACAATATTAGGTAAGTCGAAAAACTTATAAGCTCCCTTTGGGAACCGGGATTCTTTGCCGGGAAATAGATAGGACGGTCAGGCCGATTTTTTCCGCCGAATTTTAGGGTTGATTGATTTTGATTGTCTGTTGTGGGCCGGTGAAAAGTGGATGCTATTTAGTTTGTGTATCTTGTAGGGTGATGTAGGTTAGGTTGGTTTAGATGGTTTTGTATGAGTGGAGACTTATTTGGACTTCTATTTTATACGTTTTAGATGTCTTAACCTTTTTACACATGAAAATTAGGTATTTGATATCAAGTCAACAAAAATAACACCTGCGCAAGCAGCACTGTGGCCAAACCTGAATAACATCTGTAATTGACATGGCTATCAATGTTGTTTTAAAGGTACTTGGTTGCTTAGGGTCTTATTTACACAAAAAAGTTTTTAAACAAATTGATGCTTGAAAGAGTATCCTGCCATTATGGTGTATATTATATTTCGGTACCAACTAAAATAAAGACCCAAGTATATTATGAAACCAATACGTGAAAAAATTAATTAATTAATTCGAGAAATATCTTTTCTTTTGAAAACTTGACCGGTCTATTCAATCGTTGTACTGATATTTTTTTTTATTAAAAACAAATACATTCATTGCAATTGGATACAAAACAGCACCAAATATCCATTGGCAAATTCCAATAATCCAGTAAACATTCTTCCCTCAATCCAATCTAAATATTCCTCTATTCATCCCATACCACAAAACACCCTTCATAAAACTGTCTAACATCTGGAAGAATCTTCGCATATCAGAGGAAATAAAAAAGATACAATACATATTGAGATCTCCATATCGGACGTAAGGGACGCGGTGTCAAATAAATAGGCAGATAAAAATAAAGTTATTTTTCCAAACTGCGAACAAATCTGGCTTACTATTACACCGATATATCATAAAGAAATGTTTTCTTTCTTTTTTATTCACTTGTCAAATTTTTTTCCATTTTTGTTTTCCGAGCTCAAATAATCAACACATATAATATCTTTATGATGCTTAATTAACAAAGATAATAAAGAATCTTATTCACATATAAATCTCATAATTTTGATACTTCAAAAGAAGGCACCATCGCCAAACAAATCACTGTGTAAACTAATTGACACATCATTTTATTTGTATACTTGCTTGCCCCGCGGTGTTACCCGTATTTATCCAGGATACAGATAGCCTACGTGTTAATAAGCTCTAGTCTACCTCCATACAAAAAAAAACATCTAAATCAGTTCAGATCTTTGAGCGTGAAGAAAAAACAAACAAACATATTCTAACTCTCACTCCATCCCAAACTTTCGGCTTTACAATTACTCTGATGTGAAGTCACGTCTTAACCCACTTGACTATGCTTTTTTATCAAACACAGCTACACTTCTATGTAAATAAATACACGAAGTGCGGATAGCCAAGGGCGACTGGGTTAAAACGGCACAGTGGGCAATAAAACACCCCTTCTGTCCATAAATATCCGCGTTCGGAACTCGCTCTGTTAGTGGTCGGAATTCAGATACACTCTTTTATCCGACCTCTTTGACCGAGTGTTTGAAGCGAGGGAAGTGATTCTGTGTCTAGTCAACCTCATCATTATAATTTTCAGAGAGAAGCCCTTGTTTTTGTCATCCTTCCCGGTTTTTAGAAGAAATCTAGAAATTTGTTATATCTGGACTTCTTCTAGTTAACCTCGTTTAATATTACTTTTGTAATGTAAATGTAGGTAGTTGCTATTATTTCGTAACCATTGAAAAGGTGATAAAATCGTTGGGATTTAAATAAACATCTGATATTTTACCATTATGTAGGGTTACTTGTGATTTTTTCTGATTGAGTCGTATTTCCTCATGACTGAGGGTCGTGACTTCCCACAGAATAAATTTGTCAGGAGTTCTCGAGGTTAGTGCTCATATCCAACCACTTAAGACATAATTTCCTCGGATTTTATAGTCCTCAATCAAGTCGGTTTTCTCATGATGTTTTCCTTCACCGCTAAGCGAGTGCAAATCCACTTGTGACTACGAACTGTTTAATTCACTGTACGACGTCGCTAGCTCACCTAGAAGAAACTAAGCCCTTTCGAGGACTCATATTCGCAGAACCATTAGTCTGTCTATTCTTTTATTTATCTGTGACACCCGCGGGGAGCGTGGGTATAGCTGGAAACAATATTGGTCAGTTATCGGAGCTTGTGTTGTTTGTCGATAGTTCTTTGATTTATTTGGGGGGTGTGAAAGTTGTTGGAAGTTTTGTGCGAGTGGAAAGTTAGAGGTATAAATTAATAAAGAAGGATGTAACGCATTGTAGTTTGTTTTGTTTTTTTTTTGGTAACTACACAATCTTTTTTGAGAACATTAATCAATTAGTGGGTTATGTGTAAATGTAAATATAAACCATATTTTCTTACAAAATTTAAAATATATCAACAAAATTACAAATATGGCCATGAAAAAGCAAGAAATATTAACGAATGATATTGATTGTATTTGATATGACCAAAATCTTGATTTTTATCTATATACCTATACTATGAAAACTGACAGGTTATTCATTTCTCGATAACACAGAAAAGTAGGGATTATTTTTCCAGAACGACGGTAATCTTTCTACATTTTCCTTGCATCTTTTTCCCATCTCGAAGACAAATCCCGCAGCCTCCGGTCATGGGTTTATAGATCGCGTTTTGATAATCTTTATTGTGCTCAAACTATAGTCGTAAAATATCCTGATTTCTATCAGGATATTTTTTTATTCATTTCTCTTGAATAAATATTTTGGATAAATTTTTTTTTGGTTCATATTTTTATGTATTGGGTGTTATTAACAATATAAGGCCGTAAAATAATACGATCAAGTTCTACCTTCATATCAACTATCTACGCCTCAATATATTTTTTCTGACACCCTGTCCTTAACTTTAAAATCCATTTTGTATTAAAGATATTTAAAACAAATAAAATGTCTCTAATTCTGTGATTCTATCTGTTTTCAGAAGCAATCGTTTACAACACGATTTGAACAATGTCAAGGCTGCTACGTTGCTACGCTTTGAGCTACGATATCGTAGCGGATGCGTAGCATCTTTGCTACGAATAACAGTAGAATCTGTAGCAAACGATCACGTTCCCACATGAAGGTTATAAATAATTTGTTTCTCTCTAGCCAGTTATCCAGGTCTAATGGACTTTTAAGTACGGCGGTTTGAGTGTCTTTGTATATTTTGTACATCTACTTATGTGATAACTTCGATACCGAATTTTATGAAAAGTAGCTTACCTGTTTGGGCGTGAAAATGTTCCAAACCGACACAAGCACACACTTACGTACTTTTACTATATATCTTATATGTTGGTGTGATATGATATGTAATAAAATAGTAACCTTGTTTTTATTTACATTAAAATAACCTTCATAGCAGCTAAAATATATAAAAAAAAACAAATCTAAAAATATAGACAGCTGGCAGATAATACAACCAAACTGAAAACTTCTAATAATGCTGCAGTAGGCTAAAACCCGTCTTCAATCGCACAACTCTGTAATGTAGGTATAAAATAAAAACATCATTAGCAGCTCTAAATTGTGAAATAATGCGGGCACAGGTGTGACTGTGACCCGGACTTTTTGTAAACACTGTTTTTTTTAGGATTCTGTATACGATGTACTGGATCTTGGTGTCTTTTGACTGACATTCTAATTTAGAAATTGCGGGTTCGATTCCCGCATAGCACAAGTAATTATGCATTTTTAATGTCTATTTACTTGCGTTGGGTTTGGTCGTTTTTACTACTGAGTTTGTTGTTAAATAAACGTAATATATCCGTTATCTAGTACTCATGCTACAGCGTACCTAAGCTTAGTATGGGGCTAGATGGCGCTGTGTAGTGTCATTTATTGTCATTAACGTGTCATCCGACCCACGAAAACGCCCAAAACCTAACCTAGCCACTAGATACACGTAGAAAAGAAATGTTTACTTCGTTTGCTAAATAACATTACCTACAGAACCACATAAATATAAATATTTAAACTCACAGCGCAGGTCGCACTAGTTCCTGTATCAGTAAATTTGCACATTATTTTACATTTTTGCGAAGTTTCACCGCGATTCCGTCGAGGCATACATTAACGTTGCTCCACAAATAATAACTGTTGTTGCCTTTATTTGTATTTATTTTTAGTTCTGTGCTTTATGTTTGCTATGTAGTTTTTGCTTAATTTGCTTTTCTAGTTTTCTACCACTATTTATTACTAAAATTACTTGTCAATGTTAAAATTACTTGTTGTTAAAATTACTTGTCTAAGGCAAAGTCAGAAATTGAAATAAATTATTAAGCAAAAAAATATGAACAAAAAACTAAATGATTGACAATTCAATTGATTAGCTGCATATACATATGTACACCTATGTGCATACTCTGTTGGATCAAATAGAAAAGTAGAACAGATTTGTTACTAAAATGTTAGTCAATTTATCTATTAAAAAATATTTTTTTTTTAAAATATTGGTCGGTCTAATCTGACTCACATTATTTCTACACTAGATTAACTTACACATCATTTAAACATATAATTACTGTCTAAATTTTCGTTTCATCCACTTACCCATTACCATTTCCATCTGCCCCCCAATCCCAAGCCCTTCCGTCACGTCTTGTCAATAAAGCCTCCAATATGGCCGTCAATAAGGCCTTCAATAAGGCGGTGAAGAATGTGCAATTTACATTTTTGATTCTACGACTCGGTTTTAACACTCCAATACTTACTACAGTTTAGGGGTCTGTGGTGTTAATAAAGGAACTGTATTAGATTCGAAGGACTTACGATGGTAACTTTGAATAATTTAAATGTTGGTGCGTGCCTGTACTGGATTGAATCTGGCTCTTTAACGAGGGTGCCATCATTATCATCAGCCCGTTATCACCCACTGCTGAACATAGGCCTCTCTTCTAGTACGCCTCTCGTCCCGGTCCTGAGCAGATTAAATCCGCTTTGGTGGGCGACCTCGAGAGTGCCGATGGACTTAAATACATTGAATCTTATGTTAATACTAGTATGTAGTGCGACTTTGTTCTCTAAATTACCTATCATTACCACTGAGCATACTAAATCACAATTTTATTATTCGTCAGTAATTTTAAGAGGGCGTACAATTTTATTTTCATTAAAATAATTTTTAAAACAGTTATAGTAGAGTTATTTAATACGAAACTTGTCAAATACTGCTACGAACAAAGAAATTATTTTTTTACTTTTATGGCTTCAAGTCATATACAGAACCTTTCCAAATTCAAACAGATACACCAATTCACAATTTTAATAAAGTGAGACGGTGAGCTATAAATTCTGTTCCAGTCGCTCGCTCCGCTCACTGGTATGACAGTCGTAAACTGGAATGCTGATTGAGTGAACAATTGACTTTGGCCCAATGTATAATTTTCATGGCAAGTTAAGTACTTTCAGTCTCTTTTCAAATTAAAAATACCTAAATTAATAACTTTACATTTGGGCTTTCTTTTTAACATGTATTGCCATTTTTATGCGTATTGCTAAGTCCCGTAACAATATTTTTTTTACATATTTCCTGTTCCACTTGATAACATACCACCAAGAAAATCTCCCAGCAGGTGTCGCCAACCCTTGAGCGCAACAAAAAAGGCGAATAAAATTCAAAACGTAAAGTAATTATATTAAAATTCAACGCTGGCCGCTGCAAACATAATATTTGTTTTAAGCAACGCCTCGCAACGTAAACTTATTAAAATATTCCCGGTTATATTTAATTAGACTTGTGTCCGTTGCATTCAACGACATAATGTTTAATAGACATCTTGATATAAGGTACAAAATCCGATGTTCATATGGCAAATAAAGCCATGAAATTGTTGTGTAACAAAGACCAAGTAGACAATGGAACTTCTGGTTTTAAAGGTTTTCTATAAAAATTGCGAACCAAACTAGAAGTCTGCCATATAAAATCTGTCAGTTTTGCTATTTCACATTTAGTACCGACATTGACCGATTGAAGTTTGAAGCACAGAGCAAGTGTTGCAGATTCTGAACAATTAACTATCAATTGAAATCAAATGCTATGAGCTTAAGCTATTTAACGCATAACGCATTTAAATTAGGAAATTTTGTCTTTGTTTAAGTAAGTGTTCACAGATTTTGCTTAATTTAATTCCTGTTAATTTCATTGCCTCGATATATTTTTTTTAATGCCTGGTATACCCTTAATGCCATGACGCGCTTAGCAATCATTTTAAATATTAGCACATAGCAAACTCGATTAATTGTGATTAGTACACGCGAGACCTGTGGCTAACACAGTTTTTATAAAAAAAATACGTAGTTAGGTGTCTCTGGATTATATATATGATTCCATTCTTATCCAGTAGTCCACGCTCAGGTGTATTGTTTGGTTGGATTTGATTTTATTATCTTCTTGGCTTTTGGAATCATTTTTGTGCACCCATCTAATTAGGGACGCCTTTATATGCGGGGTAAGAGGACCGCTTGTTTTCAAAGTGGTTTTGTTTTTCTATCACTGAAGTAGGTTTTGAATTTTATCATGGGATTTTTAAAATGATGAAATTGCAAATTAAAAATCAATATGCTTTTTATAAGAAAGTAAGTTCGTATAATATTGGCCAGCTCTGGTGTCAAAATTTTCATAATGCAATGTACTCGTAACTGACTATCATACTATGACAAAAACTGGGACCATTATTTTATTGGAAATGAAAGATTTCGTTAAATTTCAATGTGATAGTGCCTCCTAGTCGATCAATTATAGTTTTTCAAACGAGTGACGCAACCTTTCAAAAGTAACCTTATCCACTTTTAAGCCATTTCCAAATCAAACCTCAACCACCCATCCCAAGAAAACTCTCAAAAACTCTGCATAAAAAATATTAAAACCGCATCAAAGATTGCTTACCAGATTGAGCTGTAACATAAATAAATGGGCTTAAATTTAAAATTATAATGGGGCTTGTATCCGGTGACATAAATGTGTAGAGTTTGTTTCTAACGACTTCTGAGCTGAGATGCTTCAGGACGGCACAGGGGTGCGGTGGAGAGGACAGGTGGAAGAAGGAAATTGAAATTTTGTTGTTAAATTGAAATTGTGAGTAAAAAAACAAATCTTGAGTTATGATATCATTCCTAGATTCTTAACCTAAGTACACTTATAAGTACACTTCACGTTTAGGTCTAATAAAAAATGTGAACTTATCAATTTTTGCAGTAATAGAGTCATAGGATTATGCTATCATTTCGTCAATATTTTACTTTGAACGTTTTTATGAATAGCGGACTATCTGATTACCACTGCATAAAAAAGTAATTGACCTCGTTTTTGTACTTAAATCATCAATAAATAAAACAATAGACATAAACATGTTACATAACTCAGTTTCCTGGCTGTCAAAATGTGCATAGGTTGTCATTCCTGTCATGCAATAAAGTTATAGTAAATTAATTGAATTTGAGTTTATAAGACGATATTAATTTAGCTCTTAACCGCTCCACACACCCCTGTGCCCCAGTTTACCTGCCATCGCGGCAACTAATTGTGAGTGCAGATAAAGTATGGAGTCTAAGGTGGCCTCCGCGGCGATTGCAGCTAGTGTGCAACTATGCTTATGTAGCCGGGTTCATAGTACGAGGCAGATTATGAAATAAAAACTTAAAAAAACACCACCTCTTGATTCGTATTTCCTCATAACAGAGGGTCCTGACTCCTCCACAGAAATAATTTACTAGGGGAGTTCTCTTGGGCAGATACATCGTGGTGGGTGCCCAGATCCTTCCACGGAAGACACACGTTTCTGACATTGTGAACCTCAAACATGTCGATTTCCTCGCGATGTTTTCTTTCAGCGAGTGAAAATCCACACGTAACTTGAGAATACAAGTCATTGGGTCAGAATCGAACAAGGGTATGTCTGGATGCTAAGGAGACACTGGATACGCTGGGTTACTGCTACTGTAATCAAGCTTATTGCTTACCATCAGTCGAATTACGGTCAAGTGCAAACCCATTTCTTGTAAAAAAAAACAACCATATTAAGAAATCCTATTTAAATCGTATTCCTTATCACTGAAGGTCGTACTGCCCCGTAGATTTGATTCATTAAATTATCGTAGGCATCCACTAATATCTCATATAATTAAATATTTCAAATGGTTATATTTTTCAAGTACCCAAATCTGAACACGCCTCCGTCAATGGTATGTATACAACCACTAAACTTATAAATCTACGCGCGCCTTAAATACATGCGCCGTGCTAAGCAAGACGCATGGAACTGCACTCACCTGCTTGTATCACTACTTTGTTACAAGAACCTACTGTATAAGAAATGTTGAATTACAAACAAAGATTTTTATTTAGATTAACCCAATTTAGAATCATTTTTCGGAGCTGCCTGATAAAAGAAACTTATTTTAATTGGGTACACGTACAGTTCTTTTAGCGACGTTTTTGAGGCGATAAGTAATAGTTTTGTAAAAAGACAACCTTTAATGTATCAAGGCATAACGCATGCTGATTTCTATTATCACAAAATAATTGGAACTAACGATATCAGTCACCACTCAATACTATCTATAATTAATATTAAGTATATCTCTTTTTCTTTCTTTAGGGTTCCGCTAGAGGGCGCGACATGTAAACATCAGCTCCGCGTCCAATATATCGCAAAAATAAAAATATTGGACTAATTAGTGCGCAAATAGTGTTGTTTAGTGTAAAAAGTGATAATAAACATTATATTGTGTAGACAAGACATTTAAACAGTGCAATAAAAAGATATTTGTGAATTTTGTAGACAATAAAAGTCATACAAATAAGGACCCAAAAAAAAGTATTTGGACAGAATTGACACTAAAATATCCCGTGCAAACGGAACAGCGAACCAATTAAACTAAAATAGAAAAACAAGTGAAATAAATCCAAAAACAGTGAAAACAATAGACACTTTATAGTGATTTCATTCTACGGTCATTCCTGCAAATCAATGATAATAAATACTACCCACTTTCAACCACCAAAGGAATAAAAATAAGTTAAAGACGCCTGCTAAATTAGAATCAATTGTCAAGAGCCGCGGTAGCGTAGTGGCACAAGGCACGACTCCGGAACCGGCGGATTACTATCAAGGTGGAACGAATCCCAGTTATACCAAATCGTCTTTTTGCTACTTTAATTTTGAAAACATCGTAAATTAATATATTTGGACATATAATATAAGCACCCAATTTTACCATTAAAATAATTTCTGTCTAATATAAAGGACATTTTGGTAGCAATTTTTCACAATTAAAATTTTATTTTATTTGTGTATTTTGGAATTGTACTTAGTTATAATAATATTTGTAGGTATGTACTTAGGTCGTAACTTCATATTTAAATGTATATTATCATGTATTTTATTATATTAGTTTATCTATCTTTCCATACCATACAACTGTAACATTCAAAAATAAATTGGTAATATAAACATATATAAGCATTGTGGGTAAAATATACCAGATATAGTGTATGTGCATGATTAAGTCTACTTTCTCTTTTTGTTTTTATTATATAGCAATTGTAAAGTTATCATTTGTATATTTCTTATATTCATTCCATATAAAACATAGACACAAGTAGGCAAACAAAAATGAAGTACTTCTTTTAAAACTTTGACTACATAAAATAAATGGTTACCCATATGATTATCATGGTTGTGTTGAAATGCATTTGTACATTGTTAAGAAAATATAATCGGAATGCAGAATTAAAATATGAAAAACCTAAGACTGTACTTACTTTGCTAATATGATGTGTGTCATGTATTTACTTAGTTACCTATATAAATTATTTTATGTGTATAATATGTACTATGCTAGTAAATATATGTCTGCTATCAATAAAATCTAAATTTTTGTACTTACCTAAACTTAAACAAAACTGATATAAATTCTTAAATACACATTGTATAATATGTCATAAAGAATATACTTACTCAAATGGTTCTCAATATAATGTACATTACCTACTTATTTTGTAACTATTCCTTAACGAGTAATAGAAATAAAGGCTTTTTTTTAATATCTCTTTCACCCTATTGAAAAACAAAACAACATCCATCTAAAGGCCACTTCACACTACCCAATAGTTTAATCCAATCTGTGTCCATTGACTCCGGACGACACATGTGACGTCACGCACCGATACCTCGCAATATCAATTACACACGAAAACAAACTTTAATATACACCCAATATAAGTGCTATCACATTGCAATAAGGGTGAATTCGGTGAAGCGACATGTTTTGAAAGTTGTGTATCGATGTGTGGAATGCATTGCCGTTCATTGATTCGAATTCAAATTTCGAATTGCGATAAAGGTGATCACACATTTTAATGGTGCTGTGAAAATTGTTCATAGCTCTAAGAGTAGTGAGATTCTACAGTACTTACCTACTTATTAAATTAAAAAAGGAAATAGAAACAAAAAGATTAAGTCGGATTGAGAACCTCTTGTATCTCATGAAATTTTGAATATTCGTAGTAGGTACTATTTCATTCTCCATTTGAAATTGTATCAAAATATCATAAATACCTACTTTACATATGATATGAAAGGCACTGCTTATTTATTTAACCTACGCACTTACTTTATTACGCATTGCTTATTCTGTGGCATTGCTCACAGGTGACCTTTTTGTAATAAAATGTATACATAGAGGTGGTAATTTCAAGGCTTCCTTTTTGACACTTTTTTGGCTACGAAAATGTCCCAAAATATCAAGTAGTGTGCAATCATGTTTAGTTGATCCAGTAACGCAATTGTCCGGTCGAGCGCACCGATGTCCGGCCGCGGCCCGGGTGTCGCGCGAATTATCCGAATATTATGACGTATTGACGTGTCTGTGCTGTGACTATTGGAAATGCGCCTTTATAATCTCGGAAGTATTAATTTACTTCTGTCAGAGTTTCATGTAACAATTTAATTATTTATTGAAACACATTATTAAATTTCGTCTAATTCGAATGCATGAAAATACATTAAACAAATAAAAAATAAAGTAATTTGCTTCTAAAATTGCTTGTGACTTGTTAAAAGTGTGTGGAAATTACTAAATTTCTTAGTAATATACCTATATCAGTAAGTAATAATATAATCAGTTAGGTATTAACAGATAAAAAATAGCATAAAAACTGACAAAAACCAATCAAAAATACAAAGACCTAAAGCAGCAGGAAGCGACAAGACACAAGAACAATAATAGTTGCCAACTAATAGCGTAGTTGGCCCGTGTTCCCGATACGTAGCTCGTAAATAATGGACAGCGTAAATAAGTACAAAGAATTTGGCAGGCGCAGTGTCCAGTTGGAGAGGGATAGGGTGCTGGAAGTGGCAGATTATTTTTGATAGATAAATATGAGATTTGTACTTAATTGAGTTTGTTTTCTGTTAAATCTGCCACAGTAAATGTTTACTTTCTTTCATTCTTTCTTTAGATACAATTAACATAAAGGATAGTCCATTTACGTTTTTTTTTATAATCAACATAAACATTTCTATTTTCATCCTTTTATTTCAGAAATTTTCAGCATCGCATCACCAGTTGAATAAAGTGATTGAAATTCTTTTCAACGTTATTAATGATTTGAGAATTGTAACGCGTATCTTTAGTTATGCCTGCGTTTTTCTATTGATATGGTACCTATAATATTAATTTTGGTCTTTTTCTTTCAGCATTTTTAACCCCATACAATGTCCAGTTAGTAAGTTACAAAGTTGAACAATAATCGCCAATGTTATCTGTAATGGCAAATATATTGGACTCTTGCTACGATTAACTGTAATTTTGTTTTTCTTGTGATTTGTTTAGTGTTATTTTTCTTAATTTTTAAGTGTAAATTCGGATTGTTATTGAAGTTATGATTCATTTTGTTCAGATAGTTCAAGGTCTGCTCTGATTCGGTTTCAGATAAAGTGTAACAGATGCGCTAAGGATTCTGTATTTTCTATTTTATTTTTTATTGAGGCAATAAATCACATCTATATAAATATTATAAAATTGAAGAGTTTGTTTGTGCGCCGGGGAAGTCACGGTGATATTTTTAATTTTACTTGACAAATCACTTCAAACATTTACCTCGAAAAGTAAGAAAGAGTGTTAGTGTCTTGTCTCTTCCAGCATCTTTAACTCCATACATTGTCCAGTAAGTTAGTTACAAAGTTGGACAATAATCGCTAATGGAGCGTTGCAGTGGTCACAACTCATACCAATGTTACTTGTAATGGCGGATATATTGGACTCTTGCGACGATTAACTGTATAGGTAATTGCAGTGAGGATTGTTTATGTATTGTTTTATGTAGTTACTTACAAATTTTAAAAATCTTTTGCATTCTTGTTTACTCAGTATTGAGGTAGATGTAATCTTCTTTTTTTACATCAGATTGGCTCACGTTTGACTACAACTCGCCCGATGTTAAGCAAACCGTATGAAATGTCCTGAAATATTTATTATTTTATTCTCTAAAACATTTTCTCTACACCCTAAACCAGCAAAGGTCTGCGACACTGCTCAGTCCAAACGTCACCAGAATCCATCAATTCAAACTATCTGGAGCCGTCCGGTGCCGGCTGTGACCCGGTTATACCCGGCACGGTATGGGGGCACAGAATATGTACATACAGAAACTAACTTAAATATATTTTTAACTAGTAGGTGCTCGCGTCTTCGCTCGCATTAAGAAGTAAAACTTGCATCCCCTATTTCACCCCTTTAAAAGTTGCATTTCCAAAAATCCTTTCCTAGTGGTTGCTACGTCATAACATCTACCTTCATTCCAAATTTCAGCCCAATCCGTTCAGTGGTTTGGGCTGTGCGTCGATAGATAACTATGTCAGTCAGTCATCTTTGAGTTTTATATATATTCAAGGTTTCAATTAGATAAAATAGTGTACAAATACCGATGATCCACAATTTTATCAGCACCAGAGCAAAGTAGGCTAGGTAGTATTCCATGAACAAATATAGGTCCATGCTAAATGTCATCCAAATCTGTTCATATTTTTAAGCGAAGAATGGTACAATATTATGTAGAAACTTTCACTTGTATAAAAGGCATCACTTTTCCTAATATAATAATATAGCTATTTATAATATAATAATATTATTATAACTAAACTACAAAGCTTTGGCATCAGCTTAAAAGGAGTCAACTAAAATCAGATAAAACAATTCAATTGATACTCTTAGTAATATGCTACAATGTAAAGCTGTCGACAGTTGTCGAGTGGTCAGTCCTTCGTTGAGTGACCAAAAAGCGGCATTTCATTTTAGGTTCTTCCGTAGGTCGGATGACGCATTAAATTGTAGGTCTCTGTTGATAGTATGGCACTTATTAAGCTATGTCAGTGGCCCTTAAGTTTGAAGACTCTCGTCACCAGAGTTGGCTTCTCACATATGTAAAAGAAGATAACTAATACTTGAAGTTATTTCTTACATATTATGAAACTAAGTTCATAGGTATTTTTGTGACGCAAGATAAAGTTTAGTTTTTGTTTCTTCCTTTTCTGTATTGCGGCCAGTCTTCGGTCGTTTATCATTGGCCGATTACCAACCCTTCCTACGTCACTACGGATCCGGGAAGAAAAATTATCCTTAAATTGGTTGTTCGGTAAACATGACAAGTTTTTTAGGGATAAACATGATGGTCAGTTCTTTTTTGGGTTTTGCTGAAATATTTATTGAATCAACTTGTTGTAGCTGAATTTATCAAGATAATTTGATGTTGGGTTTGGTTTACGTGTCTTATTTGTAAATATATATAGGTATATATATATATATATATATATATATATATATATATTGGATGCGACGTGTTATGTTTTGTAGCCTCCAATCGATATTTGACAACAGATTCATGAAAATAAGATTATACGTTATAGCGCCTATACATAGAAATATATATTTTGTCAAAAGATTAACTAAACGGTTTTCACTCACGTGTAAATCACGTAAATTGTTTACGCGTTTCGGATGTTATGACATCCATCGTCCCCGCGCCCGTGTCCCGGCGGGCCGCTCGCGCGGCGGCGCGCAGTCTGCGTGCTGCCGCGGTCCCAGAACATACGTTCTGACGATGGATGTCGTAACATCCGAAACGCGTAAACAATTTACGCGATTTACACGTGAGTGAAAACCGTTTAGTTAATCTTTTGACAAAATGTTTCACGAAAGTTTTAATATTAAAATATATATTTTGTGTAAGTATCAGATACATAAAACTTTGGCATTCCGGCTTTTTATTATGCAATCACATAAACGTGTTATAAGCATAGGATTTACTTACTTACTCCGCTGGCGCAGCAACCCGAAGTGAGTGTTGGCCTCCGATAAAAGAGACCTCCACCGGTCCCGGTGTTGCGCCACTCCCCGCCAGTCAGCTACTTGAAGCAACCTCGGCCGACCAACGGCACGACGGCCACTCGGGACACCGAGAAAGGCTCTCTTGACACTACGATCATCTCCCATTCTCACCAAGTGACCCAGCCAGCGAAGTCTATGGGCTTTTGTCTCACCCATTATATTTGGTTCCCCAACCAGCTCTTCAATTTCGAGGTTCTTCTTTATTCTCCAACTTCCATCCTGCAAACATAGGTTTCAGTTAAGTATTTGTTAATTAAATTTAAAAAATCAAACATAAACAAACAATAGAAATCCATCCTCGTACTCCGTAAAACGCCAAAAACAATCTCGTCCAAGAACTAATCAAAATTCATAGACACCAGGAAACTGACAGAGGATCAAAAGGGCAAGAGAAATGACATCGATTTCTCACTCCGTATTAACGCCCTATTGTAATGGCTCACATATGACTAATAGACGGAGGAAATTTGGAGATTTCAGAAAGGACATCCTTTTACATGTCACATGAAGGGTTTGGATATTGCTGGTGATAGATAAGGCTTGGATGTTTGGATAGGAATATTGTAATATTACTATCATGAATTCATTGCTATTGAAACGTTTGATTTTTATAGACTACTAGCAGCGCCCCGAGGAGTTACCCATAATAACCGAGGATAAAAAATAGCCTATCTGTTAAACCTCAGTCGTATATACTGTCATATAAAACTGTATCTTCAAGGAATCATATGGCCTTTTAGCGTTTTACGTGGAATCGTAGTCATTGATTTGTAATTATTTTTATATCTGTTGCAACCTTGTTTAAGTATCATGATGCGTATCAATCACACATGTGAACGTCTTGATTGTTTCTGCAATTATTTTGCAAGAACTAATATAGACAGGTATAGAAAGATCTTCGTTGGAATTTTGTGTCTTTCATCTTTGATTTTACGAATTCTTTATCTATCTGAACTTCCAGTATCATTGAAACAACATTAGGCAAATCCCAATCAAATCAAACAAACAAAAAGCACTAGAAACTACAAAAACCGTCGTTCCATCAATCAAGGAGCCGTAATCCTCGATGGCTAATGGCAACCCTTCCTGTGTCCATCGCGTCATTTATTATAACGCAAATCCGCGGCCGCACACGCAGACTTCCTTGCAGTGGGCTGGAGATGAAGCAGTAGGGAAGGTTAGAAGATATAATATAAAAGAAAGAAGGAAAAACATTTATTGAGACAGACTAAAAGACATATACAGAAAATACTTTATTATAAACATCAAAAACAGGAACAAACACAATGAAACATACAAACTTTAAATTTGTGTCCTAATTGGTGACAGGTAACTAATTTGGCAGGGATCAGGGTGCAAGTAAAATGGTAGACGAGGTGTCTAATAGCGAAATTAATAAAAAAAAATAGGTATTTGCGGAGTTTTCGAAGTGAGTTACTGTTGTGATTGGTGCTGTTGTGCAGTCTTAACTACTAATCTAAAGATTGGGTCACAATATGAGACAAAAATTTCTGAAGTGGAAAGATCATCACGAAGAAGACGTTTTTAAAAGAGTTTTCGGGTGTTTTTTGTAAATGTCAATACTAACAAGTTTCATAAGTCAAAAATGTGATAAAATTACCAATAAAAATCTTGTCTTCTACTAAAAATTTTTTATAAAAATATCTAAAATTTATCAAATTTCTTTACTAATGCATTTTGATTAAAATGTAGACTACTATAGCTCTGGAATATAGTTTGGACAGTTAAACTAGTAACGTCTTTAGTACCAATAATGCATCAATATACTTCGAGATAATTTGATACACTGATTTCAATGTTAACAAATTTAAAACCATACTTTGTTTGGCTTAGGATTTTTTTACAAAGATTTTTGTTCCAAGCTTAGTAACTGTTCCACCACAGTTTTGATATCGCGTCTTATTTATTGTCAAAATGCCAGCGATGGGGCGAACACTATTTGTCATTGACAAAGCTTTTCGGAACCATATCCTTCGGGCAGGGTATGGAAGGCATTCGGGTACTGGGTTAGGTGACAATAACGGCTTGATATTTGTAACTGAAGTATTGTTCTGCAATTTATTAGAATTGTTTGTAACAAAATAAATGTTAACATTCTGCTTATTTCATTGTAATTTAAACAAGTACTTTCTTAAAATAAACCCCAGATTTTTTTTATCTATATAATCATTTTTTTTTATTTCAATTAGACTTAGAAATTTTAAATATTTTATGGACCGACATGACACATAACATAATAATGATATTAATTTTATGACTCTTAACGAATATAAAAAGAATGAAAATAATTTATTTACCTCAACAATGAACTTTGGTAAAAAATAACATGATTTTACGTATCTAACTAATAATACTGCATTTTTTAGATGCCTTTGGGCACTAGGAACATCCTGTGTCGCAAAAAAAACACCAGAACCACGATTGATTTATAGATGAAAAGTATTACGGGACATCTGACTCTGTGCTGTACAATATTATGTTTGAGAGTATCTCAAAAGGTTTGTACTTTTCTCAAGTTACCCTGTATAGTTGTATCCTATGAGGGTATTGGACGAATGTTTGCGTATGCAAATGATGGTAAGGGATGTTTTTGGCTAAATTGGGCTCGTTTACAGATTGGCTTCTGGTTTATGGTATTGTGTAGTCATATTTGTCGTGATGGAGGGAGAAAATATAGCTTTTTTAGAAAGGTTTCTACAGATGGAATAATTTGTAACTATATATAATATGTACCCATGTCGTCTTTGAAATGCTTAAGGTATGAAGTATTTTAGTTTCCTTCGTCGAAATTTTGTTACTTACTTTAATCTAAAATTAATTAAGTTATTTATTGTTCACATTGATATTTCATAGTTAAAATAGAAAATAGGGTATTTCAGGTCTTCATTAAAAATACGCTAATAATCAAACACTAGGTAAAACAAAATTCCAAAAATAAACCGATGCCAACCAACGTTCAAAAATCTATTGCTTGTACCATTTTTTTCAATTATTTTAAAATGTAAGGGCATTCTCTGGTGCCAAATTTTTTTTCTTTGCCCTAAGTATCTTTAACACAATTTTCCACTGCTACAGATACTATGACAAACAACCAAGTCTTATACAACAATACTCACCTTATCAAACACAAAACAGGTAGCATCTGCAATCAAAGCCCGTCCAAGACCCAATTCCGTCAAATCTGGCCCTTCTTACAATCGTATCAAACAAATAATATCTTTCCATACAAGATGTCGCTGACCGACGCTGTCACGGCCGCCATTTTGAAAAGGGCTCGGACATGACATGAACCGTTCTAGGGTTGACACTTTTGGAATTGTTATAAGCAAATATTTAGCTATTTTCTTTTAATGTTAAGAAAAAACTGATTTATTTGTTCAATTTTTGATGGTTATTGATATAGGATAAATTAAAAGGAAAGGTTATCTTTCTCCATAAATAAATAGATAATACAGACGCTTCATAAAATTTAAAGAGCTAAAAAAATAAGGTGGGAAACTATATAGGTACTAACTTTGTGTATATGTATTGGTTCTCGAAGTTGATCAGTCGATTCAAGTTCATAAGAAATTAGTTTTTTTCTATGCTACCACGCACACTATATTTTATATTACATCGTAACTGAGCCAGCAATGCTACTCACCGTAAGCAAATATAAAACAATCTTTCAATTAATATATTCTATGGACAGTAGAATAACAAACTATGAATAATTTATAAATATAATACTCATTGTCACATAACTTTCTACTAAATCTTTGCCAACCCTGCACTGACGTCATCAACAGATGACAATCGTCCGAAAACCGGACGGCGAGGTGTCATCCAATATCCCCTTTGAATTCGAAACTTCGCTATTTCATGTTACATCGCCATTGTGACCGACCACCTACTTAGATAGAATAGAATTTACAAGTAACTTGTGTGTACTAGATACCTAACAGAAGGAACGGCTAGATGTACTCGTGTGTCATTGAAAGAGGTTTTATAATATGTTATATTATTGTAAATAGAATGTTCATCTAAAGTTCAATTAATGATATTGAATTCTTGAACCTTAGTTCAGTGCTATCTATCTATGTATATCAATACTTGTAATAAAGCTGAAACGGATCGAATGTCTGAACAATTAAGATGGCGCTGCGAGCAATGTCCCGGAATATTTTATTCATTATTATTTAAAATTAAATTGTTTGGAGATACTTCGAATTGATAGCAGAACACGCTCCAACAATTTCTAGCAATTTTGTCTGTTTAACTGTTTCTCTGTTTATCTGTGTCTCACTTTATTTATATAAACGCTTATCACGCAAAAATTAACATTAAAAAAAATGTAACTACAAAAAATATAACTAGAATAACAACATAATCAAAAACATGATCACTTTATTCTGTTTAAGAAATATATGGAACGACAAAATGAAATGTATAAATAATAATAATAAATGATTTATTTGGGTAACATAACTTAGATGGTAATTACATGGATTTGGTTACACGCTTAAATACTAACATGCAAATTAATTTAGTTAAATTAAGATTACAGTATCAGGTAAATATATGGTATTGTGAGTCATTGTGTAGGTACAGTTTTATGGAACTAGTGAATTTTTACCATGTTAATTATTGGAGTTCCCTAGCTCCCGCAGTAGGATTCCCTGAGTTTGTTTTTTTAAATCAGCTCTTTTTTCATAGACTAAAACCACTGATATAGCTCCAATCATTTCAAAAACACTAGCAAACTAATAATTCATTATCTAATTAATCAAGCACCAATCAACTGAGCACATTGTAAACAGCAAATCTGTTTGAACACCTATTTTGATTCCCCTTTCAGTTGAACATGACATCACAGCACCTGTCCTCAATAATCCTGTTCAATCGATCAAATGGCGTTAATAATTGATTAGGACAACACTAGCGTGATTGGCACAGCACTAGGCATAGGGATGAGGTGTGAATTAGTAGGATTCTATAATTTGTTAGGGCATATACATATGTATGTTTGTTTGTCATGTAGATTGGTAACGGTTTTGATGGTGTTTATTTTATAGTGCGATCACACTAAAAAAATCTGAATGTTAAAGCTAAATATATTGGAGCAAAACACTAGACAGGCACAAAAAATGACATGATTCTTTGTTGTCACGGAATGGATCTGTAATGGTTTTTTTTGTCATAGTGCAGTTGTGCTTAAGCTATATTAGAGACCCTAAGAGCGATTTCAAAACTCTTGTTAATAGGATTGGCCACACTCATACACATTTATTTGCTTCTTAAGTTTCAAAATAACATCATTAATTACCACAAGATCATCAAAAAATAAATAAAAACCTACCTAACTATCGTATAAGTAGCTATCAAAATCTAGTATTGATTTATACAAAAACCGTTGACATGTATGTATGCATATAGCTATTAAGTAGGTATATACGCGCGCGTAAACCGCCCTGACGTTCGCCAGGTAGCGGGAGGTGCGAGAGAGGTGTGAAAGGAGTAATAAAGAAACTACAAGTGTAATATGGCGTTTCATTGTTAAAATCTAAGAACATAGCATTTTGGCGACGAGGATGGGATCCCCTGATCACCCTGGCCGCGCCCCGCCGCTCCCTGGGAGCGCATGCATATCGACTACATGCAGGTTGGCTCCCGGGTATTTTTGATAGTAGTCGATGCACATAGTAAATGGTTAGAATGTCTACACATGCAAGGCGGGCTGACAACTAATGAACTGATAAAAAAATTAAAATTATTATTTTCAATGTTTGGATTGCCTGAAACCGTCATGTCTGATAATGACCCTAAAATAAGTAACGCCATGTTCATTGAATTTTGTAAAAGTACAGGCATAAATCACTTGACCTCACCTATTTATCACCCGTGTAGTAACGGCCAAGCAGAAATCTCAGTGAGAACTTGTAAAAAAATGATTAAATGTATTCTTGCGGGCTCTGAAAACATGCATTGTAATCAAGTACTCGATAAGTTACTGAATTTTCTATTTGAATACAGAAACACGGTTCACTGTACCACCGGCGAGTCACCCGCTAAGTTAATGTTTAACCGGAACTTGCGAGGAAGACTCGATCTAATTTTGCCACCGAAATCACACGAACGGGCCACCGGTGATACCGTGAAACCTAGTAGGCATTTCCATAAGGGACAGAAGATATGGGTTAAATGTTTTGTATCTCAAAAAGCAATATGGAAATTAGGTCACATTGTAAAAAAGCTAGGGAATCGATTATATAATGTGATTGTAGATAACATAGAAGTTAAAAGGCATGTCGATCAAATCATGAAATACACGGGAGGTCAAGCGCCTCAGATGCGTCATCAAGGGTCGATTCAAGGGGAGCCCGATAGTACGGCGGGAGAAGAAGCGCGCGCTCGCAGCGCGTCACGAGACGCGGCCGCGCCGCCGCAGCCTGCCTCGACCCCTGACAGCGCGCCTGCGCCCCCGCGCGCCGAGGTTATTGTTGTTACCTCACGAGGTGGTCGTTATGACTTGAGACCAAGAAACAAAATTGTTAATTATAAAGTTTAGATATTAGTACATAGGTATATATAGGTATATATTACTGTTTTGTTTGTTACCAGGTTTGGTTGCTAAAGGGGGAGAGATGACATGTATGTATGCATATAGCTATTAAGTAGGTATATACGCGCGCGTAAACCGCCCTGACGTTCGCCAGGTAGCGGGAGGTGCGAGAGAGGTGTGAAAGGAGTAATAAAGAAACTAAAAGTGTAATATGGCGTTTCATTGTTAAAATCTAAGAACAAAGCAACCGTTTACCGAGAAGCATCTTCAAACCCATTAGTGATGTGCGTAACCTCAACAAATTACATCGACATCGATGTTCGCGCCCGCTAGTTTTGCATTATTAATGCTTCATTTAGTTCACACTAACAGGCCCTTGATCCCTTCGTGTTGATTAGAGTTATGTCGATAAAATGGAACCGCATCGACTATTTTGGGTTGGTTAAGTTGTGAATTAATTATGATGTTATGTGTTAAGTTTACGTGATGTTTTGCTGTTATTTATTGATAAGTAAGTTGTTATAGATAATTATGAAACGATTTTGTTTGTTAAATACGAATACATTTTGGTTTAAAGCAATACAATAACTTGCTTAAATAAATAAAAAAAAGGTTCAGTTATATTTCATAATTCACTATTTACTTGTTATACTTATTTCAAGACACTTAATTTTGTTTATATTTTTGTTACCAATTTTGGTTAATGTAATGTACTTATTTAAATAATAAATAAATAATAAAATAAATAAATATTTCAGGACATATCACACAGCGCCATCTAGTTCCATTCTAAGCTTTCGCTTGTATCATGGGTACTAGATAACGGATATAATTTATATATACTTTTTTTTGTAAATACATACTTATTATACATAGAAACGACCAGACTCAACACAAGTAATTACTAATTTTCAATATGCATAATTACTTGTGTCACGCGGGAATCGAACCCGCAACCTAGATTAGAAGGCATAACCACTACCAACTAAGCTAACAGGGCAGTCCGCAATATATTTACAAGTAGTTTTTCCTTCTGACAGAATATACAAACGCATAGATTGTAATCTGCCAACAACATGTGAATGTCTGTATGAAGACATGTGACAATCTAAAAAATCTATTGATCGATAAATGTTAAGAACGGATAGTCTCAGCTCTATTCTAGTGTTTAGCCAGTGCAATCGCCGATCTGATTAATAGTGGTGGCTGCGAATGTTTAATCTTCGTCGTTGTGATTCGGAATAGGAGAACCTCTGTGTTCTTGGAAACACTAGCAATTAAAGCAGTACCATAACTTGATCCGTTGTCATACTAATGCGACAAAGGTCAATATTAAATTAATATTTTTTGTACATTTTTATATTTACTGCTTCATTAATTGACTTTGAAATATAACCTTCAAAAGGATATGAATGGATTTCAAGAATTCATTTATTTGCTTGTTTGAAGCTGGTAACGCATTAAGCATAACATTTTAAGAATATGCAGCTAATAATGTGATTTTATAATTTGTAAGCAATGTAATAGTACTAATGTATGTACCAAAAATAATATTTTAAGACACACTTTTTTAAGCAGCTGTGGAACTAATTTAGGTAAAACTATTTATTTATCCACAAATTTTATTTGTTTATTTTTGTATCCGAGGACATGTGTCTTCCGTGGAAGGACCTGGGCGCCCACCACGATGTATCTGCCCAAGAAAATTCCCCTAACGAATTAATTCTGCGGGGGAGTCACGACCCTCAGTCATGAGGAAATACGACTCAAAGAGAGAGAGATTTATTTTAGTTGTACGACAGTGACTTCTATTCTGCAAACCCAGTACACTGTGACTTAAATCTATAATGCATAAGCTATCGATTGTCTAAGTAACCATACAACACCAAATTAATGAGTTGGAAGGATACGCTTCGTTTCCTGATTGATGCATAAATAATTATTTAGGTATGGTAACAATTAGAGCATAGAATTTTAAAAACTTTTTGTACATTCCTACTCCTTGTATTATATCTCTCGTGTTTGAGAGTCGTGTTCACCACCAAAGTTCACCATATTCTTTCGAATTTATCAATTTTCAACCAATAACGGGTCTTGCTTAGGTACTGGGTTGGTAGCGTGAATAATTTCTTGTTTGTTGACAAACTTTGTATATAAAAAAAACAAGTTTATGAATTTTTTCTTCACACCAGGCCAGTTTGACAATATTAAAATAAAACATGCAAATATATCACAAACATTGCAAACATCCCAGCTCCATACCCCTGCATTTTCACCTATTTTTCATTCACAAATCCGATGGCACTTCGCTGTATTAACTCCATCCACGATTTATATGAACAAAAACGACGCGCGCTATTTTAGTGTTATCCCAAATACAGCATATCTTTGCTATATTTTTGCATACCTTGAGGGGAGAAAGGGAAAAAATATATTTATCGAAAACCAACCAAATTGGCAAGACCTTCAACTTTTTCGGAAAATGTAAATGCGTGAGGTTCTTCTTACCCTGGTGGGGTCCAAATAGTATCATTCGGTATTATGTCGTAAATCATAATATTGAAATATTTCGGGAGGTATGGATATGAAGTAGGACAGGGCTGATATTGAAAGTTACTCTGACAAATGATGTGGCTTGAGTTATTGGGTTTTGGTGTTATTAAATATTTTTGTTTATTGTCGCGTTGTACTAGAATGAAATGGTGTGTGATAAAAAAGGAGCATAAGTACATTTTATTCAATAACAATAAATAATATATACATAAACACTAAACTAAAAAATAGTATGTACATTTAACCTAAATTTAAAATATCCACTTGCTATAGAAATCCCTTGCGCAAGGAACCAGCCAGCGTTCTTATCTCTAGTGATGTCATTCAACCTTTTATTTAATTTTTTAATAAAAAATTTCGTGCTTTTACCCATGGACCAAAAGTTTCGAAGCCAAGCGGTACGAAAATATAATCAGTCGATAATGATGTATATATTAGCCGCTTGGCTTCTTCTGCATCCGCCGCGGCTCCTGCCGCTAGTAATGTTCCACTGACGCGAGAAGGAGCTAAAAAATAATCAAATCTTTTTTTTATCAAGCAGTGGCAGCCATAACATATCGGTTCATTGTGACACTTTAATAGTATTAACACAATTAGAGATTAACACACAGCTTAAACTAATTAAAATAATCGATGACAAACATAAAAAAAACACATAAAGCGCATCACTAGAATTCCAAATTAGAACACCCAATAACAAAATCTTCTCACTTCTATTGTGCACAAAAACACGAAACCCCCAAATCGAATCCCGAATTCAAAAACACAGAATTAACAGAAAATGGTCGTTCAATATTTTCTCAACGCAAAGAATTCGGATTGTTAGGAAAGACAAACGTCGGAAGCTTGTAAGTGTGAAATCAAGTGTATAATTAGCTCAAATATTGGGCGAGAGAACAAAGAAAACAGCGGTGAGGGAAGCGATTTTCTTAGGGAAATCGGGGAGGTAAGATGGCGCTTTTGATACAAATATTAACGTAATTTCTCTCTGATTTATTGTAAAAGTGAGAAACAATAATACTAAGTGTAGTAAGTATTCATATTACAATAAAACTTAGTAGTATTTTTAGTCACTTAGTAGCAAGTATCATAATATGCCTGAACAATCTCGTACCTAGTAGTACCTGTCTAAATGTTGATAAGTAATTTAATTATGGTACTTATATCTAATTATAGTTACTTAATAAATACATTTTAGCTATGTTAAGTTACAATGTGACATACAAATAATTATGTTAAAAATGTCATTCATAAATCAAATATGTCAAATAAATAAAACAATTCGTAAAAATAATATTAAATTTTTATGTAAATTACAGTTATACACTAAAATTCTACGCTTTATTAGCACTCAAGACACTTTAACCACTTTCACATAAAAACATATAATGAAATTATGGTCCAATGCAACATTTTAGCCCCAGCTTAAACAACAGGGAGTTCGAAGTCGAAGATACCCCATGTTTGCCATTTTCCAAACCGTGACTTCGGATTTGGCGTGTTTTAACACAAGTCTAGCAAGACGGTCGGTTTGTTTAATGATTTGTAAGGCGACGCGTGGATGGAGCGGTATTGTTTGAAGTATCAATATTTTAGGATAAGAAGTTTAGTGAGCATGTAGACAGTGTGATTATTTTGACTGCCCTGTTAGCTTAGTTGGTAGTGACTCTGCCTTTTTATCTAGGAGTACCGGTTGGATTCCTGCATGACACAAGTAATTATGAATATTAAAGTTCGTCATTACATGTGTTGAGTCTGGTCGTTTCTATGTATAATAAGTATGTGTTTTTACGAAAGAAAAGTACCTATATTTATGTATTATATTCGTAATATAGTACCCATGATACAAGCGTAAGCTTAGTATGGAGCTAGATTGCGCAGTGTGAAATGTCCTGAAATATTAATTTATTTTATTTATTTATAAATTACTTAGAAGTCGCTAAAAATACTCAAATGTACTGATAACCTAACTTTTTATTCCGGCAGCTTTGTTTAAAAAGCCAGTTCTATTCTACTACTAGCATGGCACAATGTGGTCGAAGACATTACATTTTACATACATACATACATTACATGTTACATCGGCAGGCATAGCTTCCTGAGAGATCTCTTTTATAAATACCTGACTGACAAGAATTAAAAAAGAAATAGTTGTAAATGTGTTAGGTATATGTGTAAAGTTCGCGTATATACTTCTGTTTTCACAGTTTATTAATTGTATTTTAGTTTCTTTTTTACTCAATTTCTATTGTAGTTTGCTAAAAGTGACTTTGACAAATATCACTAATTTCGAAAAAAAAACAATTCTACACAAAACAAAATGTAGCAGGATTAAATCAATCATAATTTAAAAACATGAGTTATAGAACATATTACTCCTTCCACTTAAAACTACTACAAAGATACCTACATGTGGATGTAAGGTAACCCTTATCTCCATTTGTATAACATAAGCATCCATTCAAATACAATGACATTTATGAGTTAATTTATTAGGTGCTAACCTGCACTATGGTTGTTTTTTTGTCTGAAGTGTATGGGAAATGAGTGTGGATTTTCGCGCCTGGCAGTTAGTAGACCGTAGCCTAGTGGTTAAGGCGTTCTGACGGTAGCAGAAATACGCAGGTTCGAATCCTGCCGGTCGTGATTATTTTCGCTCATTTTCCAATAAAAGTTTAATTTAAAACAATGACATTTGTCTATGCTTCTTAAATCTCAACTATTTCTACAATCCCACCTTATCTTACCAGCAAAGTAATCACCCAGAAAAGCAACACTTATAATTGAAACGTCTCATCTTCCCCCCTCCCCCCCCTCCGATCGCAATCTAAGCCTCCGTTAAAATATTACGTATTTCATACGAGAATAAAGCGAATGTGTACGTTATTTATTGAGTGAGAAATACTTTGATAAATCACCACCTTAGTCGGGGCAACGACATTGTATTGTAGAAGACAGGTCTTGCCGTTTACATTATAAGTATGTATATATGCACTACTACTAACAAGCATCACAGTACCTTTACTCTTGTGGCAGACGGGTTTGGTATGTTGTTACATCTTACTCTTTCGCGCCTCAATGGAATTTTTTTTTTTTTTTTTTGTCGTTCCACCATTGTTTCCCTCAACATAAGTCAAGGACATTTTCTGGCTGAACATTTGCTTAGGCGTTATTAATTTTATGATCGGTCTATTAAAAACGTCACATGCAAAATTTATACTAATGAACTGATTTTAAATGTTGTGAATAAAGTGTTTCAGTGTAAAATAAAATGAATGGTTATACATTAAAAGATTACAAAAATAAGAACCGTAAAAAGTATACAATAATACACGATAAGGACTCTTACTATAAATTACAGTACTAATTTTCATATAACCGATACACACCGCTCTTTTTTTATCTTAATTTTTTTTGTTATTTTTTTTTTTATCTTTTTTTTTATTTATTTATTTTTTTATTTTTTCTTGTCCATGTTTCCTCATTTTTATATATACATATTTACATTTTTATCTATTTATCTACACAATGTACAGTTAATATATAAAAGGTAAGTGAGGCGAGACTTACATGCTCAGCATGTATTCTCATTTCATTTCCCTTTTCACATTTTTCTATATTTAAATCGACTATTCTTAATACTCAAACCTCAATGGAATAGAGATAGATTTATAATATTTTTGATATTATGATAGCGGTCTTTTTATTCTGACACACGCTTACGCATTTACTAGTACGTAGGCCTAAAAAGATTAATTTCAATGTCGTAGCAAACAGATACTGAAAGACGCATGAATGTGATACACTTTTATTTTTAACTGAAAGTGTTAAGTGTACTATTAAATGTGCTTATATCAGTCTATTAAACTTATATGTCACTTGGCTTGGGGTACAAGGGGGTTACCACCTCGTAGGTGAGATGAGATCGCCATCTCGTGGGTACAAAAGTACTCCCCTAAGGGTAAGGATAGAAAGGGTACAGAAATGGGAAAGAGGTGTTCTTTAATTAGTGTAATTATGACTCGGAGTGCAGTGTTTTTATGGTGTAATTGTGATCAAATGGTTTGGTTTATGGTGAGCGAGCTTATGTAGATATTTTTCTTTTCGAATGCATTAGAGATGTAGTCAGCCGCATCGTTTCGCCTCTCCACGAGGCATCCTCAGGACGTGTGGACTCCTCGAACGTCGTCGGTTCGAGGTGTCTTTCGGATCGACGTTCGAGGAGTCAACACGTACTGAGGATGCCTCGTGGAGAGGCGAAACACGTGTCGACCAGAATATCTTGCCGAAGGAGAACAACAAAGCTTCAAGACACAAGGTGCTGTGTTGGTAAGATCTTGAGATCTACGGAGGCCACGTTGGTTAGGAGGTGAGGTGTGGCGGTGGTATATGGAGGAACACACCTAAAAACCATTAAGTTTGTTGTTCGTTGTCGGTTAAGGTGCAGTCGCAGCGGAAAAAACACTACATATCTCTCCAGAGTTTCAGTTACAATGGATTTCCGCAAAGTAACGCCTGATTCAATATCCTAACATATTTTAAGCAACACTACTCATTCTTGTAATGCCAACATAAGACATACGATACATTGTTCCACAACGTCTTATATCACATAAAGCGCACAATTACCCCAAATCACCTGAACGCGGCATCAATACGCGATGATAAAACTGGCATCGTAAACAAAACACATAAGTAGGGTGCCACCCTTGGCGACAGGGTGTGGGGTGCTCTAAGAATAAATGCCCTACATAAAGACGGAGTGCTAGAAAATGTACGTGAGCGGTCTTAGCGCCCGTGTGTGGGGAATTGTAGGGAGATGATAACACACGAGTGTTTTTGATAACATTTTGCAAACTACCGTAGGCTTTGATTATTAAATTATGTTATGCAAGATATATTGTTGCTGATTTTTTCCACGTCAAATGCCCTTAGGGCGGTTGATAAACTCTCGATACTAGTGTTGGCCATTCTCATCCGATAAAAAGACCTGTTTGTCACTGAGATAGACAGATATATATATTTCTGTCTATCTTGTCTAGTCGCATTCCTCATTATTAAGAGTTCTGAGTTCAAGGTCGTTTGATTCGTTGGAAGAGTTTTTTGAACCCAACATAATATCATTGATCGCAATGAAAGCCTTTTGCAACAATAATTCAGTTTGAGGTATATGAATGGAAGCTTAATAGTAAGGTATTACCTACATCACTCACCAAATTTAAGGGTAATACTCTTGTCGGTAGAGTATGCGCCATTCTTCCCGATTTTCGGCCAATTCCTTCACCTCTTTATACGACATGACGCTTGCCTGATATGATGTAAAAATGTTCAATCAAAAAATATATTGTATGTGGTGACATCATCTCTCCCCACACCTCAAACTCGTTCCCGCGTCGTATTCTCCTGTGAAACGTTCGCCGTATCGCATTATATCATTTATAAACAAAATGTGTTGGTATAAATCGTTGCGGCTCGTCGACGGGTGATATGCGGCTTTGGAACGCACACGCTTGCTTTACGTACGGGATTGCTAGATCGGAATTTTGAATATACTTTTTGAACGAAACAAGAACCCATGGAAGGACCTGCCTCTCTACGACGCCGTTTTGTACTGATGTAAGAAGCAGTGCTACTAAATTTGTAATATGTAACAAATTATTTTTTTTACAATAAATTTATCTCTATCTTTATCTTATCTCGAACGAAAGAAGTCTTAGGAATGGAAACGAAAACCAAAGAAAAGTAATAGTTTTAAATTTTGACATAATTCTGCTTGTGCTTTCAGGGCTGCTTGTACAGAATTTAGAATACGCTTCTTTTTGAGCGAGTTTAAGAAATGAAATAAGCAAGTGTGGCCCAGCGGTTCTAGTGTCTGTTTTTCATCCAGACGCACCCTGGTTCGAATCCATTCCTACACCAATGACTTGTATTTTCAAGTTAAGTGTGGATATTTTACACTCGCCTAACAGTGAAGGAAAACATCGCGAGGAAAACACAAGTAAATTTATAAAGCACTCATCTATACCAAAGAAGTTTTGTGTCTGTCTTTGTGGTTTATCACGAAATTTGCAATCAATTTTTAATTTCGCTTCGATGAAATTTGCATTGAGTGAACGAAAGAAATCTTAGACAATGGAACGGAAAACTGAAGAAAAAATTGAATGAAATTGAACGGAAAAAACCGTTATTGCTAGTACAAAATTTTGGATATGCTTTTTTTTGGAGTATGAAAACGCATCACAACAACAACAAAGGAAAATTTGGAAAGCGTTCGCTTTGTACTTACTATATTTGGCTTTGATTGTGAGGGTTTGGAGTTAATTTTAGTATAATAAATAGTGTTTTCTTTATTGTAAGTCTTTCGCAGGCTTAAAAAGTCAGCGTACCGACAATTATTTTTTTGGGAATTATTAGTACCTTTATGCATTTAACTTGTTATTATATTGTAATAAATAATCAGATTCATCTTACCATAAATCTTTAAACTCTCGCCAAGTGAACAAGCATAGAGGTGCAATTCCAACCAGAGATGCTAGACCGAATGTAGTGAAATTGTGCGAGAACGTAGATTCAGCCGTAGCTCTGCTATCGTTTCGGACTTGACGACAGTTATATACAGATACGCTTGTAAGTAAGTTACTTATATTTTTTTAGATTATGGTGTTATCTGACAAATCCTTGCTAGACATAAATATAGACGTCTTAGCAAGGATTTGTAAATCTATACTAATATTATAAAGCTGAAGAGTTTGTTTGTTTGTTTGAACGCGCTAATCTCAGGAACTACTTGTGGGAATTGAAAAAATCTTTTTCTGTTGAATAGACCATTTAACATCACGCTGCAACTAATAGGAGCGAAGAAACAATAGAAAATGTGGAAAAAACGGCGAAAAATTATTCATCTTTGAGGGCTTTCGTTGCGTGCGCTGCGAAAACGGTTCAAGATATCAAAAAAATGTGTACGAATGAATTATTCTTCTTGAAATAATGTAACAAAATGTCCGCAACAGTATATGTCTATCTTTTAAGGTTAATCCGCTAGAACCGTTTTTATGGTAATAACTATTCCACGCGGACGAAGTCGCGCGCACCAGCTAGTAAAACATATAATAGCTAAATTACAATTAATTAATTTACAATTTAGAGGTTTTCAAGTCGGAAGTAAACTATTGTTTTATTCTAGACAACCGGATATTAGATTTCAATTGTGCTTGATAACAGCGAGTTGAAGTCAAGAGTAATCGCCTATTTTACATAAAAAAGTACCTATGTTTGTAAAAGGTCAAAGTCCATCATCGAGTGAGTGTTCATTTATTAGTTTTACTGTGCCTATAAAGTGTGTGTATGTGTGTGTGTGTTCTGGTACTAATTGCTTTTTTTACATTTTCCTACATCATATTAAGCAATATTGAAATGTACTCTCCGGCGCCCTTGCCAAGAAGAAACCAGTTCACTCTCGAGTTAAAGACCATACATTAGAATGTAGTAGGAATTTTGTCATTTTTGTTAACTTACACTTATCCTTTACTACTTATGTACTTACACTTGACCAGAATCTGTGTTTCCTGCAAACTACAATCCAGGGGTCTTCAAATCTAGAGTTAATATGTATCTTCTAGGAAAGCGTGCTACACCCTAGGCTGCAGCAATGCTTAACATCAGGCAGGCTGTAGTCAAACGTAAACCTATCACGCGTAAAAAAAAAACTCAACCACATCCATACAAATCCAGCCTGGATAGTTAAAACAGCAGAGGCGCTATTACAGGGCCGCTGCTATTGAATATTGGACAAAGCGCTCTAATTGTTCGCATATCCGACGTCGCCTGTCCCCCTCCCTAGGTTCGTGCCTGTATCTCGTAGTGTTGTACCTAGGAATGATATTTTGCTGGATATTAGGTATATCTTAGTCTACTAGTATATTATATCTAATGCCGAAAATTTTTCTCTTTTTTCTCTCAAAAATCAATGTTATATGATAGGGAAAATCATCATTACATGATACAAAAAAGACCGTGAGTTTACTACTCTGTAAATTTGTAAGATGGCTAATGTTTGTTCCTTCTCCATGAGTATTGGCGGTCATAACCCTCAGATATGAAGAGTACGACGCAATAAAAATGTTCCTACTCGCTGAAACGCATCTATATGTCTGTGTTTTTCATATGGAGGTAAGTAGATTTTGGTCTCGAAAGTGTTTTTACTTTATTCTGGTAATAAAGCTTTTGTATTTTACACCGCTTCTTATCATATTTAATTCTATTAGTAAGTTCGTTTGAGAGTGGCCAACCCTAGTGTCGCAAGTTTTCAAACCACTCTAGGGGCCTCTAGCTTGATCTTTTGGAGA
Organism: Macaria notata; assembly: GCA_927399415.1. Lineage (NCBI taxonomy): Eukaryota > Metazoa > Arthropoda > Insecta > Lepidoptera > Geometridae > Macaria > Macaria notata. The sequence goes on along the minus strand of OV656745.1, from coordinate 10,117,481 downwards.
TCATTTATACGTGAAACAATATTAAAATCACAAAGCTGCCGACCGAGCAGCCGCTTTGATCGGCCGAGCTTGCGATCCGTTGATTTTGTGTTAGACATAACTTAGAGCCAATTTTAGGAACAGTACACGTTGTACGATAAATTTATGTTTCAAGATTCTTGAAACATAAATTTATATATATATTATATAGTTTTTGATTCAGATATAAATCTTCAAAATTGATTGTAAAATAAGTTATCAGAGATATTATATATTGATATTTTTTGCTAGCTTACGTACAGCATAACATTAACCTACAGAGTAGATATATTTATTAATTTATTTGACTTACAAGTTGTCCAACGGACACAGACACACAATAGCAAATAATAATATAAGCACAAATCCAATTAAAGGACAACACAACAACATAATACACATACATAAAACTATGAACACAAACACACTACACCTACATCAACAACACAAATACTCGCAAACCTATACTTAACTTACTTAAAACAGAATAAAACTATACAATTTCATACTTTACATACATAACTAGGTATACATTTTTTACGCCAGTTAGCTACTCTCATATGACAAGAAAAAGATTGTGACGTAATTTGGAGGAGAATCTTATCCTACTTGTCATTTTCTTTCAAATGTATACTTATATAAGCATAATACAAACCACAAAATAGTTTCTCGATCAATTCTACCATAATTATTATGGTAGAATTGCGTAGGCTTATCTTACGATGTATCTTACACTGAGACACATACGGAATCTTATAGTACATATTTTAGGTTTTAGAACAGGTAACACTCTATCTGTCAAAGTAAAATTTTGTAAACATTATGTTTTTGTTAGTATTAATAGGGCTTCGTGATTGTTTTTTATCAGTTTTATTAGCATTAAACTTAGACCATGCCATTAAACCTTGGTGTAATATTGTAAGTAAAAGCTTACCGCGGCGAGAAATACTGCAGCCTGCAACACAAGGTCCCTGTGACACTTAGTGCAGAGCTCAGTTCACCTCACCAACGTACCTTTGTATTTTAACAATTTTCCTAAGATGTCCTGCAGTAAAGTTACTTAACGGGGCTTGACTTGACAATTTGGGGATTCGATGACAATGTATTTTTTTAATATGTTTGAAAATATTATTTAAATATGTATTGTTGATTTTATTGTTTACCACCAAGCACCATTATCATAATTTCAAATGTGTATTCCACGCAAGGATCTAAAATGTTCGATCATTTGTTGCAGAAATAGGCTTATACAAAGATTTGTCTTTATTGTGATGAAAGAGACTCGATTATATAATAAGTGTATATTCCTCCTTACAGTAGTGATGTAAGCGGCGTTAAACTAGCAGCAAGTTGGGGCGAGTTGGCCACGTATTGCCTTTGAGCGAACCTTTGCAGAAATATCGCCTCCGGCTGTGAAGAGCTAGGAAACTTAAAGAATGACCAGAGGAATTTACAACGTATTATTATCACGGTATACTAATATTGAGTATTTTAAATACTTGTTTTAGGTCAATTGCCTAATTTGTTTTTTTGTGAAATTTAAAATGATACTGAACTCTAATCTAACAGATGCTATAGTGCTTGTATGGTGTTCTTGTCTCATCTCATAGTATAATATTGCTTATACGAGTAACACCACAGCGCAGGTAGCCTGCAAATAATAAGAAATAATAAAGAAATAATAAATAAATATACATTAAGAGTATGTCTAAGTAACATGATATAGATGACTCATACAATCAAGACAGTCTGAGGGTTGTTTAAAATTAATCAAAATTGACAATATATTACATTGTTTTCCGTTTTAGTAAAAAATTACACTGTTTCTTTATGCGACTTTGTTGTTTCCGTAAATCCTAAAACCTACGCGCCATTTACTAACCTTATATGCTTCTATCCACATACATAACTGACCATCACACTAACTATTATTTACAATGCCATTTCTATAAATACATGATTCTACCCTCGTTGGATCCCCTATTATGTTAGGTAAGTGATGTGTGGGCATCGCAAGTTCTTTACTCGCTCATTGACTGATAGTACTTTGAGCTAAATTTACAGCTAACTGCGGCTTCAGAAGCATATTAAATAGGATTAAATTTAATACCAAGTTAAGCACTAATTATATTGTTTGACTATATCTAATAATAAATAAGATATTGAATCACGCGATACTTTGCGGAAATCCATTGTAACTGAACATATTACTCCAGAGTTTCAGCTCTAATAATAAAATAAGAATGAATACCTACCATTTATGGTTGAATGAAAACATTAAAATACCTTTGAAATTAATATAAGAACGCATTTAATACAGTCTATTAATTAACAAGATTTACAAAATGCAATAATTTTAGAAAAAATCATTTTGTGTAAAGTTTTCGCTTTAATTTTATTTTGCAACATTTTGACCCAACATAAGCCGTTTTCTATAAACATGTATTCGAAAGCTCCCCGCGGCAGAATTTACCAATTTGGCTCACCTATAAAGCTCAGTGAAGATTACCGATGTGCTTTCAATTTCCGATTGGTTCTACAATATCGATATAGGATGAAATTGCAGCTTTTAATACAAAACTTGGTCTTATAGAAAATTGACTGAATATGGCTTGAGGCGATTCTTAGCAATATCGAAGCTTTAATTTTTGTTATTGCAAAAGTAACTACAATTCTTATTTTTTTTATTTTGATGCTGAATATCTGTTATTTTACATGATATAGCCTTACGCTTGAATGAAAATTAAGTAAAATATAAAATTGAAAAGATTAATAATTAATTAATGAACACTTTTAAAAACTTAAATTTACTTTTTTTTTACTTTAGATAGACTCACGCTTGACTACAACTTGCCTGATGTTAAGCAACGTTGTTACTTGTTGTAATCAAGCGTGATCCATACTTACTTATAACTTGCCTGATGTTAAGCAGCGTTGTTACTTGTTGTAATCAAGCGTGATCCATACTTACTTATAACTTGCCTGATGTTAAGCAACGTTGTTACTTGTTGTAATCAAGCGTGATCCATACTTACTTATAACTTGCCTGATGTTAAGCAACGTTGTTACTTGTTGTAATCAAGCGTGATCCATACTTACTTATAACTTGCCTGATGTTAAGCAACGTTGTTACTTGTTGTAATCAAGCGTGATCCATACTTACTTATAACTTGCCTGATGTTAAGCAACGTTGTTACTTGTTGTAATCAAGCGTGGTCCATACTTACTTATAACTTGCCTGATGTTAAGCAACGTTGTTACTTGTTGTAATCAAGCGTGATCCATACTTACTTATAACTTGCCTGATGTTAAGCAACGTTGTTACTTGTTGTAATCAAGCGTGATCCATACTTACTTATAACTTGCCTGATGTTAAGCTACGTTGTTACTTGTTGTAATCAAGCGTGATCCATACTTACTTATAACTTGCCTGATGTTAAGAAACGTTTCTATTTATGTAAATTTATGCATGTTTGTTTAAATAAAAGATTACCATTTGAGATGTCTTTAGCTAGGTGATTCATGTAAAGAATAAAGTATAAGTATTTCCCCCAGAAAATGCTCTGAGAAGTTAGCTGATTAAAAGTTACGACAAACACTTACTATCATCAGGCTTGCTTAAATTTATCTATTTTATCCAACAAAAACATAGATAGATAGATAGATAAATACTTTATTAAAACACCACAAACGAAACAACACACAAAAAAAAACATACAAATTAAAATCAGCGTCTTAATTGGCGGCCTTATCGCTAAGAGCGATCTCTTCCAGGCAACCAATCATCAAAAACAAAACAAAACATCTAAACCTTTTATATTTTTTATACCAACGCGAAAGGTTTTCGTCGTGAGAATATCTCCATTATCCTATTACTATTGTATCTTACGCTACACTATACCAAACTAACAAATCGCAAGATCAGAGGTCTTGGTCGAGGGTCGATAGGTGTTAATTTATGTAGGCCAGGGGTCTTACACCCATCGATGGTGGGCAGAGGTGATGAAGTGATCCTAGTGTGAAGCTGATGAATTTAGAATGGGATTTAGAATGGATCTCTCTTTCTCTCTCTTTGAGTCGTATTTCTTCATGATTGAGGGCCGTGACTCCCCCGCAGAATTAATTCGTTAGGGGAGTTTTCTTGGGCAGATACATCGTGGTGGGCGCCCAGGTCCTTCCACGGAAGACGCATGTCCTCGGATATTGTGGTCCTCAAACATGTCGGTTTCCTCACGATGTTTTCCTTCACCGCTAAGCGAGTGCAAATCTACACATAACTTGAAAAATACAAGTCATTGGTGTAGGGCGGACTCGAACCAGGGTACGTCTGGATGAAACGCAGACACTGGAACCGCTGAGCCACACTCGCTTAGAATGGATAGTTGATTGATAAGTTAAATAATACTCATTTTTGTTATTTAATATTTTATTATTAAAATCAAATCAAAATATATTTATTTTAGAGTATACAAATACAGAATGTGTTTGTGTATTTTGGGAATTAATAAAGTAAACCAGATTAACACCTGACCGTACTACAAAAACCCAACAAAACTGTAACCAAAATCCACCCCATTTTAAAACTCGTTCCTATAATAAAACTCGTGCAAATTTCCAAAGAAAAATCCGTTAAAAACACGGCGTTAACCGTTAGAATCACAAAAGCCCCGTTTAACGCCGTTGAACAGGTGTAAAGCTATCAATAACGATTCCCGAACGGGCCGCTTCGATAGAGCCTGAAAAACGATAAGTTGGTATAGGGCTGCCACAGTGGTTTATATTTTAATGTAATTATTTTTAAACGTGTACATCAAAGTACATTTAAACCTAATAAGGTTAAATTATAAAAAGTGTTTATGAAATTCCACCGCAAGATTGATTATCTGTTTTATTCCTTGAAAGAATTTTTAATATGTGTTGCCTAAGTTTTGTCAATGGTAATAAAATGGATGAGTTTTTCGTAAAGAAAACATATTTAATTTTTAAAATATCTATAAAAAAATACTCTGGTTACGATACGTACGTAAATTATGATAAGTTTTAGTGTCAATATAAAACAATACAAAAAAATTTATGAAACTCACATTTTCAAAAAAACCCTACGTTATCGAAAACACCACAAATGTATCCTGTATTGTAATTAATTTCGCAAGTATATCCCTATAATAACCTCAAGCAAAGCCTTATAAGTCCAGGAAACCACCTTAACATAAAATAAAATTATATTCTATAGAAAACTTTGACTTTATAATGCTTCTGCCGTAAATTGACAAGCGCTGGCTTGATTTCATTTGTAAGGTTCCGTAGCATTTTTTTTATCAGTCCTCTTCCACAAATACCCCTACGTAGTGGAGGGTTTCTAGGTTAGGTTTTCTTTTAACCTAGAGAAACATAAAAAAAACGTTTCCTAGGTTGTAGTAGGTACTTTTTAAGGATTCTTTCTAGTACCGAATGATTATTTTAGTTTAGGTTCCATAGTATCCATAAAACTTAAGATTTTGAAGATATAGCATTTAAATTTACTAACGTAACATTTAAAGGTATTTTTAATTATTTATGCAGATAAATAATTTAAATAAAATATTATTAATCGAGGAAAGCTACCTGAAGACATAACAGTTAACTCTTGAGCAAAGCAAAAAAGTTATTTATCTGCTTAGAGAGACATATGAAATAATTATAATGCAACTTTGACTTTATTTTGTTTAAGTATTTGCATACTAGCTTAAGTTGGTAGACTGACATTAAAATGTGCCTTAAGAATGTTATTTTAAAGGATCTCTAAAATAGAAATAATGGCGTTTTACTTGGGCGGGACGGTGAATCAAATAAGGGGCGGGATTTTCCAGACCTGCCCAATACTGCTTCGTAAAACTTTTAGCCAATAAAAAATAATATATATTTGACTAGTCTGTAAAGATTTATTCGATATTCTTTACGTACATATATTTTTTCTCTTTAAAGTAACTTTCGGATGCCTTTTTTTACAAAAAAAAATACTACAACTTATCTAGCCTTATAGCTTCATTTGATTTTCGACTCTTTTTATATTTTTTATAATTATAAAAATAACTCTCATATGTTATACTTTTACTCAACAAAAAAAGTAATCGAAATTATATTTGTAACCAATCATACTGCCAGCCCTATTACCAAAGCCGATACCTGTTGCATCGAACATTCGATACCCTTCAATGGTTAGACAGGGACAGCACTAGACAGGTCACCTATCGTTTGAAAGAGAAGGGTGAGTGTGGGCCCACTTCAGGGCAACATGTCCCGAAGGTTTCAGTTGTCTATAAATATAGGTTCGAACTTTGTGGTCTCTAAAATATGGGGAAGATGCTCTACTTTAAAGTAGATATCGTATCGCCTGTAACATATTTTATTAGTTCCTTTGCTTACTTATTTTTGTCATGTACTAAGTATTATTATTGCATTGTACTTATTCTTTGTGTCTTTTCTTTCATTTACACTGTTAATTAACATAATAGGTCTGTACGAATCATTTAAGTATTCTGACAAGAATCACAAAGTTTTTATGGCATTTCAAAAAATGTTTGCCTACACTAAATTTACAGCAAAATTAAGTTTAAAATGAAATCCAATTAAATGTTTCATTCATTTTTAAAAAAAATACCAACTCTGATGTAGAAAATTTGTTAAAAAGGCTTTAATCAACTAAACTGATATAGAATAAAAAAAATATTTCACGACTTAACAATCCGATCCTAATAGGAAAACAAAATAATAAGAAATTAAAAAACAAAAACAAAACATTCTGCGTTATGCCGCGATCCCAGAACGCAAGTTCTGAAGATGGATGTCATTATACACAGCACATAATGCAAATATACACAGCAGGACAAACATGTATATATTGTATACAGATAAAATTATATATTCTATTATTATTATTATCTTAGGATGTCCATAGTTTTAGTTTTATTTACTTTTAATTGTATTTGTGAACCGTCCAAACCACTTGGAAGAACCTGTCTTTTGCAACACAGTTCTAACTAAAGCAAAAGACAGAATCATGTAAATTATACAATAAGGTTGCTCAAATAAAAAATTTACTTTACTTTACTTTACTTTACATTACATTCGAAACACGTAATCAACATACGTGAATTACACGTGAGTGAAAACCGTTGAGTTAACATATTGATATTATAAAAAAAAGTCTAACGAAAGTTTTAATAATAAAAAAAACACAAAGTAGAGCATCACACCAACACATCACTGATGCACTGAAATTGCCATTCTCGTGAAAAAGGCTCCACCGGTATCTATTGATACCTTGTATTGATAGGTTGTATTTCATACAGGGCGGGACTTTGCACCTTGGAAATAGGTAGAGAGGGGATGTATGTATGGTTATTAGTATCGATGTTTTCGATGTAGATTGATGTAGGTTTGATGGTTTAATTTAAAAAAATATAGGATAATAAGCGTAAAAATTCACGACCACTGCAGGATTTTGAACCTGCGTATTTCTGATAACCAGACAGAACGCCTAACCTGTCGCGAAAATTCACACTCATTTCCAAACAGAATATTGATTGAATAATAAATATGAAAAAATTGTGCTGCAGTGATATGTAGTTACATTAGCATAATAATAAGGTGAGTTCTTATAAGGTTTAAATTTAATAAAATAATAATTAATGGCATGATTTTATTTTCACGTCTTCAAATGTAAACTTAACAAAAACTTTTATTTTATCATAGAACCTAATTGATAACAAAAATAAATTAATAAGAAAATAAGTATTTTATTGTAAGCTGCCAACACTTTGTCATACAGCATACCATGACATAACCTAACGTTATACTCATCCATTTTGAAAGACTTTCATAGCTCAAAATGTATCACCTTTTTTATTATAAGGGATTTTTCCCATCCCTTACAACGATCAGCCATCGGCTCTCAAAAATTTGCATATTGGCGTTAAAAATACTCCACTGAATGGTTCCATTGGGACTAGCCGGCTTTATTAATTGAACGAAAGAGGTTATTGAAATTCAATACGAACAAATTTGCAGCGTTTTTTACTCTCGCACTTTTGTCGATTGTTTTTTACAATTGCGCTGGCTTGTTATTGGCTGCATTTTCAAAGTTGTTTTAAGGTATCTGAACCGATCTACAAAACCTATGCTTTTGATTTGCTAAAGGTGAGATCTTTGCTTACATACATATGTACCTACCTACAATTTGAGATATAAACCATCAGTCAATCTTTCTTAGTGATTGAGTCTAACTATACAACTGTATGTATGGAAATTACTATCAGGCGAATGAACCTTCTGCAAGCAAACCTTATTAATGATTAGAAGTCAAACCTGATAATGTAAAACTGTTTGGTAACGATAGACTTTTAAAAAGTAAAACCAATGACAGTTGCAAGATTGACAGTTTAAGATTATTGTTATCGTTGCCATGGAAATAGCCGACTGAAAAAGATTTGTACTGTGATATCAATGAATTGGAAAACAAAGAAAGAAAGAAAGAAACATATCTGTATTTTCATGTAAATCTTTATTAAATTATTATGAGATAATCGTAGAGCCTACACTTCATCATCATCATTATCCACAGCCCTTGGAAACGCACGAACCTTAAGAATAATAATTAAGTCAATGAACAACTCAACACAATAGCCTCTAACATTAATACCATGTCTGCAATAGTTACTTTATATACCTAACATCCTCTATCTGTATTTTTTACTTAATTTTAAGTATAACATTGTAAAAGGCCTCTCAGTGTTGGCTACGGCCCCACTGATGCCTTAAAAATACCGGGCGTAAGGCCCGAGAATCTGTGAAGTGAAATAAAGAAAATAATAATAAAATGGTGCGTATGTAAATGCGAAAACACCACGGAAAGCCAGTAGGCGTAATATAAATATAAATTCTATTTCTATAATGGAACCATTTAACAAAAAAAAATGTTTTAAATTACATGCAAACATTCAAAATCATAATATTTGAAAAGAGTTAAAATACGATTATTCAGAAATAATCACTGTGTATAACTTAACAAAAAATATTTTTCCAGTGGAGCTTCACAATAATATTACAATCTATATTGTACGCGTTTAATTTGATTGAAACCCGAATAAACGATCTAGCATATTAACCGTGAAATGAACGGTTAAATTTATCAAAGCTGGCTATCACACCGAAGTGTAATCAAACAAAAGATTTTAATTATTAATATATTTGTTTTTTTTACATACATATATTGTAAAAAAAATAAAAATAGTTAATAATTATAAAAATATTATGAAGTCTCTCAAAAAATCATTTTTTTTTTAATATTGGTTATTCTATTATAAAACTACAATTAACATTTTGAATCAGAATAATAAGACTACTAATTTTATGGCTGATAAAATTAATCAAAATTATTTTCCAACGACGATCTAATACAAACGCATTTTTTGTAATGACTCCAAGCTGCAGCAATATGACAATTTAAATCACTATCGAACTTTTAACAATCATTTTTAATAAACAATCAGTTTATATGTATATAAAATGAACAAAACAATACGAATCTCCTTTCGAATTATGATACAATCTCACAAGGTTTTTAGTTTTTTCTTCCCTTGTTTTTATGAATTATTATTGCTAGTAATGATAACAGCCAAAAATAAAAAAAATATCTCTCTATATTGATCAATACCGGTGTGACACACATCTGTGTTTACAAATCCCAAAAAAAGCTTCAAACGCTGTCCCTTGAAGAAGTACAAAGCCGCGACCGAAAATTAAATAATGAAAAAATATAGCCGCCTCTTCCCTTGAACAGATGAAATTTGATTAAAAAATCACGATTATTACAACCCCCCCTCTATGAAAAATTCCCTTTTCCACCCGTCTATCGGGAATAATCACTCGATCAATAATAGCTTTTACTCCCTCGGAATAAAGACGAACCAACCGACAAAAGATGTAAACGCAATCGTGGTATTTTTAAAAGGGTGTCAGTTAAACGGTAAGCTAAAGTTTTTTTTAATGTGTAGACTAAACCATGTCAAAGTAAGGACTATTGAGCAAAAATCTTTTAAAACAGCATTACTTAGCATTGTACCAAAATGATAATTTCATAATTTTTCCCATTTATTTTCATAATCATGTCATTCAACACAAAAGTGAAACATTTTGTAAAAAATATTATTAAAACAAAATATCTAGCAATTTGTAGAGGATAGACAATTGTCCAATGAACTCGAACTACCTAACTATAAACGGGACACTAAAATAATAGCACAAGACTTCCTTACACATACATTGCTGACCATAACATCTAAACAGCTGCCAAAACAACAATCCTCATGTTTAAACCAGTCGATGCCTCCCCCCACCCCCAGCCGCCCCCTTTCAATAATTTTTCATCGTTTTGATCCGGCCTCTTTGTGGTCTACTCTTTATACACTTAGATTAACAAAGTTTTAAATTAAAATCGTATCTGATATTGGGCCTTGTTTGAGATACAGGTTTTTATTAATTTTTCGGTTTATTGATTTCGGCGAAGCTTTGTTGAGATTGTTTGGCTTACCTCGTTATTTTTGGGTTGGAAAATTGAAAATTGAAATAAAATATGTGTAAATTTGTTTTCTTTTTGTTTTGGTTTTATTAAAAACATGTAATAGATAGATATATTTATTTTGTCTTTAATGCACTCCGAAATAAATGACATGACTTAAAAAAACGTAATGGCATCATTCTGGGTATAGGTACTCAACAATGATTACTACTCATAAATTAAACTAAGCTGGTCTATGATTTTTGTTTACTCTGATTATTGACTTACAACTGTTTACTGTAGATTTGTATATACTTATATAACTAGCCTTATCTCGTGTTTTTAACCTTCCAAAACTACACTTATTTAATTAATTATTTCCGAATTCGTTTCTGTACTAAAAGAAATGACCACATATAATATCTTTCTTATTTTAAAACCTCATCTGAATACGCCATTGCTACTACAATCACAATACAGAGCCACGGTTCAGCTGATTCGTTGATCAAAAAACATCACAATACGAATGTCACTCGAAGCCACTTTGCAAGATCAGAGAGTATCAGGGGCTTATGAAGGATTATGAAATATTATGGGGTTGGTATTGTATCTACCATGGTTTTTAACCTAATTTTCTTTGGAGAGCGTTTAAAACAATGCAGTTATTCGTGAGATAGTTAGAAGTGTGCCAATCGTGATACGGTGACCTGCTAGTCATAGTTATTCAAAAATACGAGTATATATAATTTAAATATGAATTATATACTCATCGATTACTTTTGTATAAAACTAGGTATACGAAAATATAAGGCACTGCATTCATTGACAAAAATAAGTAGAAAAAATCGAATGATACTATTTCCAATCTAGAAAAATACACTCATCAAAAATTATTTTTACAAAAATTTAGAGATCAATTTCAAGTGGTCGGGTTGAACTTTCAAAATTAGGCTGTTCCTACTTCTACGAAAAAACTCTAACCAAAATGTTAAAATATCAGTCTCGATAAGTATAGTAACCCCCTAGTTCACAATGCGTGGTGCATGCATATGCAAACATTCGACGATTGAATATGGATGAGAGAATTGCACAATATGGCCGTAGAGGAAAAATTGCTAAGTTTTTGTAAATATATAATATGTTTTTTTATTTGGTCTTGGGCTGTTTTGGGCTATTAGTGGCTTTAACGCCATGGGGAAAATATGTACATACATACATATATGGAATTTCATAAATTACACCATTACCAATTACATTGGAGCTGTCTTAGCTATAAACGACAATAGACTGTGAATATTGATTTTGTTATAAGCTACCAGTATGATTCATTCGAATCTTGGTAGTCGTGCAAAGTTATAAGTTTTTTTTTTACACTAAATAGGCTTACGTTTGACTATAGCCTGCCTGATGTTAAGCACCACTATAGTCTAAGATGTAGCTCGCTTGCCTAGAAGAAACCTATTTACTCTAGATTTGAAGACCTGGGGTATAATTTTCTGGGAACAGGGCTCCAGGTAGAGAGTTCCATAGTCTTGCTCTCCTTACAACAGGATGATACAACAATGACATTTATGATAATAAAAAAATCGTATAAAATAATATTTTAGCTCTTTTATTTAAATAGATCTATAATGAACTTATATATATTTACTAACATTATTCCTAAATCTTTGGTATTCTTTTCCGTAGTTTATCAGATATACGACACACCACAACGAACCCGTGACAATGCAACAGAAAGCCTTTGATCCGTCGATTACTAATGACGGCCGATGTGTTGACTTTACATATTGTTTGTCTATGAGCTATGATTACATTACACTGTTAGTCGAAGGCTTAAGCTCTGATTTCCTAGGAAAGCGGTTCCGACATATAGCGGCCGTAATACAGCGGTGAATGATGCCACTAGAACGTTGTCTATGTAAACGAAATGGCGCGGTTTCCTAGAGAGCGGGAACTTGAACCGTAATTTACTTTAATTATTTTTGCGTCCTTAATATTAAAGCTGCTATATGAAGGCACCGTTGTCCTAGGAAACCAAAGCTTTAGTGAATAAGAATTAGATGATAACTGAAGCAATTAAAATTCATTTGTTTCTTCTGTACCTTATATTTTTAATGAATTTTGTAGTTTTGCATTTGTTTACGTATTCCGCAAAATGTCTAACTTAACGTTTGCTGTAGGTACTGTGCAAAAAAGTTAATTTAAAATATTTCGTTGCAGTTTGATAACCGATAAATTGCCAGTTTCGTAACATTTACCTAAGTACAAGTTTTTTGTTAAAAGATAATTCTGTTTTATTTCATATTTCTATAGAAATGGCGTCATTGTGTGATATAAGTCACTTCTGTTAGTGTTGGTTAAGTGAATTGTATAGATATAAAAAAAGGAAGTTAAATTGCTATGATATATAAACAAAAAAATCTTTGAAGTTCACATTTATAAATCGTAATCCCTTGAAATGGGGCGTAACTGCATGTATTTATCTAAATATATAATATTCAAAGGTGACTGACTGACTGATTGACTGACTGATATAGTGATCTATCGACGCACAGCCCAAACCACAGGACGGATCTGGCTGAAATTTGGCAAACAGGTAGATGTTATGACGTAGACATCCGCTAAGAAAGGATTTTCGAAAAAGCCGCTTTTAAAGGGGTGAAATAGGGGATGCAAGTTTTACTTCTTAATGCGAGCGAAGTCGCGAGCACCCACTAGTTACATTATATTTTTTGAACAAAATATAAAGATCTTTTACATATGTACTTACGAGTACACTCAATATACATGTGTCGATTATAAAAAGAAAAATTCTACTTACGAACTAACATTTCTTAACTTACAATTTTTTAAAAAACTTATCAAAGACTTATATAGGCAATATGTTTAAGCGTAAATATAGTTTACACACAAACTTACTATATTGCCACAAACCAAAGACGCAAACCAATTCCAAGCCCACAAAATTTAATTTCCTCAACACCTATCAATATTTACCCCTGAAAAGCTGTAAAAAGGCGCAACAAAGACTTCTCACATTCAAGCCTGCTCGATTATAATATAAATCGACGAATTTAAACACCCTATCGAGGGGAAATGCGACAAACGTCATAAAATATAATAAAGAAATGTCATAAAGCACAGGAAGATATGAAATGCTGGGAAAAAAGAGGAAGATGTTGGGGAATATTTGCAAATGATCCGATATGAAAAATAACTAAATAACTGATCGTTCACGTACCGCTTCTTAATCAATTTAATAAAAAGATGATAATATTTAACCAGAGTTGAACAGTCTCATGTGAACTTACTCACTTTATAAATTTAATCATAGTATGAACTTCCTTATCATAATATTTTTTTTACACTAAATAACTAGTTACAAATCTTAATGCTAAGTACATGTACATAGGTACTTAAACTAGGATACAATATTTGACAAACTACATAGAAGTCATTAAAGGTTCTGGATTTCCTGCAGAATAATAAATTTGGTAATTATATATAACACATTCATAATGTCGTGATAGGTATGCAAGTATCTTTCTCTTCGGGTGGATGCACTTGCGCTTCAGGCTCCTATGAGACCTACTGCAAGGTGCAAACACAACACACAGGTACAGATAATTAAATATTTTGTATAGTTAAGACATACATATTTATTGTAGTTACTTAGTTACAATATTGTTTTGGCCCAATAAAAGCTTTTGTATTTGTATTTGTATTGTATTAGGGTCGTTTTTCATTTTGTAGGGCACCCGCACCCGCAGAATCATTTAACTAGGTTCGTTCTCTTAGACAAATATATTATACTAGTGGGTGCTCGCGGCTACGCTCGCATTAAGAAGTAATCCTTGAATCCCCCATTTCACTACTTTAAAATTTGCATTTCAAAATCCTTTCTTAGCGGATGCCTACGTCATAACATTTACCTGCAAGCTAAATTTCAGCCCAATTTTCCGGAGGTTTGGGCTGTGCGTTGAAAGATAACTATATCAGTCATTCAGTCAATCAATTAGTCAGTCACCTTTGAGTTTTATAGACAACAACACAATGTACCTAAATACATTGTGTTGTTGTCCATGAAAGACATATTCGCTGGGATCAAAAACAAATTTAATGAAAGACTAGATTATTAATTAAAGTACAGTCAAATTTAACAGGCCAACATAAAATTCGATAACCAATAAAGTTATCGTATTTGTAATATGCGATACAAGAAGTATACTTTTACCAACAAACCTCTGTAAGTAAACCTTCAAAATACATACATCAATATCCTTAAAGCCGTCTGTTTTCACCCTGCTATATGGCAAATGAATACGAACGGCTTCAAATGTGGCGTCATAGAGCCATATCGGCTGAAATATGTTTACAATAACGGTAGATGTATAATGTATACGTATAGCCACTCAGAGGGAGGCTTAGATTGTTTTTGAAAATGGGAGGGGGAGTGAATTTTGAGTAGTGTTGTAAAATTTTACGGCGTTTGAATCGATTGGAAATAGTTTATGATTACATTTTAGATTTCACTATCAAACTATGCAATGTGTGTTTGATATTATACTTTAATAGAAAAGTAAAATAGCGTTTGTTTTGGTTTTTACGGCGCAATGCAACAAAGTAATGAATCTAAGTGATTTTCAGTGTGGAAAGATATAAAATACAAGCTTTTTTACACAGATAAGAACAAAGGGGGTGAAGCCGAACATAAGTTAACTATAAGTAACTCAATATATACCTATTATTGTATATAAAGCATTAGGAACCCAAGGTAGCTTGAAAATGTTTCAACAATTCAAACCATGCTATTTTTAAATTATATTTTCAGCAATGTTTTAGGTTAATGTTTATTTAAACATGATAATCGAGAACGATAACATATTTTGATTTGTTTAACTTTCATTTACAAATCAGTTCTAAAGTCCGTATCCCAATCCAAACACTTAAAAAAGTGTTACTTCGTTAACCCTGATCCGTCAAACCTCGTCAAAAACGCGTCATTTCACTCCTAGACACCTATAATTAGATAAGTATCTTCAAAACGCGTCTCTCGAATGGGCAGCTATACTATACATTTTCCCGTTTGCGGACACAGAAGAATCCATCCATAAAAAAAACCGTGGATGGCCTATTCCTTAGGTATATATACCAGGACCTAATAAACGCGTCACTTCTAAACTTATACATATTATATGCCTATTGCCTGCATTACCTACAATATCTACAAAGCGTCTTATATATAGGCAGATGCAATATCTCTTTTTTCTACAGCTTGATGGACCCTATATATTCCCTATTAGGTACCTAAAAACGCGTAATTTTTCTCCTAAACATGACTGCATATCTATACCTATAACATCTACTATATATCTTCAAAGCTCGCGTCTCAAAGACGCAGATATGCAGTTTCCCATTTGTCATCCGTCTGATGGACCACAAAGCGATGTCGCGAGCTCTGAGATGCCTCCAGGCAAGTCTGGCTTTCAGATTGAGAGCTCTTTGAGAATCGATTTTTGAAGAAAAATTGCTGTGGTGGTGATTATGGGTTTTTTTTGTGGCTTATGTCGTTTGAAGTTTACATAATGTTTGAGAAATTGATAGAAATGACATCTTTTAATATACTTACTTATAAAATTAATTACTTAGTGACAGACTACAAATATATTTTATTTGTAGGTAACAGATTACATTACATTCCAAGTTCGTTACAACATTTTGCCAACTTAGATATTTTTTTAGGATGGATGATTTTGAATTTTACTCGCTTTATGGTGAAGAAAAACATCGTAAAGAAACCAACACGTTTGACCAAAAGTGAGATTACTTGTGCCATACAAAGAAGGGCCAGGTCTCTCACCACGACTAATCTTCCCATGATATTTTGAATTTCTGTGTATATTCAGATTGTCCCTAATGACTTAGAAATAAACCTCTTTTTACAATAAATATATTACAAATCAGATCTGGGTTCTAGTCTTTAAGGTTAATTCTACTCAATACAGGAATATGACCAAAGAAGAACACTTTCTCTCTCATTTTATCAATATAAATCTAACTGTCTCAACCAAAAACCAAACAAAACACAATCTACCTAAATCTTAGCATATTTCCAAACCCCTCGCTTGAATCGATACGCACGTATGTACACAAAAGGGTTGTACAACGAGACAAGCAATTAAAAGCTGGCATTCGTCACAGATTTGCCTCCAGTCAATCTCCCCCCTTCTATTGTCTTGATTTAATAGGAGGGGAGTAACAGTAAGGGAGTTTACAGGCATATTTATAGTACTGCAGATAGTTTAAAGTACTACAGAGCTGCTATATATTTTTAATGGACCTGTGGTTCAGCAGTTACGCGCTTTGCAAGCCGGAGGTCGCGTTTCAATTCCCGTAGAGGAACAGGTATTAATGCTCAACTAAAATTTCTTTAAATAAATTCTGGCGGCGGATGGAGAAAATTAGTTGGACAGAAAGAAAGACCAATGAAGAAGTGCTGAGCATGGTCCAAGAACACCGTACAATACTGGCAACTATAGAAAACAGAAGAGGGAAGATGGTTGGCCACCTTATACGACATGACGAATTTATAAGAAACATCATGGAAGGAAAATTGGAAGCCCGAAGAGGAAGAGGAAGGCCGAGAAGATCATACATGGAGCAAATAAAAGAAAAGGCAGGTTTTATGTCGTATAAGGAGGTCAAGGAATTGGCAGAAGACCGGGAAGGATGGCGCATACTCCACAGACAAGGGCCCGGCCCTTAAATTTATGATGATGAAAATTTCTTTGATATTTTCCGGTTTCTTCTAGACAAGCGCGCTACATCGTAAATTATAACGTTCCTTAACATCAGGCATGTTGTAGTCCTTCGTAAGCCTATATCATGTAAAAAAACGTAAATAAATGGCCCCTGATTGGGTTCTCGTGCTTCAAAAGGTACTTTGAGCCATCGGTCTCTATCTCAAATGGTAAATTTATATTCCGGAAACCTTGATTGCGAGCCTGTTCCATTCCAGAGTTATGGGCTCTCCATCTTGGCTCACAATGTCGCCTTAATGTCTCACTATTTTGAATCACAAGATTGTGTGAAAATATACAAATACATATAATTTATTAATAAAATAAATAATAAATAAATAAATATTTCAGGACATATCACACAGCGCCATCTAGCCCCATACTAAGCTTACGCTTGTATCATGGGTGCTAGAAAACGGATATAATACATATATACTTTTCTTTTGTAAATACATACTTATTATACATAGAAACGACCAGACTCAACACAAGTAATTTCAAATTTTAATATACATAATTACTTGTGTTATGCGGGAATCGAACCCGCACCCCTAGATTAGAAGGCGGAGCCACTACCAACTAAGCTAACGGAGCAGTCAATTTACAGGTCAATGTCATATACATTTGTATAATTAATATTTACATTTTAAAAACTCATCTGCTGAGTAGATAATGTTACTTAATAGTAACAATTTCAATTTTGTTTTGAATATATTGTAGGAAGCTGCATTCTTGATATTTTCGGGCTAGTGATTATATAAAGTCGGTCCTCCTACGTATACCGACTTCGACGACTTAACCAGTGAGTGTGTTGGTTGTACCAACTTATCCCTGTTCCTAGTTTGGTAGGGATGTGATTGTCCTGCGGTACTAAAGCTTTCTTTATTTTTATGTACATACATAGGTACACATTTGATATATATTTGGGACTCTTCACGTTGACATAAAAACGAGGCTTCTGTAGCATCCATACTGTTCCTCCCTGTATACCAACCCATTGTCGATTCCGAAGATTGTGTGTGTGCAAATCTTTCTCTAAGTTTGTATGTTTGAATTTATTTGAATTATTCAGCGAGCGAGAAGTGTTATTGGAAAAGTGGAATTGGGTCATATTGTTCTGAAACATTCGCTATTGTGAGGGAATTGAATTGGAGAGGAAATTACAAGTAATTTGTTTGTGTTGGATTGCGTCCTAATTGTTTTGGTTTGCAATTTAATTTTGATTGTTTTTTGCACGCTTATCACATTAATATAACTGAATATGCAAAAACTAACTAACTCGGCCAGTATGCTGGGCACGCTGCCCTCTGGTGGTGGGCTGGAGCACTTAGATTATATTTAGGCTTTTCTAAAGATTTTCTGAGTGCCCCTTTTTTGTAGTAGCTAGTAGTAGTATGCTTATAGTTTTTTTTCCCTTGTTTTTATATTTTATTATTGTAAATAAAGATATATTCAAGATAAAAAAAAACTGATAAGACTGATTCCTGAGTGTCAAAAAATGTAATAATCAAACGTTTTATATGTGTTAGTCTGACTAAGCCTATATTGAACTAAACTTTTCTTTTACCTTCTGTAGCTTGAGTATAAAATAGTAAAAAATATTTATCAATATGTCTTTTAAAATATCATTGGTACATACTTTAAGGTGTGCATGATATCACACGTGTGAGGGCATGTAATGATATCTACTATTGAGTAATTTTGTATTACGTTATAATGTTTATTAAAAATTAAATGTTGTGATATACATAAGATAGCAAACTTCTCAATACCTCCTCAACGAACGACGTCATTCGCTAACTCTTGGATGAGTTCTATTATAACTTTACAATGTCACTCTCTAAACATAAAATACGTCAACCGCAATTCCATACTCCACTATAATACTCCCACATCAAAAATAAATGTTACCAACCATATTAACCATTGCAGAGTCATTTTTCATCGGAACTACACATAGACACAGCTAGGGACACCTAATTATCACTAAATAATTATTACTTTCTCGGCATATAAAATGACATGACACGTAAAATTCATTATTATTGATTGAAAGAACTGGTTTTACCAACAATATAAAGGAAAACATTGTGAACAAACCGACTTGTTTGAGGACCACAAAATCCGAAGACATGTGTCTTCCGTGGAAGGACCTGGGCGCCCACCACGATGTATCTGCCCAAGAGAACTCCCCTAACGAATAGATTCTGCGGGGAAGTCACGACCCTCAGTCGCGAGGAAATCCGACTCAAGAGAGAAATAATCATTTATCAATATTGTCTTAACAAACGTACACGACGCCGATATCCAATCAGCTTGAAAACCTATTAAGTGTTTTTTTTTTTATCTAACCAGTGAGACATTTGACAACCATTCAAGGAACTTGAAGTATTACTGATCTAAGTAACACAGTGGTTGAAGAAGGTGTTGCATATTTTAAATGACCTGGATTTCATCTGGCTAACATACAACAATGTTGTGTGTTTATTGAGTTTTCTCGCTTAAACCAAATCAAATTCGAACTCTCTACCAGGAGTCCTATTTCCAGAAAATTATAGCCCGGGGGTCTTTAACTCCAGGGTTAACAGGTTTCTTCTAGGTAAGCGTGCTATATCCGAGTCGACAGTGGTGCTTAACATCAGGCACGCTTTACAATAAAATAAAAATCAAATAAAAATAGCCTTAATTTCTACTACTCAATAAAATAGATATAAGAATACTTCACTTATACATCTTTAAATTAAGGTAGGTATAAATAAACAGTGATACTAAAAAGGGCTTTTTAATATTTCAGGCAAGCTATAGTCAAACGTAAACTGTGTTAAAAAAATAAGGAGTCTATTGCAAATTTTGTTGCAACTACCAATACGTGAGGTTCTTTGTGTGAGTGCCACCCCTCCTATACTAGAGGGTGGGGGTAGGGGGGTGAAATCTTCACTAGATGGATGTTCTAATATTCAAATGGGATACGGAACTATTATTGTTGGAGCTACTGTCGATATTATTGTGGGCCGAGATGGTTTGATACTTTGAGATGATTTTTTCTTATAACGTATAGTTTCATATTTGGTACAAATTAGTTTCCTCTATATATCTATCTATATATATAAAACTCAAAAGTGACTGACTGACTGCAATAGTGATCTATCACTCACAGCCCATACCACTGGACGGATTGGGCTGAAATTTGGAATGAAGGTAGATGTTATGACGTAGACATCCGCTAAGAAAGGATTTTTGGGTATGCCACTTTTAAAGAGGTGAAATAGGGGATGCAAGTTTTACTTCTTAATGCGAGCGAAGCCGCGAGCATCCACTATTAAGTTATAAAATAATCTACATACATAAAAATATAGAAGAACTCAAATTCAGTAATGCTATGTCTATGCTATTACATTATTTTTAAGAAAATGTAGGCAGCGATGCAATCATTTGAAAGAAGAACTAAGATTAGTAATATTTTTAAAGTTCACATTTTACAAACATATTGTAACATCACAAAATACACCAATACATTATTAACAACATTATTTTAAGAACCTAATATCAAACACACGTTTCCAAACTTTTATCCGCGGAATGAGCTGTCAAAACTCTTCTGGCCTCAAGCACAACTGTCAAGGGCTCGAGGGGGTTACAACACATTACAATGTTATGTTTACCTTTGTTTATGTATAATAACAGTCATACTCACTATGTTCAAATAAAATCAAGTCGAGCAGCAGAAAGTTGTTTCCTGAAATGAGATTAATGTAATTCAAAACTGTTATTTTTTTGTATCAGTTAGGCCTAGATACCAAATCGTTTCTTATATCTTTACTTATTTTATGTATACTAGACAGTCAAGTCTTCAGTAGCGACACTCGGAGAAGCAACGCTATAATCAAAACTAGAGCAAATATATTATAGTTTGATGACACTGGCTTTCAAAGAGGCAATTGGAACGTACCTCACCTCATTATATTCATAATTTTGTTAAATATAGTTACCTACTCCAAAACAAACATTCACGACGTAAGTAATACCTATTCCACTTTGTTTTCTATCATATTGTAGCCCCCAAGTCTCAAGACTAGTCGGTTGCGGTACGCGCAACTTCTTTGCATACTTCCCGTGGTGTCAGTACGATATACGTCATATTATATTGTGTGCCTACACGTATTGGATAGGGATGGGAAATATGTTATCGATAAAAATAAAATTTAATGCTCTTCCGCTCCATGGAGTATGCAGTATAACGATGGAAACTTCTTTGAGTTTAACTTATCCTTTTATGGTTACAGTTCTGCTGTTACGACTGTATAAGTATTTGATAACAAAATGTGTTAAGCAATGTTATTCTTACCAAATTCATTTTCAACTATAAAAGCATTGTATTTGTCCATTTGGAATGCGATAGTTTGCATATGGACTGATTGATGTCAATAAAATACAACTGACAGGAGTACAAGTTTATCTAACAACTGGAAAACAGCAGTATTTCTCTACTTTTTAGCATTAATAACAGGAAAAATCATATTCAGATGACCCCAATCTGACCATCGATATTTAGTTGGGTAACATTATCAACAATCGATTCAAAACATCGACAAACACCCACCCCATCCCTACCACTAAGCGAGATATATCAGCTCACTTCATTTATTCGTGCCGTATCTTTTGTTTGCTATATTTTTGACAAGTACAAAGCGTATCTGCGCTTGTCATATGTTTGACAGACGAGAGGGGGGTGGGGGAGGGGTGCTAAGTTGCTATTAAGCACTGCGGTAGTGAAGGATGGATTTTTCAATAGGTTTCAGAAGGATTGTGAGAGAGTGTCTACTGTCTATTGTTTTAGGGTTTTTTTGTTTGTTTGGTGCGAGTGAGTGGAGTTTGAAGGAAATTTCAAACTATTAGTGTATGTGATATACATAATACATTATGGCTATTTGTGCAGTTGTAAAAAAAACTTACTCTTTAGATACTGGTTAATTTTATTGTTGTCGAACCCATTTAAATTGTTAAGTTTTTAAATGATTAAGTAACTTTAAATATCATTTCGAAAAGAGCTCAAAATGCTACAAAATAAAGTGATTGGATTGTTATTGGAATTCGAAAATTTATTCATATATTTTTATTTTTTTTATTTTCTATCTATAGCGTGTCATTTCGATATAAAGATAGATACCAAAAGAGGTTCAATATTGTATATATAATTATTTTATATACGTATGTATATTGTGTAAATTACTAAGCTGTTATTTCATAAACTGTAACCCGAGTAGGTATTAGTAACGTAGTGCGAAGTCATTTTGTCACCCCCACCTCGATATAAGGCTTTCCTTTCAGCTACATTTGGGTGGACCGCGTTATGCCGTAAAGAACCAAACGTCTTTAAATTAGTTAAGTTTTATTGTTTCATTGCTTATGCTATTCTGTTAGGAAAACTTTCGTAAGACATTCTTATCAATATATATTTTCACAATAATAAAATATAAAAACAAGTGAAGGAAAACTAAACATACTACTTCTAACTACTACAAAAAGGGGCTCTTAGAAAATCTTTAGAAAAGCCTAAAGATAAAGATGCTCCAGCCCACTACCAGAGGGCAGCGTGCCCAGCATGCTGGCCGCATTACCACGCTGGATGGCAATGCTGATACGTTGAGCCAGAAAAAGGCCACTCACTTTCACTCCCTTGTTATTTCGCGTATATTGTTTACGCGTTTCGGGTGTAATGACACCCATCATCAAAACGTGTGTACGTTTTGAGACCGCGGCAGCGCGCAGACAATTACGAGAAATTACACGTGAGCGAAAACCGTAATAGTTACATATTTTTTATGCTATTCCATTTTTCAACTTATTTCATTTTTATCTAAAGAAGTGAAATGCAATATGTCGAAATGACATTTTTTTCTATATTGATCTTACATCTATGGAGATGACAACTGTCAAAATGAAATAAAATATGCAGACAGAAAAGAATAAGATAATTTTAATAACTAAGCAGAACGCCACAAAATGTATTTTTTTTGTTAACCGCAATTAAACACGCATTGCCATGAAATACTTTCATCACATCTCACTTCACACTATTATTATATAGGTGAAAGTTTGTGCGTGAGTGAGTAAGCGTATGTTTGCTACTTTTTTACTCCCAAACGGTTAAATAAATAACGGTTGAACTGATTTGGATGTAATTTATATACTGTACAAAGTTTAGTTTATCTATTTGTATTTATGACGTAGCCTCTATACAGCTTTATCGTAGTTTATTATAAAATGTATTGTTATTTTTGGTTTACCAATTTCTATGACACTACTTGACGACGCCTCTTTACAGCTGATAGTAAAACAAAGATTTAATTTTAAAAACAATTATTTAATAATTAATTAACCTTTAAAATAGTCACTACCTACAATTGTAATTTCTATGATATTAAAATGTAATTATTATAAAAAATTTGACGAAGTAAATCTTGAAATGTGCTTTCCCTCTAATATGTTAAATTAAGCTTTGGTTTCCTAGGAAAGCGGTGCCATCGTATAGCGGCCGTAATACTACGGACACAAATAGATGGCCGTCTTTACGGTGACGACATGTGGAAAGTCCCACGGCTGTTTTAACACACCGTCAGACATTATCTATACTAATATTATATAGCTGAAGAGTTTGTTTGTTTTTTTGAACGCGCTAATCTCAGGAACTACTGATTGATTGATTGATTGATTGATACTTTATTGGACACAAAAAAACATAATACACAAACAGAAAAGAAAATTAATTAAAACTAATGCCACAAATGGCGGCCTTATCGCTAAAAGCTGCGAATTGAAAAAATCTTTTTGTGTTAGTTGAATAGACCATTTATTGAGAAAGGTTTTAGGCTATACATATAACATCACGCTGCAATTAATACGAGCGAAGAAACAATGGAAAATGTGGAAAAAACGGAGAAAATTATTCATCTTTGAAGGATTCCGTTGCGTGCACTGCAAAAACGGTTCAAGTCGTTGGTAACAGATATAATTTATAAAGCTAAAAAGGTTGCCCAAAATAACTATTCCACGCGGACGAAATCGCAGACACAGTTAGTTTTTAAATAAACGTCAAACAAAATGTATCAATAGCTTCACCGCTATCAATAAAACGTTCACCAAACCATCTGACACCGACAACACGGCCGTCATGCAAATAGCAGCACCGCTTTTTGACTTTACGGTGTCAGTTACCGCTCTCTAGGAAACCGCGCGATTTTGTTTACATAGACAACTTTCCAGCGACGTCATTCAATGCTGTATTACGGCCGCTATATAATGGCACCGCTTTCCTAGGAAACCAAAGCTTTAGAGTTATGTGAAAAAAACATGACATGATTTTGAAAAAAAAAAATATTTCATTTTTACGCTGGTACACAAAACTTGTCAAGTTACCGTTCTTGTCTCTATTTCGTATAAGCCCATCCAAACGCCCTCGGCATCGCAACATAATTTGATTAATTTTCGACTGGCACAAAACGGCTCGTAATTAAAACTAGTGTAAGTGGCTGCGAGGAGATAAGGCAACTTGCCTTGCTTAGACGGGCAGTGTTCTTAGCGTGTTAACTGTGTGCGAGGAGAGGGTGCGATTTTTTATATTTTTATAGATAATATATGACAACTAAGCTAAGATATTGTTAATATACATTTATTGTTTATCATTTTATCGTGTGAGAATAGCTTACTTTAAAGTTAAAAGTTTATAAACTGTTACAATTTTTTTTACCAAATTTCATAATTTTTTTTCTTACTCACGCTGTTACTGACTTGCAACAACAAACTGTTATCTCTTATCAGTAATCAATACTATATGAAAAGCATGTAAATATTTATTTCTTTTTATTGAACTTGCGAATATCTTTATAATATAATATAACAGATAAATATTTTGAAAAATATTTTGACAAAAGCTTGGTAAAGTTTTCAACTGTAATTCTAAAGTGTGGTCAATCGTCAACCAATCCTATATTTTTCGAAAAATTATTACAATGTTGCAGAATCATCAACCTATTAAAAAAAAAATTGGCTTACCTCTACAAAATCACGTTATTTGACCCTATATTCAGCTAGTCGTTTTTACCTTCTGCAAAACAACTAAAATAACCCATCGGTATCCCAAAAGTCGCACCCTCGCCAAGCGTACAAACAATTCGCGAAACTTAACCCCTAAGTAGCTATAAGTGGCATTTGACTTTGACAAGAAATTATATACTTAACAGATCCAATTTTGCTGTTAAGTAAATTTTAACACGTACGTTGTATCAACCGCAGTTAGTTTATATTGCTTTTAGTGGTAAGAAGTGGAGGAATTTGATACGACTGTGGGTAAATAGGTAACATGTTGACAATAGGATTGTACTGTTGTTTCTATTTTGTTTTGTGTAATATATGTGATGTTTTGGTGCTACACATTTCTGATGGGTTATAGTGTATGATCATTCATTAATTTTATTATAAAGTTTAATAAGCCATTTACATTCAAACTATGAAAGTGGCTTTTAAAATATAATTAGTAGACATTTTAATTTAGATTGGTTAATTGTCACCGTTTTTTCATTTGAATTTATTTTAAAGTGGGTTCTACTCATATAACATTTACTTAGTTCAAATTTGTGACAATGTTTACATTTTTACTATAGCTTACTTCGTTTAATAAACTGTGTGATAGATTTGAAGAGAAGAATACTCGTTGTAAGTATCGATATATCATAGTGAATGTTAAATCATGAATTTTGCTTGACATAACCTAGATCCCTTTGTTCTATAGTCGTATAGTCTCATATTATTTGTTCAAGTCTATTTCATCTGAAACTGCGTCTCAATGCACCACCCACTCTACAACAAGGCAGCCTTATCGCTAAGAACGACCACGACTCACGAATACGAATAATTCACCGACCAAATGTATAAATCAAAGGCAATAAGTCACTTGCAAACACTAACCAAACTAAACACAAGCTGTATTAAACCTTATGTTCATAGAAATAAGGATATCAAAGAAAATATTGCGGGTAGTTTAAAATTTGCAGGTGTTCGAAATTCAAACTGCCACGTATCTGCTCGGTGATTGGTCAGGGAGCGCGTGGTTTTGATATGAATAGTGCGGTGGAGACAAATGTTAGACTAATATGGAATTTTCAGTGATAGATAGGCTTGAGTGCAGTGCAGAGGACCTTAACGGTATATTGAAGCGCCCGTAGTTCAGCTAGCGGAGGCAACAGCATGCGATTACCAATGTTAAGCAAAGGTCGACGCGGTCAGTACGCGGATGGGTGACCGAAAAGTGGCATTCCATTTTGGATGCGTCCGTGGATCGGATGATCAGTTAAATTGTAGGTCCCGGCTGTTTGTCTAGTACGGCAGTCGTTAAGCCATGTCAGAGGCCCTTCGGGCGGCTTGATAAACTCTCGACACCAGAGTTGGCCACACTCATAGAACGACATCTTCATTGGCTCTAGCCTTATACTGTATGAATGGGCATTTCGGGTGTCTAGAGTTTTGAAATCGACCTAAAGGCATGTGTAATAGCTGAACAACTCGTGAATCAAAAAGGCACACTCTTGGAACAAAAAAACGATTCCACTTTTGTAATAAAGAATATAAAAAAATAAAGATTTTTTTTATATAGGATCATATTCATATTCATTTATTTCTTCATTTGGGTTAAAACTAAACTTAGTTTTGCACACTTATGAATGTCAAATCTAGTATATAATAAATAATGCCAAAGGCATCTATTGGACATATCACACAGCACCGTCTAGCCCTATACTATAAAGATTACCTATGAATGCACGAATGTATTTGAATAAAAATATTACTATGAACGTAAAAAAAATACATTAAAAATTCTATTTAAGTTACATACTATTAACATGTTCCTCATTTGGCATCTACTTGCGTCTGTTTCCATACAAACGTAGCAGTTGTATAAAATATTCAGGCGGGCTCAGCGTCACATGTGACTGGGTGCTAGGGCGCCTAACTATGCCTAGATTACCTACTTGTGTGGAATGTAGCTTCATGTGTTCTGTTTTGAAATAAAAATCTTGTACCTTTTCTGTTGGCTTACCAATAAAGATGTCAGTCTATGGCAAGTCGTTCACCGCGCAGGCTGTTCTACTCTGGAATGCCCTGCCACTTGACATCAAAAAAGCTCAGTCAATTGATAGCTTCAAGAGTCAAGTAAAAAATTGGTATCTGTTGTCATTATGCTGATATACATATGTAAATGCTATAATTTAACTGCTGTCTCTACGTATTATCTACATATATATATTTTATATTATATATATTTTAACACTATATATTAGTTTATGTTTGTACTAATTATGTATAATATGTATTAGGATGTATGTCTTTATGTTTATGTACATTATAATTATATTTGTGTATATTATTTATTCTATCGCATCTATTTCTGTTGTACACCACGTCCTTTATAATCCTTTATTTATTCCTCTCCATCCAATGGTTGCCTGGAAGAGATTGCTTTTAGCAATAAGGCCGCCACTTGTGGCACTAGAGTAATTTATGAAAGTATTTTTAGTTAATTTTGTTTTATAAGTGCGTGACAATAAAGGATTATCTATCTATCTATCTTACCAATAATTGCAATGATCCGTCGGTTCATTTTAGCGTGAATAAGGGACAAACTGACTCGCTTTCATGTTTAATATATTGCTGCTTTCAACAATCATACTAAGCAATGTAATGCTAAACAAATAATTTGTCACCAGTAACCAGTAGTAATCATATTTATTAAGAATGTTCAGACTTCAAATTTACAGCCTAAAACCTCGAAAAAATAGTAATCAATGCAATCTTTATTATAATTATTTTGCTTGCCATTACTGTTAAGTTGCTAGCATTTTACTAAAGGCGTTATCGCAAAAAATATCACTAAAAATATTACTTATGAAAATGACGTAAAAAAAGAAGAATAATTAAATCAATTAAATAAAAAAAGAACAATATTATACACCAATAGTATACAAGTAGGAACGAGGAAACAAAGTGCTTAACATTAGGACAGTGAAGAATTAAAATCGCTTCAGAAGTAACAGCATTGTCCACAAAGTACCAAAACCGACTTCAATAAAGCCTACACATCCCGTGTCGCGATCAACACGCCACTTGTTATTCAATAACCTAGCCCTGAATCAATTTATCACTATCTATGAAGGCTGTACTATATTTCATACAGCCTGACGCTGGATGAGTTATCTATGAATAGATTATGATTGGAAACCTTTTCATGCAAGATTCATCTCTAAGTTTAAAAGATAAGGTTGAAAATAGTGTGGGTATTTGTGTGAGGTTAGGTGCGTTTTGAGGGTAGTCACAAGGTTGCATATTGACGTCATGCAAATGGGAGGCGACTGCAAAGCGGTTGAACCATGGATTTGGCATATGTTATAGGGTAGAAACTATTGCTTGTTTGCTGCAAACGGGCGTTTGTCGTGTTTGGATCTCATAATTACTAATACGAAATAACTGTGAAATTTTTGTTTCAATTTTGTGTAAGCAGTTAAGTTTAGGATTCGTTCCTGTGTGTGAACTTTGTTGACTAAAGGCAAAGAGTGACAATATTTAAAACATCAATGATCTCTTTCGAGTACCAAAGATAACAATCTGAAGTCTGCAAGAAACTCATCAAATGGGGCTTTAAATTGTGCATTAATATGTTGTTTGGAAAAAGAAACAGCACGAAAGATTAAAGAAAACTTCAAGAATTTTTAAGCCTTACATCTTTGTTTTAAAATTTATTAACTCTATTTAGCATTATTATATATTATTACACAACCATCATTCAAAATTCGATAAATCTTTGTTTTTTGCATTAACTATAAAATAAAATGTCGTAACGGGTAACTTGATTATTTAACAAGATACTAATATCTAAGACATTTTTCATAGTTAAGTTAATGAATTACCACGTATAACTTAACCCTTTTCCAGTTTTTATAATCCCGCCGGTCTATAAGACCCCGTCTTGCTCGATCCATACATCCGTATTTCATAACGAACTAATTGCAGGGGTGCACACGACGCGACAATTCTATTTGTCTGCCGCCTGCCCGATACATTTGGCCTCACAGACCAATTTCACTTGGAGATTGCAGGGTCTAAGGTATGGGTCTGTGAGTCCAAGCATCAGTTGGATATATAAGGTTATTCAATAAGATATTATAATAGTAACGGATACAAGTAGCTAGGGTATTTTTATGGCCGCTTGATTGATAGATTTGGTCGTACAGACCAATTTTATTTGGACATTGCTGGGTCTAAGGTACATATGGGTCTCAGAGACCATGCTTGGATGTTCAAATTCAAATTCGTTTATTAGCCAAAAAGAGATAACAATATAACCACTATTTTAGGTTTATATAATACTTATTTGAGACTTAAGATCGATGATTTCGATAAACTATAGTATTTTTATGTGCCACCTGTCTTATAAAGAACTATTAATTTTATTTTATTCTAGTTTGTTACAAACTTAAAATGCTTCTTACGATATGGTATGCTAATGTCTAGCATTCTATATCTGTATAGATAATATCTATATGAGTAAAATATATAAGTAACGTTGTATATCTTATGTTCCTAAGATTTTTTATTAACTACATAAACAGAAAAAAAAATAAAAAAGCCTGTAACGTTATTTTTTAACACAACAACGATTACTCTAGACATCTAGAGTGTCTAAGATTAGCTTAACGTTACAGAAACAATAGTCAATTTATAATTTCGTTTATTTACTGTTCAAAACTTAAATGGTAGGCTACAGATTATTAGAATACAAGATACGTCACCCCAAGTCTGGTCATTGATTAATAATGGCTACTTCCTGATCATAATCCATTCTATCTACAGTCTATTGTGCTGTGTGATTGGTCTAGTCTAGTCGACCGTGATTTGGTGTAATGCCAGGTCTATATTAGGTATAGGTCTTTGGATGCTTGAACTTGTGTTAAGATTAGCTTTTATTTTAGCAAAGCGAATAAATTAACATGTAAATTATCGTGTCTTCTAAATCTCAAGGACCAGTCCATAAGAAATGTATGAAAATAAATGCATATTACCCAATCTCTCTCTCTCTTTCTCTCTCTCTTTGAGTCGTATTTCCTCATGATTGAGGGTGGTGACTCCCGCAGAATAAATTCGTTAGAGGAGTTATCACAAATAAATGGACGGAAATGGACCAGCATTTTCAAGCAGTGTAAATTCGTATCAACAAAATTGCTATATCTTTTGAGTAAAAGTAAATAAAAGTAGTCAAACACAGTATTTTATTTGTGTAAGAATGATTGAAAAAATAGAAAATTGTTCGATATAATTTTTTAAAAGACTCAACCTACTATTTATGGAACAACCTCGTTATTATTTACTTATCGATAAACGCACACAACTTTCAAAACGACTACCAAATCGCACATCCGACTCACCTGCGTACAGAATCCGATAATAACGCAAGATTACTATTAGACATGAATTATTGTCGCAATTAGGAGCGACAGAAGGAAATGGCGGCGCGACGGAAAGCGGACAGTGGGGCGTATAAATCAATCAGATAGGACACTCGTGTGTGGCCTTTTTGTGTAGGTGTGTTTAGGTGTTGGGGGTTTGAGAGGTTTAAACGTGTAGAAATTTTAGGTTAGGTAGATTTCTCTTATAGTACAAGAAGAATTGCTACGAAAACATGTTCGTTGTAGATTGGTATTAAATTCGTCATTACCAGCATTGATTTAAGTTACTCAAGTGTCAAGGAGTGATGTAGTTCACTTTGACACAGTTCAAGGAGTTTTATAAAAAGAAGACATGCCATTTTTATTTAACAGTTCTAATCCCTGCTTGCACAACGATTCTGAAACGCACTGAACGACAAAATAACCTTATGATAAATAGGCTAAATGTATTTATAGATCGCTGTGTAAGTGGGCCATACATACAAATTTTCACATCGTATAAAATTAACATATATAAATTCTCTTTACTCAGAAAAAGTAACTTGTATATATTATTTTCAGCAGATTTTGACAGCTATGGCTTAGAAAAGATTTGTAATTAACACGACATGCCTGTATAGTTATTTATTTAAATAAGCTTCGGTACCGTCAAGATTCCAGGTAAGTACATTACATTTAATTACATTGTCTCCTTAAGCACTAATCAAATTATCTCATACAATGGCCAGGGCATAATGCACGTCTAATTACAAGGCGCGATATGGGCCGCTAATATTGAAATAGTGATTTAGTGCCTCGTAAATCTGCTGGAGCTTGTCCGGCCGACAAACGGTGATAATCTCATGACGGATCCGCGTGTGCGCAGAGGAGAAATGGACAGAGATAGAATTTACTGCAAAACCTTAAAAATTTGCTCCTGTTAGGTATTTTGGCCCCTGCTAGCAATCTTGTTCCGAAAAAAGAAACTTCATTGCCTTTTATTCAAGTAAAGGTTTGCTCAACCATAGACTATAATGTTGACTTGTGCGAGTGCTGCTTAAGGTGATGGTGAAATGATTAACTGTAAAAAAACTGAATCGACCAAAAGATTTAACTGTTTTTAGCCATCTGTAGCACAGCGTCAAAGTCACGCATAGCCCAAAAATAGTGATACTACGGAAAAGCAGTGCAGCAATGTATGTATGTGCGTGGACAGGACATAATATATACAAAGATACGGCAAGACTATTAGAAATAAATTCATTGTTTATGTTTGGTAGTTAAAGATTAATTGTATTATTTACAAGAAAACTTACATATCTAAAATGTTTTTGAACAGTTTTCGTGAATATACATACAAATTTTTATTTAATATATTTTTTCAACTCGTCAACTACAAGAGTAAGTAGTTGTCCATCTGCCGTGGCCTTATCTGCGCGATGTTACTAACCCTTTGTTATGCATGTACGTTGACGTGCGCTGCTTTGATTAGGGATTCGTACTAGTCATTAATCTAGCTGCTGAACACAGGTAAGTATTGAGAAATTAGGACTTTGCTTTGCTATGCATTTACGTACAAATCTAGCAGGCAGAACCATTAACATTATATTTCAGGACACATCATACAACGCCATCTAGCCCCATACTAAGCTAACGTTCGAGTAATGGATACTAGATAACACTTTATATTGTTTTTTTTTGTAAATACAAAAATGACCTGACTCAACACAAATAATTACATGTCAACATAGACAATAATAATAATACTGCCAATATTTACTAACAGTTCGGCTAATAAAGAAATTGATATGAATCGAATTTATCTTTCAGGCCAGTAAAGTCAACAAAACAAACACAATAAGGAAAAAATAGATCAAATGTACGTACCTACGTTCGACATTTGTCACTATGTTATTCAATCCAAACTACACAGCTCACTCAGCCCACAATCCCATGTTTGCAGCCCAAACACCGATACCGGTCTCAATGCTCAGTTTGCTCGCAGATTGATTGACACTGCAGATTTGACGCCCCTTCGAATTGGCTAGTTCCGTGTTAGGAATGCCCCGCGCGAGCTTGCGATCGCACCATTAAGCACACCCTTGTGTTTATAGTGGGGGTGATTGGGGGTTGTTTTGTTATGAGAGGATCTAGTTATTATGAATAAGTGAAATCTATTAGTTTGTCATTTTGTGCGTTACTCAACTTTTCATACATTTTATCTAATTAATTCTGAATATGCATGTCACTGACATCACATGGAGTTTAGAACTTCATGAACCAGACAAGTAACTAAGTAATTACTGAGAGGTACCTATCATTTTGCGCGAGAGTCGTTTCTTCAGCCTCGCTTGATTTTTTGTGATTGGTAGGGCTATCTACATAAGCATGAAAGTATGTGTAAAAATAGACAACTTTAATTTTTTTAACACGAACCCGATCTCGATGGCTTCGACACACTCTTGCCACGAAGTTTGACGAAGGCATTAGTTATGCGGTGATCGACACTTATGACGCGAATTATTTTTCATACGAAGGTTTCCACATCATATTTTGAAGTTTTTTTTATGGGTATACAGGGTACCCCTGACGGGGCTAGGGTTATTAGATTAGATAGATAGATTTATTATGTAAGAAATTGTTCTTTGCTTGCACATATTTGCTGAATACCAGTTTTGTATGAAGTATAAATTTTAAACATCGTGTTTCTTTCCATCTATATTTTTTTGTTGTAGTATCACGTTATAAATGTGTATTGTATGTATTGTCCTATCATTATCTCCCAGCCTATACAGCAGCGGTGATTGTGCAGGGCTGGTAAGTTACCTTCGGTTGCACCACCGATACGTTTTGTCGAGCGGCCGTGCGGCGGACGCCGCGCTCAGACACTCATGTGCTAAGCATGGAGGTGGTAATCATGGTTTTGATAATACGAATTAAATAATTATATGGCTTTATCCATAACAAGTGGGTGCCTGCGGCTTCGCTCGCATTAAGAAGTAAAATTTGCATCCCTTACTTCGTCCCTTTAAAAGTAGCATTTCCAAAAATCCTTTCTTAGCGGATGCCTACATCATAACATCTACCTTCATTCCAAATTTCAGCCCAATCCGACCAGTGGTTTGGGTTGTGCGTTGATAGATCACTGTATCAGTCAGTCTGTAGGTACCTTTTTATATTTAACCAAAAGGTGATATGTATGTATATAGAGTTAAAAAAGCTACCATCATCCTCGGCTGCCATCTTTTTACTAAAGTTTGGAAGTTAGTTGGTTAAATTAAAGACCCTTAGGGCAAATAAAAACTTCTTGACACCAGTGTTGGCTATATTTATACCAATTTATTCAATTGACTAAATTTCCTCCATTCAATATCTCTGTTACCGTCAGCAGAAGTTGGCTTAGTTTAACTTACCTACGCTTAGACATTAGGAGTATTTTTTTCTTAATTTTATTATTCACGTGATAACAAAATCACACTAATTCGATCCCTAAAAAAAGGAGAAATCACAAAAAAAAACATCTAGAACCACACACACTCCTCCCGCCTAACCATCTTCGTACCTTCCCGTACAGACCGTGCGGCTAACCGAAATTTAGATGTCACAAGTGCAGCTTTGCTACCTAATGTGTAGCTGTTGTTTGTTAGCGGCTGCAAGATTGAAGATAGCAGCTATTTAAACGGTCTTGTGTGTGCCAGCCTAATGGCCTGTGCGTAAATCTCCCGTATTTGCAATTTGCTGGTACATCATCGGACGTGGAGTTAGATTTAGAATTTTGGGTTGATAGAGTTAAATTGTCTGTGGAAGATGATAAGATTTCCGAGTGGTCAAAATCTTTTGTTTTTTATTGTTTTGTATTATCAGTGGTGGTTTCTTGCCTGAAGCATGACTGGGAATTATCAGTAGTGCCAAATAATATGGTAATAGTGTAGTGACACTACTGCTACACATTTTTTTACCATTTTTTTAATTCAAATTCAAATTCAAAATATATATTGCGGAATATAGGTTACACAGTTGTTAAAATATTACATAATGGACCTCTATACTCCCACCCATAGGGCACGCAATTTACAGACAACAAAATAAAAATATAAAAAATACAAAAGAAATCTTTCATTTAGAACATTAAGATTGTTTTTTAAATTTTATAACATTTTCACAATGGCAAATTTCAGCTGGTAATTTATTCAGAGCATTCAGTCAATTATATGTTACAATCATTAAAGTCTTATATCAATACCTAAATCTTTGTCCGAAATAAATTCATCTACCGTATAATATGCTTTGCCTACAAGAAAGTCGTTGAGTTGTCTTTTAAATATATTAACATTGGTTTGTGATCTAATGTCAATGGGTATTTTGTTGTATATTAGAGGAGCAATACCAAACACACTTCTATTATAGGAGGCTGTTCTTCTATTGTGGGCATATATCATTCCCTCACGTCTACTACCCGTTTCAGTCATTTTGAAAAGGTCAGGGTTTGTTTTTATGAACATGGCAACTTCACTTATATATATTCCGGGGACGGTGAGTAATTTTAATCTACTAAAATGATTTTTACATGACTGTGTTTTTTTCAGGCCGCATATAGCGCGAATACAACGTTTCTGCGCCAGTAGCGCTTTTGAGTTTAATTCTTTTGTCGAGTAGCCCCAAAAAATAATGCCATATCGTAGGATTGAGGCAGCATGACCATGGTATGCAGTTAACATCGTGTTTTCGCTCACTACCTTACGCATCTGATACAAAGCATACGCTGCTTGGTGCAGCCGATTGCATACAACTTCAATATGATACTTCCAACCCAATTTGTTGTCAATATTGATGCCTAAGAATCGTGTCATATTGGTTTCTTCTACTTTCTGTCCGTTATAGTCTATGTCCAGATTAGCCGTATCATTGTGTTTAAGTCTAAAATACATAAATTTGGTTTTGTCAATATTTATCTCTAAATTATTGTTATTGAGCCAGGTTACTACTGTTGTCAATGTATCGTTAATGTCAGATTGTATGTCATTTAAATTTGAATTTGTAAACAGAATTGTACTGTCATCGGCGAACAATGTCAAATGGTGATTCGTTACATTTGGTAAGTCGTTTATGTATATGAGGAACAAGAGCGGACCCAGCACACTTCCTTGCGGAACACCATATTTCACCTCGCGTATATTTGAATTGAATTTCATTATTTTCATTGATTTATTACAAAGTCTACTTATTTCTGTAACTTGTAGCCGATTGCATAGGTATGATTTTATAAGGGTGTGTACGTGGGATAGGTTTACATTTGACTACAGCCTGCCTGATGTTAAGCATTGCTGCAGCCATATTGAAATCTGTCGCTTTAATGACATCAAATTGAGCGGGTAGAATAAGTAAAAAATAAATGTCCATCAATATGCTTTTACTCTTGGATATATAGTAAAGACATTTGGTTGTTAGCTGCAAGATTGAAGATAGCAGCTATTTAAACGGTCTTGTGTGTGCCAGCCTAATGGCCTGTGCGTAAATCTCCCGTATTTGCAATTTGCTTGTACATCATCGGACGTGGAGTTAGATTTAGAATTTTGGGTTGATAGAGTTAAATTGTCTGTGGAAGATGATTAGATTTCCGAGTGGTCAAAATCTTTTGTTTTTTATTGTTTTGTATTATCAGTGGTGGTTTCTTGCCTGAAGCATGACTGGGAATTATCATTAGTGCCAAATAATATGGTAATAGTGTAGTGACACTACTGCAACACATTTTTTTACCATTTTTTTACGTGGGATAGGTTTACATTTGACTACAGCCTGCCTGATGTTAAGCATTGCTGCAGCCATATTGAAATCTGTCGCTTTAATGACATCAAATTGAGCGGGTAGAATAAGTAAAAAATAAATGTCCATCAATATGCTTTTACTCTTGGATATATAGTAAAGACATTTGGTTGTTAGCTGCAAGATTGAAGATAGCAGCTATTTAAACGGTCTTGTGTGTGCCAGCCTAAATGCCTGTGCGTAAATCTCCCGTATTTGCAATTTGCTTGTACATCATCGGGATAGGCGTGCAGGTTAGATGGGTTAACAGAGATGATTTTAGGCTTTTAGTATGATAGAGTGGTCATTGTATAATAATAGATAGCTAGGTCTTCTTTCTTGTTTTTCTGTGAATCTTGTGATTATCATTGTTGTGTTTGGAGAAAAGTTTTACAAAAAGATGAGCATTTGCTAAAATTGACTAAACTTTAGCTTTTAGAATAAAATTTAGTGTGATGGAAATGTTGTTAATAATTTAATTTATTTAATTTTTATTTAATGTTTAGTTGTGTAGCTAAGCGGCATATTTTTATAACTAAGTCGTATATTATTGCGAAGCTTCAGTGATGGTTTCTTTTTTATATTTTTACAACTGATCCCAGAATGTCTAACGATTCCTACCCTAAATTATTACATTCTATGGTCAGAGTGCAATGTACAGTCATATCTCGAAACGGTTGGATTTAATTGTGATTGTCTGATCTAGTCAGATGGCCACTGCTTGATTTCTAGCAGATTAGAAGCCAATTCTATTTCAGTACTTTGTCAAGAAATACGTTGTAAAATTTAATTTTCTTGTAATTGCCACCTAAGCTCAATGGTACTTTATATTTTATTAAAGTTGATGTCAACGTCGATTATTTTCCTTTTATTTAAACCGTTTTTTATGACATAACGTAAGTTTTAGTTAAAGTAGAAAAAAGTACAAAGAATGTTTAATCAACCCCTCAACCCATAAACGTCCACAAATTAAACAATTGGAACTTTCAATATCTGCCATAACCCTAAAAAGCGGTCGGCGGGTCTAAACGACCCCGCGTAAATCGAGTTATACGATTGACAAGAATCCGTACGACCAATAAAGAATGGGCCCCGATCTCATAAAACTATAAGAAGGAAATATGTCTAGTGGTCTCCCTAAGGCTATATCAGAGACCATTCGGCGAAACCCCAAATGTCATACCAATGAATTCATGTCCGCCATTTTTTTGCACGGTTTATCGCGTTTCTTTATTACGGTCGGACATTTTTGGCCGTAGCGATGTTCCGGTATATATTTTTATAGCGGCTGTTGAGGGTTGAACAAAATACCGGTTTTGCGAATAATTTGTTTATGACTGCCATATTGGTTTCGGTGGATATGTTTAATAAAAGCTTTTTATTTGCGCTTGATGGAAGGTTTTGTCTATTTTTTATTGTGAGTTTTGTAGGGCTATTGTTTTGTGGACTAGTTTTATGATTAATGAAAATAGGAAAATAGTATGTAGTTATATAAAAATAATAGTATAAAACCACCGGCAATAACAAAACCTGCAAGTAAATCATAAGATAACCAATCAACTTATGAATTGAGATTTTTTATTGCTCACACTCTCGATAATTCTACCTGAATAAATAGCAATTTTTCAACAACTCAAAAAAACCTCCTTATAAAAATTGGTACCTAGAGTAGAACTTACACATAAAAAATACTAACTATCTTAGCCAATGACGTAACATTAGCTTTTTAAAAGATGATATCAATCTTATAAGATACTCCATGAATAAGAATGCAAGATATCATTTAAAAGTACCATTTCATTTTACAATCCATCGTCACAAATAAAAACCCAGCAATTCAGATATTAAAATTTTCAATATTGCCTAATGGATGTCTCCAAGATAGCCGTATTGAGTGCCTTCATAGACTTCATACTAATTAAACGCTTCATTATGGTAAAGTTTTTTTTTAACATTCGAATGTCACGTAAATCTTTAATCCAAAAAATATGTTATAGATATCTAACTTATAAATCAACTAGTGGGTGCTCCCGGTTTTGCTCGCATTAAGAAGTAAAACTTGCATCCTCTGTTTCACCCCTTTTAAAGTGGAATTTCCAAAAATCCTTTCTTAGCGGATGCCTACGTTATAACATCTACCTTCATACAAAATTTCAGCCCAATCCATCCAATGGTTTGGGCTGTGCGTTGATAGATCACTATAATATCAGTCGGTCAATAAACTTTGAGTTTTATATCTTTAGATATTGATGAATCGTCCTGTTGTCACTGAAACTGAATAATATTATCTACTGAATGCTTGTTGGATACACGTACAAAATAGGAATAAGGTTGACGGGAAAAATACAAATAAAGAGAGTTTAGCTGCATGTTGTTAAGGACAATTTAGCATAACCTTAATTTGAATTATATCAAAAACTAATTAGATCCGTCTGGGAAAACTTTAGGTCGATTTTGTGACAATAGTTTGTCCTCAATAACTCGCAGTTTCTACAATTCTACTTGTTACAATGACTGCATACGGTGCCTATGAGTTATATAGTCTATGCCTACACCCCAAACATTCTTTTAAGACCCCTATTTTTGCCGATGCTTTGTCTTATTAGAGTGTTTGATGTCCCCCATTCTTTGTTTGTAGTGTCATAATAACGTAATTTTCTTTGTCTCAGATATGGATATTTAGAGCATTGTAGTGGGATGGGTATTTAAAAGGTTTTATCATTAACTAGGAATTGGCTGAACATACTAAAGTATACTAGTATAAAAAATATTGTATTAGTACTATATTTTTAGTTTTTTTATATGGTGGGCCATATATGACTATTAAATCTTCCAAAAGGTTTTTACTTTTTGCAAGGCGATTTAAATTATTAAATTCCCATCATTCAATACTAAATCAATAGTATTTTTGGGAATGTTATATCTTGTAGTCAAGTGTGAGCCTATTTTATGTAAAAAAAAATCTTAGCAACTTGTTGAAAGTACATCACCTCCTGGTGTCAGCGGCCCTTAGAGCGCTATTAAAACTTTAACACCAAAACTTGAACACCCATAAAAACTTACCTACTTACTTTAATTGAAATCATAATTATTTTACCTGCGTAACAAGGAAAAAACTTTCAAACAAAACAATAAAGTAACGAAAGTCAACAATTAATAC
This sequence comes from Macaria notata, assembly GCA_927399415.1. Lineage (NCBI taxonomy): Eukaryota > Metazoa > Arthropoda > Insecta > Lepidoptera > Geometridae > Macaria > Macaria notata. The sequence goes on along the minus strand of OV656745.1, from coordinate 10,077,689 downwards.
GAAAACAATAACCGAACGAGAACAAAATGAAAACAAGTAAACGTAAGGTCAGGGTTTCCAAGCGCGGGCGTGGCGGCCAGCGGGCCACCTTGATTGACACCCCTGACAGCGGTTGAACGCAGGTTGAATCGCGAAACGCCACTTTTTTCTCTATTCTCAAACTTCGAACGCTGTGGGCGATGATAGGTTTAATAGCCTAAAGGTTCTGTATGTATTTTGGAGTACATTTAATAGTATTTTTTCTGTTTTTGATATAAATGGTGTTGTACGGCAAATACAAGTAATAATATTAGGAAAAGGTATATTAAAGTCATACATTATGTGTAATAATATGTGTAAATTTGTTTATTTTGAGCCGCACTTCCGGTAGTTGATTCAACGACGTGGCAGATTGGCCTTTTTTATTGATGTTGTATAAAACTTTAATAACAACACATACATACTACTGATACTATTAGCCTATGGTTAGTCAATTATAGAATTGCAACTGTAAAAATGATCTTCCTATAATGATTGAAAAATGTCAATATTTAAAAAAAAAATTATATTACTGATCACAGCCAATAAAAGCAGTGAAAAATTTCTATAATTTTATTTCATTAATGCAAGGATCTCTAAATCCATTTCACGTATCAAACTCTCGATACGAGTATTGTAGCTCGCAGCTGGAGATTTGTAATTTTGAAAACCGTGGCATCGACTCTTTTAATCTTTGATAACTATGGATTTGGATTAATTTATAAAAAAAGGTAGCAACAGATGTGAAACTTTTTTGATTCAATATATTTTTTCTAGGAACCCTTAAAAGAAAATTGGGTTAGGTTAAATACTAAAACGCATTTGCACAACGACTATTAAACACGTTTCGCCATTTCTTAGTGTGTAATTTGGACACTAAATGCATTTAAAAATCGTTGTGCAAGTGGGTAGCACTGTAAACAAACTAACAAAAAAAACAACGATAGAAATACTAATTTAAATTCGGCACTAGAACCTAACTAGTAAAATAGTTTTAATAATGATAAGTTACAACATCTATACTATCTATACTAAGCTATACTAATATTATAAAGCTGAAGAGTTTGTTTGTTTGTTTGAACGCGCTAATCTCAGGAACTACTAGTGCGAATTGAAAAATTCCTTTTGTGTTTAGTAGACCATTTATCGAGGAAGTCTTTAGGCTATATAACATCACGCTGCAACTAATAGGAGTGAACAAACAATGGAAAATGTGGAAAAAACGGGGAAAAATATTTATCTTTGAAAGCTTCCGTTGCGTGTGCTGCGAAAACGGTTCAAGATATCAAAAAAATATGTATGAAATAATAAATCCTCTTGAAATGATCTAATAAAATGTCTGCAACAGTATATGTCTATCTTTTAAGATTAACTCACTAGAACCGTTATTATGGTAATAATTATTCCATGCGGACGAAGTCGCTGGCACAGCTAGTACAAAATAAAAAGACAAATACTAAACTCTAAACATAATTCATACTTTCTCTCCATACGTCTAAAATTTCATTTTGATGTTTTGATGGATGACAGACAATAATCAGCACAAAAAACTTCAAACCGCGCGTTGATGATGAAAATTAATCAATAACACTAACTAACAATTAAAGACGATCTCCGAACGCATAAGTTTAATTTTGATTGATGATTTAATAATCGGTAATCATTGTGTGGATAAATATCGGTTTAAACGTTAATGGCGGGTTGTCAGTTAGAGGTTCGGCTTGTCAAAGATTTGAGTCTTTTTCGGATTTATTGTTAGCTAACTTAATGCAGTTATTATTGGTGTTTGAGTATTCAAGATTGCAATGTATTGCTTATCGAACATTAAAGAAGTTTGATTGCATATCTGAAGTTGTTTTATATATCTATCTGTAATTTAAAATGTATCATTATTTACATGCAAGTCACAGGTAAACATGTAAAATACCATTGCTTAAAAATGGTAACAGCAACACAATAATTGAAGAGTCTTAAATGTAGTAACATTTAAGACTCTTCAATTATTGTGTAATTAAAATAGTTAAATAGTTTTTTTATATGATGTAGGCTTACGCTTGACTACAACTTGCCTGATGGTAAGCAACGTTATAGTCTACGATCTAGCGCGCTTGCCTAGAAGAAACTGGTTTTCTAACATCACTTGACGTTGACAAAATTGATGATTATTTTTAGTCAAACAAAAGTAAAACGCAAAAATAATATCACACTAAGAATAATAATTAACACTAAAACCACCACTAAACATTGATTGACATCAAATTGACACCGATTTATCTAAGCGAGTCACTCGATTCCGCACGATATAATAAACCTATAAATAAGTACCGGTTTTTTAGACCATTGTTGAGCATTGAAGGGTTAATGTATGAAATGTATGGAACTCGACGAAGTGTGAATGACGGAGGTGTAAGATTTGATGAGCTGTCATTAAATCTATTCGTACTTGTAGTTTTTTAGGTATCATTGTATGGCTATCGAAGATTTGAACACGAGAATGATGTGCATAAACAAATTATATTGAGTTTTTGATGAAATTAATAACTGTTTATGGTATCACTGTAACATTATTTCGTAAAAAAGGAATCTTACATATTTGGAATCTAAAATATTTGTTATCGATTTCCGACTGTAGGTGTAGGTACCATTGAGGCAAAATAAATCTATACTCATCAATCAATCAATCAATCAAATATACTTTATTGTACACCAAATAAAAAAGAACATATTTAACATAAAGGTGGAAGGTAACCAGGGACATTGGGCGACCTTATCACTAAAGTGATCTCTTCCAGGTAACCTAGTTTGGACCACACTACAGGAAATCCTTAAAGCTGGCGTACTTAACACAATATTAAATAATTTAAAAATAAAACACAATAACAAATATAACATTCAAAGTAAACAATATACAAACATACCTACTTACACACAAAACTACATATTATTGATATTTAAAGGAAATAATATATACATTGAAGGAAATCACACAAAAATAAAAGAAAGCAGAACATATTTCATGTAAAAAGACTTACACACACCAACTAACATCACAAAGTAGAAATGTAATGATTAAAAACCAAGCTCTGAAATATGGGCAAGGATTTAGCCTGCTTGATATTAAGAGGCAGGTCATTCCACAAGCGAACAGCTTGCACAGTGAAAGAGGAGTGATAGTAGATATTGGGATGGCTAAACTCAGGAAATTTCAAGTGAAGGAAACGAGAAGAGCGCTGAGAATCGGAATGGGAGGCAGTGACAAAGGAAAACCTTTCTTTTAGGTACAGAGGAGTGTAAGGATTGAAGAGGATTTTGTACAAGAGTGAGAGGATGTGTGCATTACGGCGAAGACGGATTGGTAACCATTTGAGCTTTTTTCGAAACTCAGAAATGTGGTCATATTTACGTAAACCAAATATAAACCTAATGCAGAAATTTTGAAGACGCTCGAGTTTAACGAGCTGCTCATTGGTTACGTCTAGGTAGCAAGCGTCTGCATAGTCGAGTATAGGTAAAAGAAGGGATTGAACAAGGGCTATCTTGGTAGTATTAGGCAGAAAATTACGCAATCTCCTCAGAGAAGCAGATGAAGCAAAAATTTTACGACTGACTTCTGCTAATTGAGGTGCCCACGTAAGTTGACTATCGAACATAACACCGAGATTTTTTACTGAGTCACTAAATTTAATGGGAACACCGTCAAACATAACTGACTGGAGGCATGACCAGTCTATTCTAGAAACTAAGCGTGAACTACCAATTACTATGACTTGTGTCTTAGACGGGTTTATCAGCAGTCCATTAGATCGACTCCAATCTCGAATCCGTTGCAGGTCAATGTTAATTGTTGCAATTGCTTCATCTAGGCGGTCTAGAGATGCTTGGGCGTATATTTGCAAATCGTCTGCATAGAGGTGATAGGAAGAAGAAAGGTTATGAGATATTGAATTTATAAAAATAGCAAACAGAAGAGGTGATAGCACGCCGCCCTGTGGTACGCCAGCTACAGTACTGCACCAAGACGAGTATTGATCGTCGCGGCGAACACGCTGCCGGCGACCAAACAGGTATGTTCGAAACCACCCTATTGCCGTTGGAGATATGTTAAGAGAGGAGAGAATGCTGAGGAGGATATCAAAATCAACATTTAAAAATGCGTTGCTGAAATCTAGGAGACAAAGAACAGTGAGATGATAATTACCCATGCCATTCCTAATATCGTCCGTGATTTTTATCAAGGCAGTAGAGGTGCTGTGACCGGGTCGGAAGCCAGATTGGAGAGGATTAAAAAGATGGTTTTTTGAAAGGAAGAAGGAGAGCTGTTGATGTATCAACTTTTCAAGAGCCTTAGATAGGAAAGAAAGGATTGAAATAGGACGGTACTCAGTGAAGGTTTTAGGATTGGATTTCTTAGGAAGAGGGATAATTTGAGCATCTTTCCATACAGTAGGGAAACTACCCGATGAAACGGATAAATTAAAGATAAACTGAACGACAGGGGTAATCTCATCAATGACTAGTAGCAGCATTTTGCGACTTATGCCGTCACTGCCGACAGCATTTGAAGATATCGATTCAAGAGCCTTCTTAACATCACAAGCGGCAAAGGGTACGAAGTCAAAAGTGTCAATATCAGGGGGAGATAAGTTAGATAAGTGCCGTAACGTAGCTGACTTCATAGACGGATCAAACTGAGGAGAAGAAGAGAAATGTTGATTTAATTGATTAATGTCTAAATTGTCAGGAATAGTTTCAGAACGAGTTTTACCAATACCTAACGTTTTTAAAAATTTCCAAACTTTTGCCGGGTCTTCATTATTTACGGAATCATGGATGTAACGGCGCTGTGCGTCCCTACACGCTCTATTGCAGACGTTGCGATGCCAGATATATTTTTGCTTATTATCGTCATTTGGACGACGTTTATACTTGGCTTTTGCGACTAGCTTTTTACGCATAAGAGCACGGATTTCAGCTGTGAGCCAGGGTGCTGGTGTATGTTTCATCTTAACCGCTTTGATAGGGGCATGAACGTCGTACAATTTGGTTAAGATGGCATTGAATTCTACCACTGCATCGTCTATGTTTCGAGCGTCAATCACAGATGACCAGTCCATATTTTGAGCATCTTTACGCAATTTTTCAACCTTCAGACCAGCAAAATTGCGCTGAAAAATTATGTTAGGCCTCACTTTAGGCGGACGGACTTTGTACGATAGAAATATCAAGTCATGATGTGAGATAAGGTCCGCCGCACATTGACCATGCTTGGCAACGTGCTGAGGCGAAGAGATGAGCATTAAGTCAAGAAGAGAGGGATCAAAATTAGGTGGATTATGCGTAGCACTTAAAGGAAGAATTGTTAGATTACACGCATTGGCTAAGGATAGCAAGTTTTTAGATCGGTGATCACGCTTAAGAAGGCACGTGTTGAAATCGCCCATGAGTATGGTATGATCATGTGACGCAGAAATATTAAGAAGCAAATTTTCAAGAGAAGAAAAGTAATTAACGTTAAGATTGGGGGGATAGTAAACACCAAGAAGTATTTTCGTGTGATGCAGGGTCAACTCGACAAAAAGATGCTCACCGGCGTCAGAGGGAGGCGGTTGCGACGATACACTAATAACCGAGAAAGGAATGTGAGATCTTAGGTATATTGCAACACCGCCAGCTCTTTGACCGATGCGATCATTTCTAATTAAGTGAAACCCTGGCAATGACACGCAGGAAGAAGAAAGAGCTGGTTTTAGCCAGGATTCCGAAACTAGAATAGCGTGTACATTAGGGTTTGCAAAAGACGCTAGCATTTCAGGATAGTGTGCCATAATGCTTTGGGCATTTGTGTGGAATACATTAAAGTTTTTAGGAACATCGGATACAAAGTTTTCGATAGAATCTGCTAGGGTAGGCAAACTACAGAAACTATCTAGACTCTCACTTGAGGATGGACAGGAAAGATATTCAGAGACTTGGCTGTCAACATCACTATTGCATGACATACAGGTAAGTACAATTTTACAGTTTACTTTAAATATACACTTATATTCAATAGTAAGTCTATGTTGGTATGTTTATGAAGTTATATTATTGTGTTAAAAAAAGCTAACCTAATTAATAAACTAAAAGTTACAACCACTAACTACCTACTAACCAGTGTTCAACACATTTAATAAGACATAAATGAAATTATAAGTAATAAAAACTAACATCAGTAATGAATAAAAATTAAATAAACAGTGAATACTGTTCTAGAAATACCTACTAACTACACATTTTCTGCATTTATATAACTGCACTTCCCACAGTAATAACTTTAAATTTACATTTAGAAAAAAAAAAAAACAAAGCCATAGAAGTATATTATTAAATCATAATATGTGAATGATGGCTAAATGACTTGTAGGTACGTTACCAAATACGACAGCCATCAACCGTCAAATGCACAAATACAATTTATGTCACTGCCAAACAATGACGTGACAGACAGCAAAAGTAAAAATGATTCGCCAAAAAACTAAACAATAGATAGAAATACATACCTATGTACAGTTATTTTATCAATAAAAAAAGATGGTAGGATCATAAAAAAAATTACATATATGTGAAGACAATAGAAGGTAATTAAAATGTGACAGAATAGCATCACTTCTTTGTTCTCTTAGACTTCGATTTCGGGGTGACGGGTTCCTTGGCTACAGACCTCGGCTTAGAAATCTTGGCTGCCGGAGCCTCGGTTGCTTCCACCTCTTGTATGGCAGCAAAATCAGCCTTGCAATTCACCCGATGCCGGGTACCGTCGGCCCCGAGGACGAATATGTTGCCCTCTCTCGTCCAGCATTTCGAGATACCGAAGCGCTGTCGAGCCGCGACAAAGACGTCGTGACGAGCCTTCGTCAGGAATTCAGACATAGTTATGCCTGAACCCTTGAGGCTCGTCTTTCCCGCCCATATCTTGTCACGGAGGGCAACATCTCGGAGCTTGTATAATATAGGCCGTGGCCTATCAGAAGCAGCGCGGCCCATTCTGTGGCATCTACTTATATCAGCAGGTGTAAAACTAGAAATCTTAAGCCGTTCCACCATAACTTTTGCTATCACTTGACCTGTGTTTTCATTTTCAGCTTCCTTGACGCCATGGAGGAGTAAAATCTTGCGTCGAGAGCGCATCTCACCCTGTTCGACTTGATAAGATAACAGGGCAATTTGACTTTGGAGCGCTCTGAAGTTTGCCAACACAAAAACCTTGAATGTAGCCAACTCTTCAGCAACACTTCCAGGGCTACCTGGTTGGGATGAAGCCACCTGGTCCTGGATCACATCGAGGCGCTTCAGGAACACCTCCATCATGTCAGCCATAGACTGTTTCATAGCATCCATTGTTAAACTTTTAGGTTATGTGAAGTGATAACAAAAATAGTGTTCAGTGAAGTACTTCAACTGTTTTATTGAAAGGAGAAACACTGTTAAGTAAGCAGACTACTTTACAACATGTTTGTACACATTTACTTGGTGAGTTGTTCTATTTTTACGATTATTATTGAATAAAAATTGGAGTTAATTAAAAACGCGTGTTTACTTTCTGACTACCGCCAGCCGAAAAAAAACTAAAAACTACTCATATATAAAGCTGAAAAATTTGTTTGTTTGTTTGAACGCGCTAATCTCAGGAACTACTGGTGCAATTTGAAAAGTTCTTTTTGTGTTGAATAGACCATTTATCGAGGAAGGCTTTAGGCTAAATAACATCACACTGCAACTAATAGGAGCGAAGAAACAATGGAAAATGTGGAAAAAATGGACGCGGACGAAGTCGCTGGCACAGGTAGTATAATATGTACGTTATTACGTTACACTGTACGTACGTGCATAATTAATTTAATTAGTTATTGATTATTTTTATTAGATAATAGCTACCAATTTTTTAACGAATGCTTATAAAGTTGTTTTAATTTATTTGTTGTAACTATATACGTAAAATACATTAAAATAACTTAACTAAATAAAATGCATTCGCCATTTTAATAACAAAATACCGACCAATACAACAAGAATATCGAAAAATCGGAATCCCAAAGAGTTTATATCAAACTTGACTTATAATTGGCTGCTTTTCAACCTGTCAATCTGTTAATATCCATCCCTTTTAAATGAAAAATTCACTTCACACAAATGTATTCCTTAAAAATAGGCCAATAAGACACATATTTGTATATAAATTGTTTAGATTTAAGGCGCATACGCAAGGTATAATATTTATAAGACGTGCTATCAAACCGTGGAGCCTTCTTCAACGCCGATGACGTTTGACGTATATTCTGACATCCCCTTTACTTGGCGGTGCAATTGATGAGAAAAATACGATGTTTAATAGTATATAAAGTTTTAAAAAAATCTAAATTTTCCTTGTTCAAATCCAGATTGTCATTAACTAATAGTTATATTAAGAATAATAAGTATGGGCACTGCATAATAGTACCTTATGTTATGTATTCATCATAGCATTTGCTACTATATTGAATACATAATTTACAAAGTACCAACTTTTTTTTTACGGGAACGGATTTGCACTTGGCCATGGTTTGTCTGATGGTAATCAAAGGCTATGGCCTAAGATGGAGCATCCTTACCCGATAAGAACCGATTCACTCTCGCTTTGAAGATCGCATAAAAACATGTACTTATATTGCATTATAAGACAGTTTTATTATAATTATACTTGTACTTAATTGTAATTTAAATCCCAAATCGCTTATACCGTTGACCAACATCTAAAGAATATAGCAACTCGATTTACAAATAAAACATACAATCAAATCGAGTTGAGCTTTGAATAACTTTGAACCAAAATGAATGGTTTCTATAGGTAACTGTATATATATTATAGTATAGATTTTTTAGTTATTGAAGAATAATAGGAAATGAAACTTCAGAATTATGATCAAACTAAAAATTAACGATTGTTTTTTCAAATTTTTCATAACTTTATATTGCTATTTAGTGATTCTTGATGTAAATTCTAGATCCTTATTCGGTAAGTGCACCAATTTGAACTCAAATCCAAAACAACCATAAGCAAATCCAACAAACAATAAAACCAACCACATTAATACAACTCCTCTTTTTCTCAAATAACCCTGAATCAAGAAATCGGGCTATTAAAAATCAATACGTATACATGGTCACAAAGTCCCTGGTCAAAATTCTTTTAAATTGTTTCAGAGGTTGGTAATGGATTTTCGGGACAATATACACGGTAGCTGCAGAGCAAAAAGAATCTTTGCATGTGATTGTTCTTTGTATTGAATCGTTTAATGAACATTTGAGAAGAAAAGTGCTATAATTTATAAATATTCACTTTATAAGAGTTATCAGCTGTCTAAGGCCATATACGGTGTTTTCTGGCAGCCTCGTTTGAGAGCCAGTTTCATTACATAAAGACTCGCTTTGTTTTCAAGCTAAAGATCAAGTGAATAGTTGATTTTACCAAGTATTCGGCTGTAGTATTTTAGGTATGTATAAAATATATTATCATGAAGTATAGACAAAATCGTCAAAAAACTAAAAGATAAAATCAAAGCAAGGCGAGAAAAAATCCAGCAAAATTATTAATGTTTTAAAGATACATAGATATAAAAAACTGTACCAAAATCTTTATATTCAGTCAGACAATTGCAGTTAGTCATGAATAAATAAATAAATATTCCGGGACGTTGCACACAGCCCCATCTAGCCTCACACTAAGCAAACGCTTGTGTCGTGGGTACTAGATAACGGATATAATACTTATATTTTTTTTGTAAATACATAGGTACTTATTATACATACAAACGACCAGACTCGACACAAGTTATTACAATTTTTTTTATTCAAAAATACTTGTGTCTCGCGGGAATCAAATAGGCTAATGTTTTACCTACATACATTGCCGTGTATAAACTCTAAAACCTTCCAGTTTGAAAAATAGCAAGTCTATTTAACACTTTTGTACATGGCTGTCCACAATACGGTAGGCAAATGAGTTGTGCTCATGCCGATACCTGTGCGGTAGATACCTTATTTTCATATTTGTCCTCTCTACATTGTTTATTACATCTGATGTAGGGCTGCCATACAATACAAGAGAAAGGAGTAAAATCAAAATGGATAAAATGTACAACGATACTTTTTACATACTTAAGTTGTTAATATAGATACTTTTGAAGACAATGAGCCCTACAAACTATTAGGTTTAGGTCATAAACTTAAATAGGCACCTAACTTAAAAAGGAACCTATTCAATAAATTAACTGCAATGCAAATGCATTGCAGTTAATTTATTGAATAGTTTCCTTAGTTAATTTCCTTAGTTAAACCATATCAAATGATATGGTTTAACTAAGGAAACTGTACAGTACAATAATTATCATCAAAGTCGGTCCTATAGTTTTTGAGACAGGTATTGTTAGCCAAGAACTCTAGACGGAAAGTCTGCCCAAGGCAAGATATCGGTACAATTTTCGAATTTACTAGGTATTTGTGGAACTTAATCTTGATCTAATTTGTGTGACCTTTAAAAGATATCCATTCACTAACTCTATTCACCTTTAGGTGCTACGAAGTTCTACATTAAAGTATATGAAACAGATAGAAAGATATATATAGATATTATTTATTAACATATAGAATTACAACTAACTTATTACAATAATAATAAAAGTTGGCATCAGTCATGTCTCGTCCAAAAAATACTAATTAAAATTACAGAAATAAAATAAAATTAAACTTATAGTTATTTTAGCTGTATAGGGGCTAGATTAAAAATAAATTCTATAGTTATGAATTGAAGTATTTGCCAAATACCACCGATCCAGCCCTACGGTTTATTTGACGTGACCACAAGCGGTGTTCATATTTTTATCCATCGGAGTCGCTTGCTATTCAAATTAGAGGCCATTGTGCGCCCATGTTCGTAGCAGACGATACTGTATGGGGATAGGGTGCGGATGTATTGGGAGAAAGTAAGATAAAAAGATTATAAAAAATACTTTTTACACTAAATAAGCTACGATTCGGATACAACCTGGCAAACTATTTTCGGTTTGATCAATTACTTTCTAGCTGTTAAATAGAAAATTGTATTTGCATTTTGAATAAAATAATATAAAGATACAATATTTTTTCCACAGATAAAGGAAATAAAAACGTTAGGTTTCATTTGAAATATCTATCTATATTTTAAAAAAGATGATAAGAGGTACAAATAGGAATCTCACGTTTAAAACTATAAATTTGATAAAATAACCGACTCATCAATTTAACTGTAGAAAAACTATGAAACCTTAAAGCTAATACGAGTAGGTATATATAATATATGATGAAATTTTACTTACACATATTAATTATAGCACTCAATCATGATTATAAAATAAAACAAAGAAATATTTCAGGACATCGCACAGCGCCATCTAGCCCCATACTAAGCTTACGCTTGTATCATGGGTACTGGATAACGGATATAACACAAATAAACTTTTTTTAAATATATATTTTATGATATAATAAAAATAGCACACTTATGTGATGAGCCTAATAAACAAACATTTCGTTTGGTTTCTACGGGCGACCAATTGTCGAGGCATACAAAGTTTCGATCTACAAAACATTGTTCTCATTGTAAACCAGCTTAAAGATCTTGAATAATTATACCATTAAGCATTGGCTCTAAGATAGCTCTATTTGCGGACGATACGCGTTTACTGTGCTTTATATTTCATAGACAAATATTATTGCTATCATTTTTGTTTGGCCAAGAATCATACTATTTTGTGGTGTATGGTAAATCTAGTTTGGCAGATGCCTCTCTTGTTTGTTTTATGGTTATTGTTGATTGGGGCATCGGATTTTGATGGATAAGTTAGACAATTTGCCTGGTATAGATAAACATATGGTTGCTTATTCGGGTTTAGTATATAACTAGCTGGTGCGCGTGACTTCGGCCGCGTGGAATAGTTATTACCATATAAACGGTTCTAGTGAGTTAACCTTAAAAGATAGACATAAACTGATGCAAACATTTTGTTAGATCATTTCAAGAGGAATAATCCTTTCATACACATTTTTTTGATATCTTGAACCGTTTTCGCAGCACACGCAACGGAAGCCCTCAAAGGTGAATAATTTTCCCCGTTGTTTCTGCGCTCCTATTAGTTGCAGCGTGATGTAATATAGCCTAAAGCCTTCCTCGATAAATGGTCTATTCAACACAAAAAGATTTTTTCAAATCACATCAGTACCTAGTTTCTGAGATTAGCGCGTTCAAACAAACAAACAAACTCTTCAGTTTTACAATATTATATAGAATAGATAAAAATACTTTTGGAAAATAAAGTAATTTGCTTCTTTGATATACATTTTTTTATCCTTCAAAAACAATTTAGACAACACAATTTAATTCAAATTCAATGTCTACGTTTCTACAACCAAACAAGGAGCTCAGCAGTTGCAAAGTAGATAGACCGTTGAAAAAATTACAAACTTTCCTTTTAAGAACTTTCATAACAACCTTTGCGGTGAAAGGGTGGACGAAACAATACGCGAAAAAAGCAACTTATTTTCCCAAAACACCCCACTCAAACTGGAAAAAAACCGGCAACCCTACAACGTACGAAAATATTTCAGATATTTAACAAATGCTAACCACTAACGATGTCGCTTAATATTTGAAATATAAAATAAAAAATCCCCCTTTGTCGGTCGAGCGAGTGGCGGTAACTTTTTTTTCTGAATTTAAGCGCTGTGGTCCGTTTGCTGGAGGATGGAAAAATGCTCGGGTGGGAAAAGTTTTTTGTGGTAAGAAAAGGTTGCTTTGTACAACTGTTTGCGCGCTTTTTTTTTGTAAAATGTAGATGGTATCTGCCACATCGAGCTTTGATGTGCGAATCAGTGGTGACGTGTTTGACGAGATTTTGCAAATAGACGAGTTGCGGTTTTTGTTGTGCCCTTTTTTTGTAGCACGTGATTTTGTTATGCACTGCTTTTTAGTGTTTGACGATTTGCAAATACCGGTTTATGGTGGAAGTTCCAAAGACTCGCACGAAGCGCTTTGCTTCTACCTTCATAGTAAGGACAGCGAGACTATAGAACTCTCTACCTGGTCTTCGAATCTAGAGTAAATATGTTTCTTCTAGGCAAGCGTGCTACATCTTAGACTATAGTGGTGCTTAACATCAGGCAGGCTATAGTCAAACGTAAGCCTATTTAATGTAAAAAAAAATATTAGCACTTTAAGTACACGTATTCTTAATATTAATAAAAAAATTAGGAAGTATGTACCATAATGCTTTAAAGTAGCAATGTGTCAAAGTAGTTGTTGTGTCCTGTGTTTTAAAGAACAATACTGTCTATTTTAATCACCATTCTAAGATTCAAGATAGGTATATTTTTTTTTAACTAGAACAGGTTTTGCTCTTGGCCATTGTTTGCCTGATAGTAAGCAAAGGCTATGGCTTAAGATGGAGCGTGCTTACCCGATAAGACCCGATTCACTCTCGCTTTGAAGTTCGCTGGATTATTATTTGTTATTTTTTTCCAGATGACGCAATATAAAATCAATGTATGAAATATGTAAGCCATTGTATTTTACCCTAAAAAACTTCTTATGAATCACTTCTACGGAGAAGTCATAATCCCCAGTAAAGAAGAACGTTTTTTTTTAAGAACATTGTCAATAAAAAAATTATACTTTTGGTAGTGATGGTAAACAACAAACGAGTAAAATCGACGTCTTTTCACAAGTTCTAATTCAAAAGTCCCATTCTATTACCAAATAAATCCACTGATTAAAATAGGTATTATAAGTGCAGTCAGATAGTAACTCCCCCTAGTGTCAGGAGCTAGTCTGTAAGTTACATTACACGTGTTGATAACTCCAACAGGTGGTGACTGTTGTATTTTGATAAGTTGGGTTTGGATGGGGATAGTGGATGGAATTGGTAGTGTCTTGATGAAAATATCAGGCATTTAAAACAAACTTCATAGAGACAAGATTTTCAAGTACTTAATATTAAAATATATTTAATGAACATACGTATCAGTATCACTTATATAAGCATCTTTTTTCAATTCAACCGCTTTTTCTGTTTCTTATGACCTACATAAGCATGAATGTATAAAGTTAGTAAATTATTATGTAAGTATATAAAAAATAAATGAAAAAACAATAAAGTAAACAAATTTGTTGTGTGTGATATCTTTGCGTAGGTTTGCATTAAATTTATTTTATAGTCTTCTTAGCATTTGTATTACATTTTACTTAGTGTAGTTATTTCTTTTATTAAATTTCTTAGTAACTAAAAGTGATGAAATATTATTCTTGATCACGATGATGTGTTACAACTTTCAGGCACATTTCTTAATGAATTTAGCAAAATTAAGAGTTGATACTTGATAAATTACTAAACCAACTGCACCGCAGCACGAAGTGTTCATCTAAGTCTCAGTGGGAATACCTAGATCGGAATAGCAAGTTACTTGAAGTGCACTTTGATTTGTCCTCACGCGAGCTTAGCTTGTATTCACTGGGACTACTTACTAACTTAGGTACTTGAAATAGTACTTGACTCGTGTAAATGAAACTTAAATTTATTAATTTAAAGATTTGTCACTCATCGTTCATCTAATGTCCCGTAACACAAGCCCATCTATGGGACTTAGTGCGGGACAATGAAACACCAACTTGTACTACTAAATGTAAGATTTAAACTCCTGTACAATAATCTGAGTACTGTGTTTATTCTGGCACTAGCTGTGCCCGCGACTTCGTCCGCGTGGATGAGTTATTTGGGGCATTATATTAATTTTTGCAAACAACCTCTTCAGCTTTATAAATTATAGCTAACCGTTTTCGCAGCGCACCCAACGGAAATCTTCAAAGATAAATAATTTTCCCCGTTTTTTCCACATTTTCCATTGTTTCTTCGCTCCTATTAGATACAGCGTGATGTTATAAAGCCTAGCGTAAAGCCTTCTTCGATAAATGGTCTATTTAAAACAAAAATTATTTTTCGATTCGCACCAGTAGTTCCTGAGATTAGCGCGTTCAAACAAACAAACAAACTCTTCGGCTTTATAATATTAGCCTCGATTAAGAGCTAGTTCCATTCCGTAATGGTAAGTTCCATGTCCTTAGACCACAGCGTTGCTTCAGGTGCCTCAGTGTAAAAATACTTATATATATATATTTCGGTCGTTTATTTTTATAATTCATGACAGACAGGAATTTGAAAACAATGTTGCCTAATGAGTAGGTACATTAAAATGTAGTATTGCTCGTTAAAATTGTCTATAAAAATCTGCAAAACAAGCTCCCTACAGAGATTTAAAACATATTATATATTCCAAACCCAAGTCAATAACAAATCGCCTTACATTCTACCGATAAGTCAAGCAACCAAGTCATTTAGACATGGCCTGAAGCCACACAACTTAGACACGACCGAATCGAACCAAAACTGTTATTAAATTATCATTAGGTAGTGACAACAAACTTAAAAACCACTAAATGCAAAGGAAAATAAACTTTAATAGCAAATGAATAGAGTTGAATAAGAATGAATGGGAAAAGAACTAGAGCAGGTAGTAATTTGGATCAAGTAATGATTTTCATTAGTGAATTAAAGAGTGCTCTCGAATTTTGATAGGTTCGGTCTTTTGATTGATTGGTCAATCATTTTAGAGTGTTATGTTGAACTTTTTATGAAAATGTTTTGTTTTTAAATTATGTGTCGTTTTAAGCAGATGTGACTTCAAGTGAAGCGTTGTAATCGTAAACTATGCTTAACTTTTAATAAAATACCGAACAACAGTTAAAGATTTCGTTTGCCCCTCCTTCAACAATTAGATTTATAAATTTAGATGAAATTGGTTCAGATATAAATTCTAGGAGGACTTTTGAAACATTTACATACCTTTGTGCCTATCTCTGTGTGTCTTATCAGAAAAGTAGGACCAACATCGACTACAGTGAAGCAATAGGTAAATCTAACGCATTACTGGAGTCTAAGATGTAGCACGCTTGTCAAGAAGACATCTTAAGTTATACGGCAAGAAGGCACCGATATACAGTTAAGGTGCCAAAGACTCGCACCCAGCGTTTGGTTCGACTTTCATCGTGCGAGCAGCCAAACTGTGGAAGTCCTTGCCGGATTCCCTATTCCCCTCAAACTATAATTTATCGGTCTTCAAGTCAATTGAATCGGTTTCTTCTAGGCAAGTGCGCTAGATCGTAGATTACAACGTTGCTTAACATCAGACAAGTTGTAGTCAAGCGTGAGCCTATCTTGTTTAAATAAATACTTTTCACGTAAATACCGAAAACTTAAAAGATGGCGCCACTATTACAATGTAAGATCAACCCCGAAATCAGTGTCACAGTTGACTTGCACGGCCACGGTCGGCCGACTGCAACATAATTTTTATCGTTTGTGCTCACATCTGAAGGATTAATGGTGCGCCGCGTCTAGTCATACGGTTACGCTGGATGCCATAAAAACGCTATGCGCTTCTGTTTTTGGGCAAGATGTGGGTTACGTGGAGAAGGCATATTTTGGTTGACAACTTTGTGTACCCATATATTTGCTACAAAAAAAATAAAAAAACTTTTACTATTCTTTGCGAGATCTATCTCATTACTAAAAGATTGAAAACAACAATCTTAGATCATTCCTAGTGATATTTTTGTTGACAGTAACCAGATGTGTTGTTCGCTGATTAGGATTATCAAGGCGTCATTATTTAAATGTTGAAATAATCTTGTCAACATTAGTTCTAGGCATAGTCAGCTAGCAATGTCACCTTCATTAAATGCCGTAAAAATCTGTAGACTTCAAAGTGTTCATTTGTTTACCTGTTTCTTCTTGATTTTCCATGCTTGCTTTTCCAAGATTCTTCACGTCTCCGCATGAGCTACTTGTAAGCTTTAATTTAGGAAGTCGATACCAGTCAAGCTGCTTTCAAGGTCGCACCTTTTCTGTTTCAGGCCAGCCATACTCAGAAAAACACCATTGTATGTTAGGTTCACTTTTAGAAGGAAATGTACGTCCGTAAGTTTAGCTATATTATTATTTTAACTTATAACTTATAACAATGAATAAAAAAAATAAAAAATTAAATATCATAGAACCCTGGCCCTCTAGCTTCAAAACCCAATACCACATCCAATCCACCTCGGTTCCTACAAAAAGCTCCAACCTTTAATTGCCGTCATCTTGATACGGGTGTTACATCGACCGGCAAAATGGCTCGTTCGCCGTAAAACGTACTTTGTGCGCCGGATCGGATCGCACGGGTTTTGGTGACGGTGATAGTACAGGGTTATGATAAAAATAACTTTCAGAAGAATTAGTTAACCTCTTTATTGAAGTCGGTTAAAAATATACAATCATTATTGATACTGTGACGTTGCAACATGTATAGTGTATACCTATATATTGAAGTATATCATAGAATATGCTACACAGATTACAATATCTCGTTAAATTGAATACTTTTATGCCTAATATTTTTTTACAAGGTCTTATTACTATTTTTTTTTTTTTTACGTGTGATAGGTTTACGTTTGACTACAGCCTGCCTGATGTTAAGCATTGCTGCAGCCTAGGGTGTAACACGTTTACCTAGAAGATACCTATTAACTCTAGATTTGAAAACCCCTGGATTGTAGTTCGCAGGAAACACAGCTTCTGGTAAAGTGTTCCAGAGCTTTGCCGTCCGTACAATAAACGTAGAAGCAAAGCGCTGCGTTCGACACTTCGGCACTTCCACCATAAAACGATGTCTACCTGCGGACTTTCTGCTTGTTCGGTTATAAAAGGGAGCTGAGGGAATAATGCCAGTGTCCACCAGCCAACATCATATCAGACATAGTAATTAAGTTAATGTGTCAACTTAAATAAATCAGCTGTGATTTGTTGTTTGGCATTGCAGAATTGCAGAATTGGCAGAATCAGTTTCTGGTGGATAAGCGCTTCTTCGTAGACCATAATTACGTACTGCTTGACATTAGGCAAACTGTAGTTAAGAATAACCGTTTTGATTAAAAAAAATGCTCAATGGGCATGTATGGCAATGTTTTTATGACAGTGAAAAATTGAATAGAGTAAAACAATTAAAAATGTTGTTAGCAAAAGTTTAGTGTGTATGTTTGTTATACCTTTACGATACAACGGTGAAAAGGGTTTTGGTTAAAATTAATATACATTGGGCTGACCTTGGGTTGACGCAGGTAAAACCGTGGGGCGATGCTAGATGCTAGCCCTATGACTGTCGCTCACAAAACTCCTAGCAGTCGAGAATGAAGGTTATAAGTAACCCTGTATTAATACTATTATTTTTGCAGTACTAGGTATGCCTACATAGCGCAGCCATTTTGATCTGGCAATGTAATGGCCAATGACAGTGTCAGTTTAATTTGTTTGGAATTTTTGTCCCCATTTACCTTACAACCATGGAAAATTTTGATACAGATTTTCAGACAAACAATGAAAGTTTCTTTTATCAGTATTATAATACCTATAATAAAAAACCTAATGTAAAAAACTTGATTGACCTGAACCTGATTGTGTGACCTACGTCTGTTCTGTTATTTTTAGATACACTTTCAGGTACAAAAAAATCACGACATGTGCAACCAAATAACCGATCTTGGTCCTTTTACGGCAATTAAAATATTTTTGTAACAAACTGTTAAAAACGAAGGTTTGTATAAAAAGTAGCGTGACGCCCGCGGCTTCATAAGAACTGCATGCCTAAATAATTATGGAGGGAGACTGATTGAAAGCTTTCATTCGTATAGGCCCAAGGGCGGCTTGATTAACTCTCGACACCAGAGTTGGCCACTCTCATTCGATAAGAAGAAAATTCGTATTGTAAAGGGAAAAAGAAGTGTGTAGGTAGTTTGTGTCTATAGCTAATTGTATTTCTATTTAAAATCCAATTGCTATGTTTTTGCCTAAAAAATATGGTTCCATTCAACTATTTTGTGCATATGAAAGTTTTATGGCTGTTGTAAAATTGTAATGTGTCGAAAATGGTTATATTTGTAGGTAGGTAGTTATTATTCAACTACATTCTTACCTTAATAAAGTAGGTCTTCTGGTTTCTTTATGACAAATATATGAACTCGTATGTATGTGGTACATACATGTAAAATATAATATATAAATATAATTTTATATGTATGTAAAGCGTTGCCTTATGTTGTAGTTAAAAATCTTTATTAAAGAAGTGTCTTCCAAAGAAACAACCAAGTAAATCTTTATCTTCTTGCTGCAGAATAAAATAGTGCTTTTGTCATTATTTCTGAAGTTTTATCTTAATATTATTCAAGTAAATGGTTCAAGTGATTGCCAAACCTCACCAGCTAAGCAACTTAAGTTAAATTCCATCATTTTTATAGCCTCAACTCGCCAGTTCATAAACCTCGTCTCACCGACCATAAAGCATCAAGATCACAATCATAAATCCGGACAAAAATTCAAAATATTAAACAAAACTCGAAATTATCTTAAACCGTGAAACACAAGTTGCATATTTGCACGCTTCACTACAATAATACATACTTATTATTCCGAGAAAAACATAGAAAATTTCGTTTCACGATCGATCAGGCGGAACGACTGCTGTCTCTTTCTGTTGTAACTCTTACACGCATGACAGAAAAGGATGGCTAGAGGATTCGAAAGATCAGCCACGCCCATTGATCGATCTGATAAAAAACGTGTTTTGGACTGCGCTCGCGCAAGATTTTGATCTGCTTTTCGATGTAACTCGTGTACAGAGCTTTGTATTAAAATAATCTTTATTACTTGATCCGTGGGAGCAATGGATCTTTATTTAAATGCTTATGAAGATGACTCATAATTGTTCACGAATGATGAAAATTATGACAAGCGTGAGTTTGAGGTCGTTGGCCGTGGATTATATATAGTTCTGCGATGTAAATCAGGTAAAATTTGCTAAAAGTTCGTATATTTAGTATCTTCTCGTATTATCTAAGACTTTTTGCACGTAAGCTAACTTTTATCTTAAGGTATTTATGTCCCACTAAGTTGATTAGTAAAATTTCAAGAATATTCATTGAGAGGTTTTGCTTAATATTTAGCAAATAAAGCCTTAAAAGCTATGATATGATGTATGAAAATGATTTCCAACATATTTAATGACAGACCTATATTGATCATATGTGTCTCGTAATCGAAATTTTGTTTATTGTTGAAGTTATAAAAAATACACCATTATACGAGCATTTTTATGCATAAAATAATCTTAAAGTGTAGTAATATATCATCGTAATGCAGCTACTCAGCGCTAGATGTCGCTACTAATCCCATTCCAAAAATTCAACTCGCGCGCATCAAGCGATGCGATCCTACCGCCATCATGCGGCAATCTCATGTAAACTTTATAACCGTTATAAATAGACCTCCAATAACCAAACATGTCTTGAACTTTTCCGTATTAGTTCAGGGATCTAGTTATTTTGGTTTTTAATGATTTGATTTTAATAGCAGTACTGCCTTGAGACATTACGATTGAGTACGATATACGAGTAGGAATTATGCTTTATAACCAATGATTGCAGGTTCGATCTGGAGATGGTTGGATGGGATGTGAAGATTATATATTTTTTTTTAGTTAATAAAATAAGGCCGTCACGACAAGTGTCATAAAGGTATCAGGGAAATTAGATGTCAGTAGACTTGGATCCAGCCTAAAAAAATATAACTAAGTTAATCTATAATGTCAAAAACGAAATCAATACTGTTTGTATTTATTATAATTTTACTACTGCAGCGCCTAACATCTGGCAGGCTGTAGACAAACGTAAGCCTGAGTATTCCATGCTAAAAAAATGGAATGAATTCGTTTATTCTGAGGATGATTATCTGTAACAACATTTTCAGGGATAAGGTAAGTAAGTATTAGTGAAGATCGTTATTTCTGTAGTTTCAGTTTTAAACAGAAAAATCTCTTATTTGACCGGCGATTTAATAAACCTAATAATAATTGCACTGCATTATTTGTATCAAAGTTATATTGTGAGTTGATTTAGATTAATGCTTTAATGAGTCGCGTGTTTATAAAATGCATATGGAATTATAGTAGTTTATGCAACTGTCATATAATGAAGTTTCAGCGATATGCCATATAGTAGTTTATGCAACTGTCATATAATGAAGCAGCGAGTTTCATAATAGTAACGAGTGTTTTAATACCCGTTTTATATGCAGTTGCATACACTACTTTATCTTCACTAATGCAATTAATCAAACAACAAGAGTAAAAGCTGACAATAGTTAATTTTTCATATAATTTTCTAGATTTTTCTGGCAAAAGATTGTGAGTTACTTTTGTTGCCAATTCTAGAATATCCGGAGGCGTACAAATATCATCGTCGCTATCCATTTTTAACTTTTAATTTGTATTTAAAAAACAAAACACATTGCGAAACATTAAATTCACGCGTACGTGTATTGTCACAGTGATTTTGCCGCCAGTAAAATCTAAACAACGAGAGTGCAGCGCGACCAACCTGATTGGCCCTGCAATCAGGTTGTTCACGCTTTTCCGATGTTATAATGAGCTATTACGATATCGATGTGGATATTATAACATCATGTGAAATTGCTTAAATTGAGTGTTTTGTTGTCTGTGCTATAACAGTAGTAATTATAAGTCAAGTATTGGAAACATAAGTAGAATGTTACAACATTAGTGTAGATAAAATATTTTAGAATTCAATTAAAGGTTTTATAATTTTGTAAAAAGTTCTTTTCTCATAGGTTGACTTTGTACTGAGTACAACAACTTTCCAATAGATTACGAACATTAACGTGCAAAACATGGTCACGAATTTCAAAAGTTAAGCGTAAGATAATCTTCTTTGATCTCTCACCAGTTCTAGTACCTACATAGGTGAAATTGGTAAGATTATTATTAGTTAATTTATTGTCCAGTTTAGTGTTGATATATGTAACGTATTAGCTTTGTAAAGATTTGAATAATGTGCCTTCAGTAAATATAACCAGCCATACATACATCCATACAGCCATTTATACTAGCAGATCTACATTTTTTTTACGTGGGATAGATTAACGTTTGACTACAGCCTGCCTGATGTTAAGCATTACTGCAGCCTAGGGTGTAACACGTTTACCTAGAAGATACCTATTAACTCTAGTTTTGAAAACCCCTGGATTGTAGTTCACAGGAATGTAAGTTTGCAAATGTAATATATATTTATGTATACTTTATTTAGTTCAGTTTACAATCTAAATGTCGTAAACAAGATCTTCGCTGTACCGTATACCTACAGAATTAAGAATAAAATACGTTTATTGAGACAGGAAACAACACGAAAAACAGAACACAATCAAATAGAAAAAAATACATACATAGCAAACACGTTTCCTGTCACAATCCGGCCCCAGCTTAGCATGTGCTGGATGCAAGCTATATGACAGATCGCAGAAAGAATAGAAGTAATCCTACCGTTATTTATCTATATTCATTTACCGTTACGATTTCGTTACATCAACTAGTTATCGAAAAACAAATTATTTTTGCTTACTGAACAGTAACAAGACAATAGACTTTATTACCAAACAAATCATAGCAACCGCAGCTCAATCACCCCAAAAAACTAGCCATAAAAAGGTGCCAACAATTAGCTCCATCCAATTTGAATAAATAAATAAATAAATAACAATCAGAGGATCTGGGCCCAATTTCCTCCTTCTTATAGGTCCTTTGTGATCTAATGGTGTGGTACTTACCATACAATGATGTCGGTTAGTTATAGATATCTATGACGCGTCATTGGTCATTTACATACAGATGCCATGTTAATTTGCTTCGCTACTAGCTTACGTGGCAGGTTTTTTGTATGAGAAGTTATTGGGAGAAGCTGTAACAGACCTTAAGAAGAAGTATATTTTTCAATAATTCTATGACGTGACCGGGTGCTTGCTAATTGACTCTTGGGAAAGTTGTGGTTAAAAAATCACGCAGTATTATTTAATACTAGCTGCGCTCGCGACTTCGTGCACTTTCGTCCCCGTTTTTTCCACATTTTCCATTGTTTCTTCGCTCCTATTAGTTGCAGTGTGATGTTATATTGCCTAAAGCCTTCCTCGATAAATGGCCTATTCGACACAAAAAGATTTTTTCAATTCGGGTCCGTAGTTCTTGAGATTAGCGCGTTCAAACAAACAAACAAACTCTTCAGCTTTATAATATTAGTATAGATTAAGCGACCCTTTTCAAAGGAAATAGTTGGTTTCATATTATATTCTATGTGGTCATGAATCGGTGATAAAATTAGCACATTACAAGGTACAAGCAAAGATAGAATGATGGCTTATATCTCAAACAGTAAGTATATGAACAAAGACCTCAGCTGTAGAAAATCAAAGGTGTTTGTAGTTTTTAAGTTGTTTTTTTATACAAAAGTTTTTTGTCAAATTTTCAAAACTACAAACAATAAAACACCGTTTTATTTCAAATCTTTGTAACCAGTATGTAATGTGTAGGTATACTAGAGTTCACTGTGATACAAATTTTGTGATTATATTTTCAGTTCTAGGCTATCCTATTTTAAACTATCTTATTACCACTTAAACAGTCTACCAGTTTGACATAACAGTACAAAACATGGCACCAGATTATGACTCACTAATTACGATCGACGCCTCGCGTCTCACACGTATTAAGAACAATCTAATCATGTTAATTTAATCCTATGATACTAGTAGTGATGGGGTAACAAGTATAAAAGTGTCGCGAACTTGACGATTGTGATGTTAGTGTCGCCAACTTATTTGGCCGATTTTTACGAGACGCGCAAAGGTTAGTGTCTTTCTTTATTGTTTTTACTATTATACGGCTGAACCGATTTGATTGGCTTTCGGCATGATTACACACTGGGTTAACACATAATATGTTACTTTTTACAGCTAATTATCGTGTAACATCGCGTGACACAGCTGGTCAAGAATAAAATATAGTCCAGGTCAAGAATAAAATATGGTACAGGTAAATGATGAACGTAGCACATTTTAGTTTCACATTATTTTAATTGGTGCTTAATTTAATAACTTTAGCCAAATATTTTGCGAGGTACTAGAATAAGATAAATTATACACGGACATATTTTTAGATACGTAACTGTGATACCTATGTTTTATTTAAACGATAATTTAATTTAGCATAAAACTCATACGATATTTCAATTTAGTACCTTTCAAACTCTTATGACATATGCTATTATTTGTAAATATTATTTAAATAGAAGCGTATTTTATCGACACTAGCATTCTCTTACCCCATCACTAACCCTGCCCACGCTAGAGGAAGTCAATCATCAGTGTTTTAAAACGTATTGGATCTGGAATTAGGATGTTAAAATTTTATTGCGAGTTTTAATAGTCATTGAGAACTATGAGTCAGGCAGTTATGGAACTTTATGTATAAATATAGAACATGACTTAGATAAAACTGAACAAGCTGTTTTAAGTGGTTACAGAGACACTATACTTCTAAATATATTAAACTCAAAGGTGACTGACTGACTGACATAGTAATCTATCAACGCACAGCCCAAACCACTGAACGGATTGGGCTAAAATTTGGAATGAAAGTAGATGTTATGACGTAGGCATCCGCTAAGAAAGGATTTTTGGTAATGTCACTTTTAAAAGGGCGAAATACAGGGATGCAAATTTTACGTCTTAATGCGAGTGAAGCCGCGAGCACCCACTAGTTATAAATAAGGAGATACATTGATAATGACAGACTTGTCTTTTTTCCTACATTTCACCATGCAATGAACTAAAAAAGAAATAAACGGAGACAAAAATGGTTACGTTTAATTACCTTTTATACCACTTTCAGTTTACAAAAATCAAAGGAAGAAAAAACAAACATCCAATTTTTTATGTTAGGAAATTTGGCAAAGGTGTTTGGAAACACAAAATTTTAGATAAATTTGTGTGTTGTGTTTCCAAACACATTTGTCTTGATATCTTGAAAATATCAAATACGTACCTATTACATACGGATCAGAACTGAATTTAAGTTAAGTATTAAATGGATTTATATTATGTGCCTTACCTTTAATTGATACAATGTGACATTCAATTTGTCACCACATATCATAATTACTCAGACAAATTGTATGATACAAAATGTAATAAATGGTATTTATAGAATGACAATAGGCTTTATAAATAGAGGCTTTGAATGAAAGTGGGATGTGACGAATTGTGAGTTTCAACATATTGTCTGTTTTGAAGGTAGTATATGACTGATTGGTAGAAAAATCACAGGTACAGTAGCAATATAGTCTTTGATATAAGACAATTTAGATTACGTACAAATCGTAGCGTTAAAACTTGAGTATTTAAAAAAAAATAACACTATTTGACCATAAAATCTGTTTGCTTAGCTCGTCCCAAATTATGAATTGGTTTTGATTTGTAACTACTTTTTGTACTCCATAAAATTGTTGAAATCCAATTAATTATTGAGCCTTTTGTTGACACAAATCATCAGAAAAAATAAGCATTCTTTCTATCTACTATAAAATTAAAACCTAGCAACATATACGTATATTATTATAACACTTTCAATTAAAAAAAGAAACGCCAGAATTAAAAAATGCATTTATTACTTTCACATATACTACACGTGGCCCATAAAAAAACTCTTAAAGGATTAGTTTGTCCCAGTGTGGGCCACAATATGAACCATACTTTGGGCCACAAAGGTGGCTCACGTCGCC
The DNA here is from genome assembly GCA_927399415.1 of Macaria notata. Lineage (NCBI taxonomy): Eukaryota > Metazoa > Arthropoda > Insecta > Lepidoptera > Geometridae > Macaria > Macaria notata. Next base: position 10,051,855 of record OV656745.1, on the reverse strand, counting down.
TTTCATTGATTTATGGTTTTCCGCGAATATGTCGGTAAGTAGGTAGGTATAAGTATAGGAATACTTTGAAAGATTCGACGACTTTGATATTGGTTCAAGACCTTTGAAAACAGAAGTCAATCGTGTAATGTATGTACACGATTGACTGTATTTACTTTGTATTTTAAAAATAAATAGATAACAAAAATAACGACTTTTATATGCATATTTTGTTTTATTACTAAACTAAATATGTTAAAAAATCTGTATGATACAGCAAAGTTATTAAACGCAAAATCAATATTAAACTGTATCAAATTATTTAACGACACAGGTAAATCATAACGAATACGAAATCTCGGTGTTGTTTTACAAAAATTGGTTGCAAAGCATTTAAATACCTTCAGTTGATTAATATCCAATCAAATCTCAATGTGTGACCAACCACTTATTTTACAGACAAACATAAAAAATCGGACCACACATCACAATAATTCAAAACAAACAAACAAATAAACAAACTCACCATAAATATCGCATGTGGGTGCATTAGCAGTCATATTGTTATTTTTATCACAATGGGAGCCTGAATCAAAGCGTATAGTTGAGGGAATGTATCGCAGTGCGAGGTTTATTTAAAGGATATAATATATCCTTTAACCATAATCATATTATGATTATGGTTGATGTAACATAAAAAATACAAATTGATACTTAATTGGTAACTTTTAGGTTAGCATGTTAAATCTTAGGCTGCAGCAATGATTCCGATTCCGCAAGGAATGCCTCCTAAGTACATGACGTATTAAATAATGTAACTACATGTACCTACTTGTTAATTATACTAACCCTAGCCTGTAAGAATAGTTATAAGTTACTAACAAAATATGGATCAATCAACCAATTGTAGTCCGAAATAAATCATTTTGAATTTGAATTTGAATTTGAATGCTTGACATTATCTGGGCTGTAGACAAACGAACCTATTCCACGTAAAAAAACGGTCTCTGATCAAGACGTGACTTAAATTTTAATCACTAAATTTGACCCCAGCAAATAAACAGGCCCAGTGTATAAAAAACTTTGATAAAGCGGGATTTAAAAAAAATAATAATCTCTAGAGACTGGTTAAGTACCTAATAAATCTAAATTGACTGTCAGCTGTCAATCTTTTGCTAGTGTCACTGTCAGTAACCTTGTTGACATGTTTTGACTAAAACAGACTAAGCGAATTGACTCTGTATTCTTTAAATGGGTTTTTTTGACATTTATTTTCTAGTATATTAGTAGGAAACACGGTAGTCTGTCTAAGTAATGATAAAGATAAGATAAATATAATTTTATTTGAACTAAAATATGTTGTCATTTTTACAGTTACAAAAGTACATAGGTATGTAGATTATAATTAGGATCTATTATTAAATAGGAGCTAGTTTTTTTAATAACAATTAAAAACAATTTTGCCTTTGGGGATGTCTACTGCTGAGTTGCAGCAGACAGGGTTCTTCCAGTGTTTTACATATTTATATGATTCAAACTCGGTGTATGCAATATTTATGAAAACATTAAACAAGTGTACATACATATAATTTTTTTTCTCGAATAAATTTGGAGCACAATCGAAATTTAAATATTTTATACAGAGTTTATAACTTTTTTTTTAATATTTCTAGTAAGTCTGAGGTCCCTAGATCTCGCACTAGGATTCCCTGTGTTGCGAGAACTAGTTCTCTTCCAGGGTGCTAGAGATAGGGATTCGTGTGGTTTTTTCAGTTAAATACTTTAATCCAAGTGAGCTGGACGCGTGCGTATAACAATGACATTTGACAAGTATATAAGTATGTAGAGATATAGCCTGCAGTCTTGCGTGGGTGTGAGCAAAACATGAGCAAGATTTCACTTTTTTGCTGAATATGATGCGGTACAAAACACAAACGTAGGGGAGACATTACTATTTCAAAACTTAGAAGTGAGCAAAAATAATAGTAACTGGCAGAATTGAGGCTTACGTCGTTTTGGTCAACGTCCAGAAAATCTGTGAATTGAATATTACACACATTGACTGTCAATAATTTGTTAATAAGTTTATTTCATGAGAAGAACTCAAATCATTCTTTTTATATATCTGAAATAGATAAAACAAAGCAATAATTGTTTTTTTCTATTTCAGATATATAAAAAAAAAACAAATGAATGAATTGCGATACCTTGCTCAATAAAATAACGCATTTTTTTTAAATTCCGTTGGCATCCACTAGAATTAACACAAATGAAACCAAAACGGATAAAGAGCTCCAACTTCCTACCACATCACTCAAGCTCTCATAAAGAAATCATAAATTACAGAACACAAACACACGGGATGTATCAGCTAATTTCAATGGAGGCGAGTTCAATTTTACTTCGAGTGGCACTGCACGGGTCTACTCACTGTGAGGTATTGTTTGGTCGAAGGATAATAAAGGAAGATTTAGGTTACTATCGACACTCGAAAATGATTCCTGATTGTGTGACTTGTGAACATCTTCTTCTTCTTATTGAATGAGAGTGGCCAACTCTGGTGCCGAGAGTTTATCAAGCCAAGCCGCCCTAAGGGCCTCTGACATGGCTTAATGACTGCCGTACTGGACAAACAGCCGGGACCTACAATTTAACGTGTCATCCGAACCACGAAAGATGATGATTGTTTACACCTGTACCTATGGTATAAATCGAGTAAAAGATAAATCTAACTAAAACTAACTGACTTAAAAAAAGGAGTAGGGTTTCAATTCGTCTGAATGAATTTTTTTTGTGTGCATGCTGTTTTGTGTCAACAGTAAAGAGTTTATTTATGTAGCTCGATTACTCCGCTAATTATGAACTGATTTTAATTATTCTTTTTAAGCAAGAACGGTCACACTAACAAGTATTTAAATGGCATATTAAATTTTTCAAAATGTGGTTTGAATACAGTAAATGAATTGTTTCTCGGTTTTCTTTGCCTTTGTGAAGATCCAAGATGAAAAGAACACAATACAAAACATAACACATACCTACTATTTTAAGCATATATTATTTATGTAAATAAAACTCAAAGGTGACTGACTGACTCATTGACTGACTGACTGATATAGTGATCTATCAACGCAGAGCCCAAACCACGGGACGAATTGGGCTGAAATTTGGAATGAAGGTAGATGTTATGACGTAGGCATCCGCTAAGAAAGGATTTTTGGAAATGCTATTTTTAAAGGGGTGAAATAAGGTATGCAAGTTACACTTCTTTATGCGAGCGAAGCCGCGAGCACCTACTAGTTAATTTATATAACTCAAGCGTGATTTAATTGTGTAATATTATTTACGAACCCACCTGTCGAATTTTTTTGCACAATAAATTTTTTTTATCTCGTTTTGTTCCATTTACCCTTCGTTCCATATTTACCCTCTTTCTAGAACTTCCAGTAACCCCCGATTATTCTACAAAGATACGCCTACTCCCCATATTGCGCTGGTTTTTGTTGTACCAACATCCGACACACAATACACCACACGACACACAATGATTTATCACACGAATTAATATACAACCTTATTAATTACAATTCTTATAACGAAAGCCTTTAATAGCGTGACATTTGATGACTTGAATGAGGTTTGAATCTTCTACGATTTATAGCTTTGGTTTTTTATTCAGTTTTGTCTTCAAAGATATGTATGGGATATGTCTTTTAATATGATACACAAATAAAAGTATAGCTTAATATCATTAATTCATAAGTGGTGACAGCTTTTGTGACAAATTTTGATTAAAAACTTTCTTTTGAATTGTTGTAGCCTATTGAAGATTGTCGTAAGTGGTTTTGATTAATTTGAATACTGTCTATACAATTATCAAAGCAGAGGCACTTACTGTAAAGTTATTCAGAGTCTGTTTTTGTTTATGATTCGTCAAATAACAAAAATCGTCGTAATCCATAATAGGTACCTCTCTTTCTCTCTTTGAGTCGTATTTCCTCATGACTAAGGGTCGTGACTCCCCCGCAGAACTAATTCGTTAGGGGAGTTCTCTTGGGCAGATACATCGTGGTGGGCGCTCAGGTCCCTCCACGGAAGACACATGTCCTCAGATATTGTGGTCCTCAAACATGTCGGTTTCCTCACGATGTTTTCCTTCACCGTTAAGCGAGTGCAAATCTACACATAACTTGAAAATACAAGTCATTGGTGTAGGGCCGGATTCGAACCAGGGTGCGTTTGGTTGAAAAGCATACACTGGAACCGCTGAGCCACACTCGCTTGATAGGTACTAAAAAGCTAGTAAAGCAATAATAAAGAAGAAATCAGCTTGACATTGATAAAAAAACATCATCATCATCTTTGACCTATTTTTATTACTCTTGCATCTGTATTCTCTTCTCTCTGGGCCAATGCCATATAAAAAAGAACAAAGAGCAAAACAAAACACAAACTTTTTCCACTAATCAGAAGCAACTAATTACTGGCAATAAAGGCCAATCAAACCGAATTCCAAATTCAAAAATTGGGGGTACTTACTACTTATGTAGAGTCATTGACACAATGCGGCGTGAACGGATGTCAAACGTATTTAACAATTAGTTGCTTGTGTCCAGGCGAAATTAATCTCTGTAAATTAACCATAAGTTCATCTACACTTCATAGGAATCTCAACTCTCTAATTTCAAACATAAGGTTGAAAATTATGTTAATGTGGAGGTGGTTACGTCATTTCGATAGTTAGTAAAGTATTGATGATCAAGCTCATGAACATTGGATGATCTGTGTAGAAGTCAATTAGTATAACACGCGATGATCACTGGATTAAAATTAACTGCGTTGTGGTAATCGTGCATTGGACTGGTTTATAATCTTATTAGTAATTAAAACTTGAAAAAAATCTCAGGTATGCCATACAAAAAATAGAGGAGTAGGATTTAAATGGCTACATAAATACTTAAACTTCGTACTTATGTTTCTTTTTCTATTATCTATTTACTTTTTTATACATGGTAAACCGTTTTCAGCAAACATCATTATACTAAACGCTTCTGGTCAACCTAGACACCATAACAATGCCATTATAACATCATTATCTACAGCTTTTTCTCTCATCTCACTGTTGAATAAAGTTTCTTTCTCTTTGAGTCGTATTTCCTCATGACTGAGGGTCGTGACTCCCCCGCAGAATTAATTCGTTAGGGGAGTTTTCTTGGGCAGATACATCGCGGTGGGCGCCCAGGTCCTTCCACGGAAGACACATGTCCTCGGATATTGTGGTCCTCAACATGTCGGTTTCCTCACGATGTTTCCTTCACCGTTAAGCGAGTGCAAAGTTTCTTTAAGCGTCGATTAAAAGCAGATGTCATCTTGACCTCGAGTGCCTCGACATACGACTGTGTCTCTGTTGTCGACCCACTCAAAATTCAATATAACTTTATCGCACACCAAGTATAAATAAACATAACAGGACTTAAACTATACATTATATGTACAAGTGGGCGGTGTTATTACGTTAAATGATCTCCTTTTTTGCCAAATAACAAACTGCCGAACCTAGAGTAGACTAAAATCTAATTCTGTATCGATACAGTGATAAAAAAGCGAGTGTGGCTCAGCGGTTCCAGTGTCTGCTTTTCATCCAGACGCACCCTGGTTCGAATCCGCCCTACACCAATGACTTGTATTTTCAAGTTATGTGTGGATTTGCACTCGCTTAACGGTGAAGGAAAACATCGTGAGGAAACCGACATGTTTGAGGACCATAATATCCGAGGACATGTGTCTTCCGTGGAAGGACCTGGGCGCCCACCACGATGTATCTGCCCAAGAAAACTCCCCTAACGAATAAATTCTGCGGGGGAGTCACGACCCTCAGTCATGAGGAAATACGACTCAAAGAGAGAAGAGAGATCGATACAGTGTTCTAGTACCTCAATTTACTCAACATTTATATTTGCTTAATGCCACAGCAATGTGTGTTATTCCCATACTGATGTTTTTTCAATTAATATTTCGATTTGATGGCATTTGCTGGCTGAATAATATATCACTCTGATACTAACTAAGAACAATTAAAATTATTTACGAGATCGAGTGTCGTTTAGTGGTATTACTATCATAGATCAATCTAATGAAAGATAGATAGATAAAACTCTTTATTGAAACACACATTGAAAAAAAAGAAGAAACACAAAAGACTTAAAAAATAGTGCCACAACTGGCGGCCTTATCGCTAATAGCAATTTCTTCCAGGCAACCATAGGATGGACAGGAGTCGAAAGAAAAATAAAGGATGGGCAATGGTATCGGTTCAAATCTGGCTTAAGTTTAAGTAGGTAGGTATGTAATTTATTTCCAATTTTAGGTGGTTTATGTTGTGATTTTCATTTCCCATTTACGCTTCAAAGACTGAACTGATTTATCTTAATCTGCCAAGGAGGTAGGTAACTAGAATTTTTCATATACAAACGGTTAACACCTTAATGCCTTACTAACAAAAATAAGAAAATCTCATTCCCCTTAATAATCATCATCAGCTAAACATACTTTAAATTATCACGACTAAAACTAAAATTTTAGTCAAAGAAAATACAGCTATGTTGATGTTATGGAATTGTTTCGTTCCTCGTTAATTTGCCGTTAATAAAGACGTTAGAATCGTTAATCAATATTGCGCTGCGTTTCTGAACCGTAGCTGTCAAAATGTCAAATAATATTACAATGGTTTGATATTTCGGTCATAGAATAAACAAAACATGGAATAGAAGGTATATTAGCAAATAATAAGGTATTTATGTACCTACAATATCAATAAAATACTCATTATCAACTAATTTAGTATGAAAATACGGTATTTCTTTAGAAGATACAATGTTCATACAATGTTTGTTTCTACTTTGAAAGCACTTCCCACTTATATAATACTAGTTGACGCCCGCGGCTTCGCTCGCGTTGATACGAGATAAAAAGTAGTATATGACACTTCCGGGACCTTATACTACCTACATACTAAAAATCATGAATCATCCGTTCAGCCGTAATTGCCTGATGAGTGTTTAAATAAACAGACATACAAAAAAACAGAGAAAAAATTAAAGATAACAAACTAGTAGTTATAACATTTTACCACATACGATACTTTTAATACAGTTCGAGACACCAAAATCAAGATGTACATATTACTTAAAAACAATTGTCGTATCAAAATATTGAGCATTGGTGTTACACCAAAGCCTGCAACAATGCTTAACATCAGGCGGAATGTAGTCAAACACAAACCAAGTAAAACATCTGTGTCTTAGATTCTCATCCTAACAGTAACAATCAGTTATCTCCTCCTCCTTGAATCGTATCCCTCATGTCTGAGGATCGTGACCACCACCTCCCAGCACCTTCTCCTTGATGACATCTTTCCACTTCCTTCTGTCCTCGGCTCATCAGTTATCTATGACACAGATTTTTTTACTTGGTTTGTGCTTGAAGAGTGTTACACTCTTTACTCTCCTGTCATCTGCTTATCTTTGCCCTGATCGGTAAATCGCCCTTAATTACTGACTACCGAGGGTAGATTGATGACGTCACCGATATTTTGCCGCCCATTTGACACTCAATTAATTTCGCTCAACTTTGACGCTTTGATTTGAAACTGAATTTGAGAGTTTTAGGGGTCGCTAAAATACAGTAAATTATATATTTTTGGGATAGATATAGGTATAAAAAAAACTCATACAAACTTACTAAAGACTAGTAGTTTTACTATGAAAAAATGTACTCTGGTTTATTTAACAGTCTTAACGCCTTAGGCGATCTCTTGGTGATGTGATTGGCTAGCTCATAATCTAATTTAAATTTTGCAAATGAACTTTCACTTAGTAAAAAAATTGCTTATTTTTATTTAATTCAAAAGAGGTTGTCAATTCAATTGATATTATCTTACTCGTATGTACATTATGTGATATTTCGGGAAATTAATAAAACTTGAGTGTGTTGTGTATGCTACGTTAGACTTCGTTTGTTAGTAAATATCTGAAACTTTATTAATGTAAATATCGTTGTTTGTGCACGAATGCAATTGCATTTATTTTTACAATTACAATTTCAATAATGGTTGTGTTGTATTTAACCTTTTCACAAAACGTTAACACTTGACTCAAGGGTAGTAAAAATTAATTAAAAATGTTTAACCAATAACTAAAGTATTGTAATTGCCTTTTACAAATGTTGTTACATATCGATCGAGTATAATGACAGAAACGATTGAAAAGTTCTTTAATTTAATTATTTCTAAAGGTGAGCTTAACCTTTTAAATGTTATTGGGGCTTTTGTAAAAGTTTAAATGTGTGAAAATTTCGATATAAATTCACCATACTATGTATTATTTTTTGTATCGTATAGCGGTGGTCTCGTTTGTGCTATTCAAATTTGTTTACCATTTGATTAATATTTTAAAAAAATAACATAATTATGCTTTGCTAAGACCACTTGCAGCGCATGAATGAAGCGCCCGTACCTCAGCTAGCGGAGGCAATCGCATGCGATTACCAAAGTTAAGCAAAGGTCGACGCGGTCAGTTCTTGGATGGGTGACCGAAAAGTGGCATTCCATTTTGGGCGCTTCCGTGGGTCGGATGACACGTTAAATAGTAGGTTCCGGCTGTTAGCCGTTAGTTAGCTCTTGGGGCGGCTTGATAAACTCTCGACACCAGAGTTGGCCAATCTCATGCGATAAAAAGAAGAATATTAGAGTGTGATACATATCATATAGGGAGGTCAAAGAATGAGCTGAAGATATGTAGGTATGGTACAAACTCTACAGACAAGAACCACGCTTTTGAATTTTGAATGAATACTAGCGATTAATAAGTTTCCATATCATCAAACAAATTAAAAAAGTCAATTTTTCATAGAATGTCACCGAAAAATAACAAGTTAATTCGACCCATGTCGCGACCAAAGTACAATTCCAGCATTTTTACGACATATCCGTCTGACTGGCATTGGTCGATGTTACACAATCTAACTTTGGACGCATTTATAACAATTGTATGTGTTGTGCGGTGGAAGTTAAATGGGAATGTATTTTATGGGCTACATTTTGTTAAATAGAAAATTTATGCCGTGTCTAATATTTGTTATGTCATTTTTATCATTGTATGGTTGTAACGCAAATTTATTAACTTCGTTGATATTGATGGGTTAGAATAAAGTTACGTACCATAAAATTTGCTGTTTTTAATATTCACTTCAATTTTAGTTATACTTGTAAACAATTGAATGTTTTTTTATAAGATGATTTCTACCTGAGTTTCTTATGTCAAACATTAGTACCTACTAAGGTACTATAGGTTCCTACCTATATCAGTATTTCTAAATATATTTCCTTTCTTGGCAATATTCCACATTGGCTGCAACATACTATGTAAAGATTCGAGTTATTTAAGTTTTAATGAAATATCAGTTTTCTCAGACTTCGTCTTGGAGTAAACGAATAATTTAAGGTTCTTAGTTATTTAGAACATGAACATAGGTACCGCACCCAGCCAGGACAAGCCTGCTCCGGTCAAACCGGCATACCGGGGGGCACGAGGTTGTGGAGCGTGGTTTTGTGCTAACGCTCCGGGATGGTAGTCGACCGGCTATGCAGCCAGACGCCGATTTGGAGAAGGTTGTTATTAAGGATAGGGATAAGCGTTAGTAAAAAATGGTATTCGTTGATTATTGAGTAGACCCATCTTGGGGTTTGTTAGTGTTTGGCTTTGCAAGCACTATCTTAATACGTTCGCTGTGTAATGTTGGTCCTATTGTGTGTAATCATAACCACGTCGGGTGTAGTAGGTGGATCTTAAATGTGGGTCGAATAGATCCTATGTCGCTAAGGGATTGTTCTTGTGTCATCTGACGGCCTTTCCTGGGGTATGTTAAGGTTCTTAGTTATTTAGAGACACAAAATGTTTCTCTTGTATGTTGTCTCTGAGGTTGCTATATAAATAAATAAATAATAATAAATATCTCAGGACATATCACACAGCGCCATCTAGCCCCACACTAAGCTTTATCTAGTACCCGCGACACAACGCTTGTGTCGCGGGTACTAGATAATGGATATAATACTTATATACTTTTCTTTTGTAAATACATGCTTATTATACATACAAACGACCAGACTCAACACAATTAGGTAATTATAAATTTTTAAAGCACATAATTACTTATGTACCTCCATATAATTAATTGTATATCAAAATCTCAACCATTAAAAATCAATAATATTACATTAAATTTTAAAATATTTATGTATGGTAAATTTAAGAATCCCAAGAAAAAATAGAGAAAGATATACAGAAGTCATTGCCCTATTTGTGTCACGTTATTTATGCCTTGTTTTCATGCGCGTATCTTCGAGATACAATCAAAAGTTTTCGCGTCTCTCAATCAAACTTTTTTAAATGCTCCTCCATTCCGCCAACTCCCCAAATGTCATATTTCCCCCCATCATGAGAGGTGGTCGTGGATTTAATAATATTCATAGGTTGAGAATTTTCATATTTTGAACATTGAATATGTTTAAAATAATAAATGAAAGAAAATTCATTATTTCGAACCTTTACAGCACATTTATTTGTCAATTTAATTTGATCAAATTTAAGCTTTGACTGAGTTTATCAGTATTATTTTATTGGTTACGTTATAATATTTTTCTATCGAAATGTACGGCTAAACATTGCATTTTACATAATTTACACTGCCAATTTGTAAGTGTGATATTATGGGTTGCAGTATATTAAAATCTAAGTTTGGCTGTTTAGTTAACCACCCTGCATAGAAGGATGATATTATTCTTGATATATAATACATTCATCTGTCTATGACACGTTGTCGGGCTGGAGCGGCGGCTATTATTGCCGAGCATCACAAGAGACGCAAATATGCTAACCTCGGCCGAGGTTACATCTTTGAGCCTTTTGGAGTCGAGACTTTGGGGCCGTGGGGTCCGGGAGCCCATACTATTTTCCAAAACCTCTCGGAGCGCTTGGTTGACGCGACGCGTGACCAAAATGCTGGCCTTTTTCTGGCTCAACGTATCAGCATTGCCATCCAGCGTGGTAATGCGGCCAGCATGCTGGGCACGCTGCCCTCTGGTAGTGGGCTGGAGCACTTAGATTATCTTTAGGCTTTTCTAAAGATTTTCTAAGTGCCCCTTTTTGTAGTAGTTAGAAGTAGTATGTTTAGTTTTCCTTCACTTGTTTTTATATTTTATTATTGTATATGTCGTAGGATAATTCGATACTTCGAATCTTCGCGGAAATCCTAGGGGTTTTGCGAAAACGCGGATAATTAGACATAGGCGAAAAATTATCAAATCTTACTGGACAAAGTCAGGATTTTTGCCCCACCACTTGCACTACAACAGGACTTGGCTCCTCCTCGCTTCGCTCGTCGTCGCATGTGCGTGGTAGAAAAGAAAGCAACCTAACGAACCTAATCTACCTTCTGTCACAGACAAGTGACTTCGAGTCCAACACTAGCACTACAACAGGACAGATAATTTTTCGCCTATGTCTAATTATCCGCGTTTTCGCAAAACCCCTAGGATTTCCGCGAAGATTCGAAGTATTATCCTACGACATATATAATACATTAATTTCAATTTATGTAGAATTCACATGTATGTGAGTTTCTACGTAAATTTTCTTCATTCATTCTAAGGTGAGCGGCTAATCAAAGATCCATGATAGCGATAATTTCGTTTTCCGTTATTGTCTTTTTATTTTGCAATATAATACGTATTTGTTGGGCAATCGGTACAAAGTTGGATGAGTAACATAAACAAAGGTTTACTCATATTTCCGCTGATTGCTTCGTTTTCATTGAGATGGGAAAAAGACCGGTGTGAACTTGGCAGCCAAAGTTAGCAGCCAATAACCCGACTAAATGAAGTAGGTATTTTTTGTGAAGTTAGCGGCCAATCCTTAAACCTACAAAAACAGATATATAAACTCAAAGATAACATAAGCGTAATAAGTACATAAAACATACTCGTATGACTTAGAAGCTTCCTATACTTGAAAACAATAATCTCCGAAATTTAAATTTTTTTTCGCTTCTGTTACCTACAACAGCTGCTACTGTCCAACGACTCGGGAAAAATAGGCAAAGTTTGTATATTTGCCTTTCCCTCCACCCATTTCCCGCAGCTGTACACAATATCAGGCGATGATAAATAGAAAAATATTGAAATAAAAAAATTTCATCGCCGAGTTTTCTTCAAGAAAAGTCACCCTGCCGCAAGTTTATTGTAATGCACAAATAGGTTGTACATATGCCTTCTATTTGGCGTACTCAAACTTTCCCTCCAACCATTTTCCGAAGCTCTACACAATAGCAGCCGATAATTTATAGAAATATATTGAAATTATAAAATTTTCAACGTCGAGTTATCTTCAAGAAAAGTCACCCTGCCGCAAGTTTTTTTCAATGCACAAATAGGGTGTACATATGCTTTCTATTTGACATACTCAAACTCTCCCTCCACCCATTTCCTGAAGCTGTACACAATAGCAGCCAATCATAAATAGAAAAATATTGAAATTAAAAAATTTTCATCGCCGAGTTTTCTTCAAGAAAAGTCACCCTGCCGCAAGTTCATTGTAATGCACAAATAGGTTGTACATATGCCTTCTATTTGGCATACTCAAACTTTCCCTCCACCCATTTCCCGAAGCTGTGCACAATATCAGCCGATGATAAATAGAAAAGTATTGAAATTACAAAATTTTCAACGTCGAGTTTTCTTCAAGAAAAGTCACCCTGCCGCAAGTTTATTGTAACGCACAAATAGGTTACACATATGCCTTTTATTTTGCATACTCAAACTTACCTTCCACCCATTTCCTGAAGCTGTGCACAATAGCAGCCAATCATAAATAGAAAAATATTGAAATTTCACAATTTTCATCGTTGAGTTTTCTTCAATAAAAATCACCTTGCCGAATATTTTATTTCATGGGTAAATAGTATGTATATTTGCCTATTTTTTCCCGAGTCGTTGGACAGTAGCAACTGTTGTAGGTAACAGAAGCGAAAAAAATATTAATTTTCGGAGATTATTGTTTTCAAGTATAGCAAGCTTCTAAGTCATATGTTTTATGTATTACGCTTATGTTATCTTTGAGTTTATATATCTGTTATTGTAGGCTTAAGGATTGGCCGCTAACTTCACAAAAAATACTTACCTACTTCATTTAGTCGGGTTATAGGCTGCTAACTTTGGCTGCCAAGTTCACACCGGTGGGAAACAGGTCCTTATGTATTTTTTATTCATGCAAGATAGCCAGAATAGAATGATATTTTTAACGCATTCGGTATACATTATATACCTATATGAATATACTAGTGGGTGCTCGCGGCTTCGCTCGCGTTAAGAAGTAAAACTTGCATCTTCTATTTCTCCCCTTTAAAAGTGGCATTCCCAAAAATCCTTTCATAGCGGATGCTTACGTCATAACATCTAGCTTCATTCGAAATTTCAGCCCAATCCGTCCGGTGGTTTGGGCTGTGCGTTGATAGATCACTATATCAGTCAGTCAGTCACCTTTGAGTTTTATATATTTAGATTATTATGAAGAATATGTACCTATAAAAACTATGTTTAGAAAAAAGAAAAAAGATTTTATAAGAAGTTAGAAAAGTGGTAGGTACATATTACCTATATGATATCGTACAAACATGTATACTAGTACTAAGTTTATGACATTTTGTGATACTATCAGGGAATGATATTAGATACAGTTACAAGCTAAAAATATGACGGTTTTGTGAACCAATTTTAGCAAACTTTGACCACTTATATGCGGTTATTAGTTAAGTTAGTTTATATTTGGATCCAATATACTCCAAGCTTGGTGTCCAATTCTCAATAGATCAGAAACCAATCCCGACTACAAAATGAATCCATAAATGCTTACATTTGTGCAATAACCACAAATTGCCATAACAACATTTCACCAATACGTACGTTCGTATCAAAAGTTATGTACAAACATAACTTTACTATAAAGTCGTTTAAAAATAAATTGCAAAATACAAATTACTGATTCCAGCATCAATACTGCGTTCGGGCAATAATCGTCAGTATGTGGCTTAAATGGACTTTAGTTTTTGTAACCAAGTCATAGGCTTAGAGCAATTTTAAATCTAATATACACCAACGCTTGAAACGATTAATATCCAAGACAAAAATCTGAATTATTTAGATACTTTATATTAGATATAAAGAGTTTCAAGACAATTTGTGCTGCATTTATAACCAACTTTTTCTCTTAATTGTGGTTCTCAATTCCAATCAATGTTTTATTTAGGTCGGTAGACTTTAGTAAAAAAAATTATATTTTTATTTATTTATCTTATGATAATATAGCATATCGGTCACGATTTCTATCTTAGCAAGAAGCTATGGTAAATGTATTATTTATTTATCATAGGTAATTATTTGTTACAAAGAGACTAGATAAGTTCTAACATTCTTTTCATCCAAATACATACCTATTATCATTTTGTAAACATAAAAATGTAGACTTAGATTATGAAAAATACACCACGTTTTTTTCATAATCTAAGTACTTATAATTTTTTGTCGTTCGAAATTTGAAATCTATTAATTTCAGACCACGCTCTCCTCTTATCCCTTGTTTCACTCAGTAAAGGCAATGTCCACTGTGAATTATAATTATTACCTGTTTAATGAATGTCTTCTTCAGTTAAGCATTGGGTGTCCCTATTTTTTGTTGTCAAAGTAACGATACAAACTGCCGACCCGCTGCGTTGATATTGGAAAAAAATATATTATTCTTGTGTTATTTATTTGTGTAAAGCTTTGTTGCTTTATCCTCGAGGTTTCTCGGGTTTGGTGTTCTTGGTTTTAATGTCTACTAATGGTTGTTGGACTACTGTGGTTTTTGGTTCTAGTTTGTTTAGTTTACTTATAAGTTGATAGAATTGATATTTTATTATTCTTAGATTTTATTGCAATATATTTCAATTTAATTATTGTAATGTAATTTATTTTAATCAGTGTGTTTTATTTTCAGCATTTAAGCCAGGTGAATTACGGTCAAGTGCAAACACATTCCTTGTTAAAAAAAATGCAATGTTTTTTTGTGTTTCATTCTTTGACAGTATACCTACTATGCTACATATGTAAAATGTCAGAAACTGTCTTTAGAGCTAGCTGGTATTTTTGACCGACTTTAAAAAAAAAGAAGCTTTCAATGCTGTTATTTTTAACACCAAGGAACCAGCACTAAACATCAGAAAAAATCGCTGCTTAATTCCTTTTGACATTCTCAAATTGACATGTCAAAATTTAAATTACGAACAGGAATTCGATTGACGCTTCTATATTACAGTCAAATGAGCACGGCGCGTTCGATCGGAAACCAATGAAAAATAAATATAATTACCATTACAAAATTACATTTTCAAACTTTAACAACATTATAGACCTTTAAATAAAATGCATAAGGTATAAAATTGCTTGAACATTATATTTTTAGCTGTAAATATTGTTTGTAAATTAACGTATCGACAAATTTAAGTTATACTGTTTCGTAAAATGATTCCAACTCTATTGCTGGGTGGTAAGGATCAATATTGCATATTTGATCTTATTTTAACAGCAAATAGTTTTTATTTCTGTGGGTCCAGTAGCAATACTCATTTGATCAGAAAGATGGGTTTCTCCCAAAATGCATTCCAATGGAACAAGAGTAACAAATGTTTTCGTCGTTTTTAAAAACAACGTGTTCGGAAATTTTAAAGGGTTTTGGAAATCGTTTATCTTTGTTGTATTTGTTAATTTGTCATGTTTATGTCATGTTTATTTCATAGATTATAAAAAAAAGTTTGAACATTCATAAGTTTTGTACTTATATAAATAAGATTATTTTGGCACCGGAAAGTAATTTTTTATAAAACCAACCCGCATATCGACGAAGCCGACTGATGTTACATAATATAACTGAATAGCAATACCAACAAAATCCTATCAATAATAGTGAATAGCCGTAGTTTCACTCGCGCTATTTCAATAGATAACGCCAGTAAAATAATAGATAGATAGATTAACGTTTTATTGGACACAAGAATAAAATAGAACACAACACAAACAAGAGAAAATTTAAATTTTATGCCACAAATGGTGGCCCTATCGCTAAAAGCGATCTCTTCCAGGCAACCGTAGGATGGAGAGGAAATCATAAAGAACAATAAAAAACATATATAGAACAATAGATAGAAAATGAAGGAATGGAAGCAAATGAAGAGACCGACAAACCTATAAACACAATTTTACATTGTATGATGAAAAAAATTATGATTAGCCATCAACATTAAACGTGAAATAAAACAAAATAATCCAAAAATCATAACAATAAAATCACTTTTCTCCATAAACAAAGACACAAAGACAGAAAGTAGTACGTGACAACGATATTGAGATTATATCTTCTCTATTATCTTTGGTTATCATCAGTGGTCAGAGTTCTTTCTTCTCAGAATGGTACCTACGAGGAATCGGGAACCAAAGTACGGTAGCTAAAGGGTTGTTCGTAGAAAGAAGTTGTAAAATTTAGGAGTTTTTCGATGGTTTGAACTTAAGAAAACAATAACAAAACCACATCTTACCTTATTCCATAAGAAAAAAATGTATTAACCAATAAGCTCTAGGCAAGCTCGTGGCAAGTTTTGGTCAAAGTGTAAGGCTTTTATTCCATTATATAACAGCAAAGTGTAAGGCTTTTATTCGTTTGACTGCTTTCATGTTGGTTTATTTTTCTTTCATTCGGCAACGGAATGAGTGAATTTTGGTATGGTAGTTCCTACTACCATACCAAAATTCACTCACTAACGGGTACACGACAATGACGTAAAGGGTATTCTTATTCTGGTATAACGCGAGTGAAGCCACAAGCATCCACAGGTCTTTAAAAAGTCTTTCCCAACTTCAATAAAAGAAAATACGAACCTATTCCGTTCATTCACTCTATTCTCCCAACAGATCTGAGATCGCATGCTCTAATCAATTCAGAAATGCACAATGGTAGAGAACTAATAGCGTACAATGAACATAGACAAAGAATAAAGGATGCTGTGACCACACGACGGACCACAGACTTAGAACAAAGAGGTAGGGGATACTGGATATGAGATAAATCTTTTGACATATCTATACATTATAATAAAGCTCTAACTGGTCGATGTCTGTACATTGAAGATAATTGAAAAAAAAAGTAGTTGAGAGGTCTTGATTGATGCAAAAGAACACAAAAACCATGTTTCAAGAAAAACTGTTTCTCTGTCGGTATGTTTGTTCGTTATAGACTCAAAAACGGCTGAACCGATTTGTCTACAGTTTTCACTAACATGTAGGTGCATTATTACCTTAACATTTGGTGTTTATTTCATTTCAATCGGTTCGTAAATAAAAGAGTTATGTTCATTTTAAACTTTTTTATCTCAAAATGATGCGAGCCGCGGGTGTCCACCAGTAGTCTAATAAAAGTGAAAGTTTCAGATAAAATCCATCAATCCAGGGTCTTCAAATCTAATGTCAGTACTGGTACATAACTGTCAGTAGTGTCAGTGGCTGGTTACATTCCAAGCTACATAAACCAAGTAAACCATAACATCAAGCGGGCTGTGGTCAAACGCAAGCTATCCAAAGTAAAAAAGGATGTATGGCTATCTTTGCTCAAACAGTTAAACTGATTTGGATTGAATTTGGCATGACATAAACCTAATCCCTGGATCAAAACATAAGTTTCATTGTATGCATCTGATGTAAAATTAGTAATACAAAGGATTTTTTTTGGAGATTTGAGGTGGACAGTCCTCAAAAGAGCATTAAGATGTTATTTATTAGATTCATAATAAGCGAAGTAGAAACACTTTTATTGATTTTAATTGTAAACGCAAAATGCAGCCTTTTCCATTCCTGTTTAGTTCTCCAGCAATATTAATACGTCGCCCCATGCGAGGCTCGTGGGCGTTTCTAGAAATCGCAGCCGAGACTAAGTAATACTTACTGACTTCAAATCTGTCTTTGAACTGATATATATACTTATTTTTAACCCAAAATAGATTCAATTTTGACAAGATTTCATTTAGCGAAGCCTAATAATATTGTGTCTCAGCCTAGTACGGCAGTCGTTGAGCCATGTCAGAGGCCCACAGGGCGGCTTCATAAACTCTCGACACCAGAGTTGGCCACTCTCATTCGATAAAAAGAAGAAGAAGATTGTGTGTTTGTTTGTATGTTTCTTACTTCTTCACGCTCAAACGGAAAGGATCAGAGCTTTCAAATAAATGGTTGGTCTGCTTCTCAATCGCTTCTGTAAAATCATAATCATCATAAACATCTCTTACTGAGCATACACCACATATCTCTTACAATACAATACAATACAATACAATATAACTTTATTATGCACACCAAAATAAATTACAATATGAAATGAGCTTAAACTATAAAAGAATGCACAAGTGGGCGGCCTTATCACCTTGAGTGATCTCTTCCAGGCAACCTTAGCAAGAAAACGGTGACAGAAATCAGTTTGGTCGGTGGCGTACAAATAAATCCCTTAAATAAATCTCTTCTCAAGACCTGAACAAAATATTCGTTCAGGTGTCCAATCTTTTAGGATTAGACCAGAATGCTGTGTACCTAGTCATATATACATAAGTATCAAATATCATAACTTATATGGTGATTAACCCTACTATGTTTTACCAAACGATTAAAACGCTCAGCCTATCAAATTCCTTCGCATTCCGACGATCATTTGTTCGTATTTAACTACTAATTAATTCTAATGGTCCGAAAGACAAAGTAAACAGTGAATAAATTAATCAGACGATGTATGTTTCTACAAATGGTTCATAGATCACCCATTTAATACTTCTTATAATATAAACTGACTAATGGCTGTTAAGAATTATAGGCTCTTAGTAAACGAGTAAACGTTTTTTGAGGGTTCTGAACAATATTTTTGCCACTGTCACCAATATTTTAATCTAAAGTAAATAGGTTTCTTCTAGGCAAGCGTGCTACATCTTAGACTATAGTGGTACTTCAGGCGGGCTGTAGTCAAAGGTAAGCCTATTAAATATAAAAAAAACTGTACAAAACTGTTTTGATTTTATTCAAGTGAGATAACTATAGATATTGTTTTTTTTTTAATATAACTTTATGTGTGTTTTTTTTTCTAGTTACTAATAGCACAAGCGTTTGCCTGATATGGAGCTAGATGGTTCTGTCTAGATTGTCCTGTACTTTTTGTCTATTTATTTATCTCTTCTGTATCTGTCATCCAACATTAGCCACATATTTTTTTTAAAAAAACTTAACCCTAAACTCTTCGAATCTCTAAAATGAAGCAATAAAACAAGGCAGTATAATCTATTAACACCCAAGAACCGGTGGCGGGGTCTAAACGACCTCAGTATAGATTTTTAATTTATTTCCATTTATCGAAGGCTCACAAACTTTGTTTTACCATCTCATTATTTAAATTGAACCTTAACAACATAGCTTTAAGTAACAAATTGATGATTTTAGAGACATTTCGTTTTAGATTCTTAATTCGAATCGACAAAATCGGAATCGTTTTATACAGTCGATTTAATACAGAACACTCCATTTTCAACTTTAACAGTACGTAAATAAAGTTCATAATAAATTTAAGGAAATGCAAAAAACAGTATAAATATCAGGTATCTCAAGGGTCTGTAATAAATAAATACTAAAGGAGTTTGACAAATGAGTAAACACTATCTTTGTAGTCGCGGTCTCTGTGATGTTGCAGAACAAGTTATAAAATTTGTGCTTAAAGCTTATTTGTGCCTATTAGATATTGTATTACACGTGAACTAAATAAAAACTTTGTACATGTATATAAGAATAAAATTATAAGTACCTCTTTCTATAAACTACGAATTCTAGATATTACCAATTTGATACTAATGCAGTATTCAGTAAACATGCAAAAAACGGATGGCAAATGCCTTTTCATTTCCATAGTGATATAATTATGTAAATTTATGTTAAAAGATGATTAAAGATTGAAAACAAATCGGTTGTTTACATTAAAATAAATAACAATACCAAAGTAGCCATAACATAAATACAAAACATCGACACTCTTGATAAAAAAAAGTAAACGTGGGACATCATAAACCACCTTCAGAATTCATATGACCGATTAATAAATTCTAAGAAGTAAGGAATAAGACATAAATTTTGAATTGCGTACAGGGTAACAAATTATTGACTTACATTAATGTTTAATTTCTTTTAAAAATAATTTCAGTAGCTGCTAATATTTAATGGTTTTGAGTCAGTTTTGCAATTCCTTGCCTGTAATATTAAAGTAGAAACATAACGCTTTGTTCTCAGACACAAACATTCTGAGGGCATTTCCATTTCATCTTAGCTTCTTCCATCTTCCATAGCCTCGTTTGAGATCCAACTCAATTCCAGTAAAATTAAATTTTTTCAGTCCCAAAGTCGCTTGTTTGACTTTGGTTCAGGTAAACCAGCGGTTAAATGCCTGACTGTACATTAAAGAAGTCGACACTTTGCAGAGTTTCAGGTCATCATCAATAACCCAGTATACAATAAACCCATAACACATTATCGGTATATCTTAAGTGCAGTTCGTGATTGTTTAAGATGACAAGATTTGACTTGCCGTGACGGCCGGGTTTTGATGATTTTTCCATGTTTTTTGTCGCAGGTTGATGACATTTGATAGTTCAGATTCTTTGTAATTGTGTTTATTGTAAGATTTAAGTTTGATTAACTTACTTATACAGTTTCTGTCTTTGTTTCCTGTGATGGACAAATGAGGTTGGTACGTGTATTTAGTCTTTCGCCGCAGAAAAAGAGGGATGTTACAAAGTATATTTTTTATGTAGAATTTGTATATAAGTACTGCGTTTTTATAAAAAAAAAGCTTTCATTTACATATACACAAAAAATATTTATTTTTACAGAAATATACACTGCCGCACAGCGGCAGTACGGTGTACTAAGTTTTTTGTAAAATCTGTTTTGTAAGTTAACAATAAGAATGGTATGGTCATGTACCTCTCAAAATGGTTACAAAACTTTATCACAAACTTTTACAACGTTCAAATACAAACGACAACACCCTACTACAACCACTACTACAATCGACATTAAAAACAGTCCTCAAAAACAATCACACACCTCTATTAGCGAAACGCCAAAGAATAATGAAAATAATGACAACAGACGGACCACCGCGCATATTTCGATTACTAACCTACCTAATTATGTCTCAAGATGGAGTGGAAATCCAAGAAAATTGCCCCAACATCGGAATCAGTGTAGGTAATTGCCTTAGCTCGCTACTGGTCTTACTCATTCCGATGGCGTCATCTCTGTCACTTTCACTCTTCTTTGGCGTCGATGCTGCTGTCCTCTTCTGGGTTTTAGATTTATAATTTTTAGTTTCGAGACGAGAAGTTTTACTCTGGCCTTCTTTTATGGTAATATATACCCTAACGCTGATATTTAAGGGTTAGTTTTGATTGTTTACAATTGACATCTGATTGTTTTTGATCGATTGCAATAACAGTTGCATATAGTTTCGAACTTGGAATCGAGAAATCGAATCATGGAGATTATTTTGAGAACTTTATGTGTGGTATAATGAACATAACTTTAATAAGAAAAAAACCCTGTGATTGCTAATTTTGAACGTACATACATAGGTACCATACTTTAAAATATAAACTTAATTAAAAAACATATAATAGCAGGTATTGATGTCGTATGGGCAAACCTAAGGAAAAAACATAACAATCTAAATCATTATCCACTTACTTGAAAGTCTGCTAAATAATTATTACTGGATTCGAAAGTGCCAACACAACCAGCCTACTAAAACATATTTTAATTGCGAAAACCCGCCAAAAACTATAAACTTAACCACTTTAATAACTGCAAGTTTTACAACATCGAATAAAGTTAATAATCGAACAGTAGCACTTAGCTACTATAAAATCGATTCGACAAAAAGGGTGAATCGAATGAGACGATGCAATTACGATTATCGAATCGAGTCGAATCGAATCGATGTCGGCTTCTTTGAGGACGGAGTGCCAATCAAGGAGCGAGGTAAAGTGGAGGCTTCACTTCAACCAATAGACGCCTCAGTATGGTAAACGCACCTCGACGTACATCTCAATATTAAAAAACAAATTTAAGCAAAAGATTTTTTTTTGTTGATTATGGAACAAAATTTTACATACCTACTTACATCACTTAGAATTATAATATTTTTACAATATTATAATATAATTATCACCCGCCTTTTTATTCGGCACAAATAAACCAACAAAAACATCATCGATTTTGCATATAAAAATAATTTACATAATATTCACAATTGACTATCAGGTGGCTCTGTTAGGAATATTCAGAAAACACACTACATTAAATATATTCTACGTTGACTATGCCTTTAGTAGTTGGGTGTCTATGGCCTATATCGTCTTTGAATGAAGGTATATTCGAATGAAGCAACCGGAGGTATCTTTTATTTGTTTACCATTTGCTTTGTGGTTATGTTTGATTAGATTTCTACAAATTCAAGCTTAGTGAATATCGTTTTAAAACTGATTTCATTTTATTTTTTGTTTTGTCAAAATAATTTATTTCTTTTATTTTATTTATAATTTATTTATTTTATTCTCACAATAAGAACCGCTTAAAGCGAATTACTCTAATGATTAATAATCTAATCATAATAATAAAGGTAAATCTAATAGTGACATAATAAAAATGTACAAATTAATGTATAATGATTTATACAATACAGAAATAAAACTAAAAGTCAATAAATATACATAGTATCAAATTCAAATAAAAATAATAATAATAATACGCAAATATCAAGTTATTAAATGGCTACAGTTGACTCCCGATAGCATGCTTTTTCACTATAGAGCAAAGATTTTCCCAATAATTCCCCCCAAGCATCACTGAATATGTCCACGTCAGAGTTAGCGCTAATAAGCTCGTTAAATATAAATAATAATAATAATAAATAATAAAATCCTTTATTTATGTACTACAGAGTGTATACGTACCACTAAAATAACTAAATCATAAGGTAAAACTAGTAACTTACAAAGGTACGTTGGTGAGGTAAACTGAGCTCTGCACTAAGTGTCACAGGGACCTTGAAATGTGCCTAATAAGTGTCAATACATCGAACTAAAACTCAGTACCAGTAAATGTCTGGACAAAAGTTTCATAATTTATTAAGAGTTTTGGTGGCCTCATCATTTGGAATATTTTTTCCATACAAAAGAGTTCCGGTAACGGTAGAAAAAAAATTATACTTACTTAAATTACTTGATAAATTCAAATTCAAATTCAAATTTATTGCCTGTCAGCTATGCCTGTCAGTTTGTAATATAATGTTATATAAATACTTTGCAATGATTTTTTTACTATCTATTGGATAGGACATATCATACTAATCTACTAGTATAGAAATAAAATCACTTATAAAATAAACACAGCAGCGGTGATTGATAAGTAGATGGCGCTAGTGCGGCGCAATTTACAAATTAGAGAGTAACACACACGGCGGCGCCGGCGCACGGGACCTATTCTGGAGGTTACAGAAACGTGCTCAATATAATATTACACTTGGTACTACTACTATTATTTGATTGAGTAGTAAAATATATTCTACTCGATTGTAGAATTTATACATCTTTTGATTCGCCCAGTAAAACACACGCGTTAACGAAGTATGGTATGCTAGATGGCGCTAACTGGAGTTTCCTCTGTGGGAATGTATACTAAAACTAAAAAATATACGGCGCCACTTGTATTAAGTTTGATTTGTTAATCACTTTTCTGACGATTACACTGTAATGTCATTTTAACAACATACGTAAAATAATTTTAAATGTTGGAAAAAATAGTTTATTTTCATATTTTTGCTTAAAAGGTGGGGTGCTTTCCCTACTTTTATACGAAAATAATCAAAAATAAATCAAAATGTATTAAATTAATACGTTCTAGCATAACAAGAACTACCTACTTTAATTATTTTATTGCACTAAACGCCAGAATACTACCCCCTAGTATAATGTTCGTACGTTTATTGCTCCTGTACATTATTACGGGCGATTGCATCCAATATTGATTTTACTTCTGAAATGAAAAGTTCTTTATGACCTCTGCTTTTACGATTCTTGATTGATATTGCTTGATTCGATTTTAAATTGATGGTTTCGGTTTATTAGTTAGTGGTTGAAATTGTTATCTCGATGTAGATTGTGTTTTGTTTGCATCGGGACTTTGCAATTTGTTGATTTCATTATGATAAGAAAAGATATTGATTTGAATTATTTATTGGTTTGTTTGTTTTTAACAAAGAATGGGTTTGCACTTGACCTTAATTTGCCTGATGGTAAGCAAACATTACGGTCTAGGATGGAGCGTGCTTACCCAGTAAGAACCGATTTACTCTCGCTTTATTATTATTTATTGACGTTTTTACTTATCATAAAGTTATTTCAGAAATGGTTGTTATACGAAAGTATATGTAGGAAAAATATTCATTACTCATTTATTAAATTCCGAACATAAATTTTAACTAAGTAATTTAAATTTACAAATTATTATTACATGTTAGTAGTTAGTATATTTTTGTACAACATTAATATTTCATTAAAGTTTCGAATGACGTCTAAGTTCTCATAATTGGAAGTGCCCTGTGTTTTACATGATTGATGCATATATTATTCATTCAATTGTCAATTTTCGATCACCCATCTAAGAACTGACCGCAAAAAGCGTTGCAATACTTTAGTACCAAAACCACAGTAAGCAGAGCTACGTACATTACCAAATGAAAAGGCATATTCATAAACAAAATCAAATGAAAAAGCTGAAACAAATTCATCGGAATTCATCAAAGACTACATTTGACAGAAGATCCAAACAAAATCGCCGTGTTGCGTTATTAATAAGATTCCGGCAAGTGTCAAAATGATTTAATTTATTAGTGTGTGCGCGTTAGCTTTAAATCTTGTACTCGAATGCTGTAAATCGTTCGATTTATAAATAAAAGTCGTTATTCAGATTATTTGAATTAAGAATTTCGTAACAGTTGCACCAATAGATGGAGAACTAATCAGATATTGATATTAATAAAATTAAATACCACAAGATGTTTAATAGATTTTAGAGATTGCATAGTTAACAAACACTATCAAAAATCTGTGGATGGGTGTCCGAAAAGATTATAAATGAATAGACTTTAGATCAAGACGCTTCTATAGGTCAAGAGGTACTTTTTATCATAGATTCTTGCTAGTCATAAGACTACTGTCGATTCTAAACCATATCAAGAGACAATTAAACAATTTCAGTCACCAAACTATACCACTGCCACCCAAACTATTTTTTTCTTATAGTAGCAAATTATTCTAGCATGTCAAAAAGTTCACCTGCGCGCAAATCAAAATCAACCACCAACAATTGTCAAAGATTCAATAAACAGAGGGTCCACTCATAGGTCGGAATTAGGTACCTGCCAACTCCCACGATACTTTTATACTGTTTTTTATGGAGTATCAATAGCAGTGTCAACCTTTCATTTCGGAAATAAAAAAGTCCATTGTTGGCGGGCTTTTGTGTTTTTTTTTTAATTTTATTTCTCCTTTTTTGTATCGAGGATTTTGATTTAAGAGGATTAAGAGCCCTGTTGATGTGTATTTGAGAAGAAATCTTTGATACCGTTGCCTTGTGTTGTTAATCGGTATATATTGTTTGGTTTTAGGGTTCTGTACAGTTTTGTATTCTTGTTTAATACTGATCTCCAAAAGGTGGTACCCAAAAAGTTATGATAAAGGTAAGTTGATTACAACGTTGCTTAACATCAGGCAAGTTGTAGTCAAGCGTGAGCCTATTTAATGTAAAAAAAGTGTTTTTTGTAAGTTTTGGATACTATTTGAAACTATAAAGAAATAAAAGATAAAAATAATAAAAAACTAATACTTACTATAATTTGATATTATAATGAGGACCATATCAGACTGTTAGTTTAGTTTAATGGTTTTCTCATATTTTTTCGAAATAAAAATATAACGTTTACTTCTTCAAGGATCTCCAACATTAGATATTTACCTGTGTTTGATTGGACGGCTTATTGACATCAAGGTTGCGTGATTTTCGATTTTGTGACAAAAAGTTTATATTATTTTCGATTATCGTCCCGTAAGTTTCCTGTCGCGTGACTCTTTTCAATTTTGACTTCTTATCTGTTTTTTTTATTTTGTATTCTATGGTTTTGTTGAACCACACTTGAGATTTTGATAAAAATGTACTTACGTACCTCGAGTAAAATGTTTAATATGGTTAATTCGATATGGTAATTGTTTTAATTTCTCAATTATATACTATCAAATTCTAAATTGACTTATTATAACACATAATACTTAAACATTGCCAGCACTTTTATTCGCGTGTTTGGATAATTATTATAATTATTTAAAGTATTATTATTAAGCCGGAAAACGAAAATCAGGATCTACAAGACAGTAATAAGACCGATTTTAATGTATGGTTGCGATGCTTGGACATTGACTCTCAAGGAAGAAGAGAAATTGCTCGTGGCAGAAAGAAAGATCATGCGTAAGATTCTGGGTCCAACTCAGGGCCAGGACGGTAGCTGGAGGTTGGGGTGAGCCGAATATTATGGGAGAGACGAAGGCCCATCGACTTCGCTGGCTGGGGCACTTAGTGAGGATGGGAGATGATCGTAGCGTGAAGAGAGCCTATCTCGGTGTGCCGAGTGGCCGCCGACCTGTCGGACGGCCGAGGTATCGCTGGAAGGACGCCGTGGAGTCAGATCTGCGCGAACTTCAAGTAGCTGACTGGCGGGAAGCGGCTCAAGACCGGGACCGGTGGCGATCTCTTGTATCGGAGGCCAAGACTCACTTCGGGTCGCTGCGCCAGCGGAGTAAGTAAGTAAGTAAAGTATTTCGATACTTTAGCTGTGTTTTTAAAAGCTCATCATCGCTGAAAATGAATCATTTTCTTCTAAATATGTCACATAATTTCCTTTAGTTCTACTTTTTATATTGATATTTACATAGATTTTCCTCTATATCCTCAATCCTTAATACATCAGACAATAACACTTACTCCTATTGAAATCCTCGCATTTCTACCACAAATCATTCTAAAATGTCCCCCGGAAAGCAATCCATTGTACACCCATTCTTTCACATTTAAATCTCGAAACACTTGCAAACCAATTTCTAATGAACCCACAGACCGATTCTACTCATCATCCAACTTTTCTACCATAAAACTTAGAAATAGGACTTTAAATCGATAAGATAAGGGTGATATTAGTATGATTGGTTCAACTGTCACGAGCACGTCAAACTTTGTCATTGAAAAGATTCTGAGGGAGGATTGGTTTCTTTACCACTTTATTCTACCCCTATTTATAAGTATTTTGGACTGTATCTAAGAGCTATAAGAGCTAAATTCCGTTTTAAAGAAGGCAAAATGTAAAAGAGTTTGCGTGAAAGAGTGTCACATCCCTACCATTTCTTTATCAATCAAGTAGACAGACAAAAAACGCCTGAACATCGAACTGAGAGTCACTTACATTAATGACGCGACAGCCCTAGAGTTTCAGTAGGCAGATGGGCAAAGATTAAGGACTTTAGATGTTTCATCTACCTATGCAATGTTTAGGTACCAAGCGTAAAACAATTTGACATGATATCTAAGAGATGATTAGTCAAAATGACCAAAATGCTGGCCTTTTTCTGGCTCAACGCAGCAGCGTGGTAACGCGGCCAGTATGCTGGGCACGCTGCCCTCTGGTAGTGGGCTGTAGCACTTAGATTATCTTTAGGCTTTTCTAAAGATTTTCTAAGTGCCCCTTTTTTGTAGTAGTTAGAAGTAGTTTGTTTAGTTTTTCTTCCCTTGTTTTTATATTTTATTATTGTAAATATGTAAAGCAAAATCATTTGTTCTATAGTCAAGAAGTTACAGAACATTCTCTTTCTTCTATACAAAGCAATTGAAAGAAAGATAGAACGCATTTACTTTGACACACAGGACACAACAGTTTAAACATAACAAAGTTACAGTAAAGTTCATGTAACTATACTACTAAGTACTACAGAATACAATGAATTCCGTAACAACACATTCATTGTGGTCTGTAATAGACTTTAATTGTTAATCAATTAGCGAAATATTTTTATTATTATTTTCAATTGAGTTTTAATTTTTTTTTGTTTTAGGTCGAGGATGAAGTTACCTACCCTACATACCAACAAATCAGCAAAAATCGTCAAAACTTCTTATTTTCTATACTTGCAGTTTTATTTCCGTAGCTATATACAAATTTTCGACTCATAACATTTTCAACATTTCTACCTCCAACCTCTCAGAGGCTCTCAAGTCTTAGGTATTACTTACTTTGCCATATCTATACCACATCATTCTAGTACCTAGTAGTCGGGATCATTTCCCGATTGTCTCAGTAATGATGGATCCTACAATGAGAGGTCTGTTCTTTGTTTCTGCTATATCGAGGGTGGAACGGTACTGTTTTTCTTATTGGAACAAAGCATAAGTGAGAATTATTATTCTTATTAATATCGTATTGTTTTATCCGTTTAAAACAAATATTTTTGTCTTCTATAAACAACAAGCAGTGCGCTGTACAATTTAAACTTAAACCTGATGGGAAGACCCGGGAAACAGGAATATCTCGTCCGGGTGACAACACACTGTTATAAGAAATTACTAACTTATTTTTGTATGTATTAATATAGTGAACCTAGATGTAAGTGTTTTTGAACCCAATAAACGTTTTTGTATTCTATTGTGTACTAGCTGTGCCTGCGACTTCGTGTGCGTAGAATAGTTATTTTGAACATCATATCGTTTTCGCAGCGCACGCAACGGAAGCCCTCAGAGATGAATAATTTTCCTCGTTTTTTTTTTCAGATTTTCCATTGTTTCTTCGCTCCTATTAGTCGAAACGTTGTGTTATATAGCCTAAAGCCTTTCTCGATAAATGGTCTATACAACACAAAAATCATTTATCAATTCGCACCAGTAGTTCCTGAGATTAGCGCGTTCAAACAAACAAACAAACTCTTCAGCTTTATAATATTAGTACAGATTTGTTACTCACGTTAATCCCAAATAAAAGTAGCTTATTTCGTTCTCAGATCTCTGTACTAGCTGCTTACGAATAATCATGAGGGCCCTATATTTTGCTGCAGCGTCAAGGAAGAAAACTAAACTAGCATCCTTTTATTGTCTGATTTCATACTGATTTTATATGTACTGGAATGAAATTGGCCCTAAAATAAGGTAGCCAGAACATACTGTTGGGTGCTTCGAGTTCACTTACAGTCTGTCACTGTAGCGATGGGTCATCCGGAAGCATTATTAAAGTGGAGGGTCCCATCTTTAGGTACGGCACATTAAAAAGGAGGCTTATACCCAGCAGTGGGATTTAAAGAGCTGTGGATGATGATGGTGGTCACTGCTCAACATGTCGTTTGAAACCAAAAACATAACTCGCACTAGAAAAACACCAATATGTTTATCAGGGTCATAAATAAGGTTATTGTGTCTCAAATACTCGATCAGTCGATCACGACTCATGGCCATACTAATCCTGTCCTCTGGCGGGAATCGAACCCGCTCTATTGTTTCCAATGACGGATATCTCAATACTATGTTTGATGGGACTCAATCAGTATTGTCAGCTTTGGTCGGGTACATTGAATGGATATATTTGGGGGAGGGTGGGGATAGTTGGTGCAGTTTTAAATAATTGTAAAAAACCTCTTTAAGTCGTATTTCTCATTGCTAAAGAACAAGATTCTCATGTAGAATCGATTTATTGAGAACTTTTGTAGGGTAAAATTAACTAAATTCACTAATGTAGCCATTCAATTCAGCAATTTTAATATTAATTGTTCATTTGTATTGTTTGTGGTATGAATAACGGAAAGCTTACTAACTAGTGTTATTTTTTCTTGAATTTGACGTCTGAAGTGACATTCACGGGTGACAATATCATGAAAAAGCAGGTGTTGCTTGTGCTGAAATTAAACTGTGTCCCGGAGAAGAAAATGAAATGCCTATTCACATTACATTAGTTTTAATGAACTGCTTTCTCTTCTTCTTATGCAAATCATCTAATAAGCAATAATTATAATTTTAGCAACGAAAATTCGTCCATAAACTAATAAAATCCATGAGTCCAACCATGCCCAACCTCCCCCAATACCATCCTAAAGCTATCCACCTACTTATGCGTCCAAACACAATAGAGGAAGCGATATTTTATTGTCAATGTTAAATAAAGCCATTATTTTGATTGAACGACGCGTATCAAGGCTTTTTTGTCGCTGGAGCGTTCGGGACAAATCGATTTAGTGGACGACCTGCCTTATTGAGACATAACCAGTAAAAAGTATAATATCTTCTTCTGAATTCTTCAGAATTGAGAGAAGCAAATTGTTGGCTTGATGGTTAGTAATAATATTATTGTGATAGTTTTGTTATCTTTGGGCGCCCTATCCTTCTCAATATCGGGTTAGTCTGTCTGGGATTATTGAAATATGTAAGTACTACAATGAATGTGTCGACAGATTATTAAAAACAAACAAAAGTACACTTATAATTATAATACTTGAGTCGTGTTGATTGTATAAATTCATATCAACTTAATAAGATAAGATAAGAAATGTCTTTAATGCACACCAAAGAAATTACAATATAAAAAGAAATATAAAAACTAATTTAATGCACATTGGGCGGTCTTATCGCCTTAGGCGATTTCTTCCAGGCAACCTTTGGATGGACAGGATTTAGAATCTTAAATAGGCGGTGTACAAGAATACGTAAAATAAAATAAATAAGTGAAAGAACACAATACAAACCCAGAGAATACACTAATAAATAATAATAAACAATACAATACATAATTCTATATGGATGATAAATAATAATGATACACTAGTTTTTGGAAAATATTTTAAATGATTTTATATTTTATATAAAAGCTGTGGGACCAATCGCGATTTAATACCGCCGTATGTATATACTGTTTGTCCAACTAACATACACACCAACATATGAGTTCAAAGCCACTCAATTCCTCTCAGCGCATTATCTATATACCTACCTACAATTCGCTATACTTTACACAAATATCGGTCACTTCAAAAATCAACTGGAACCGGCAAAAAACCCGTTCCAGTAGTTTCTTTGGAACCTATTGAGAAATGGCCGTCCCAAATCGCTTACAATCGATTCGAATACTAATCGAGCAGAGATAAGCCTCATTCGATTTCTGACACGAAAATATGCAAACGCATCTATCTGCGTCGATAGAATCATCGTCAAAGACACCGACTCGTGATCGAGTGATGACTCGATTTAAGGTTACGAATGCTGTGCTTGATTTTTTATGTGTGTTTTTCTATAGTTGTTCGGTTTATGTTACCCATGCTGAAGCTCCCTATTTGTATGTAGGGTCGATTGTTCTAAAATGGCGCGTAAATTAACAAATTACGAAATTTGTTTATGATTGCGAAAATAAATAACCGGTACTGCCGCATACTATTTGTTGTCACTTTTAGTTGCTTATGTTGGTTGAAAAATATAGTGAGTTCTTGGACCAGGGTGTGTATCATCTAGTTAAAGAAAAAAGAGGCAAATATACTTTTTTTTTAAATTTCTCAGTTTTAGGTAGGCCACTTTAAAAAAAACACTCAATTGAATAAAGGGTCGCCAATCTTATACAAACTAATCTGGTATACAGGCAAAATTTACTTTTGTAATCCCGCGTGGCAGTCGGTCCTTTATCCTTTAACGCTTTTCTCATACGTTGACCTAGAGAGGTTAAGGACTTCAAAGATTAGGCATTAGACATTTGTCAGAGGACAAAGTAGCTGCTTGTAAGCGTTTCTAATTTATTGATCAAAAATGATTTAGCTTTCTTACAACCCGGAAGTAAAATGTATGCAAAGAAGATGTACATAGTAGCTACAATATCGATTAATATTTGGCCATAGAAAACGACTAAGTACGCAGCGTCTGTATCAGAGACCCTTTAATTTGTACAAAAAACATTGGTATCAATTTGATCATGAAAAATTCGTTAAAAAAATATTTATAAAATAGAAGCATAAACGAAATTTTGCAAACAATGCATGTATAAAAGCCTAAACATATTATTATACTTACTACCTTTAATGTCATCAAATTCTGACCACATCAATTTTTTTGTACATACAGACCGTGATAACCTATTATATAAAAAAATAACTATTAAAAGCTCTTATCAAAGACCCTTAAAGCTTCCTAAAAACTACCAATACACTGCCCAATTACCTCTACTTCCTTGTTAGGGGAACCTTAACTAATAGACTTGGAGGCTTCAATCCATCAGCGCTGTTCTTCCGACGAGGAGATAAAAATGATTAGTCCAGAGATAATCAGTATTGGCTCGATAGATCGGTGAGCTGATTTGTGTAGCCACTGACTTGAGGTGGCTATAGATGGTGTTCTTATTTGCAAGCTAAATTAAGTAGTAGATCCTGTCTGTCTGGCATAGTACTCACAGCAGTCGTTTATCATGTCAGAGACCCTTCAGGTGGCTTAAAATTTATTTGACAACATAATAATAATAATAATAATGGCGAGTCGTCGGTGAGTGGCGTCACCGCGGACCCCGATTCCCTGGGGGCTAAATGAGACCCTCTGCCTCCCGGCTTGCCTTGATTGGCCGACTGGGAGTGGAAGACGCAAGAGCTAAGTACCTAAGCTCCAGGGTGGAAGTGTTAAAGGGCATAACGCCGCTAGTACCGCTCAGAGAACGCGCAGCACACCTCTCTACACCCTAAGCCACTCACATCAATGTTGCCCTTCCGGCGCCATCTTAGGCTGCCTTTTGTGGAGGGCCCATTTAGTGAGTGGCAAGTCATCACCCGCTATAATTTTTATGAATGAGGCATAACTGGCGGGTGCCGTTCCTCGTACAATAGACCAGTTTAATTAAGTCAATGAACAACTCAACACAATAGCCTGTAATATTAATACCATGTCTGCAATAGTTACTTTATATACCTAACATCCTCTATCTGTAATTTTTACTTAATTTTAAGTACCTATAATATTGTAAAAGGCCTCTCAGTGTTGGCTACGGCCCCACTGATGCCTTAAAAATACCGGGCGTAAGGCCCGAGAATCTGTGAAGAGAAATAAAGAAATAATAATAATATGTCTTTATTGCACACCAACATGAAAGAAATACATGAAAGGACAAAGTAAGCTATAATATGATTGTTCATATGAATTTAAATATTTCTAAAAAAAAAAACAAAATATGGTTTTTGACTAAGTGCATATGTCAATAGTCACTATTGTCAATAAGATACGCATATTTAAAAAAAGTGGTTTTAAAACGAAACTTTAAAATTCTTCGTTTTATTTCTTGCACGAGTAAATTCACCTGGGTAGTAAAATCACCACATGCATTTCATATAATATTTTGACGTCCATGTTACATTCTCCCCGCAGAGTTAATTGTTAGGGGAGTTCTCTTGGCAGATACATCGTGGTGGGCGCCTGGACAATTGGATTTCTACAAAATTTTACGTGTAATTTTGCTTATAAGCAATACAATATTGGGTTGGATTTAAAAACATCCTGTATCCCCGCCACACCACGAGTAAGATCTCAGCCCCGCGATACTGTCCACTTGATAGATAATCTTTGGAATCGAACACCGTTCGACGGCAACGCGACACCCATTTATATCAAACTTCCACACTTTGCTGGTCGATCGTTTTTATTGGTCAGGTCGATGACTTTTTGGGGTTTGTGTTAGAAATCGATTTTGTAAATATTCACATATTTATAAAGCACACAGCGTAAATGGTTCTTGCTGAGTAAGCAAGAAGCACACTCAATGAATGGATAGACCATTAATTAAGCCAGTACAAGGTATATAATTTATGAAAAAAAAATAGTTCTGGTCAAAATGGTTTTTGAAAAAAAAAAAGATGCTAACTTTGGACTAATATTTAGTGTTTATGCACCAAACAATAAACTGTCATCACATATGTAATTTGAGAAAAGTAAACCTAAAAACACTTTTAATTTAAATGGCAAGAATCTGTGTCATAAAAACACAGCAGGCCGACAAAAAAGTACAAAACTAAGTGTAAAATAAGTATCGCTCTACCTGTCACTGTCAACATTCCCGAGGATTATTCATCAAAGAACGCCCAGTAGCTAAATAAAATAAAACGCGCGATCGAATAATAATATCGATAAAATAAGAGCACTATATTAAATAAGCCAGTAAATCAAGTCTCGACATATTTTTATCATATCAGTGTTTTTTTTTAGTTGGATAGGTAAGCGTTTGACTACAGCTTGCCTAATGTTAAGCAGTGCTGCAGTCTAGAGTAGAAGGTACTATTAATTCTAGTGTAAGGTAAAGCAAATCATGTTTGAAGCCCTCGTGGTGGTTTGACAACTTCTAAAACTAGAATGTGCTACTCTCACATTTATAAATATTGCACAAATATTAATGCAGAAAAAGATTTTTTGTTCATTTAACTATGACAACATGGCCTACATCTGAAATGAAAATAGTGACTTTCTGCTTTGATTGCAGTGTTTTTATCTTGACCTATTTGAGTCATATTTCTTAATGACTGAGTGTCATGACTCCCCCGCAGAATCAATTCGTTAGGGGAGTTCTCTTGGGCATACACATCGTGGTGGGCGCCCAGGTCCTGTCACGGAAGACACATCTCCTCGAATCTTGAAGACACCAAGACAATAATTAAATAAATCGATCTTGAAACTTGACCTACTGTTATAACAGTTTTGTATCAAAATAATATCGCTGATCAACCGATCGCTCTGACGCGTTGAAATCTCTTGATAAATGATTCTATACAAAGCAATGTCTGAACCGGACATCACAAAAAATACCTACAAATAAAAAAATAACACTTTTTTAAAGATGCTACCGTCCGTTTGGAACTATTAATCAAATCTTTTGAGAATTGACGAAGATATTTGAAAGTCCAATCCATTAGTACCTACTCAATAATTAATTGATTTTTGTGGTTACGAAGGAATGAAATATTTTTGTTATTGATTGGTAAGAATCAATATTTAAAAATTCGATTAAATAAAATACAGACTATTTAAAATGTAGGTACTTCTAGAAATTTTAATTTACGTAGTATTAAAAAATAAATATATGTAGGTACCCATTTGTTAAATATATTTTTTTATTTCACATATTTTCAGGTTTAAAATACATTTTTTTTTACACGAAATAGGCTTACGTTTGACTATAACCTGCCTGATGTTAAGCAACGCTATAGTCTAAGATGTAGCATGCTTGCCTACAAGAAACCTATTTACTCTAGATTAACGTTAAATCGCGCACGCAAGATAGATAACTACTAATTAATATCATCCAATTTATTAATTTCTTGATGTCCATGTCAAATTAGCATAATTAATCACGGAATTAAATAAGTGTAAATACGACGCGTGTATTTCCTTTAAAAGTAGCGAGTACTCATTTATTTTCTTCTTCAAATAACCAATATCCGATTATTCACGTAATTTTGACATAAATGAGTAATTGAGTGCGGTCAGGAAGGCGTAGCACGGATACATTAAAAGAATTCATATACTAGCTCAACTATACTATCTTAATAATAGTTCACTTCTGCGGGTATTGCTTGAGGTGACCTAGTGGCTGACTGTACACTACAGTGTATAAAAACTTGAATGAGTAAGTATCGACTTATCGAGTTACCAAATCATTTTGTTTTATTTCAGCCGGACCGGTTTTGAAATTCGAAACTAGTGTCTTAGTGTTACTGCATTTGGTTTAGTCTGCAATGTTATAATTTACCAGGCTCACTGCTGGGTAATAACGTAACTAAATTAAGTGGTTAATACCAATGAAAAGAAGTAAAAATAGCATTTTCCATAAATATGGAGCGTGCTTACCCGATAAGAACACGCATTCACTCTCGCTTTGAAGATCGCTGGATTATAATAGTGCGTGGGGAACAGAGAATCAGGCAGAGAGTTCCACAACCTCGGTTCTTATCGGGTAAGCACGCTCCATCTTAGGCCATAGCCTTTGCTTGCTATCAGGTAAACTATGGCCAAGTGCAAACCCATTAAAGTTAAAATATATATATATATCGAACTTTCTCGACCGTGAATTCAAATATTGATTTACCGTACCACGGTGCTAATCCCGCTGGCCGGATGTCGGAGATTCATTGCGCGTGGGCAGGACATACTTTGACATTCGATTTGTGGATATTCGTGACATATTAACGATGTTTGGATATAATTGACAACAAAATTGAAATTGATGAATAAAAGGAGGAAATACGTGTGTGGTGAAGAATTGAACTAGATTTATTTGAACGTGGTAATGTAATAATATATGTATTTAAATTTAAGCAATCTTTTCAAAAATATGGGATGCCCATACAAACTACCTATGTATAATAATAATCTATTCTTTGAACCATGATGTCCAATTAGAAATCTTTATTTACAATAATAAAATATAAAAACAAGGGAAGAAAAACTAAACATACTATTTCTAACTACTACAAAAAAGGGGCACTTAGAAAAAGAATACAATAGAATAGACATTAAATTTGTATTAAAATTATGTTAAAGAATGAAATAAATACATAAAAATATACGTTAACCTGCTCAATTCAATTCAATAATTTTCCGTCGGCGATTATGTTCTTAGAAATGTCAATTAATTACATAATAAAAATATAATATTATCTTAAATCCTGTTATTTTTTATTAAGAGTATTTTTACGCTACCTACTTTTCAACTTTTCAATAATGTAAATTCATATCTGTCGACCAAAAATCGTTAAGCCATTACTAACGACACAGTACCCGAATTACTCTGAAACTAGAATTACCCGACCCGAATGTTAAATCAGCCGAACGGAATTAACGTTATACTGTCCATAGCATTAATATCATTCAGTCGCGGTTAATAAACTGACGCCATTCGGAAAACATCGATTCCTGAAATTCTCTCTATACGACATAAAGGCTAGGTCAGACAGCAATAAAATAGTTTCGGTGGTTTCCTTTGGCCTACAAAATATTCGTGAGGTAATCTGTATGAAAAGTAATTTTTTATTTAGGCTTAGCTTTTTTAAGGCTTTTTTGTAGCCTGATCTGAGCGCTGCATCTATGTTAATAAAAACACAAATTAAGGTGAAAAATAATATCTTCATAGAAAATTACATATTCATGTTAATATGAATTAACATGTGTAATTTTTGTATCTTATATTGTTTTACAACCAAGCATGAATATTTCCTGACAATAAACCTCACGTCTACTCCAATCATAATAACAGTCGAAGCATTCTTCTTCAGCCCACCCACATCATTAAAATTAGTTTAAAAATCGTAAAAATATTACATAGGTATTGCGTTTTCCAAAGAATCGAAATGAAGTAATAGAAAAAAAATACTACCATGTTTCATTCAATTTTCTTCATCTAGTCTGGCTAGTGCCTTATTCAGACACTGCGCGTGCGCATTTATAATGTGAAAGGACAATAAATAAGATCGAGACGTATAAATCAATACGCGTACTCTGTCACTGATGAGTAGGGTGACCTCAGTTTGTGGTATTACTAAGGATATATTAATGTTTTTTCTTATCGTTTGCGCGTGGGTAATTCTGCTGTTTAGTTTTCAGACTGCATTTGGGGTATCTGACATGGAGCCGACTATGATAAGCAGCTTACCAACAATTGGAGAATAATTATGAGTTAATTTATTAAGTGCTAACCTGCACTATGGTTGTTTTAATTTAAACTTTTATTGGAAAATGAGCGAAAATAATCACGACCGGCAGGATTCGAACCTGCGTATTTCTGCTACCGTCGGAACGCCTTTTAACCACTAGGCTACGCGAAAACGCGAAAGGCCCATTTCTCGTCATATCAGGTGTCCATAGTACATCGATATGAGTGTTTGTTAGACATATTCTGACAGCACAAGTGGCGCCATCAGCCGCTCAGTCTGAAGTGTATGGAAATGAGTGTGGATTTTCGCGCCTGGCAGTTAGTAGACCGTAGCCTAGTGGTTAAGGCGTTCTGACGGTAGCAGAAATACTCAGGTTCGAATCCTGCCGGTCGTGATTATTTTCGCTCATTTTCCAATAAAAGTTTAAATTAATTGGAGAATAGTGATCAGGAGAACTGATAACAGATGGAGTAAAGCAGTCACAGAGAGGTGGCCCAGAACTGGCAGGTGAGGAGTGGGCCGTCCGGTCGCACGATGGGTTGACGACATCGTCAAAGTCGAGGGTCCAACCTGGATGAGGTCTGCACAAGATCTACGCAGATGGCACATACAAAGCGAGGCCTATACCCAGCAGTGGGATCCCAAGGGCTGTGGATGATGATGATGACCAACGATTGTTGCGTGTTTATAATATTCTTCAGATAGGATGCAAGGTTTTTAATAATCTTCCTGCTATGTCTATGCCACAGTGATAAAAAAACACATTTTCAATTTGATTTGCGCGTTGAAGTCTTTTGCAAGAACAAAATACAATCGATTAATAACCTCATAAAATTGAAAACCATGAATTGGCTAGCAGTAAATTATAAGTTAGATCAAAGTGATGGTAGATGTTGTAGTGCGAGGTCATAAAACATGTTTTTGCTCAGTATGAGACTTACAGCCGTTATGCCCGATTATTTTTATAAGTTTTTTTTTATTGAATCCCATAATGCTAATAACTAACAGTCACCCTACCAATGTTTGAGCTAACTGTCACTCTGATCGCACTAATAACAACTAGGGATGCAATAACTTAGTTTTCAGTTATTTTAAGTGTCATCTCGAAATTATTATTATTGTACCAGCTAACCGTTTTGTGAGTCAATATTTTGATGTGGACATTTATAGGGCTGTCGCTGTTAGTTTGTGTGGAACTG
The DNA here is from genome assembly GCA_927399415.1 of Macaria notata. Lineage (NCBI taxonomy): Eukaryota > Metazoa > Arthropoda > Insecta > Lepidoptera > Geometridae > Macaria > Macaria notata. The sequence goes on along the minus strand of OV656745.1, from coordinate 10,012,721 downwards.
GGGCTTAGTAATAATCAATTTAACTACACATTTTATAATATGTAAGTACTCATATTACTATTGGTAAATATCTAGAAGAGAGACCTATGCTCAGCAGCGGGCGAAAATAGGCTGATGATGATGATGATGCTCTGGACTAGAAAAGCACAAATATGCCATCTTAGTTACAAAGCAGAATAAGCCTAGTGATCCTAATTAGGTTTGATAATGATTACTTATATCCGTACGCTTTGTAGGAAGAACTTTAAGCTTTAAAGCAATATATGTAACGTAAATTACTTACTATTATCTTGTTTCTGATACTCTGATACAAGTAAATAAGTTCTTATGAGAGTGGTCTTTTCAGGTTATGACAGTTTTAAAACCGACATTTCTTCGTCTTTCGAGAACTGTAAAAGCAAACTTAGTAACTAATATTAGTTTAAAGCGAACATAAATTCAAACAAAGTAATGCTGAATACTAAATTATTTTTATTAATCTGCAATTGAATGGGACATTTTTTGAGAGTAATCGACACACGACGCCCACGTGATTTGGCAATGATAGCACGTACAGTCTTGTAGTCAAGTTATATCGAACAGGAAAAAATAGTATTTTTTATAATCCATATTTGAAAAAAAACCTTCAGTTGATAAAATGTAATACGATTGCAGAATGTCTAAATACAAATTTAGAGTGAGTTAATTTGGAACACGCTAGGTTGCAGCTTTGCTTAATTTCAGGCGGGTTTTAGTCAAATGCGAACCTGTACAATACAAAATAACCTATGTAAAAATCAACTGGATCTGACACATACAAGGTTCGCTATTCATATCTTATTTAAACAAAGCTATCATATAACGTATTTTTTAATAATTGTATAGATTTTTAATAAATCCAGTCACAAATGACCGTATTTTAGCACATTCTTTCTTCTCAAAATCCAGTAAAATGTCTTAACCTAACCCATTCACCGCCTACCTGTCGAAGGTGCCAATAAATCATAATTAGCGCCGACAAGAGGCGAGTTTTCAGCGGCTGCCGAAGCCACCATAATGGCTGCCCTTTCACACTGCGCTCGTATATCATGGCCATTGACAATGTGGGGGATAAAATGGTGCTACAATTTTTTTTAACTTGAATTGGTAGGTGAAGAAAGTACGAACTTGATCACTTGTATATATCTCATATACTTGTGTGTGTGCACTCAAATCATAAAGACGTCTGTTGGAGCATTCCCCGCAAAATATTAAAAATTGTATAGAAATAAGCAAGTTACCGGCAAGAAGTGGTGCAAATCCGAAAGCCCAGTGAATGAGAAGAACATTTCGAGGTCCAGGAAAACTGAAAAACATCGGCGACACAAACTTTTTCGAGGTTACCGGCTGTGATTACTGATTAGACATTGACAGAAGTTATTGTCTGTGATTTTGACGTACAATACAAAAGTTATACGGAAAAAGTTGCCATTACTTAAAAATTACCCCAACAACTGGAATAAAACAAATCCAATTACAAATGTTGCAACACACCCCACCTAGACCATTAAGTGATGCACTATCGAACCCAGATATCTACAAAACTCCTGACACGGAAGAATTTTTGCAGAGAAAAAGAAAAGCCCCTTGCTTAACCCAAGAAATTGGGAAACAGTCAGAAGAAAAAATGTTTGAGAAATTCATACACCATTTGAATGAAATGAAGGAAAGTCAGGACTCCCAATTCGCAACAATGCACACAGATATACAGGCAATACTCTTGCAAAACGAAAAACTACTTTCAACTAACCAAGAATTGAAAGACTCGATATCAGGAATTGTTCAAGAACAGAAAAAAATTATCAAACGCATTGAAGTACTTGAGCAAAAAGACAACGATGTGGAAGATCTCAAGAATCAATATGAACTACTGGAACGTAAATCCAAAGAAAGTAGTGTCGAAATACGCAACCTACATCTGGAAGGAAATGCGCAGATACCCGAAACCATAAAGAAGGTATATAACGCATTACATCTAGATCTTGACACAAGAGATATTCGAACCTGTTATCGCCTACCAGCAAAGCAAGATCAGATCAAACCGATTGTTGTGGAATTTTCAACTGTTAGTAAAAAAGTTGAGCTCATGATGGCACTGAAAACCTACAACACAAAAAATAGTGAGAAGTTCAACTCGACTATAATTGGATTTCCAGGGGAGAAAAAAATGATCTACATCAACGAGTCTTTGACTAAAAAGGCGAAAAAACTCCATTATCTGGCGAGAGAAGCGACAAAGAAGGCTGACTGGAAGTACTGTTGGACAACCAGGGGAAAAATTTTCATCAGAAAGGAAGAGGGCGCTCCGATAGTTGAAGTGCGGAATGAAGAACAACTGAAAACACTAGAGGAAAGTAAAATGGAAACCGTCACGGTATGACTAGCACGTAGAACGTCGTCCAGTGCCAACGACAAAAAATTAGTTATTTCTAAGATAAGGCGCACTTATTCTAAGATTAGTATAGATAATTTATATAGCGGAAATCAAACTATAACGTGTCTATTAACACATACAATTACATATACTCGAACATTTATATATATACCTACACTAAAAACACACAAACACAACATCGTACATCTTAAGAAACACCTGCTCAAACTAAAGATATTCATTCATAATAACAAACAGTCACATACAAGTACCAACACACACGTACAACATATATTACACAACAATCAAAAGACAAATACTATACACACACAAATCACACAAAGCATTCTTCTGCAGCCTGTTATAGGTATACTTTCATATTATAATCGGGTCAGAAGGTACCCGTTATTAAAACTACCAATAAATTGAAAAATGACGCAAACTGTAGATGTCATAAATGACATTGACGACCTCAATGTCACAAACTCATACCTATTAAACGGACCAGAAGAATGTATAAATTACTTCCAACCTAATAACTCTAAGATTATTTCCATGTCTGCCTTAAATATACGCAGTATTAAATGCAATCTGAATCTATACCTAGTTCAACTCACTCGAATCAAAATTACAATGGATATCATGATTTTTACGGAATGCTGGTTAGGGGAAAATTTCACGCCTCATCAAATGGAAGGCTACAACGTTCATTATACTACAAATAACTTAAACCAAAACGATGGCGTTGTAGTCTATACCCGAAAAACCCTTAAAAAAACTCGAGTCAAGCAAATGAAGCTCCGAGATGCAAGCTGTATTACTGTCAAGATTGGTAAGGAACTGTGTATTCTAGCCATATATCGACCTCCTTGTACAAAAAATGTGGAAAATTTTCTTGCTTCGCTACAACATTCGTTAGATAAACTTAAATATTTCTCAAGTATTGTTGTAGCAGGTGACATAAACATAAATATCGCAGATGATAATGACGACAATCGCTCGAACACCTACCTTGTCTCATTAGCTACTCGAGGATTACTCCCAGCTTTCACTTTCCCAACTAGACTAAAAACCTGTATAGACCATTTGATCGTCAAAACTAAAAAAACGGCTACTGTATTAGTTCTACCGGCAACCGAAACTGACCATTCAACACTATTGATGCAAATTCACACAACAATGGAATATAATAAAAAACATACTAGAACATCAATACGCGTAGACTATAACGCAGTAATGCAGATTTTGGCTAAGACAAAATGGCTGGACGTTCTTAACTTTTCTGATCTAGAAAACGCGACTGAAATGTTTATGAATAAGATAACTACTACCATAGAAAAATCTTCAAAAATGAAAACAACCCCTAGATCGAGAACAAATATAAAACCTTGGATTACACAAAATTTAGTTAAATGTATGAAAAAAAGGAGATAAACTACAAATTAGAAGCAAAAAACATCCCGACAACATTGGTTATAAAAATGAATATAACTCCTATAGAAATGTGTGCAATATAATACTTAAAAATCTAAAAAGAACATATGAAAGAACTGAGCTGTTAAAATATACTAAAGATAAAAAAAAGACGTGGCAGACTATAAAACAGATATGTGATTTCCCTGTTAAAAACAATCCTGTTGACACCCTATTGTATCAGAAGTCGACTCCGGTAGAGTCACTTAATGATGTTAACAAGTATTTTGTCGGTGTAGGAAATGAGCTCGCTAGTAAAACCTTGAGAGCTCTCGATCTATCAGAAGAAAGTCTAGCGGCTCACCTAACAAACACCGACAAACCTCTAAACTCTTTCGTGGCTCTACCTACTGATTATGAAGAGGTTATTAACATAGTTCGTAATCTCAAAAGCGGCTCTGCACCAGGGTGGGACAAGGCTAATGCAGCACTTGTTAAGAGGATATTGCCAACCATCTTGGAACCACTAACTATGATATGTCAAGCAAGCCTGGAGACGGGAGTATTTCCAAGGGTTTTCAAAAAGTCAATAGTGTGTCCCATCTTCAAAGAGGGGGATGAAAACGGTGTATCTAATTATAGGCCAATTTCTTTACTGCCTACTTTTGCGAAAATATTAGAGAAATTAATGAATAATAGGCTAAATAAGTATCTAGAAACAAAAAACTTACTATCAGAAAATCAATATGGCTTCAGAGAGCGACGATCAACAGAAGATGCTGTGCTAAAGGTCACGGAGTACATAAAAAACAAGCTGGATAGTAAAAAAAAAATGGTGGGTATATTTTTAGATCTCGCAAAAGCTTTTGACACCGTTTCCATCCCCATCTTACTCAAAAAACTAGAAATGCTAGGAATCAGAGGCACTCAGTTAAACTGGTTCAAAAGCTATTTGACTGAAAGAACGCAGACGATACGTGTTAAAAATATTTTTAGTGAAGAAGCCAATGTCAACTTCGGAGTTCCACAGGGTAGCGTACTGGGACCTACATTGTTTACTATATACATAAATCAACTGTGTGAAATGAATTTGAAACAAGGTAGAGTCGTCTGTTACGCGGATGATACAGTAATATTGTTCCACTCTAGGAATTGGAAGGAAGTAGAGGCAGTGGCAAACGAAGATCTAAACAAAGTATCAGAATGGCTGAAAATGAATCTACTGTCCATAAATATTAACAAAACAAAATATGTTCAATTCACTATAAACAGTGCCACTCAGCCAAAGACTCCACTCACACTTAAAATGCATAGATCTACCTGCACAAACCTAGAAACATGTGACTGTGAGATCCTAAAACAAAGAAAAGAAATAAAATATTTAGGAATAATATTAGATGAAAATCTGACTTGGGAACAACACATAAGAACTTTATCTGGTAGAACTAGGAAACTTATACCTATATTTAAAAAGTTGAGACATGTAATGAATTACGAATCACTGAAACAAATTTATTATGCTCTGGTACAATCGATTCTTTCATATTGCATCACCGCATGGGGCTCAGCTCTAAAAACCCATCTCAAGATGCTAGAAATCGCACAGAGAGCTTTATTAAAGGTGATGACCTTCAAAAACATGAGATGCCCGACTGTCGACCTGTATGACGAATGCAATTTGCTCACGATTCGCCAGCTCTTTATACGATCTGTTATACAGAAGCAACATAAAAAAGTAGATATGGACCGTCATTGTAAAATTATAAATGAAAAAAGAAGAAAAGATATTATATGCAGGACAAAAATAAGACGTACAAAATTTGGTGATATGTCCTTGGAAATACTTGGACCAAGATTGTATAATTCTCTTTCAAAGGAAATTAGCATATCAGATAAGACAGCTTTTAATTGCAATCAGATTGTAACAAATTATTTACTATCACTAGATTACGATAAAACTGAGGCATTACTTGAAGTTATCAAATAGTTATTATGCAGATACACATTAGTACACACACACCCACACACACAAACACACACACACTCATAACATACCCACACTCTCACATGTACATATATTATTATATATTATATTATATTTGATATATATATAATTTATTTATTTTTGTGGATATGTATTTATTTAAATAGGCTAAAACTTTTTTAAAAGATGGCAACCTGAACTAACCTCCAAACTACTCCAAAGTGTCCAAAAGAATATTTGATTGCCATCAAAACAAAAGTAGAAACAACAAAAAATAATAAACTTATAACTTATCTTTACTTAAATTAATTAACTGCCTAATGTGAAGTGAGAGTGGACGTGCTCTGCGCTTCAGGCTCGTTTAGAGACCTACTGCAGAGCACAACACATCACAGGTACTTTACTTTCTTTCTTTTTCTAAACTAAGCACAAGCTAGAAACTAGCGTCAATATTTTTTCGGTGTTAATGTAAGTAATTTTTGGCATAAACTTTTGATTGTTTGTTTTGTTTATAAGTAAAAACATGTATAGATGTAAGCTTTTGTCAGAACAATAAACGTATTTGTATTTGTATTTTGTATAGAAATTCGTCGTATTGAGTATTTTTTATCGGCTTCGATTTAAATTCAGTAGGTATTGTAATGAAAATAATAGGGGTTCAAGTACATATAGAACTAAATAAACCAAAATGAAATTTGCTAACAAGTTTTACAAATTTGTAAATGTTATTGACCTAAATTATGTACCGCATATTTTCAACCATTATTTTTCAAGTAATTCAACATAAAAATAGAGCGGTGTAAATAATAGTTAGCATTAAAAGCACGTCAAATAACATCAGCTAACTAGCTTATATCATTTAATTGACTGACACACTCACACATACATATAAATATTATTTTGCAGCGCCATCTTAACGCTCCTCTTAAACTTTTTTCCATTATTTTTATGAGTCTTGCACTTTTGTGCGCACCAGTCCGTGGGTTGTGACAATACTGTTCCAAAATAACTGATTTTGATTTAGATAGCATTGCAGGGCTGAGCAAGATGAACTGCGATGGATTACTGGTTTCATTTTGTAAGACTGAGATGTCATAATTTTCTTTTTACGTGCGGTCTAAGTTAGGTTTCATTCAAGGCAGGATTTATAATTTAGTTCTCATAGGAAGTCGACTTATAGTAAATATCTATTGCAAAGAAAAAACAAACACTGAAAGATACTGACAATGTTGTCATTACTGGTTTTAATTCCTGGTAAAAAAAATACATTATACAATTTAAATACAAGTAAATACTCCATATTGTCAATTTTTAGGGTTCCGTACCTCAAAAGGAAAAAACGGAACCCTTATAGGATCACTTTGTTGTCCGTCTGTCCGTCCGTCCGTCCGTCTGTCAAGACCCTTTTTCTCAGGAACGCGTAGAGGTATGAAGCTGAAATTTATATCAATTACTCAGGTCTACTGTCCCTTGAAGCTGTGAAATAATCAAACTTCTAAGCCAACGCAATCAAAAGATACAGCCATTTATGCCGCAAATTTTCGACACTTGCAAGGGAATCAAAACCTACAGGGTGCTTCCCGTGAACTCAGAATCTTGAAATTTGGTACGAAGCAACGTCTTATAGCATAGATAAAGGAAAAATTACGAAAACCATAAATTTTTAGTTACATCACAAAATATTTAACTTTGCAGGTTTGTACGGAACCCTCGGTGCGCGAGTCCGACTCGCACTTTTCATCTTTGTTCTCGATAACCTATACATTTACAATAAAGTAACTGCAGCTTTGTTTAAGTTAAGTCAGAACTTACAATTTGAACTGCTTTCGACCCACTTAAGCATCATTTTAATTTATATTTTTTTGCCTTTCGTAACCCATTTGAAAGGCTACATCCTCTTTATTTGACTTGTTACTCGTAAATTGAAGTAATTATTTAACATTATACATAAAATAATAATTGTGCAAATGTCCAGTCACTTAATAAGTATTTAAATCTCTATTCATTCAGAGTCTTTAATTAGAATACCCTTTAGAACAAACGATTGGCCCTTTTGGACAGTTTCCAAGAGATATAAGTGACGACGCACACACAATCATAAAATCGTCTTTAGGACATGTTCCGTTTAAAAGAAGAATATTACAAGTTAAATGTGTGTTTAAGTATCTATATGTCTCTAAAACAAATGAGTTTATATGTTTAGTTCAATCATTAAAAACATATTAAATATTTATAGTGGGAACAAACAATGAACTTCGTTTTCATTATTTGATTATTAATTCCAAGAATATATTCAATTAATTTATATATGAGGTCATTATTTATATTACGATTACTTAGACTGACTTCTTGCAGGGTGGATGGGAATAAGACCGGCTCCCAACCACTACCGTTACACGTAGTAGCTACGGACCTCCCTCCTATATATGAGGTCAATATTAACTCTCATCAATAAAAGGGCCGCCGCCGCGGTCTTACTTACTTTTATACTACTTTCTTTATTTATTACTTAGCCTAAGCTTACTGTGGGGCTAGATGGCGCTGTGTGATATGTCCTGAAATATGTATTTATTATTTCTTACTTACGGTACTTTTGAATGAAATACGGTTGCAAAAAAATCAAAGTACTCACAACTACATATATTTATTTTAACGCAACAGTCGTCTTATTCCACAGGCACTTGTCAAGAGAGGAGAAGCTTCAATGACTTCTGAAAATTCTCTTTTCCTTTATTACTTTTGAGCAACAATCATAAGTCTCATGTGCGCTCGATCTAAAGCTCCAATATAACATAATCTGTGTGTCTGTTTGTCCTTTGATCTCTCTCGCCACCCATGTTGGAAACTTGTCGTAATTTATTCAAACTCACAAAGAGTTAATTGTCACAAACTTGGTTATGATTTGTTAATTTGTCAGCGAAATTATGATCTTGTTCCAACGCACTGGTTTGATCTTAACTGATAATAATATTGCTAGTAAACGTTGTTGTGAGAAAATGTCTGTTGTTTTGTTATTTTAATTATTTTCAGTAAGTTGTTGTATTTGATTTAAAATATGCTAAGAATAGTAATTAGGCAATAATTTTCAACTTCCGTTTCGTTTGATTCTAAAGGATAAAAACGAATGTTGTATTTTGTCTTTACATGAGAAAGGCTCACGCTTGACTACAACTCACCTGATGTTAAGCAACGTTGTAAAAAGAAACCGGTTTACTATCGACGAAATAATTTTGAATCATCTCATTTTGTTTTATAATTGCTTCGAATAATATTCATCTAATAGCAGAATGAAACTGTAAAATACACTCGTAATTAATCGATTCATTTACAAAGTTTACTAAAAAACACCCAAAGAGTTATGTGTGTGGAAAAAAAATTTTAGGCCGCTCAATAAAACTTTACTTAAGTTCCTTTTTTTTTTCTTTTTTTCGTATAATTTTGGTGTAACATATATTTAACTAAAAATAATCATTCCAAAACCTCTTCCTTTACTAAGAAACGAAATAAAACAAAGTAAAGGCAGTGCCAATAAATATGAAATCAATAAGCCGGCATACAACAAGGTCCGTAAACATGTTGCGCGCAGCATCTTCATTTGTACTGCGCACACGCACGCAGTATATTATTATGCAGAAACAATGGATGTATGTGTTGATGTAGGAATAAGAAGGGGTTAGAATTGGCTGGTAAATTGAGTTATAATTTGCCATAGATGAGGTACAAAGTAACTAAGATACTTCTAGTCATATATCTATTATTTATATCAGATATTATGGTCTGCCGAGAAAACTCTCTGGGTAATGTTACTTTGCGACAAACAGAAACTATTCTGATTTATTAGGAATGTGATTTGAAATACCTTTTCATGTTTCAAAACTACTCCTTTGATAATTCTGTTCTTGGTAATTTAGATAGATAGATAGATAATACTTTATTGTCCCACACTTATAAAACAAAATTAACTAAAAATACTTTCATAAATTACTCTAGTGCCACAAGTGGCGGCCTTATTGCTAAAAGCAATCTCTTCCAGGCAACCATTGGATGGAGAGGAATAAATAAAGGACCGATAATTTAATAATTTAGGAGGATAATTGGACCGTCATCACAGTATAACAATTTTCTTTCATATTTTTTTTCACTTCCAATCGTCTAATAATACGTCAATATTAGTTTTAACACTGAAAAATCCATTTATTTCGTAAGAAGGACAATGTAACTACACTATAATCGAACTTACCCAACATCAGTATTTTTTTATAATGTGATTAAAGCCAAAACGTATTTAAAATGCCTCAGTTAGTTCTAAATGTTCTAAGCTCTGCATCAAACACACGCAGCGGCAACTTTGACACTAACAGAAAAATCTAAAATCGTAAAGTACGCGCTGCGCGGGCGCAGCCGCGGTATCGAGTTGCATACTGCATCTTAATACATCTTTGTGCTTTACCGAACTCAAGAAGCTTTACATTGAGTGGTTTTTTATGTAAAAGGTGAAGAAAGATTGCACGGCAAAAGGAAATTCGTACGTTTTGGTAACGATATTTATGTATGTACGTATGTACGTTTGATTAGCTAACACTTATGTATAAATAGAAAATATGTCAATAAGCTAAAAACAGTGAGTTTGTAATACCAAATTCATACATTTTTCGCCCCGTTAAAATATACAAAACACATTCCTGTTACACATAGTAAAGTAACCTAAGTTTTCGCCCCGTTTTAATACATTAAAGACGTTGGTTACGAAGTTTGAAGTAAGAGACAGCTATAAGGAATTCGCAAGTAATTATATTATAGTTAATTTCTTAGTCAATATCTTAGTTTGTATAGTAAGGTTACCTCTTTTTTTACGTGGGATAGGTTTACGTTTGACTACAGCCTGCCTGATGTTAAGCATTATTATTTATTATTATTTCTTAGATTTGCTTACCAAATAGAATAAAATAAAATAAATCTCAATTGGTACGAGTACATGGATAAAATAGAAAATGCATAAACGAAATTAATTCATACCTTCATTGTGAAGTTTATGTAGTCATGTAAGAGAATACCAATAAGGTCCGCTGCACACTGCACATGTCATATTTTTAGCCGTATGACAGCTCAGATGTAGTGATAGTGCCGATTTGTGTGCGCGGGACCTTATGCGTAGGATAGGCTTATGAATAAGTTGGTCTTAGGTTATATCTAAGCTGGCGAGTATTAGGGCTAGAATACTAACCTACGTTTAAGTAAAAACTTACATTTCAGTAATTGTAGGTCTGTTCATTAAACTATTTATTTCTTGCTTGTTTAGTCTTTTCTCACTTGACTATTTAAATATTCGACCATAAGGTCAACTGAAACGACACTTGCATAAGCTAAACTATGGTTACATAGTACTATCTATACAAACTTTGCCGATTGTCTAATAATAATTATTATCTAAATGAAATCTTACTGATTGAACTTTTAAGATGTTTACTTTCTTATTTAGTCTATGTCTATAGTTTATCTTCAAAATTATCTCCTACTCTCTTAAACTTTTCCGATAATATTTTCACTAAAATCAATTCCTTGTCAGTAAATTATTAAATAAAACGAACCCCAAACAACCTATTAATCAAAATACCAATACCTCCAATCAGTTACATCCGAACATGAAGCCATGTATCAGCAATCGAAACCAGTATAAACAACACCTCGCAGGAGCCCAGAGTAAGACATAAAGTAAGGAGTTATGACTATACACCTACAAGTAACACAGTGGAGTTTTCACAGTAGGAATCCTCATCATCATCATCTGCAGCCGGTTTCGTCCCGTCACGTCACACCACTCTAAAGTTATATGCAAGATACTTACCAATGGGAAGCAAGGAATGCTAGTGATAGTAAACTTCATGTTATGTGTTGCCAGTATGCAAAGTGTAATCTCAAAATTGTTCAAGTCTTAACGCTAGAACACCTAAATATGATTATTTTAGCCCGAGTGAGATATAAAGTAATGAGTTATGACTAAAGACTTATAAGTAACACAGTGGAGTTTTCACAGTAGGAATCCTCATCATCATCATCTGCAGCCGGTTTCGTCCCGTCACGTCACACCACTCTAAAGTTATATGCAAGATACTTACCAATGGGAAGCAAGGAATGCTAGTGATAGTAAACTTCATGTTATGTGTTGCCAGTATGCAAAGTGTAATCTCAAAATTGTTCAAGTCTTAACGCTAGAACACCTAAATATGATTATTTTAGCCCGAGTGAGACATAAAGTAATGAGTTATGACTAAAGACTTATAAGTAACACAGTGGAGTTATTACAGTGAGAAACATCATCATCATGTACAGCCGGTTTCGTCCCACATCTCTCCTACTATACCGTTGGCTTCGATCTTGAGCAAGCTTCATCCAGGTTTGACCTGCGACAGAGGTTATGTGATAACGCTAGGAATCATAATAAGATTATTGGATTCTACGAAGTATAGAACAATAAGTTAAGAACTAGCTAGATTTGGAATCATGTGTGGTTTTTTAGTGGATTTTAAGAATGTTTGTTTCTATGATATGCTGTTGCTACTAAGTACGCTTATTTAAGTAAGTATGCAAAAATATATCGGCCAAATTCACTGACACTAACAGCTATGACGAATATATTTCATTGATTTACAACTTACCTTATGACGAAATATTTACTGAGTTGGAACAAATTTTTACTAAACAATACTTTCAAATGTAGGGAATCGTCTCACTGTCTTATTCATACTGTATCTCATCTTCACACTACATTTTTATTATAAAGTGTTACAATATCAAATATCGTTCGTTTCTTTTCGAAGTAATCGATACGATGATTAAGTTGTGCAGTCGCAGGTAGGCGACAGAATTATCATTTTTGAATAATAAGTAGGAAACATCTGATATCAATCTTGAGATGAAATGTGTGGCGTTGA